>JAHZTW010000001.1:242256995-242307314 GCA_020283515.1 Alliaria petiolata | reverse complement strand
TTTTTCTAAATTTGTAAAATTGTGTTTTTGTTGTTTTTAGTATTTTATAAATTACTTAGAGTTAAGTCTGATGTTTATACCTGATTTCGTAGCTGTGTGATTTTTATAAATAGTTTTTATAATTTTTAGCTACTCACCATCAAATCTACCAAATAATCCGGTTTCAGGTTTTGAATTTGTAAAATTAGTAGAGCGGTTATTTAATTGCTTAGAAGTCGTCTACTAGTTGTATAACCCTTCAGTAGGGATTTTAAAATAGTTTTTGTGTCTGTTTAATGACCCTAAATAGTTTTCACAGAATTGTTCCCCCATTTATCCGAATCTGCTTAGCTTTACTATAGGCTCTTGTATTCTTGGTACCTTTCACTACCCAATTTGGATTGATAACCTGAAGTATTGCAATGACATAAAACTATGCTTTAGGCTTTGTTTAACCTGCTAAAAAGCTAGTTATCAATTGGCTAGCCTTTCTAGCATTTGGTCAATAAAAGGGAGAGGGAAGTGATCTTTTCTTGTGGCCAAGTTGAGTTTTCTATAGTCAATACACATTCTATGACCAGTTATGATCCTAGAAGGTATTAACACATCTTTCTCATTTTTTAAAACGGTGATTCCTCCTTTCTTTGGTACCACATGGACTGGAGAGACCCATGTGCTATCGCTGATTGGGTATATCACACCAGCCTCTAAGAGTTTTAAAATCTCTTTCTTGACTACTTCTTTTAAATTTGGGTTTAGGCGCCTTTGGTGTTCAATGGAGGATGTGTTTTCATTATCTAAGTGAATCCTATGAGTACAAAGCATTGGTGAAAGGCCTTTGATGTCACTCAAGGAATAACCAATTGCCTTTCTATACTTCCTCAACTCCTTAAGGAGTGAGTTTAACTTATCATCACTTAGATTTTCATTCACAATTACAGGATATGTGTCATTTGTACCCAAGAAAGCATACATTAGCCCATTTGGAAGTTGCTTGAGGTCCACCTTTGGGGCTAGCAGCTCGTTCCAGTCCTCCTCTTGGTTCCTGTTGAGATCGCTGTCCTCGTTTTCTACTTCAGAACCCGAGTCATGAGCTTCCATACTTGCTTCTTCAAATGTCTGCCCCGCTGTGATCGAGTTGATCGGTCGATCGTCTAATCGATCCGCAGCGGATCGACTCTTTTCCTTCGATTGGCTCAGTCGTTCTTTGCTCGATCGGTCAGGGGATCGTGTTGGCTGGTCGATCGCTTCTCTAGATCGTATGTGTTGGTCGATTAGCGTGTCGATCTTGTCGTCCGATCGGGTAAGGGGCTCGATCGCGCTGTCGATCTTTTTGACAATTTTGCGAGAATCAAGGATGTAAATGTAATCTTGGGTTTGACTACTTAGATAACCATGCTCTCCACATTCCTTTGTTAGCGCCACTAGTAGATGATCTTCTTGGTTCAACTCCTCTAGCAATTCATCAGCCAAAAGATCCATAGCCTCTATGTAGAAGACTTTCCCATCGATCGTTGGTTTCTTCAGAACCTCATTGATATCGAAGTTGAGTTTGACGTTCTTCCCCAAGTGCAATGAAATTTTGCCATTCTTCACGTCAATTATGGCTCCCGCAGTAGCCAAAAACGGTCTTCCAAGGATCAGGGGATCCTTAGGTTCTTCATCCATTTCGAGAACAACAAAGTCCGTCGGGACACTCACATTGCTTATCCTTACCGGTAAGTCTTCAAGCATTCCTACCGGGAGCCTTATACTTCGGTCAGCCAAGATCAGTGAGATTCGGCATTCCTTGAATTTGGTGAAGCCTAGCTTCTTTGCAATGGAGTGAGGCATCAGGTTTATGCTTGCTCCTAAGTCGCATAAACAGTTGTCGAACTTTAATGGTCCTAGCGCACAAGGTATGGTGAATGAGCCTGGATCTCCTAGCTTCTTTGGTGCTATCTCTTTGTGGATGATTGCACTGCATTCTTGGCTCAACACCATGACTTCTTGGCAACCCTTAGCTGTCTTGGTGAGTGTATCCTTTAGAAACTTGGCGTACTTCGGCACCATGGCTAAACAATCGAGTAGTGGTAATTTTAGCTCCACGTTTCTCAAATGTTTCTCGAACAAAGCTCTCTGCTTTTCTACCAGTTGCTTCTTGAAACGTCCAGGGAAGGGGAGCTTTGGTTTGTAAGGTGGAGGTATGAAAATATTTTTATCCTTGCTTGTTTCCCCCACTTCTTTTTCCAAAACTGCTTCCTTTCCTTTCTTTGCCCTTTCAATGTAGACATTGTCAAAGGTGATCTCTTGATCATTTGAAAGATCACTCTCCCCCTCTTGAACCACAATGTCCTCATTGTCTTTTGCTGTAGACGTTGGGGCTACTTCCTTACCACTCCTTAGAGTGATAACATTTGCATACTCCTTGGGGTTTGTTTCGCATTGGCCGGGTAGTGTAGCTTGGTTGCTCGTACTTCCTTTTCCTTTCTCCAACTGGCGAATCTTGTTGTTGATGTTGCTTATCTGTGTAGAGACTTCAGTAAGAGAGGAATCTAACCGGTTGTTCATGTCCGCAATATTTTTATTTGTTGCGGCTTGGCCTTGGATAAGTTGTTGCAACATCGCTTGTGTTGGATCATGATGTGGTGGTTGATGTTGTTGTTGCTGTGGCACGAAACCAGGAGGGTACGGTTTGTTTAATTGCTGTTGGTGTCCTAGGTAGGCCCCTTGTCTTTGGTCTTGATATCCCCCGTTTTGTTGGAACCCACCTTTGTTGTATGGTACAAACGGTTTGCCTTGATTTGCTTGTTGTGGAGGGTATACTTGCTTGGTCCTTTGGATTGTCCACATTTGTGCTTCTGTAAGACAAGTTGTTGTTGTTGTTGCCTTGATACCTTGCTGCATAACCTTATGGCTTTGGATAGTCTTGGCCTCCAACCCAATTTGCTTCCTCAAACTCCTCCTCACTTCTTCTTTTAGACAAGTCTGCGGCTTCATCCACGAAGTGGACATGTTTGGTGTTGGCAAGTATCATCTTGTCGATTTTTTCATGGAGTGATTTCAACTCCTTTTTGTGTGCCTCCAGTTCTTGTCCTCTTGGTGCCCTGTCATAGTCCTCTGAGTAATTCCCATCACTCAAAGCGAGGTTGTCAATGAGCTCCATTCCGTCGTGAACATCTTGACCGAAAAAGTTCCCGCGGCTTGCCGTGTCTAGTAGCATCCGAATTTTGGGCAAAGCTCCACGGTATATAGTGCTCAAGAGAGTCTCTTCAGAGAAGCCGTGGTGAGGACACTGGATGGTGTAGTCCTTGAAGCGCTCCATTGCTTCACTAAAGCTCTCATTGTGTCTTTGAGTGAAGCCACTTATCTCGCTTCTAAGCCGAGCGGTTCTAGTACTTGAGAAGAATTTTGAGAGAAAGGCTTTCTTGCACTCCTCTCAGGACGTTATGGTGCCTTGTGGTAATGTTTTCTCCCAATGCCTTGCCTTTTCCCCAAGAGAGAAGGGAAATAGGCGTAGTTTAAATGCATCCTCTGATACGCCATTCATTTTGATCATGCAGCACACTTGGTCGAAGTTGTCCAAATGTTCCAATGGGTCTTCCATAGCCAGGCCATGGAATTTGTTGTTTTGTACCATAGAGACGAAGCCAGGCTTGATCTCAAAGTAGTTGTTTTGAACTGGTGGGGGCGTGATGCCAAAGCGATTGGTGTGCGTGTTTGGTGCATCACCGGCTCCAATGATTCGTGGGGGCCTTTGTTGGTGATAAGGTTGTTCAATGGCTCTGCCAGCAGCATGTTGAGGTTGATCCTCTTCCTGGTTGTGGTCAGCCATCACTTCTTGATGGTACTCCTCTATATCAAGAAGTAATCTCTCTCTCCTTTGTCTTGCGTTTCCTAGTTGGTGGATGTTGTCTATTGGTGTGAGTAAGTTGTTGTTTCCTCTAGACCTTAAGTTCATGTACCTGAAAAGACAAGGACAATAGTATAGAATGTTAGGAACCAAAGTAGTAAAGGAAAAACTTAGTCTTCACAAATCTCCAAATCCTAATAAGTTCACTTAAAACCCAAGTTTGGCAACGGCACCATTTGATAACTAGCCTTTTAGCAGGTTAAACAAAACCTAAAGCTTGTCTATGTCATTGTAATACTTCAGGTCATCAATCCAAACAAGGGTGTGAAAGGTATTAAGAATACAAGAGCTTGAAATAAAGCTAAGCAGATTCGAGTTAAATGGGGAGAAATTCTCTAAAAACTACTTGCAACTATAAAACAAAGATGAAAACTATTTTAAAATCCCTACTGAAGGGTTATACAACTAATAGAATGCTTTTAAATAACTAGATAATCGATCAAACAATTTTACAAAATCAAAAACTAAAACCGGAATTATTAATAGATTTGATGGTGAGTAGCTAGATTAAACAAAATTAATTCTAAAAATAAAACAACTAACGAAATCAAACCAGATAGTAAAGAAAGACACTAAAAAATATTAAAAACACAATTTTACAAATAAAAACCATAAAGCCAATTTAAACTTATCTAGGAGATTTTTAGTAAAAATAACACAAAGCTAAAAAAAAAAATGGTTTTAAGTTCAAGTATAGAAAATAGATTCAAGGTTGGGATTCATTCTTAGGAAGGTTGAAAATTCGATCTTGGGTTTTGAAAACAAATTTTTACTCTTTTTAGTTAATTCTCTAAACCTTAAGAAACCAAAATAGAATTATCCATGATGTGTGGTATAATTCCTTTCTTCACCCATTCCTCCTAACCCATGATGTTTGGTGGAAAGAAAAGGTGAAGAACATTAAGGATGGATCTTAAAAGAAATGGTTTAACTAGCTCCCTAAATATCCATGATGTGTGGGAAAGGATGAGCTAGTCTCTTGGATTTGGTTTTAAGGGATTTCCTAAGTCTTGTTAGGATAAGGAAATCCCTAGATTAAAGAGATCTCCAAAGAGAATCTCTAGACCTTAAAACTCCCAAATCCAAGAAGAGATTTAAAATGAAGTACAAGAAAACACCCAAAATCTAGTTTTCAACCCCCTTAAATCATCCCAACCCCAAACCTTGGTGGATTACTCACAACTCATGTTCATACCTCTCTTAAACACAAGTTTAGAGCTGATGAACATAAGCGGTTTTTTAAGATGAAGAAAGATTTTTTATTAAATACTTGTGGAAGATAATAAAATACTTTTAATAAGAATTATATATAATAAAAATAAGAGTTTTTAATAAACTAAATAAGAAGAACTATAGAACTCAAGAACACTTGAAGAACAAAGGAAAGCTTACTAGAACTTAAAGAAGACTTTGAAAGAGAGAATATAAGACTTGATTTATAACTTGAATGAAAACTGAATTAAAAACTGGATGATTTTTACAAGCACATAAACACTCTTTATATAGAGTTTTAAACATGGCTCTTGGCCTAAAAAGAAAGGTCAAGGGGTAAGAGTCAAGAGGCAAGAGACAAGGGGCAAGAGACAGAAAGTATGTCTACCACTTTCACTTAAAGCATAAACACTTTTCTGGGTCAACTTCCGTCAGTTCGAGTAGTCCAGTCGATCTTCCTGTCGATCTACATTTTGATCGAGTCAGTTTGGTCGATCTCCGACTCGAACAGTATTTGGTTCGGGTCGTCAGTCGATCGTCCACTCGATTTGCTTTGGATCGACTCATCTTGGTCGATTGTCTAGTCGATCACACCTTGATCGTGTGAGTGTGGTCAATCATACGGTCGATCTTGTCTTCAGATCGAGTCATTCTGCTCGATCGGTCAGTCGATCTTGGCTTCTTTGGTTTTGTCCGAGTTTTCTCTTGATTCCCACCTACTCCTAGGTTCTTCTTCCGTCTTCTTCTTAATGCTCAGCATCCATCACAGCTCCAAGTACTCAAAGCAACCTGAAAAAGATGCAAATATGCAAGAAACCATGCAAATGCTAATGCAAAGTGTTCTAGGACTTAAAATGGTACAAATGATGCAAATTAGTCTATTATGAATGATGTATGCATGAAAAACCTATTCTAAATGCAAGCTAAATATGCGAAATATATGAGTATATCAACAGTTCGGTGCACCAACGGCAAATATTAATCTTTAAAACTATAAGACTAAGTATATGAAGTATAAATCCAAATTGGTCTTTTGATGGATTAAAGATCTGAAATTCTTAAAATTAGTGGGATAATAGATGTTGTTATTTATATTCTATAATTTTATTATAATAAGAAGATTCAAAAGAGACGGCGATGATTCAATCCCTATGAGAGATTTAGTTCAAGCCAAGCACATTAGACAAGTTCCTTCTCTAGTAACCTCACGTGTTGTGGACTATGGGCCAGGGGACGATGTTGATGCTTGGTTCAACATGCAGTTGTGGGTCGGTTGGGTTTTGAAAGTGGTCGAAAGAGGTTCTAAGTACTTGGTTGACTTCATCTCCACTGATGAAGAACATATAGAGCCACATTTCAATCTGAGGCGTCGCAAAGACTGGATAAATGGGAAATGGATTTGTCATCCTCCACTAAAGAAGCTGAAACCTTGTGTTGGGGTCAGTTTTCACCCAAGCAAGATCAATTGAAAAACGGTTAAGTGTGGAGGATAATTTCCGAGCCGGGTCAGATATGTACAAACCGTGCACGAACCGACCCGAGATAGTTCGGTGCACAAACGGCAAATATTAATCTTTAAAACTATAAGACTAAGTATATGAAGTATAAATCCAAATTGGTCTTTTGATGGATTAAAAATCCGAAATTCTTAAAATTAGTGGGATAATAGATGTTGTTATTCATATTATATAATTTTATAATAATAGATTAATGATGTCATTATAATGTTTTAATAATTTTGAATATTGTAGCTTTTTGAAATGGTTTTAGATCGGAAAAGTAATTTTACATATTTGGGAAAACTTGATTTAAATCCGATTATTCTTTAAAAAAAAACTATATCTGTATATATCCAATTTTTTTAATACTAATATTTACAACAATAAGACTAACACACTCTTTTTGGTGAAATTTTTTGGTTCCTATTTTCAAGTTTGGCTTTTTGCTCAATATTTTTCACTGTTAATGTCGATTCTTTCTCTTTCCAATAGAGGGAGAGGAAGAGAGAGAAAAAGAAAAGGGAAGAAGATCTTGAAAAAAAGAGGCAGGGCAAAAAAGTTGTGGAAGTTGGATTTTGGCGCGGCGGCGACCTTGTGGAAGTCAGAAGGAGCACAAAAGAAGAAGGTTACAACCGTTTTTGGTATTGTGCACGTATAATTAGTTCGTTAGGAGATGATTAGTACAGTGTTGAACACTTAAGAAGATTCAAAAGAGACGGCGATGATTCAATCCCTCTGAGTGATTTAGTAAAAGCCAAGCACATTAGACAAGTTCCTTCTCTAGTAACCTCACGTGTTGTAGAACAAGGGCCAAGGGACGATGTTGATGCTTGGTTCAACAAGCAGTTGTGGGTCGGTCGGGTTTTAAAAGTTGTCGAAAGAGGTTCTAAGTACCTGGTTGACTTCATCTCCACTGGTGAAGAACATATAGAGCCACTTTTCAATCTGAGGCCTCGCAAAGACTGGATAAATGGGAAATGGATTAGTCATCCTCCACTAAAGAAGCTGAAACCTTGTGTTGGGGTCGGTTTTTATCAAGGCAAGATCAATCGAAAAAATGGCTAAGTGTGGAAGATAATTTCCGAGCCGGGTCAGATATACACAAACCGTGCACAAACCGAGCAGAGACAGTTCGGTGCACAAAAAGCGCGCGAACCAAGCCAAAACAGCTCGGTGCGCAAACCGCTCACGAACCGAGCCATTTGTGTGCAAACCGTGCACGAACCGAGCCGACATGGCTCAGTGCATAAACCATGCACGAACCGAGCCAAAACGGCTCGGTGCCCAAACTGTGCATGGACCGAGCCACGGCTCGGTGCACAGACCGTGCACAAACTATGCAGATTTCGAGCCGAACTGAAGAATGTACGAATTACGCACCAGCCGACCGAAGTGCATAATCTGTGCACGGTACGAACCGAACCGACATCTTCGCTTGACAATCTGAGCCGCAACGGTCCGAGCCCAAGACAAGAGACGATGCCGAGCTCAACACAAAGTACGAGGCTGAGCCTGAGGCGAATCGTTGCACAAATGGGCCGAGCCCAAGCCAACGAGGAAGTCCGAAGTCACGTTTACCCTAGAAGACAAAGTCTCGTGGAAGAGTTCGCCGCTAAGAGAAGATAAAGAAGAATCTACGGGAAGATTTTTCGAGATCTTTGCTTAGATTCCTATTAGAGAGGTATAAATAGGATCCGCGTTTTACCAAAATGAAACACTTGTACCCTAAAAAGCTTATCAAAGCAGCTTGAATAAAATTTACATCTTCGGATCTTCGTGTCGTGTTTAACTTATAATATTTTCGTCCTCTTTTGTTTTTATTAACAAATTATTTATTGTGTGAAATCTAGCAAGCACAATTTGGCGCTAAAAGGAGGGGTATAAGAAGAATTTTACACCGAGAACCGACGCAAACGAGATCCGAGAAGATGACTAACGGAGTATCCGACGCCGACAACACCACCACAGCGGGGAACGTCACCGACAAAACCAGAGTGAATCCTCCCACGGGAGACGGAGCGCCTGACGCTACTTAGCAAACACCGGTGCAAGCCGAGACGATCTCCGCATCCTTTGCCGAGATGAAAGACATGATGACGGCGCTAGGAAAGAAGACGGCGGAGCAAGTCAAAACTCTCGAGAACCTGACGACGAAGAGTCGAGGCCAAAGCTGGCGAATCGGGAGCCTGACCCCCGTGATGAATCCACCCGCCAGGATCAAGAGACTCGGCCTCAACTTGACGGCGCTCAATTTCAAGACTTCAGGAGTAAACAACAACCGATCAGGAGGCTCGGGAACATTCCAGTCGCAGCACATCTATGGAGAACGGACTCCCGCAGCCACGAGGCCCAACATCACCGAACCGCCACGTCTAATCCGAAGAGTAGTCGGCGAGCGAGGAGACCAACATCTTGACGAAACCCTAGGCGAACCCACCGACGGCTCATCAGCCACAACGGGAACCAGAGAAGAACGAGCCGATGCGCCAACATCGCAACCCGATGCGATCCTCGCCGCGGCACAAGCCAGAACTTCGAGAGACGGCCTGGGCTCGGAGTAAGATCAAGACTTAGCTGAGGAAGAGGAAAATCTCATATGGGTCGAGCATGCACAATATCAAGACGAGCCCCGAAGGACAAACCGAAGCAGATTTACCGAGCCCAATTCGGCGAGCCGAGGCGACGCCCTTGACGAAATCCGAGCCGACTTGGCTCGGGCAAACGCAGAGGTGAGAGCGATTTGATAACAAGTATACAAAGCGACGAGCGCGGCGCCCGAGATCGACATGATGCTCGAAGAATCCCAGATGACGCCCTTCACAACGAGCATTACCAAAACAAGAGTATCGGACCCCGAAAAAATTTGCCTCCCCATCTACGAAGGAACATATCAGGACATTCCGCACGGCGATGGCGCGATCCAACCTTAGAGAAAGCGAGCGGGATTCAATCGGCAATTTCAAAGACCTCTGGACCGAGTTCATGAAACAGTACTCCAGGATCATGAACCGAGGCGTATTTGATGCCGATCTGTAGACATTATCTCAGGACCGACCGAACCGCTAAGAACTTTCATGGGGCGCTTCAAAGTAGTGATGTCGAAAGTAGGAGACGCGAGCGACAAAGGAGCACTCGAAGCGTTGAAAAAATCATTGTGGTACAAATCAGAGTTCAGGAAAGATATTTGGCGTAACAAACCTCAAACCATCCAAGACGCCATGCATCGGGCGTCAGAGTTCATACTCGAGAAGGAAGAATCACTCAAGGAATCTGACCAACAAAATCGACCAAGAATCAAGTAGTGTCTAGCCAGCTGAGCCACTCAAGGTATCGCCCGAGCAGCACCTATGTTCACTATGAGAGACTGAACTTCAGCGGAGCGCATAACTATCAAATCAGCGCCGAGTAAGGAGCCGGACGAGGCGAAGGAAGAACGAACGGAAACACGTGAACTAGGAACTCGAGCTTGTACGACGAAAAAGCCTACTGTGAAATCCATAAGACATATGGACATCTGAGAGCCGACAGCCGAAGCCTGGGGGACAAGCATATGGAAAAATTCCTAGCCGGAGAGCTCGGCAATTCCGTCAGTCTGAAGGATCTCGAACACGAGAAGCCCGTCGATGCCGAGTAAAAAGAGCAACCCGAGCCAGAAACCCGACCATGTGGTCCGCCGAAGCGAGGAAGAAAAAACAATAGCGCCTCGGAGTCTGGCGGGCCGCGCCAAAGAATAAACATGATTATTGCAGAGACACAGTATCCGCGACAAAGCCTTTCAACGAAAAGCAGAAGCCAACATCAATTGGTCTGCGCCGAGCAGAAACCCAAATGATGTCATCACTTTCGAAGAAAGAGAAACTACGGGCATAGATAGACCGCATAACAATCCCCTGGTGATCAAACTCATAGTGAAGGACCACGAAGTAGCTCGAGTGCTAATCGATACTGGGAGCTCGGTGGACGTCATCTTTCGCGAGAACCTTGCGAAGATGGGAATCGATATGTCCGAAATAGTACTAATCCCAAGCCCATTAACCGAATTTTCTGGAGAAACGACTATGACGATCGGAACGATCAGATTGTCAGTCCTGGCAGAAGACGTAACTATGATCGTTAACTTTTCGGTAAGTCGAGACTCGATGAGAGCCGAAGTCTCGACTTACCATTTCTGTTTGAAATTCCCCGCAGCTAACAGGATCCAAACGATTTGGGGAAACCAGAAGGAGCATAAACTGAGAAATCCCAAAACCGAGGCGAAAGGAGAAACGGTTCATCAGAGAGTAAAAACCAATCGAGAGGCAAGAATCGGCGCCAGATTGCTGAAAGTCAGATCTATCACCGAGGCGAAGTATCCCGACTGGCTTGCGAACCCGATGGTAGTAAAGAAAAAAACGGAAAGTGGCGCATATGCGTCGATTTTACCGACCTGAACAAGCTCCTCTCGTTTATGGCCGCTTTTTCTGGATACAATCAGATCCTGATGAATCCCGACGACCAAGAAAGAACAGCGTTCATAACCAACAGAGGCATTTACTGTTACCAAGTGATGCCATTCGGACTAAAGAACGCTGGAGCCACGTATCAACGATTGGTTAACAAAATGTCCGCCGACCAGCTGGGGAAGACGATGGAAGTATATATCGATGACATGCTGGTAAAATCGCTGGAAGAGAACGACCACATCGCCCATCTAACGGAGTGATTCGAACAGCTGAACCAGCGAAGTGCAGATTCGCAGTGACATCGAGAGAATTCCTCGAATATCTGGTGACGAGCCGAGGTATCAAGGCAGATCGACGCACTAATCCAGATGGTCTCGCCAAGAAACGAACGAGAAGTACAATGACTAACGGGACGCGTCGCGGCTTTAAATCGTTTCATCTCAAGATGAATAGACAAATGCTTAGATTTCTACAACACGCTCTGAGGCAACAAGAAGTTTGAGTGAACAGAAAGGTGTGAGGTGGCTTTCCAAGAGCTAAAACAGTACATAGTTACTCCACCCGTGCTCGCAAAGCTAGTAGAAGGAGAGTCCCTCTACTTATACATCGCCATTTCAACAACCGCAATCAGTGGAGTAATTGTCCGAGAAGAACGATGAGAGCAGAACCTGATCTTCTACGTAAGCAAGACACTGGCAGATGCGGAAAAAGATACCCGCAAATGGAGAAGCGGGCGCTCGCTGTGGTAATGTATGCACGGAAGCTCATGCCATATTTCCAGCACGCTCAATCCATGGCGTTCCAGTCGCATTCTATCGTACTCCTGACATATTTCCCACTTTGAGCTATACTACACAGCTCGAGCCAATCTGGAAGACTAGAAAAATGGGCGATTGAACTCAGCGAATACGATATCAAATATCGGAGCAAGACCTGCGCCAAGTCCCAATTCATCACCGATTTCCTGATAGAGCTTATGATCGATGGAACTGACGAACCGACTCAAGACTCCACTTGGATACTCCACGTAGACGGTTCATCATCAAAGGAAGGCTCGGTAATCGGAATTTGCCTGACGTCTCCAACTGGCGAAGTTCTGGAGCAATCTTTTAGCCTAGCCTTACATGCTTCAAACAACGAGGCTGGGTATGAAGCTTTGATCGCAGAACTCAGACTAGCCCATGGAATTAAGGTTCAAAAAATTCGGGCCTTTTGCGACTCTCAACTCGTCGCCAATCAGTTCAACGGGGAATACACAGCAAGATGATAGGATGGAAGCATACTTAGGCGTGGTTAAAAAACTCTTGAAGGAATTTAAAGAGTTCGAGCTGACGCGAATTCCTTGAGGCGAAAATGCTCAAGCCGATGCATTGACATCTCTCGCCTCGTCATCCGATCCCGGCCTGAAAAGAGTTATCCCGGTAGAACTCATCGAGCGACCCAACATCGAGAGTTCCGAGACCGTCAACTTAATCGAACCAAACGGGGGTCTTGAGGAACCCAGCACCGAACAAGAGACGATCGAGTCAGAACAAGACCAGCATAACGAGTAAGGGTGCGACCAAGAGTGGATGGGAGCAATTCAAACTTACATAATGGATGGAGAAGTCCCGGCGGACAAGTGGGCAGCTCGCAAACTTAAGGCCCAGGCTGCTCGGTATATCTTACTCGACGCCACGCCCCGACGATTCATCAGCCTACCGAGCTGCTCTCCTCAATCTCGTCCCCTTATCCATTCATGCAATGGTCAATGGACATCGTTGGCCCGCTACACCGTTCCAAGCAGAAGAGATTTATGCTAGTTCTGACGGATTATTTCTCGAAATGGGTCGAAGCAGATTCTTTCGCCCGCATCAACTGCCGGCATGGAGTCTCGTACGAAATCGTGACCGACAACGGCTCGCAATTCATCTCAACACGTTTCGAGTCTTTTTGCGAAAAATAGAAAATCAGACTAAGCAAGTCGACGCCTCGATACCCACAAGGCAACGAGCAAGTCGAACCAGCAAACAAGACTATACTCAACGAATTGAAATAACGCTCGATGCCAAGAAGGAATATGGGCAGACGAACTGGAAGGAGTCCTATGGTCGCATCGGACAACCTCGAGGCGAGCTACCAGTGAAACACCGTTCGCACTTGCCTACGGAACGGAGTGCGTGATCCCCCCCCCCCGAAGTGGAATTTCCAAGAGTACGGCGACGACTCTTCCAGGGACAAGTATGTCTCAGCCATTTTATGCTCTTAGACAAAGCGGACCTAATCAGCGAGAGACGCGATCAAGCGCTCATCCGCATTCAAAAATATCAGCAAGCCACGTCCAAATACTACAACTCCAACGTCAAAAGTCGGAGATTTCACAAAGGAGAGCTAATCCTCCGCAAAGTTTTTCAAAACACAGCTGAGCGGAACGCTGGAAAACTGGGGGCTAACTGGGAAGGACCGTATCGAATAACCAAAGTGGTCTGACCGGGAGTATACGAACTAGCGAACCACTTTACAGATGCCTCGGTGCCAAGATCCTGGAACGCGATGCATCTAAAGAAGTACTACTTCTAACGAAGATATCACAAAACATGAACTACGGGGCAGTTTGATCCTCGAAAGGGGTACGTAGGCAGCTCGTCTCATGACGAGTTCAATACTTAAGCAGAATAACAAAGACAAATCCTAAAACCAAAAACTTGCATAAATAATGTTGTGGATAAAGCCATCCATGCATCTTGTTCAACATAAACAAAAACAAAGAGAAGCACCAACAAAAGATGATAGTTAAATCTTAAAAATCAGGCGGGATCCGGCTCGGTCTCCCCGGAAACGGCGTCCTTCGGAAAAGACCTCTCGGATCCTCTCTCAGAAATCATCTCCTCAATGCGCGGAGTTTTGAGATTTGATCCAGCAGGACGATAGACACCAGCCTTCGAAGCCGAAACTTCGAACGTCTCTCCACCCGGGAGGCTCGATACAGAGTCAAACGATATCGGTGAGGGTCTCAAGTCATCACGAAGGTCCGTCGCGAACCACTCATAGCCCTCGAAGGCACCCACCAGGCCAGTCTTACACTTGAGCAGCCTCGTCTTCTCGTCATCCAGAGTAGAAGGGTTGGGACCTTGAAGGACATCGATGAACTAGAGGTTCCCCTCGATTTCGGCCAAGTCGGCAAACTTGTCCCGGGCGCCTCCCTTAAGCAAGGCGACTTTGGCCTCGGCGCGGGCAACCCTTTCCTGGTACTTCCCAGCAAACTCGCGCCTCGCCTCCTTATGCGCCCTGTCTACGTTCGCCTCGAGCATCACCCGTTCCGACGAGATCTGCCTCTGCAAAGAAGCCAGGTTGGCCTCCACCTCATTCTTTTGGCTCGACAGACGAGCCGCCACCTCCTCTGACTCATCGCATTTACGCCTTAGATCGTCTCTTTCAGCCTGGAGAATTTTGTAGCGCTTCGAAAACTCCTCCACTTTCTTAGCATGATCGGCTTCCGCCCAGTCGAATTTAGTTTTCATAAGGACAGCCGACTGACGAGCCTCGTCAATCCGAATATGATCCTCTCACGCGCCAATCTCGTACCCAAGGATGACCTCATTGGCTGCGGCGATAAACTAAAGAGAAAAAATCATAACATAAGCACAAGAGTCAAGGCCTTTTCGAGGCGCACAAAGCTAGAAGCGACTATTACCTTGGTCTCTGTAAGAGCCATCTGCGAATACGCCTGTCGTTTTGCAAGTGTATCCGGAGGAGGGAAGCGATCACCAAGAACAAGGATTCGGGCGAAGAGAGCGGCAGAGGCCTCGAGATCATTGTACGAAGCTACGGTAACCACGGGACTAACCTCGGAAGCGCCCGCCGGAATCATGCTCGGTGGTGCCATTTTCTTCGTTTGTTTCGTCTGTTTCGTTTGTTTCGTCTTTTTCGCATCGGGCACACCAGATGAGTCAGCAGCGGGTCGTCTCTCAGCTTTCTTTTCTTTCTTACCCTTAGCCACGATTTTCTCGCCGCCTCAGTGGCGAGAAAGAACGGATTCCTCGGGCCCTGTTCCAGATTTAAGACCAGACACAATCTCAGGGGTTGATGAAGAGGTCCGAGGTTGCTTCGTTGCATCTGGAGTCTTCTGTTTGGATCCAGAAGGCGCCTTAGAGCTCCGACCTTCTGAACCCTTTTTCTTCCCCTCGGCAGCCATTTTCGCATCCAACCCTTGCCTTTCGCGGAGAGTCAGCCTTTTAGCCATTTCGATTCTAGAGTCCTCGAACGGACTAGATGACTCAGAGTCTTTTGACTGATAACCACTGAGATAACGAGCTCGGGCACGCTCGACTCACTGAAAGGAGAAGGTATTTTGCCAACGAACTTTCTTGCGGTTGAAAGACTGCAATATCCCATATATTTGTTGGGCACCGAAGCAACAATTAAGGAACTGCAAAACAAGAACAAAAAAAATATTATTAGTTGGCTCGGAGCAAAGTCGCGGCAAAAGAACAAGTCCCAAAATTCGCTTCGATCTTCTACTAAGCTTCCCCATATTCCGCCTTAGTTTTCTCGACCCAATCCTCCGAAACAGAGGCGTCGTTAATAAGAACATAGAAGAACCAGCTCTCCCAATCCTGATCTTTGCTTGGGAAATCCCAGATTATCCTCCGGTCCTTCTTGTTCCCGATGTAGTACCCGCCGATTTTGGCTCGGCTTCGGATCTCGAGCAGGTTTTGGAGGTGATCGACCGTGAACTCGGTTCCACTTTCATAACTCAAGGTCAGCATTCCTACTAAATGACACAAGGAGCGAGGTGTTAGCTGAGCTAGGGCAAGACCGCGTAACCATAAGTACTTCAAGATAAGTTTCGGGATCGGGAACCATAACCAACACTCAGTGAGAAAGGCTTCGAACATTGTAAAGAGCCGGAGGGCGGTTTGTCGTCTCAGTCCGTTTTGGTAGGAAGCCTAAAATCAACCCCCTCGCTGATCCCAAAACGAGTCCGTATTCCTGCCAAGGAGCTCGGCGTCGACAGGGAAGAACCAGGTGGATAGGCGATTTCTTTCTTTTTCGGAGCCTCAGAGCTTTTCCTTTCTGAATTCTCACGATTTCATCCAGTTCTCGCCTCGCCTCGCCTTGACTGGATCCCAGTTCCAGTCTTCAACTTCGATCTTTGGCTCGGCAAGTGGCGACGGACATTTAGACTGCGGGCTGGCCGCCTCGGCACGACTTGTCTCGGGGGGCTAGGTTGAATGATCAACGGGCGAAGGAATTATTTTCCTCCCTAATTTTGTTGGGGAGTTAGCCGAACCAACCGAGTCCTAGAGGTCAAGATCGCCTCGGCCACGACAGAGAGATGTCCCCGAACTCGTCCCACCTCCGAGAGAAGAATCTCGCACGCTCATCTCGCCTCGGAAAGAAGAAATTCGCGCACTTGATTCGCCTCGGTAAGCAATGGAAGAAGTACCGTGGCCCGGATCTCCTCGGGAGTTATCCATACTCACCTCGGAGATCACCTCGGTTCGGGAATTGGAAGATTGACACTTTACATTCGCCTCGGACACTACCTCGTTTCGGGAGCTGGAAGACATCGGATTCGTAGAACTCAAAGAAGATGGATCGGAAAACTTGAAGAACAGCCGGAAAACTTGAAGATCGATCGGAAAACTAAGGAGGATGACGATGGTTCGGAAAAAATCTGAAGAACCCTAATCGAAATCTAAACATAAACGAGAGAAAGAAGAGAGAACAAACCTTTGAAAGTTCTGGAGAAGTGAAGATAATGAGAGAGTTGGGAGGGATCTCGATATTTATATACGAGCTGGCGCGTTGCCTCGGAATTACGTGAGACGATTCCGCTTCTCGAGACGAGCCCAAGTCTTGCAAATAGATAATGGGCCTTCAAACGACGTCGGCCTTAAATCGAAGGCCCACACGGAGAAATAATTGTAAGTGGGCCTTCATTTCATTTAAAAGTTTTATGTGTTAATATATTTAACTTGAAGGTTTATTGTGCTATTAAAATACTCTCGAGGTTTAAAGGGTAAGTGACTGTCACTCAAGGATTTTTTTTTTTTGTCAACAGTTTCAACTCTTAGAACGGTTCAGAAAGTCAAACCGGAGGAGTTGAGTTTACATAATCCAAATAAGAAAGGTAGTCTCGAGCACTTCGTGCTAACTTGTCTGCTTTTGTATTTTGAGCGCGTGGGATATGCGAGATAGAGTAGAATGAGAATTCCCTTCTGCTTCTCTCGTATTCTTCCAGGTGTAATGCGAAAGTCAGCCATTCCTCTGGTTTAGACACCATCTTCACAAGCTCGGAGCAGTCCGTGACGAAGGCCATCGCAAATCGTCTTGCATCAAGCATACAATGCATAGCCCAGATCAATGCTTCCAATTATGTATGTAATGTATCCCCGGCAACGGCGCCATTTGATAAACAGGATTTTAACCAGTTTGATAATCAAAACCTAAAGGTCTTTTTTCAGTTGTAGTACTTTAGGTGTCAAACCAACCTTGGGGTGAAAGCTACTAAGATTACAAGAGATTTATAAATCTAAGCAAAATTCGGTTAATTTGGGGAACAAATCAAAATAAAATACTTACGATTTCTAGATAGAAATGAAAACAATTTTAAAATCCCTATAGAAGTGTTATACAACTACAAGATGACAATTAAACGATATAACAACCGATCTAATAATTTAATAAATTCAAAAGGTAAAACCGGATTTATAAAAAAGATTTGATGGTGAGCAGCTAAATAATTTAAAAACTATTTATAAAAATAAAACGACTACAAACTCAACTCCACACAGTAAAATAAGGCTCTAAGCAATTTCTAAAATATTAAAAAGAGCAAGAACACAATTCTACAAATTTATGAAATTATAATGCATAAATAAACTATTTAATAAGAAATTTAAATAAAGATAAATAAACACAAACTAGAGGAAAATGGTTTTTGGTTTTTAAAATACTAAAAACAGATTCAAGGTTGGGAATCATTCTTAAGAAGGTTGAAAATTCAATCTTGGGGTTTGAAAACATATTTTTACTCTTTTTAGTTAATTCTCTAAACTTTAAGAAACCAAAATAGAATTATCCATGATGTGTGGTATAATTCCTTTCTTCACCCTTTCCTCCTAACACATGATGTTTGGTGGAAAGAAAAGGTGAAGAACATTAAGAATGGATCTTAAAAGAAATGGTTTAACTAGCTCCCTAAACATCCATGATGTGTGGGAAAGGATGAGCTAGTCTCTTGGATTTGGTTTTAAGAGATTTCCTAAGTCTTGTTAGGATAAGGAAATCCCTAGATTAAAGAGATCTCCAAGGAGAATCTCTAGACCTTAAAAACCCCAAATCCAAGAAGAGATTTAAAATAAAGCACAAGATAAACACAAACCAAGATTTTAATTTCCAACCTCCTTAATCATCCCAACCTCAAACCTTAAGCGGTTTACTCACAAATCATGTTCTTACCTTTTTTAAACATAAGTTTAGAGTTAAGGAACATGATCTATGGGGTTGAGAAGAAAAACTTGAAATTAGAAATATTTAAATACTTGCTATAATAAAAACACAAGAGATTTTTACAAAGAAAACAATAAGTATTAAGAAGAAAGACCTGACATTAGAATTAGAAATAAAATTGAATATTAATTAAAAACACAAAAGATTTTTCACAAAGAGTTAATCAAGAATTTAGAAGAAAGACTTGACATTAGAATAACTTAAATAAGATATATATATAATAAAAATAAGAGTTTTTAAGAAACTAAATAGTAAGAACTATAGAACTCAAGAACACTAAGAAAACTTACAAGAACACTAAGAAAACTTACAAGAACACTAAGAAGACTTTTGAAAGAGAGAATCTAAGACTTGATTAAAAACTTGAATGAAAACTGAATGATTATTACAAGCACACACACACTCCTTATATAGAGTTTTAAACATGGTTTTTTGGCCTTAAAAGAGGGGTCAAGGGGCAAGAGACAAGGGGCAAGGGACAAGGGACCTCTCTAATCCCACTTTTACTAAAGCATAAACACTTTTTTGGAGCAACTTGCAAGTGGTATCTTTTGGTTCGGGTACATGGATTGATCGATCTTTATCTTTTGCACTACTGCACCGTTTGCCTTGAAATCACCACAAAATTAAAGCTAACTCAATTTCCTAAGACTCTCATGAAGACTGTCGAGGCTAAATCGCAATTAAAACCCTTCATCCGAGCTGATCGTTCAGTTAACGAAATTGATCGCCAAATTTCCAGACGGACATGTTGTTACTTAAATAGTCGTATCTTCTGAACCACTGACTATAATGACTTGAAATAACCTCTGAACGAAAGCTAACTCAATTTTCTATGAGTTTTATGAATATTGCGGAGGCTGAATCGGAATGGAAAGTCTTTGTAGAGTCTGATCTTTAAGTCGCTTTAGGTGGCATGGACTTGAATCGGTTGCAATATCTCGGTACAGCAAGTCAGATGACATCAATTTGCTTCTTACTCTTCTCTAATTGTTCCTAGCTCATCATCTTATGTTTCCAGCTTCCACATTGTCGCCAAATCCATAGAATAACCTGAAATGATGCATATATACAAAAGAAAATGCAAATGCTAATGCAAATGTTTTAAATCCTATAAATGATCAAATACTATGATTATACTTAGCTATAAATGAAATATGGATGAAAAATTATTCTAAATGCATGATAAATATGCGAAATATATCAGTATATCAGTATGTAATGGAGAAATGCTTCGTCGTACATTCTTTGCCCCCATTAATGTTACATCTGTGCCAATACCTTGGCAAAACCATCCCAGGCTCGCATTCGTGGCTGTAACCTTCCAAGAACCATCTGTTTTACATGCCAGTCCTGCGTAATTTAATGGTACCAGTACTTTTGACCGTTGTTGAGGGTCTGTCTGAATGTCCTCTACTTGTGCCAGATCCCATACTATGGCCTCGGCCTGTGCAACCTTAAGTATCTCACGAGGGTCCCGATCTATATTTGAGAACAACTTATTATTTCGAGATTTCCATATATACCATAGAATCCATGGGAACATCGCCATTGTATCGTGTTGTGGTATCTGCCAAAACAAATGTGCCATATTTGAGAATAAAGCATCCGTTGGAAACCCAAATAGCGGTGTAGGGATTGTCGATAGAGCCCAGACTTGTAAAGTCGGTGGGCATTCAAATAAAGTGTGATTTATTATTTCTCGTTCTGCACCACATTTTCCACATTGTGAATCACAATTGATACCTCTGTTACGCAAACGATCCATAACTGGAATACAACCAGAGATTATTTGCCATAAAAAATGCTTTATCTTCGGCGGACATTTTACCTTCCAAGCTTGACATTGTAGATCACTCACATCAGGTCCATAGATTCTTTATATTTCGCCGCTAGATGGACATTCCTGCTCGAGATTGTATCCCGATTCCACCGTATATTTTCCTAATCTCGTATAGTACCAATTGGAGAGGTCTGGTCTTGTCTCTCTTGTTGTTGGAATACCTATGATTAACGGTATATCCTCTGCGACAATCAATTGGCGAATTAGTGGTAAATTTCACGTTGACGATAAAGGGTCAATCAATTGATTGACTGTGAGCTCAGGATACAAATTATATCATTTGCATATTGCTGATCTCATGCGAGATGTCGATATCCAAGGGTCATTCCATACAGATATAGAAGTACCTGAACCAACTCTTTTCATAAGCCCTTTTTTTACCAGAGATCGAGCAAAGATTATACTTCGCCACCCACAAGATGGAGAGTAGGATCGAATGGGGTCCAAAGGCCCTCAATTCCTAAAATACCGCCCTTTGAACACCTTTGCAAATAAAGACTCCGGATAATCTATAAGTCGCCAAAGCTGCTTTGCTTGTAAAGCCGTGTTGAAATCCTCTATAGCCTGAAAACCCATTCCTCCCTCGGACTTGTGCTTACATAAATTTTTTCATGCCATCTAGTGCATACCTCGTGTTTGGCCATTGGTACTCCACCAGAAATGTGCCACCGTGCCAGTAAGCTTTACTGTTATCGCTTTTAGCAATCGAAAACACGACATTGCATATGTTGACATTGCGGTTGCCACTGATTTTATTAATACCTCTTTACCCCCCTTTGGATAATAATCTTGATGTCCATCCATTTACCCGCTTCTGCTGTCGTTCTATTAGAAAATTAAAAATCTTCGTTTTTGCCCCTCCCATGCTCTCTGGGATCCCCAAGTATGTTTCCATTCCACCAATATTCATTATCTCCAAAATCGCATGAATTTCTTCCTTGGCCGTCGGGTCCACTGTATGCCCAAATTGTATCGATGAATTTGTAAAGTTAATTTGTTGCCCTGAGACTGACTCATACTGTTTCAGAATATTTAGTAAGGTATGGGCGTTCTCCTTGTTTGCTTTACAAAAGAACAGACTATCGTCTGCAAAAAGCATATGTGATATTGTTGGACTTGCTCTTGCTATCTTTAACCATGTAATCTGTTTTAAACGCTATGCTTTCCCCATGTTCGCCATAAGTTCTTCCGTGCATAAAATAAAAAGATATGAAGATAGTGGATCTTCTTGTCGTAACCCACGTCTCGGTTTTATATGCCCCCTTGGTTGACCATTAATTAAAACCTTATATTGAATCGTCGTAATGCACCCCATCATCCACATAATCCATTTCTCCGAAAAACCCATCTTTCGTAATAGATGCTCAATGAACGGCCATTCGACGCGGTCATAAGCTTTGCTCATATTCGTTTTAACCGCCATGTACTCACTTTTGCATGATTTGTTAGTGCGTAAACCATGAAACATTTCTTGAGCTATCAGAATATTATCTAAAATAAGTCTTCCTTGTACAAAAGCCGTTTGTGATTCTGAGATAAGCCGCGGAAGCAACTGCCTTAGTCGCTGACACAAGACTTCGAAATAATTTTGTAACCTACATTACACAAACTTATCGGACGTAATTCTGTCATCTTGGTCGGTCTGTCTGATTTTGGGATGAGACATATATTTGTGAAATTAAGCCTCTCATCAAAAACACCCATTGTTAAAAAATTATTTACCATTTGCACCACCTCCATCTTTATTATATGCCAGGATCGCTGGAAAAATAAAGTTGTCATTCCATCCGGTTCTGGAGCTTTCCCCGGATTCATCATGAATAGAGTGTTTCCTATTTCCTCCTCCGTTGCCAATCTTGTTAGATTCTCGTTATCGATCTCTGTTATCCTTTCAGTGACCTCCCCTAAAGCCTCCTCAAATTCTGTTGGGTTTGAAGATGTAAATAATTCTTCAAAGTATTCAACTATTACTTTCTCCACGTTATTGTCCCCTGCAACCCAGATTCCTTCTTTATTATGCATCCCTACCATCCGGTTTATAATTCTACGTTGCTTTGTTGTAGCATGATAGAACGTAGTGTTTAGATCCCCACATTTATGCCATAAGTTTCGACTTTTCTGTTGCCAAAATTGTTCTTCGTCTATATAAGCCTCCTTAAGCTTCCGTGTTGCCTCGTTTAATTCTGCCTGGGTCCGAGAATCATCATTTTGTATGTCTTCGAGTGATCGTTAAAGTTCTGATATTTTATCTTTCCCATACGGCCGGTTTGACATTCTCCATCTTGAAATTTCATGCATATAGTTACCAATTCTATCTACCACCGAAATTGTTTCCCCTCCATATGTTTGATTCCACTCGTGTGTAATCGATTTCATTAGACTCTCCTGACCAATCCATCTCTTGTCAAAACGAAATTGTTTTCGTCGCTTAAAAATTCTTTTTTCAATAGTTGCCACTATTGGTCGATGATCCGACCCAATCATCCGTAAATATTCTACAAAAGACTGTGGGAACATTTCGTGCCAATCTTCTGTGGCTAATGCCTGATCTAATCTACATCGAATTATGTGTCCACTTCTTCTTCCCCGCCAAGACAATTTATTTCCTTTACATGGAAAATCCAATAAACCACGATTATTAATCATATTGTTGAAATCGAGAAAAGTGGCCACGGACCGCACATTCCCACCTTTTTTTCATGATTACCCGTTAACTCATTAAAATCTCCAATTAAAAACCATGGTTCCGTTCTTATTATTCCCATTCTTGTGAGTCGTTCCCATAATTAATTTCTTAAATTTTGAACTGGTTCTCCATAAATAAAAGATAGATATATTATTTTTCTCTCATAATTTGCCTCAATATCAATAATACGCTTGCTCGCATATAATATTTTAACATCAAAATAATCATTATAAAATAATGCCAGACCACCACTTATCCGCACGGCTCAACCGTGTACAACTTATTATAACCAAAATGCAACTGAAATTGTTGAACAAAAGAAAAATAATTTTTGGTTTCTGAAAGAAAAATAAACTCTAGTTTAAATTTCTTCCAAACCTCCCGAAGGTAATTTATTGTGTACCGATTCTCTAATCCCTGGCAATTCCAGCTAATAATCATCATATAATAATATCGGTTGTCTTACCCAAATCTGGTTCGAGGTTTGGGTCACCCTTGGCATTCTCCGTATGAATGATATCCCCCTTACGAACCCCCACTTTCTTCCTTGGTGAAATAAGAGCCTCGACCAAACGCTTTTTGCTAGTACCCCCGCCGACTCCCGAGATCGCGTTAAACAAATTCTTGCGGACAATTTGTTTCTTCTCCATTTTCTTATGAACCCGAGTCTGTTTCACCACACCAATCCCAACACCATTCTCTTCCTCCCGGTTGATCATACTCAATTGCTCCATTGTTTGACCTTCATGCCCTGTGTTCTCGTCACCCATATGTTCCTTCATGTTGTCAACTAAGGTTGACTCCGAGTCAGTACCCACAGATTTCTCAATCATAGAGGATTCAACGTTCCCCAAGACCTTATCATCTAGATCCATCCCGCCGTTCTCCTCGACGGCCTGAATCAAAAACTGGTTTGTCAAATCCAAATGATCCAGCTCCCTAGCTCCATTGATGGTTTCTATTGCTCTCTCTTCGACCGTACAATCCAGATTGCTATTACCAGCGTTATCCATATCGGCAACCGCAGCTTCAAAACCAATACCTTTCTTTACTTTGTTTGATGAGGGATGAGCCGAGGTACTTTCCGTCGCCACACCCGGCATGTCTTGTTCTTCATTCACAGTCAGAGGCCTTTGACCCTGCTGTCCACGTCCCTGTCTCCTCCCCATTGGATACTGTCCATGATTCTGGTCATTTTCTAGCCGGCGCATCTCCGCCGGAGCTCTGTATCCCGATATTCTATAAGAACGTGATGAACCCTCTTCATACCGTTTCTCCTGGTATCTTTGCCCATAACGGGCTTCTTGCTTTATCCTTCCCCCATCGTCATGCATTTCCGTTTGTTTTCCTTTCCCTTTATACTGATGTTGCCGTTGAGAATGATGTCCCTCGATATCACTACCACCACGCAGAGTTGGTTCACCCATCAGAGCACCTCGGTAACTCAACATATCTGCCTCCTTTCCCGCATCCCTTCTGTCCGTATTTGCCTGTGTTTCTATGTCTCTGCTATTCCCTTCTTGAGCCATACGTTGTGGACATATGGACTCGTCGTGACAGAGACTGCAACAAATTTTGCAGACCCCAAAGAGTCGATCATAGCTCAAGTGCACCACGGTCTCTTCCCTACTGTGGAATTCCACATTTGTTTGGAAAACCAGAGGCTTATACCCGTCAATAACCACTTTCACTTTGTCGTTATCGATATCAGCCTCCTTGACCTCACCCAAAGCCGCACCAATGCCCATAAACGTAGGCTCAGCCCAGAAGTGTAATGGAATACCTATAACACGAACCCATAACGTGATTGTCGAGGGATACTTAGCATCGACAACTGGCTCCCACCGCACCACCGAAAGCATCCAGAAGTCGAAGTGGAAAGGCTCCATCTTGAGAACTTCAATGATGTCTTCTTCAGTATCAAAATCAATCTGGAAACGGCCCAACCCCAGGTCTGCCCCTGCCACCCTTTCTTCAACCTTCCAAATACGAGAGAGCATACTAAGCAAGAACTTCATATCTTGTTTTGCAGGATTCATACACCGCCCGATTAAGGTCTTTGAGTACCCTTCAATGAGCTGATTATTGTCAAACCTTGGTATCTGAACCTTCAAGCTATGAACCGTAACCTCCTTCTTCTTCCCCGACTCACTCATATTCAATGCTGAGCTTTGTGACATTTTCTCTGAGAAAAGCTTGTAAATCGCCAAAAAGTAAGACCAAAGAAGTTGTGATGAAAGGCGATGGTTTTTGGTTCTCACGAGTCCACCTTTTAAACCCGTAAAAGAATCCCCAATCAACAATCGTATCCTTTGATTATCATAAAACCATATCACAGAAATCATTTTGTTTTCTATATTCATGATAGAACCAGCTCTATATTTGCCCACCGAAGATATCATTTCCGCAAAGAGATCTCCCCCAATTATGTGTAAAAACATCTCAATGCCAATCCACCAATTATCCTCCTTATCAATATTCATCTCAAGACCACTATTGGATATACGTGCCGTTAAATTTCCATTTGCCAAATATACTCCAATCTGTGATTGATACTCTGTATCTCAAATATACTCCACTTCAGTGAGTGGTCACTCAAGGATTTTTTATACGATTTTCTAAATTAACTTTAATTCTTTTTTCTTTTTTGACATCAGTAATTTCTATTCCAGTCAACTCATAAGACAATGAGACCGCCGTCGTCAACATGATTCCACATCTAACGCCGTCAATTATTTCCGTCCACCTCCTTTCTCAAATCTCTCTCTCTCTCCCTCACGCGCTCTCTGTAACGCAGACCATTCTTAGCTGTACAATACCCTCTCTCTAGAAACAGTCATCTCTATCATCTTTGTGATTCAACAAGGAGAGAGAAGAATAGTAAGAAGAAGAAGACGAAGTACAAAAACTCCTTGATCGTCGTTGAAGCAGCATCATCGTCAAAACTAAGTGATTCGTCTCAGGTTCGTTCGTGCACCTGTTTCCTCTTCTAAATCTCCCACAGTTTCTGCTGTTTTCCGAATCGAACTTTCTCTTCATTTTCTAGATCTGTATGTGTATAGCGTGATCGATTATCCATTTAGTTTGGGGAGATTTAGTGGTAAACTGAAGTAGAAATTGGTATCAAATCTCGTGTTGCTGCTTTACTTTCTGCTAAGATCGACCGAATATATCTGTAATCCATATGTATTCGGAGCTCGATTTTGACATTATTGCTGATTCAAAAGTCCTGAGTTCCTTAATTTCATCCAACTATGAAAAATTCTCAGTATATCAATAAATCATAAGTTTATGATCAAGCTGATTTTATTCAGCTGGTGTTTTGGAACCGAAAATGGCTGGTGGAGTGAAAGAAGACGAGAAAAACGAGCGGATTATTAGGAGTCTTCTCAAACTTCCTGATAACAAGAGGTGTATAAACTGTAACAGCCTTGTAAGTTTTGGCTCTTCTTATGTCTTCATCATCATCCAAGGGAAGCAAGAAGATTGAGAAAAAATAGGTTTTAATTTCATTCTTTCTTGGTTTTGTTAGGGACCACAATATGTTTGCACTACTTTCTGGACTTTCGTTTGTACAAACTGCAGTGGAATACAGTAAGTTTTTTAGATCTAAAAACTTTTTTTAATCTCATATTCTTGTGTATATTGTTGATGCAAGTGTTGTTGATTGATATATGCATATAAATGTGTTTTTTTTTTTTCTCAGCCGTGAATTTACTCATCGGGTTAAATCGATATCAATGGCGAAATTTACCTCACAAGAAGTCTCTGCTCTAAAAGAAGGTGGTAATCAGGTAAAGAAAGCTGATTCTTCTCCTTTCTCTTCTTCTGATGAGTTGGTTTTCCTGGCATTTGTGATTTTGTATTGTTTATTTGGTTTTGAATTCGATCTCTCTCTCTTTACTTTATTTTGTTGTCCTGTTACAGCATGCTAAGGACATTTATTTTAAAGGACTGGATCAACAGAGACAGTCACTTCCTGACGGCAGGTATTACAAATCTCTCTTCTTGTTGTAGAGATGGTTGTCTTACGTTCACTGATTGTTCTTTTATCTGTGTCAGTAACGTAGAGCGGTTAAGGGACTTCATCAGACAGGTGTATGTAAATAAAAGGTACACGAATGAGAAGAATGATGAAAAGCCTCCAAGAGGACCGATGGTGAGAAGCATTTCTTCTTTATTCAATTTCCTTTAGATGATAAGCCTGACTCGTCCAAAGAGATTTTTTTCATCACTATAGCAACGCTTGTTGTATTTCATTACAGCCTCCCGTGTCGTGATTCCATGTAATCTCATATTCTGCAGGGCGATAGTGAGACACGAAGTTCTAGTGGGTCTCGGAGTCCACCATACGAAGATGGATATGACCGTCGTTACAGCGACAGATCAAGTCCTGGTGGGAGAAGTCCAGGGTTCGAGCCAGGTAACAGAAAAAGCCCTTCTCGTCCTGAGATTGTGAATGATTGGCGCAGAGAGGATAGATTTGGTGGTAGAAAAAAACCTGAAGAGGAGTCCCATTCACCTGAGCAAGTAAAAGACATGGGTTCAGCTAGCCCTCCTGTGCTTCGACCCGTTAGGGAAATCTTGGGTGACAGTGTTATTCCCCTTCGCGTGATAGAGCCTCCAAAACCCCAAGTCAACCGAAATAGCGATTCAAAGGTTTGGGTTTATCATTATCAGAGTTCATATAGATTGTAAAGATAATAAAATACCATCGAGGAAAGATAATGCTGATATTTTTGTTGTCTGTCTAATTTCAGTCATCTGCATCATTGAGTAGTTTATTAACCTCCACAAATGAGAATCCACCAGAAGTGAAGCTGGAGACTGCTATAAGCTTGATTGATTTTGATGCTGATCCCGAACCTCCTGCTCCATCTGTTGCAATACAAGCGCCCATATCGAACACGCCTCATCCTGCTGCACAGCCAGCAAGTATACCTACTGATAACTGGGCATCTTTCGATGCCGCGCCCAGTGCCTCTAGTTTAAATGTATCGCAATCACCACCCAGTGGAAACACGGTGGATTCGCTTCTGTCTCAGTTAACAGCGCCTTCTTCCGTCCCAGTTCAGACATCTACACTACCTAGTGGACCTGTGCATCTTGGTCACTCCGCTTCACAAATCTTCGCACCACCTCCCAATGGACATTCAAATGAACAGGTGGGCACTTCATTTCATGATCACTTGCATAAAATCTACTTCGGAAATGCCATTTGGTCAAATGTGCTTCTCGGAATTTTTGTTACAGCCATGGAACACTGGACTTGCATCTAATGTACAAAGGTCAATGAGTGCACCGTCGTTGCAACCTCATCAAGGAGTCCCTTCTGGTGGCCTGCAGCCTTCTGAAGTTAAACCTTCCGGAAGAACAGAATTACCTGCGGTATCAATTTATTTTCGCAATTTTCTCTGTCTTTTTCGATATTTTACCACCCGCGGGACTGTAGATGACACGCTATAACCTGTCTGCAGGATTTATTCACTGTAACCTACCCATCATACCATGCAGCAGTGCCTGGGTGGCAAGCTGGTCCACCTCATGGTATGCACTACGGCATGCAGCAGTATAAGAACACCATGGTAACAGTTTCTCTGATTAACTTCTGAATCCATATTTGAGCATCAATGACATCGCAGCCTGTTACTTTCTCGTGATTAATTTAATCATCTATTTCCTGCAACAGCCTTACCAGAATGTTCCGCAGCCAGCCAAATCGATTAACCCTTTTGACTTCAGCTCTGAGCCGCCGCCATCACAGACACAAACAGTATGTCCTCTAGCTCATTTGACTTATCGAGAATAGAATTTTTGCGTGAAAACAATCATGTTTTGGAAATCGAATTTGCTTATTTGGCGGTTGAGCAAATGTTGATTTGAGCACTTAATGAAATGCTTTAGCGTATGAGTTAATTGGTTAAACCCTTTCCCTATTAAGTGATTTGAAAACGGTGCAGGAAACAATGTTCCCTTCCATGGCGTCTATGCAAGGCGCATTACCTCCTTCGGGCATGATGCCTTCTCAAGGAATACACAATCATTTCAGTATACCCTCTCAAATCTCAAACCATCCATCTGCAATGCCACCAAGTAAAAGCATACCTATTCTCATTTATAACCACTTTACTTGGTTATCTCATCTATTGCATGATACGTTTGACTCGTATCAAATGTTGACGAATTATTTGCTCCCAATTTTTTCAGGGTACATATCTCCTCCAATACCAGGAACCATGCCACCTAGGTATGACCTTTTGATTTCAATTAATCCATTAGTGCTTGCTTCCATCATATAGTTGATGAAACTTGGTAGCGCGAATCGCATTCTAAAGTCATAACCGTCGATTGTCGATTTTGTAGCAACTTAAGGCCTATTGGCAACATGGGAACTCCATATGACACTCAACAAACATATCAGAATTTCGGGAGCCCATTTGCTGCTGCGGTTCCTTCGAACCCACCTTCTTTCCCTTCAGGAGGAAACCCGTTTGGGTAAGAAAGAGCGAATAGCGTTAGCTCGGAATCTGTTATGGTTGAGGATTGATTGCGCAATGGGAAGTTTGAGTTCTAAAGTGTAGTATAAAAGGTTATCAAATTGAATTCAAACATGGGTTTATAAAAAGCGTGAACGAAGGAAGGTACACGAGTCATGAACTTGGAGAAGAAGAAGTTGGGGTTTGTGAGGGTGTTAGATGATTTATTTTCTTATGAAAGTTTTTTTTAAATAGGTTTGATTATTATTATTATTCTTTGGTTTTCTATATTTCATTTCCCCTTTTGATGTTGTTTTATTGTATAACAAAACTTGAGGGTGGTTCCTTGGGATAAATCTTGAGGATCCTTTGTGTTGTATGATTTTGTAAAAGAGTTTACACATTTGATCATGAAGTCTAGTCAAAACTGAATATTGGAAGTTTAAGGACTTGATGTATCATCACTTGGAGTTTAGAGTTTGATTGATATTGAAACGGGAAATTCTCCAAAATGTCTTTTTTTAAAAATTATTATTGCGTTCTCTGTCAAAAATAATTTTGAATTTACATATCTTTTTTCTAGTGAACAGAAAGAAAAAAAAAAACTAAATGGATGATTGGTTACATGAATGTATTCCAAGTATGCAGGATCTTTTTGTTTTTGACAAAAGATGGGATCGAAAGTCTTGTATGTGACTTTTCAGCAATTAACTTTAGAAACCATGAATATATAGATAGAGATGTATGTGTTAATAAATTAATAGTGTGTACACACGCTTCCTGATTAGATACCCCCATAAGGGTCACAGTAAATACTAATCTATAGCTATATTTGTATCCTAAACAATCTAAATATCTGATTTCACACAGTTCCCCAATCTTAATCTTCTATTCTATTTTCCCAACCATATATCCAAGAAACTCTCAAGTTGTTTGTCTGCTCTTCAATACCATTGGAGCCACCAACATCCAAACTGCAACAACAATTATATAAACATTCAAAACATTACAAACTGTCTCAATTACTATTAAAAATAAAACGGTAAAAGAGAGTTTCTTATTTTTCTTTTACTTACTGTAAACGCAAACCGCGAGCCACTCGTTTACTATCCTAACCCAAGTACTTGTCCACCCAACGTCAATTGTCCACCTAACAAAACAAGAAACAAACCGAGCTTCCAATTATCGATGGGTGTTCAATTCGGATTAACCGATCCAAACTAAACGAAAATAACCGATCCAAAAATCAAACCATATTTTAATATATTGGTGTAAATGGATTCATTTTTTCTATACTCGAAAAACCGAAACCGAAAAGGAAAAACCGATTTAAAACCAAAGTTCTTTTAAAGATTAAGGATATATTTCACTAAAATCGAATCCGAACCAAACTATCCATACGGTTTTATTTTTGATGTTATTATTCATAAACCGAACAACAAAAAACCAAAAAATCTATCCAAAACCGAACCGAAATCTGGATTTAACACCTGTATTTTAGTAGAATTTTGTTCATCAAGAACTTACTTTTTCATGGAATGATGAATGTTCCAGCCAATAAGTAGCATTGCAAAGTACATTGCTCCAGTAGCAAACACAAAATGGAAAAATCCGTATCCATAAGGAATCGCATCTTCCTCTTGAACCTCATCTTTTCTAAACTGTAAAGCCACTCACTCATTGTTAGTCAATTTTGTTGTTTTGGAGATTTGCAGCAAAAATGGCTTAGCTCATAGATAACAAACCTGGAAACATTGTGAATCTACTCCCGTGGAGAATGTCGCGATAACCATCGCAAGAAGTGCAACCACAAAGCTCTGCATAATACATAAATGCAAAATCTGTTTAGTATTTCCTTTACAATCTCTCAAACTCTAAACGATCCAGAAAAGATTCTTGCAAAGGTATTTGCGATATTTTACTATGATGGTAAGCCAGTCCGTTCTGCTAGACGATTCGGCTTTTCTGTTGCAAGTTTCTCCCACTGGCTCACTGCAAAACACAATATAAAGATAGATCACACTGGCTCACACGCTCCCACTGGCTCACACGCTCTAGTCAAGAATCTTGGTATTAAAGATAGATCAAATGAAGCATGCCTTCGAATGGCGCACCAGCAGATAAACACAATATAAAGTCCCATTAGTGCTGGCGTCAAGAATCCAGCATTCACCTGTTGAATGCAAGCACAAAAGATCGGTTTTTCGAAAATCCGCATACACATATGATATTAAGAATACAATTGAAGTGTCTCACTTTGGGGTGGAGAGAGATACTTGTCATGAGTTGGATGAGGAACAAAGTCCATGTGATGAAAAATATGTTGAGAAGGCATGATGGATCAGGCACATACCATATGTACATCAAAATCACTCCTAATATGCATACCGTATACGCAGTAGTTGCTAGTAGCATCACATGGACATGGCTGCAACATAAAAGATTTATCAGAATACACAATCATTTCGTAAGGAACAAGTCTTATGGTGTCTCACCATCTTTCTGCATCTTTTTGAGATTGAAACCATTCATTGAGCCATGTAATGAAACTGATGATACTAATGAGCTGTATCAGGAGAAAGACCCTATAATAACAACAAGAAAGATAAGAAGTTGAGGATATCGATAAGCTTTCCGAGTTAAAACCATCACAAAGTTTCTGAAATATAGGATTAAAACTGTACCCTGCACCAAAATGAGCAATCTCCCCTGAAAAGCAAAACAGAGTTTAGGGTTTAGGGTTTAAGGTGCAAAGAAAAAGCCATTTTACGCGTCAATGCTAGCTGAATTTGAATGGCGGAAAGTTAATCAAGAACGATTAGCCTTATTACCGTAAAGATCAATAATGGAAGAAGGCAACAAGAAGGGGAAAATGGTTAAGCCAGGCCACATGATAAGCTTAGCAAACCACCATCCTGAATGCCATTTATCTCTCGATGAATGCGTCTTTGATGTACCAACGGTTGAAAGAAACATAATGAAATAGAACAACTAGGGAAACAGTTAAGGCAAAACATTTTGTCTCAAGAACACTTAACTAACATGTAGCAAGAAAATTAGTTTATCTGACTGATTGAAAAAAAGGATACAAAACATCCCAAGCTAACCCGTAAAACTCCTTCAGTCCCTAAACAGTTTAGCCCGTCTTTACAGTTCTTGAATTCTGCAATAATGAATAAAAAGAATCATCATTCATCTGAAAAAAACCATTGGAAAATTAAATTCCCTTACAATTTTAAGAAAACCATACTTCTCATTTCAGTCAAGGCACCTCGGCCATAATCGCGTACAGCCCAAGCAAGCAGATTCGCCAAGAGGAACATAAGGCCGTACGCATATCTAGCTATCCATGGATTGTAGCCATTACGAAACTGGCTAAACCACGAACCGTTCTTGATTGTTTCATAGCCATTGTTGTCAATGCTTGTCCCCGTCTCCATAGGTTCTTAAACTTAGCAGACTCTCTCTTCTTCATGACATTTGGAAGATCAACAAATATTTGGCAGAGAATACCATCTATCCGAATCTTCCGGTACTCAGAGAGATTATCGGTTAATTACTTAGAACAGTATAAGACCGGACTAAACACAAGAATGACACTCTTTGCCTTCCTTCAGGTATAACAATCCTAAAACAAGAAACCACGAAAATTATATATAACCGAACGAACACTTGCATAGATTCGATGAGTAGGAGAAAAAAACATATGTATCATTTATCAATCGAACTGAAATCGTTCTCAAGCATTTGTTTTATATATTTGTTCAGTGGAACATAACAGAGAATACGTGGAATGCAAGTAACATTACCCTAATAAGAACCTAATCTAGGAACTATCGCAGGATCTCCAATCCATATGTTGGAGTACATTCGAAAGCAGAGATCGCAACTTTGAAGCGTAACCAAAAGACAAGAATATGAAACTTAAATTATTAAACTGCCAGAAGTCAAGATTATTTAGAATTTTAACCGAAACAAAAGAAAGAGAGATTAATTAGCTGTAACTGGTAATTGTATGAAAAATGTTAAGAGTAAAGAATCACGAACCAGAATAAAAATCAAAAACTCTCTTCAATAAATCTGAAGCAAATAAGTTCTTGTTCCAATGAGATTCAATGAGTCTAAAGAACTATCAAGAAAACGAAATAAGTAAAATAGAAATCATAGGTAGATAAAAGAAAGTGGCCAAAAAAATAAGAAGTTGCCAAAAAAACTTTCAATTGAGAGGGAAACGAAAGCTTAAAGTGAAGATAAAAAAGGAAACAAATAATGGAAAAATCCTTAATTTTTGGGAGACAAATAATGAAAAAATCCTTAAAGTGAATGTATACAATTTGCTCTCCAAATGAAACGTGTACGGACACTATTGGGCTAAAGAGTCTTTTGCAAGTGAGCAAATTGTTAATGCTATGCAGCGACATCACATACCCTTTTTGCTTTCATTTTTACCAGAAAATCAGAAGTTGTTTCCCTTTATTTATTTTCTCTTGAAGAAAAAGCAAACTTGATTTTTCTTCACAGGTCCACTTTATACACAGACTCGTGGTTTTAATTGAAAAAAAAAATCAGAATATATTATAACAAAAAACGGAAAGGGCAGCTGAAATTTTTGGTTTTAAAATTATATTTTATATGATCAGTATAAGAAAATATCAAATGATTCGAATATTGTAATATACTATAGTCTAATGGTTTGTGTTATTGTCCACGACTTGGGTTCAAAGCCACATATTGTATATTGTTGTAATATATCAAATTTCAACAAGTAGAAGTTAGATAAATCCCAAAGTTAATAGTTTAGATTGAAATAGAACCAACAACATACTGTATGTATGTGTAAGAAAACTGAAAACCCTTAATCTTAATCTAATAGTATAAATATAAAAACTATTACCTAAAGTTTACAATATAAATAAAATACTCATCATTAGTAATTATATTATTTTAATCTCATCACATGCATGTTACACATGCCCTTGTTAGAATTTACAGCTTTCGATTAGAATTTTTACAAAAAAAAATGAATTTTGTTATGTAATGAAAAAACGATTAAAAAAACTTATAAATGAATCATAGAGAAGAGATGAACAGGTACCTGGAAAATCTAGCATATGCTATATCAAAAATCATAAATTAAGGTTTTTAATTATAATAAGTGACGTCTAATCTGTTGGAAAAGTTAGATAATTAGCAGAAACCGCGACAAAAAAAAAAGATAATTAGCAGAAACCAAGGAGGGGGAAAAAAAGAAGGAAAAGTGAGTATTGAGTGGTCCCTCTCTCAAATCTTTTGAAAACTAATTAACATTTTCGGTATTACAGAAGAAATTAGTGTTTGGATTCCCAGAAAACGTAGGAAAATATACAAAACTCGAATCCCCATTTTCATTTTCCCGAGAAAATCTGGGAATCGCGAGATTCAAATATATAACTTGAAAAAACCAGTTTACTGTGTTAACAAGCAGACACATGCATGTTTATAAATATATCTTAGAGATCCAGAAAGAGATGGGAAAAGATTGAAGAGAACCTGTAATTTTTCTGGTGCAGAAAGCTTCTTGAATCTATGAACCGATCAGATCTTGAGATGTGGAGAATGTTTATTAATTATATACTAAGGTTTTACTTAAAAATGAGAAACCCAAAAAAGATCTGAGAGAAGAATGTGAAAAGAGAATTAATGATTTCAGGTTTTGTTGTTTCGTCTGAGTTTTTTGATCTTTTGCCTTTGCTCTCTTTTAAAACACTTGTTTCTTGTGTATGCTTGCTTCCTTAGAATATAAATTGTGAAACTCTTTTTTTTTTTAATTACTTATGTGTATGCTTTTTTTTTAATTCCTTATGTTTCCCCGATTCGTGAGCATATTCAATTATGAAGATCTTTTTTTTCTTAACATTATATTTTTCTTTTTGATAAAAGTTAAATTTTGCTTTTTACAATCATATTGTGTTGCCTAATTCGTATGATTATTTTTTGCTTTTCTGCCGTAAAATAATATCCTCTCTTAATCGTTAAAATCAGATTACAGTAGTAATTTATAATACATGTAGCTTACACTACAAGAAAAACTGTTTTTAGTAACAAATTAGCTACGAAAAATCCGTAACTATGTTATTTTAGCCACAAATTAGAAAAATCTTTAAAAATATAATTTTTGTAACTATTTTGTAGCAAAATTGTGGCAAATTAGCCACAAAATTATATTGTGGCTATATGTGGTAATATAGCAATAAAAAGCCACAAAATACTTAGTAGCTAAAAAGTTACAAACTAGCCACGCATATCTCGTAGAAATATAGTCGCAACCCAATTTTGTAACAATTTGTTTCGAAGTGTTTCAACATTATTTGTGGCTATTTTGATTACCACAAAAATGATAAAGATAGCCACAAAATAATCATGGCTAATTGTATCTATGTTTATTTTGTAGCTAGTTTGTAGCTATTTGTGGCTTTGCACATATTCCCTAAACCCTAAACCCTAAACCCTAAATCTAAAATGCAAACTCTAAACTTTAAATTTAAACCATAAACCGTAAATCATAAACATTAAACCTTACACTTCAAATTCTTAAACATAAACATTAAATCATAATTAACTAAACATTTTAAAAAATCACCCCAAACCCTTATATCTAAACCTTTATATACAAAATAAAAATAAAAATGCAACACTTATAAATTGTCATTACTTAGGAGGCTTATCTTTATCCAAACTTATATAGAATAAACATATTCTCCAATAATTATAACAAATTTCAAATATTAATCATATTTTAAATCTTAAACTATAAACCCTAAACATAATTAATCACTATATATGTATATCCAAAAGTCAAAATCCACACTTATAAAAAATTTCAAAATATTCAAATCTAATCATTTTCTAAATCACAAACTCCAAATCTCAAATCCCTAATACTAAACCCAAATCTCAAATCCTAAAACTTAAATTTCAAACCCTAAATTATGAACTCAAACCCTTAAACTTTACACTCAAACATAAAACCTAAATCCAAAAATATAAAACTTTACTAATAAAATTAACTATGAATAAGATATGTCATCAAATGACTTTGCAAATAACATTTAAAAACATTTTTAGTACAAACATAATATTTAAATCTTAATATTTAAACTTGGTGTCTTTAAACTTTTAAAGCATAAAAAAGTAACTTCTCATTGGTTAATTTATTGAGATGAGGATCACACTTTACCTTTATCCTCAACCGTTGATAAAACTTAATATAACGAACACAAATCTTTCCTCATTTCCTTTCTTTTTTTTCTTCTTCCTATTCTTCTTCGACGGTAAAATTTTTTTGTTTCTCTCTTCTTCCTCCAATTTTTCTTCTCCTCTCCTTTCCTCCTCTTCTCCCTCTTCCGCTTCTTCTTCTTCCTTCCTCCTCTTCTCCCTCTTCCGCTTCTTCTTCTTTTCTTATTCTTCTCTTCTTCTTTCCTCTTTGTCTCCTTCCTCCTCTTCTTCTTCCCCCTCCCCTTCTTTCAGATCGTACCGCCCATGATCCTCTTCCGCGCCTCCTCCACCTAAAAACTACCGTCGCCGTCGATCCACCGTAAGTCGTCTCTATTCCTTCTTCCTCTGATTCTTCTTCTCTTCTTCTCCTCCTTATTTTCTTCAGATCTAACTCTCTTTTTTCCAGATCTCGTCGCAGAAAACGCTCCACTTCGATGCTCACCGCCGGTTCCGTGCTCGCCGCTCTCGACCTTGCTCCTCCATCCTCGCCGCACCGTGGTCACGACGACCGCCCGCCTGTGCCATCTGCCACATCATCGTCGACAGCCACCGCCGAATTTGTAGAACGCCGGCCGATGTTGTAGATTTTTTTTTTGTTAGTTGTAAATATTAATATTTACTTTTAATATTTACTTTTAGTATTTTATTAATTAATTTAATTATATTGGAAAAAAAATTCATATTTTTTTTTATTATTTTTTTTAAAAATAGCCACAATTATATCTGTGACTATTTGTAGCTAAAAGAACTGTATAAAATAATCACAAAATCTAAAATAGCTATGATATCGTATGTGGCCAATTGTGGCAAATTTAGATACAAATAATTTTGTGTCAATTTGTGGCTATTAGCCACAAATTTCATCGTAGCTATGTCGTGGCAATGTAGCTACGGAAAGCCACCGAGCTCGAATAGCTACAAATTTGAATTGTGTCTAGTCGTGGCTAATGACAAAATAGCCATGGAATATGGACCATAGCTACAACTAATTTTGTAGCTAAAAACAGTTTTTCTTGTAGTGTTAACAGTTTGTGCTAGTTATATCATACTACTATAGACAACACACTGTTGTGATTTAATGAAAATCTAATAGAAGCAAGACAGTTTATATCTATTTGACCATACCACATTTGGATAAATGTCGAAAAATAATACTAGAGATTTCACGGGCAAAATTCATAAACATGTATAACTTTTCTTTTATTATATGTTACTACGCTAATTAAAAAAAAACTGGCTTTGGAGGCCAACCAACTTATAATCAACGAGTCTACATGAGAAAAAATATTATCACACATGAACGAATATTTTTGGCAAAGAAAACGGCATGAACATTTAAATTATGTGAAATAAAACAAATAGACAAATTACAAAAAGTGGAACGTATATAAAAAAAAAAATTCATCAAATTCTAAAGCTAACGTAAGCCATTCTTCTTTTTTTATCAATCAATTTGACAACTTGTAGACAATCCATTTCGAAGTGCATCTCATTATGTCTCAATTGCTTGATGATTTTCATGGCTCATCCAAAAATATTGAATTCTGCGTGCATGGGTGATGTTAGAGCATCTTCATCAAAAATATTGAATTCTGCGTGCTGGTGATGTTAGAGCATCTTCATCAATGGTTTTTAAAAAGTTTCTTAAGATATATTAAACAAATCGAAATTATTAAAATAATAAATTGGGTTCTTAAAAACTTAAGAAACCCACTCAAAATTTCTTATTTAAGAGATTTAAGAAACTTTTGAGTGGGTTTCTTAAAAACTTTTTATTTGTTTAATATATTTTAAAAAACTTTTTAAGAACCATTGATGAAGATGGTCTTACTAGCTATCAAACTGAACAACGTCCATTATCTTCCATCTCAATTGCTATATAGAATAATCATGGAAAGAAACCGTCAAATTTTTAGGTTTGGATGGTTTTGCTGTCAATTTGGTGTCGATGCGTCAATTATGGGAGCAAGAAATTTACGAAAAGTCTTTCACCCTAAATTTTGAGTTACAAGCTCTGATTTGAGCTATTGAATGCATGCTTGCATATCAAGAGATGATGATGGTTTTGGCAACACACTGTTCTGAAATGATGTTTACATCGGAGAAGTGGTTAGCTTCCGCGGTACATTTGGAGGATTTTGTGAAGAGTAAGAAGTTATTTAGCACGTAGTGTTCGTTTATATCCATTTGATATAATTTATGTAAACTTTATATTCCCGTTTTGAATTTTTGAACCGTTTTAATTGAACATTTTGTTGACAAAAAAAAGTTTAAGAGAGTATGATATCAATTCAAAAACATCCTTCTATGACATCAATTCTTTATCTGGATCACTTTTTTCATTCTGTTCTAATAAATTAGTTATAAAAAGTGTTTAGACTTGAGACTAAATTAGTCGGCAATTAACTAAGAAGTAAATACAAGTATACAACTAATTAAGAAGGACAAGATGATGAGCATATGGGTAGCAAAATCATAACTTTTAACCACTCTCCCCATTATAACATTCTTCCGCATTCCTCCGTTTTTAATCATTCTATAACATACTCTTTAATTCCCGTCTTTTTTAAGAAATTACAATCCCACTCTTTTTGACTTTAGAATTGAATCTATATATATAAAGTTACATTTTCTCTCTTCTTCTTTCACCACAGAAGCAGCCACCTCATCTCTCACATCATCAATTATTTTTTATTTTTTTTTGTTTTAAAATTCACAACTTAACATCTATATTCAACTATAATGTTAGAAAGCAATAAATAAACTGAATTATAATTTTCGAAACAGAAAAAAAAATAACAAACAGTTAAAAAAACGTTATAAAAAAATAAATAATCAACAAAAATATGAAAAAATAAATAAACAAAAACTAAAAATATATATAAGTCATGAGTATCTCAGAATTCATGATGGTAATTTATGGATGAGACGGAAATAGATAATTTGGTAGAAGAAAAACAACTCCATCAGAGATTATAATAAACAAAATCATTGAAAAATAAATAAACTAAAAACAAGGATATATGTTAGTTTGGACATTTCAGGTTTCATAACGGTAATTTATGGATATGGGATGAGAATTGATCAATTTGGAAGAGGAAAAAAAATTCTCTAAGGGAATCCGATACAAATAGAACGGAAAATTGAGGTAACAAAGCGGGTTCGAGAAATTCTATTATCTAAAATCTCTTCCCAAACTCTGAATAATTTGGGTAAAGGTCAATTTTATGACATATGTTTTGAGAAAATTCGGGAAAGTCCGAGAAATTTTGGAAAATGATATATATTTTTTTAATTTAAAATTTGTAAATGGGTCATCAGGATTTCGTCACCTAAGTGTCCTACTAAGCATTCAAATCATCAATTACTTTTCATTTAAATCTTTGAAAACACAACTAACACTTCGACTGAGCTGTAATCTTAGAAAACAGTAAATATACAGAATTATACTTATAAAAACAGAAAAAGTAAATTACCAAACATTAACAGACATGTATGAAGCGCTATTAGAAAATAAATAATTTACAAAAACATGGAAAAATAAATAAACAAAAAAAGATATACGTTAGCCATGACATTTCAAATTGCATGACGGTAATATACGGATATGGGACGTGAATGGGTAATTTGGGAAAAGACAAACAATTCCCTAAGGGAACTCGGTAAATAACCGGAACAGAAAATTCATAAATGGGACGGGTTTGGGAAAATTCTCTTCACAAACTCTCAATAATTTGGGTAATGATCAACTTGAAGATATATTTTGTGAAAATTCTAGAAAGTTCGGAAAATTTTAGAAAATAATATAATTTAAAAATATTAAATTTTTAAACGGGTAATTGAGGTAATTTACCTCATATTATTTTCTTTTATGTACATATTTGAATAAAATAATGATTTCGAATGGATAATATTTGAACGAAATTGGAAATAGGACAGTAAATTTGAAACGGATACGGAGGAGAAAGGAAAACCCATCTCAAAAACCTATACGATACAACAAATACAATACATAAAAATAGATAAAAATAAGTGACACATCCGCGCGTAGCGCGTTTTACCAACTAGTTTAACTAATAAATTAGCTTAACGAAGATAAACAAGCCTACGGGAGATCATTATATTTGAAACCCCAAATTTGAACATCAACGAAACATATTATATATTCCCATGACGGTCTCATGTTTTTTTTTTTTTTTTTTTTTTTTTCAACGGTCTCATGTTCATAAATTAGTTTTGGACCGAAATAAATATACCCGTGGATAAACAAAAGTATACGTACATAAAGTCTTCTACCTTTTAGTTTGAACCATGCATATTAACGTCTCCGTAAGACCTTCTCAAGTCTCAACCACAAGATTCTTCTAATCTGGAATGGTCCAAAATTAGTATCGTCTTTTTTTTTCTTTTTAAATAATCAGAAATTTCGAGCTTTTAGACCTTAAGTCTCTTTAAACCCTGGACAAGCCTTTGATAATACTTTCTTGGGGTGTAAATCATCACTCACATGTGAATTAAAATAGAAGTGCAAGGAACAACCTCCTTTTTTGTGACCGCGCCAACGCTACTAGACCTCTAACAATTTGGTTCCTCTCTAAATTTGATCATCTCGAAAATGCTTCTAATTACAATTTAAGTTTTAGATATTGACCTCCCTTTTTCTTTTCTTTTTTTTTCTTTTTTGAACTTATATTGACCTCCCTCAGGTTGATGATTTCTGTATCAGGAAGGGATGCAAAAAACGAATCCATTATTTTTGGCTGAATTTTACGATATATAAATGTTATTCTAGATGACTTAAAATCTGTAATGTACTGCAAAGGGGGCTTTCTTGTGCGAGCAGAAGAAAAGGTCCTTTTCTTATGTGTATCGGGTTTTGGAATTGTAAATATGGGTTTAACGGTTTGTAAACATTATTCACACAATTAATAAAGAAATCTTACACCGAGTAGTTGTCTCAATTTCGTTTTGCTCTCTAAAGTTTTGATCTTCTTCTTATTATTCTCTCGTAAATTCACAATAATCAAGTATTAATCAACATATGTTCTGTTCCTGAACGCATGAAAAGCAAAAGAAAAGGACCTCTAACATAGAGTACATAGAAACAAATAAGAATAATTTATTTGCAAGTAAAGATCAAATACAAGTTGATATAGAAGCATGTGATCCATGTTTAATTTATTCAATCGGCTTGCTCTAAATTGTAAAATTTAAACTTATATATAAGGAATTCATGTCTGTAATCATAATTAAGCAGTAGCTAGTGAAGCATATATAGACTTGAAAAAAGTAAGGTATATAATCCATATAATCCTCTATTTTGTTCTGTCTTATTCTGTGCTATTTTTGACCATTTTGAGATTAAATAGCAAAGCACAAATACCTCCTAGCTCAAGTTTATCCTCTTCGTTGATGGGACCAAAGAATAAAGCTTTGATTTAGTCATTTAGATGTAGACAGCAGTAACAACTAACAAGGTGCAATAGATAGTTATGGCAACTTTTTTTTTTTGATTCTGCGGTGTTATCACGCAACATTAATAGAGTGATGATATATCAAGGGGAATGGGGTTCTCCTTCATTGCCTCTGGCTAGTGAGTAATGGCGTGAGCTATTTGTTCTCCATATATGGTCCATCTTATTCTATATGTCAACTCTAGGTTTCGATTGTTTCAAACAATAATTAATTTCTAAGTAATTAATCTTTAATTATAAATATTTGTTTGCAAAGTGTATTCGCAAATGCTGCACACACATGATATTTTATTAATCCAAGTAAAACAAATGGGTTATCCCACGAAGCCAAAATCATGAAGATATGAATTCTTAGTCCACAAATCAAGACAGTACAGTTCACAAGACTATGCAAACATCAAGGGACTCAACAAATTTTACAACAGAAATGACAAAATTTCCGGATTAGGCCTGAAATGAAGGTAGTGAGATCATGATTTTTAAGAAGCTTATTGATATTAAGTTCTCCAAGCAAAACAATCTAATCGAAGAATTTTGGAGGCTAACTGTCGGTGTCGGATTCGCCCAATTGATCCGGCCCACCTTCTTGGAAGCACATCATTTCCATAAACCCAAGAAAAATCCACTTAGTTTGAAATGGTCAATGATATTTTTAAAGATGGTCAATGGTCATATCTTACCATTAGTTTGATGTTTATAATGCACCAATAAATGGCAATGAATGAGATACATTAACAGAGGAGAAATCGTTACAAAAGGAATGACACATTCAAAAAGGGGGGAGGAGTAATCCTTGGAAAGGGACCTTTTTCTGGATAAAAAACACATATTAATACTCTCCTAAATTTGAGTTAGGGTTATAAAAAAGAGTAGTGACCTAGTTTTCTTCCTATGAGAATACTTAGAGAAAATCATTATTTTACAAACATTTTCATTGTATTCAAATGAACTACGTTTAAGTTTGATCCCGAAATGGATACGTACGCAGCTCTAATCCCGAATACATCTAATAATATTATAAACACCTTTTCTCTTATTTTGTCACTCCAAGCTGAAATCTTATTCTTGTTATTTGTTGCATTTCACTACGAACTGAATATATTTACTTTAATCTTATACAAATTCATATTCGCCTTTCCTAGTTTTCGATTTTTTGTGTTTTAAGGACAAATCCGACCTCTACACTGTTCATATTTACAAATATTTGATTATTGAACTTGTTGCATCACCTCTCAATAATTTATTTTAGATTTGTTTGTTTGAAATCATAAACATAAAAAAAATAAAGTAACACGAAAGATTTTTCACTCAGTTCAACTTAACTGATGTAATCAAGCCTATATTTGGGGCCGGATCAATCCGACAAGCTCACTATAAAAAATCGATTACAAGCTTGAGCTATTCAACAAACATCGAGCTCAACTCAGGATACAAAAATGGATTTCGGTTGCTTTTACAAATCACTTAAACCGGGTGAACCAACCCATCCCTCAAACCACCAAATAAACCAAGTCGACATCAAATTCTTCAGCTAACCGAAATTGGATCATCTTCTTCACATTTTTCCACTTTGATACAAATCTTCTTCTCCATAGTGAACTTCACATTTTTCCATTTTGATAACAAATCTTCTTGTCCATAGTGAACTGCCATTACTTGGATTTAACCTCCAATAGTTGAGATGACACTTCACCTCCACTTGATCAGCTTCAGAAGATCTAAAGCTGCATCAAAATTTCTAATCCCATAATCATTCACTCGCCAGCATAATCATGCAAGTTGTGGTTCTCCTAATCTGAATCTTTGGATGTTCTTTTGGTCTGATGTTCATCATTTCACCTCAATTTTCATATGGATCACTATCATAATGGGCTTCTCCTTTTTTGGTTCTTTGTGGGCTTTACTTATTAAAATGGACTTAAATGTAAAAACATTATTGCTACATCTAAATTTAATGCAACAAACATATTTTAAAAATGATAAAAATAACTAATTCTTGGAATTAGTCAAAAAGGGTAGAAAATGATTTTTCTTTTTCCACATTTGTAATCAAAACCTTTAGCGCCAATCAAGGTTTTTTTATTCCCATGTTTAAATAAATAAATAACCAATTAAGTTTTTTTTTTCTTCACAAGTTTGGCCGGGTCCCACTCCTGTCCTAACTCTTTATTTTGCGCGTAGATTCGGGATTGTGACATTTCTTTCTTTTGTGCGTCACGGAATCAAAACGGAGGAGCGTTCCGGTTGCTTTCTTCTTTTCGGTGTAAATTGTATTGCTCAACTGTTTCCAACTTTACAGTCAGACAAAACTTATATGGAGCCAAATCTTCAATGAATTTATACGCATAATTGTTTGAAAATTAAGGAAAATGAGAATGAACAAAGATAGTGAAATAAAAAAATGTATAGCCTAAGCTCTTCTCATTGATCAAATACAAATTTCTAAAGCCAATAATGCTACGAAACTAAGACATCCAAATCCAAATAAAGAGAGAAAAAAATAAAATTAATAGGAAAAACACAAATGAGAAAAGTGGGAGCAGAAGATGATGCTCCGTTTTTATCGCCATCCTCCTCTATACAAACAAACAACTTTTTTTTTAATCCTGCATTAATTTATTTTTATTTTATTTCCACAAAATAAATCTTCTAAAGAATCTCGAATTGCGCGCGTGTAAGAATCGACGAACGACGACGTATCGTGTTTTCAATCTGCTTACGGTTCTTGCCACGTCATCGTTCTCGGTTTTTGGTTTCTTGAAAGAATCAATAGAACGGCGGTGGTGGAGGAGAAGCATATGATACTCCAATGACCGGCGGTAATGGGCCCTCATATTCAGGAGACGGTGGTGGTGGGCTGTGGTGAACCACCAGCGCTGGTGGCGGCGGCGGAGAGCTGTAATGGACTGGAGGTGGCGGCGGAGAGTTGTAATGGATTTGCGGTGGCGGTGGAGAGCTGTAATGGACTGGCGGTGGAGGCGGTGAGTTGTAATAGACTTGCGGTGGCGGCGGAGAGTTGTAATGGACTGGCGGTGGAGGCGGTGAGCTATAATGTACGACTGGTGGAGAAGGTGGTGAGTACTCTATGCATGGTGGAGGTGGTGGTGGTTTTATACATGGAGGTGGGGGAGGATGGGAATAAAACGGCGGTGGAGGAGGTGAGCTGTAATATACTGGCGTTGGTGGAGGAGGTGGAGAGAGATATGGATAAATTGGTGGCGGAGGTGAATGCGGCGGTGGTGGCGGTGAATAATGCGGTGGTGGTGGTGAGCTGTAGTAGTAAGGGACAGGGGGTGGAGGAAAAAATTGTGGCGGTGGTGGCGGCGGTGAATGCGGCGGGGGTGGTGGTGGTCGGGTGCAGTAAACCGGAGTTGGTGCTGGAGATGACGGAGGGGGCGGAGAAGAATATACTGGCAGCGGAGGAGAGTAGACTGGCGGAGGTGGAGGTGGAGGAGAATATACTGGCGGAGGTGGAGAATATACCGGAGGAGGAGATGGTGGTGGTGGCGGAGGAGAATAAACTGGAGGAGGTGGAGGTGGTGGTGGTGGTGGTGGCGGAGGAGAATAAACTGGAGGAGGTGGTGGCGGTGACGGAGGAGAATATACCGGTGGTGGTGGTGGTGGTGGCGGTGGAGGGGAATATACCGGTGGAGGAGGAGGTGGTGGTGGCGGCGGAGGAGGAGGTGGTGAATAAACAGGAGGCGGCGGTGGAGGAGAGTAAACCGGAGGAGGTGGTGGAGATGGTGGAGAATAAACCGGAGGAGAAGAGAAAATTGGCGACGGTGGTGGAGATGGCAGAGCCGGCGGAGGTAACGGAGTTACAACAGGAGGACGAGGCGAAGCAGAACGTCCACAACTAAACGATCCACAATTTACCGGCGGACGAGACAAGAACGCTTTACATTGCTCTGGAGACCTCTGAGCAGGTCTCGCCGGCAAACAATTTCTCCGATCATCAAACTCCGGCAATCTAAGACACACAGGCGCTTCTCCGGTAAAGAAATTGTAACTGAAAGTGAAGTTCTCAAGCTTCGGCAACTGGCAAATACTCGCCGGAATCTTCCCGGATAACTTATTATGCGCCACATTAAGCTGCTCCACCGAGACCATCTCGCCGACACTCTCCGGCAACGGCCCAACAAGCTCATTAAAGCTGACGTCAAACACCGTCACGTTTTTTAACCGTCCGATATCCGCCGGTAAACAAGAATTAAGCCCATTGTTCATGAAGATGATCTCGTTCAGATTCTTCATCTCCACCATACTCGAAGGGATGCAACCGTGGAACCGATTATTCGCCAAGACGATGACGGAAACCGGCGAGTCTCCGAAATTTTCCGGTAACTCGAACCGGAACCGGTTATGGTTTATGAAAATCGCGTCTAGATCTTTACTGAAAAGCTCCTTTGGTACAGTTCCTTCAAACTCGTTAAACCGAAGATCTAAAAACTTCAACGACGGTAACCGGAGAACAACCGCAGGAAATTTCCCGGCTAACCGGTTATTGCTGAGATCAAGCTCGAATAGAAGCTTAAGCCGGTTAAACCGGTGCGGTACAGTACCACAAAACCGGTTCGAGTTTACATGAAACAAAGCGAGATCTGATAACAAACCAAGCTCTTCAGGTAAATACCCGGCGATATCGGCGTGATTGAGATCGATTCCGGCGACGGTGCGGATCCTCCGGTTATCGAGCGCCGGAGAACAGAAAACGCCGGTGTAGTTACAGACATTGGATCCGATCCAATTCGCGGTGAAATTGAAAGGATCAGAGAGGATTGCTTGTTTCCAAGCTTGGAGAGCTATGTAGGCATTTCGCAATCTAGGGTTTTCGAAGACGAGAGATGGATCGACGGTGACTTTCTCGCCGCGCTCGGCGAATTCGAGTAGCTGACGGCGCTGAATGTGACGGACTTCGTCGTCGGAGAGAGAGCCGTGAGAAGAGATCGAGAGAGAGTGAGAGAGATTGAGGAGAAGGAAGAGGAGGATGATTTGAGTCGTCTTCTTCATTTCACTGCACAAGACATCTGAGTGTGAGTGGCAATGGGGTGAGAATTCGAAGGAGAAAGAAGGGTAAAATGGGAAATGTAGAATATGGGAGATATGAGGAAGAGAAGGGGCTTTGTTTGTGTGTGTTGTTTGTGTGGAAGGAGAGAGAGGTGGAGAATATAAATGAGAAGAGAGACAGCTCATTCACAGCTCAAGCCTAACACATTTGCTTTCTCCAACATTTTTATTTTCAAAAAAATTTCTTTATAGTTTTATAATTATCAATTAATAGTTGTTTATTATCTTCATCACCTATTCCCATTTATAATTAGAAACTCATACTTTTTAATATAATTTGACCTTCTTCTTTTCTCTCTTTAGAATGGGGATTTTATATAGTATTTTGAAATGCATGTAATTATTTTGTATGGATATGTGTGATCAAGTTGAATCTAAGCAAAAAGATGTGTCTTCACCGAAAGGTCTTGTGGCCTCTCTTTGTTTACTTTTCATATTTCTCAATCATCTCCAGCACATATGATATTCCATTAATAGCGGGGAAGAGAAAATGATTTTTCATTAATATATACGAAAATTTATATTGAAAGTGTAGGAGATTGTCTAAATTTAATGTATTATGTACTACTATTTATTAATTTGATAAATGCTTTCAAACCATAATTTCTAGTGTAAGGAACCATAATTTCTAATGTAAGGGAAAAAAACATAATTTCTAATAATTTGATTCAACAATATTTTTTTTCGTGGCATGTTATTTTAAAAATTCTGATTTTATCATATTACAAGTTAAAAAAAATTCGATCGAATCTAACTATTTGTAACAAATACGATCATGATAAACAAAATAATAGACAACTTTGTTTATAACATACATTTTTACGACAAACGATTCTATATGCATCATAATAAACTGCAACTTGAATTTGTAAAATAAATTACTCTATGAATGAAGTATGAAATCAAACATCAAACTAGATATTATAATCGAATAAATGAATAAGCAAAGAAATAAAAAAAAGACATGTATATAAAATAATAAATAATGAAGACGCGCAAAGAGAAGAAAGGGAAGGAAGAAAAGGATAATGCCAGCCTCTCTTTTGTTCTTTGATGTTGAAATTCCTTTTCAACAGATTCTACAGAAGCAAACAAAAGCAAAAGTCAGGACATCTAATTATACATGAGAGATGACATTATTCACAATTAAGCATGCTTATGTTGGCAATAATTATTGTCTAAAATGTATATAAAAGAAACGAAGCAGTTACATAATAATACAAAAATAAATAAATTTAAGAGAGGTGGTTGTTTCACGTATCGTTTGACCATGAAACCATATCTTTATTTTAGTTAATTTATTGCAATTTGCTCGTTGCCGATGAAATTTGGTGATATCACGAGTAAATTTATTTTTCATTATTTCCCAATCACGAGTTTGTTTATTGGACACCGATATATATTTTTTGTTTTTTTTTGGGAACGCTGTTGAGTGTTAGAATTTGCTAAAAACAGATGTTTCGTAGTTGTAATTAAGCTAATGTGTTTATTGTACCAATCCTATAACTACTGGTTGACATTCACAGCACATGCATGAGCGTTTGAAAATGTAATGGTGTATATTTTTCTGATGAATTAAAAGTTACATATAAGTTTTTTTTTGAACCTGAGTTACATAAAGTTTTTTTTTTTTTTTGGTATTAATGTTAAGATTTATACCATTTTCTGAAAATACAATGTTGTTGTTGAACAACTTATTACAAGAATAAAAAACTAACGATGGCCAACTGGAATACAATTACAAAGGTGAAACAATACTTTGGAAATAAACCTCAAGAAGAGATGGAGAACTTACATTTGCCGCAGGATAGGAGAGTTACATAAAGTTTTTATCATAAAGTTTTTCTATAATTATTATATATGTTTACTACATACTCTAAAAGTCAAAGATTAAACAAAAACTAGAAAATATTTGACATATATACAATCTAAATACTTGTTTTGCGTCGCAGTTCTTTCTAGAAAGCATGAGATACTACCATATGGATTTGGAGCAAATTGTATAAAAACCATACAGTAACATTCATCAGAATTTGAATTTCGAGATACGAGATCGACTCACTTATACTGTTTGATAACAAGTATCGTATGAGTAGACTTTGATATTGCTCGTGAATCGGTAAATTTAGTTTTGGGCTAACACCTAACAAACAGATATTTTAGGCGCCACAATAGATTATTATTTTGGGAAATCATTTTTTTTCAATGTAATGCCAATGGTTAAGTTCAATTTTTTTTAAGCCAGTAAGGTTCAAAGTCCAAAATACTAATTTTGTGATTTTTGGATCCCATTGGTAACCTAAAGAGGCTTGGGTTTATTAGCAGTAAATTGTAGTAAGCGGTTATAAAATAATTTAAAACAGTAAAAAAATAGTTGTAAGCGAAAATAGTACAAAAAATTGAGTGTGATACGATTGGTAACGTTTGCTGTACTATTTTATGTAATTGGTAAATATTGTTAATTATTAAAGAGATACTACCGCTTTTTTTAAAACCAATCAAACCCAATATATTTATGTTTTTGATAAACCAATTTTTTCTGTTTTACTTTAGCCAGTCCACAACCTAGGACCGGTTCTATAAATAGGAAACATGGACGCTAAGCATAACTGCATAAGGAGCCAAACTACAGTTTTAGAGGTTGTGAAACGGAGCGAGTGGCGGATTAAGCGTTGTAGAGGACATCCACTCCAAAGTATATCACCACTCACATTCAAGTTGCGCCTATACAAACCTCTATTTTCTGTAACGTGTGCACATGGGACTAGATACGATCCATGATACCCAAAGGAGCAATAGTGGATGATTGTCTGGTTTTTTTTTTTTGGCAGCGAACGAAAATATATTAAACTCAGGTTTCGAATGTGCTAGACCTTTCGGTCAACTGAAACAAGACTTTTTATGTCTTGCAAGCAATTCCTCAATTGCTCATATCATTGCAATATATTGAGGTATCAATCCATCTTGGGAGATGATGCAATAAGAATACAAAGTTAAG
>JAHZTW010000001.1:241972547-242158606 GCA_020283515.1 Alliaria petiolata | reverse complement strand
TTTAAATTCAGAATTATTCTCAGCGTTTTGCTCCATCTCATTCTCATCTATATTATCATCCTCTTGTGCTTTCACATTCTCATCCTCTTGTGCTTCCACTTTCTCATCCTCTTGCTTATTCAAATTCTCATCATCTTGTTCATTCACATTCTCATCATTCATCTCACAATCAGCCATATTTTTTTAGACCCACCACCAACGGAAGTATTAACATGTTGGATCCCATCAGATTCACCAGCAATCTTAGTTTTCTTCACAAAACTTAGCATAGAACCTTGTTGAGATTTTACGAACTTCTCCGCTTTCTTTTTCTCCTGTTTTTTCACCATTCAGGAGTGTGTTTTCTTATTGGTACTCGAGGCATCTTCTGAAATTTATTTAAACAATAATAATAATGAGTAACAAAATCAAACTTGAAACACAATTGAAATCTTTTTGCTATAATTCAAACTTCAAACATATTTAAATCTATTTGTGAATTCACTACTGTAGATTTTTAGTTACTAACACTAATTCATTCAATTACAAAAAATCCTACATCAATTTCTTAGAAATCTTCTTATAGAACAGTTTTTGAGATTAAGATCATGATTCACTCATGAGGAAGAATATTATATACTGGTGAATGGTGATCATCGAACTTCATGGACAAAGAAAAAAAAATACAGATTATTATTAGAAGTAATTTAATTACCAATGAGATTGAGATGTAGAAAGAAGAATCGACTTCCCGTGTGGTGAGTGTGACCGTCTCTTCTATGATTCTCTCTTTAATTTTAATTATCTTTCTCATCAATGATCAATTAAGTGGCCTTATCTTAAAAAAAAAAATTGTTAAACAAGTGGACAATTTTAATGATATGGGCTTTATCAAGCAAATAAAAAAAATAACAATTGTAATGATATGGGCTTTATAACTCAAAACATATTTATTTATCAAACTAACTAAACACATAAGTCTTGTTAAACAAGTGTGGTCTTATAATTTTTCAAATTTTGGTGGACTTAGGCCAATGCTTTTTTCCACTAAGGTTAAGCACGGCACTGGATACAACACACATGATTTTTTGTAGTGTATGTTCATAAAAGAATGACTTTCTAGATTTTATGTTTGTTTCACAAAGATAGTTGTTTTAAGTTTTCTATGCATTTTTTTAGTCAATGGTGAAGAATTGTAAACTTCAAGAGAATTAATTGAATTTACTGAATTACTATTAGTTTAAGTTTATAGAAAATTATTAATCACAAAAAATGATGCATTTATAGTTAAACTTTAATATGTGTAAAAATTGTAAAACAACTTTCTTTTAAGAGCATATGAAGTATTAAAAAAACTTTTACAAAAGACTTTTCTAACCTTGTTTTTATTAATTATTCTTAAGTTATTCTTTTAATATTAAACGTTATAAGGGCAAATTAAGTAAAAATGGACAATAACTACACCTAGAAAAATGAAAACTTCTTTTTTTTTTAAACAAATTTTTTTTCTAAAACTACATTTTTTAAGGAATAGAGAGAGTATTGACTAGTCATCACAGTATGCGATGAAAATGATACTTGTTCTTGTTCGTTGCTAATGCTATTATGAAAACACAAATGACCATCAATAAATAAGACCATTGCCAAAATTGAGTACTTAACGATTAATTTTGACCCATAGCAATAAATATTTCCAGCTTTATAAGACTCTTTTTCTTTTAGTGATATATGGAATTATATGATGACAAATTATATTATATATATACAATAATTGCATGTAATATGATGTGTACATGTACAAATTTTGTGATTTTGTTTTAATATCTATCACAATCAAAAAGAAGCTGGCTTTGTAGGACACATTCGTCAATCTCTAGAGGTCTTCTCTTACTTTTAGTAAAGGGTGAAATTTTCTGGTGAAATTTAAAAGAACTCATTTCTTTTGGTGGAATTTTCTGATTCCTATTTTCAAGTTGGATTTTTGCTTAATATTTTTCACTGTTAATGTCGATTCTTTCTCTTTCCGGGAGAGGGAAAGGGAGAAAGAGAAAAAGAAAAGGGAGGAAGATCTTGAAGAAAAGAGGCATGGCAAAAAAGCTGTGGAAGTTGAGTTTTGGCGCGGCGGCGACTTTGTGGAAGTTAGAAGGGGCACAAAAGAAGAAGAAGGTTACAACCGTTTTTGGTATTGTGCACGTATAATTAGTTCGTTAGGAGATGATAAGTACAGTGTTGAACACTTGAGAAGATTCAAAAGAGACGGCGATTAGACCAGATCCTTCTCTAGTAACCTCACGTGTTGTGGACTATGGGCCAGGGGACGATGTTGATGCTTGGTTCAATAAGCGGTTGTGGGTGGGTCGGGTTTTGAAAGTGGTCAAAACAGCTGGATTCTTGCTTGTGTGAATCTTGAATAGGGTAACATCTCCTTCTGCCACTATGTCTTCAATGTGATGATTCTTAGTAGCTATGTCTTGGTCCTTTCATGAAACACATAGTTCTTTGCAAGCGCCAATGCACTCTGTGAATCACAATGAATTTTAACACTTCCTGTATTTAAATCCCAATTCATCACATGTCCCTTTTAACCAGATGACTTCTTTCACGGCTTAAGAAAGAGCCATATACTCGGCTTCAAGTGTTGATAAAGCTACTACATATTGTAAATTTGATCTTCAACTAACTGTATTTCCCCAAACTTTGAAAACATGCCCTGTAACTGATCTTCTTCTATCTAAATCTGTAGCATAGTCTCAATCACAAAACCCGTCAACACTGAAACCTGAGCCTTTAGTGAAAGTAAGATTTACCTTTGATGTTCCGTTTAGGTACCTCAAAACCCATTTAAGAGCTGCCCAATGATCCCTTCCAGGCTTAGACATGAAGCTGCTAATGACTCTGACTGCGTAAGCCAAGTCTGGTCTTGAACCAATCATAGGATACATTAGACTTCCAACCACGCTAGCATAAGGAATACTTTCCATATGCCCAGCTTCTGTCTTCCTTTCTTCCTTGGTTAAACTCTTTAATTTGAAATGAGATGCCAATGGAGTAGTAGTCGGTTTTGACTCAAACATTACAAAACTCTTGAGAACCTTCTCGATGTAGTTTTCTTGAGATAAAATCAGAATACCTTTCTCTCTATCCATGATAATATCCATCCCCAGAATCCGTGAAACTTTTCCCAGATCCTTCATTTCAAATTCTCTGCTTAAACTCTCTTTCATTTTCCTGATCTCGGACATATCCCCTGAAGCAATTAACATGTCTTCTACATATAGAAGTAGATATATAGCTTGAGCCGTTTGCAAGTTTCTCATGTAAACGCACGGATCAAAGCTACTTCTTGAGAATTTCTCTGTTTTCTTAAAGCTGTCAAACCTCAGATTCCACTGTCTAAGTGACTCTTTTAACCCGTAAAGAGACTTCCTTAGTAGAAACACTTTATTCTCATCTCCCTTCTTAATGAATCCCTTTGGTTGACTCATCAGAATCCTTTCATCCAAATCCCCATGTAGAAAGGCTGTCTTGACGTCTAGTTATTCCAACTCATAATCCAAGTTCACCACAAGAGATATCATTATCCTTATGGATACATGTTTTACAACTGGAGAGAATATCTCATTGTAATCAACACCTTCCTTTTGAGAAAACCCTTTTGCTATAAGCTTTACCTTGTACCTTTGTTTCTCAACCCCTGGAATTCATGGCTTTAGTTTGAAGATCCATTTACATCCCACCAATTTTTGTATTCTTTGGCTTGTCTATAAGATCCCAAGTATGATTCTTAGCCAGCGAATCAATCTCATTTGTGGCTGCATTGTTCCAATGCCTCCACTTCTTGCTTTCCCTAGCTTCCTCCAACGTTTTTGGCTCTTCAGATTCCAAATCTTCTGCAACAGATAATGCATATGCTACAAAGTTTGGAACAGCATACCTTGAAGGTAGTTTGACATTCTCCCTCTATGTCGATCTCTGGCAAACAGGTATGCGTCAGTCTGGTTTTGTGAGTCAAGGCAATTGTTGGGTCATGATTTTCTAAAAGCCAAGAAATGGCCTATATGTATGAGCCCAACCCAGAGAAAATGTGACACGGGAAACCATAGAACATTTGATGCGCTAAACCTACCATGCGCGGTAGCATTTATGATGGTTAAGATGGCAGAAGTAGGGATGGTGTGCCAACTCCGATGACAACATGCGCCGAAAAGTTTCCTTTGTGCAATCTACGATATATCCGAATCCCGATCCGGATAACAAGTACTCCCATAAAGACACTCTTTGAGCAATTCACGAAAAATAGAACTTCTACAAACAAGTTCGATCCTTAGACACTCACGACCAAATACACACACTTATTTGAGACCCTTTTGGATTGTCTGAAATCTTATTCCACACATAAACTTCATCCACTGTTAACTTATTTTCTTTCTCCGTTTAGCCACGTGTATCTTTTGATTTAAGCGTCAAAAAATAAACGAAAGGATTACTTCCTCTTGTTCCGTCACAATTCTCACTGTTATTTGTTTTCCATTGTTCGAATCCGTTCTACAAACCCACTGAATTAAAATCATTTTACGTCAATATCAGTAAATTTCTCCCAACCACATATATACTAGGTGATAACGCGGGATGGTAAATTTATTCATTTTTATGGTACGTGAACTCAAAATTTAAAATTAATAACCAAATTTTATTTTTAATAAGAATTTATTTTCATGATAAAGCAACACCATCAATTTTTAATGAAAAATTGATTTGTTGATATTAATTCAACCATATAATGAAAGAAATTAATTGATTGATTAGTTGATCGGATTAATGGTAATTGTAATCGGATTTATTGATTTTGGAACTTAATGGAATCTTCAAAATCTTTGAAAGTGATCTTTTGGCAAGTTACTCGTTCGGATTTATTTTCTAAATCACAAAGTATGGCAGGTCTTATTAATGAAATTGACTAATCACTTTTCTTTCTTTGTTAGAACATATTTAATTAAAAATATTGGTTTGATATATAAAAGAAATTGATTGTCCAACATATGAAATATCTTTGTGAAAGTGGTTGTTTGTGTTTATGATATCTTTGATGTCTTAAGTTCGATCCCCCATAACGTATAAATTTTGTTTTTTTTTCTAATGAGATTTGTGAAAATGAATGTGGTGGTGAGGTGACAACATCAGCAAAATAGCACCACTATAAATATGTTGAAAAATAAAGTTTGTCTCTAAAAATGTTTCTCGATTAATATATATGAGATATTATTTATTAACCTAAGTCATTCTATATTGAGAAATTGCCTCAAATAGCACTATTTTAAGTTTAATAGCCTCCAAAATTTTGTTAATCATTTTTAGCATTATTAAGAATCTGTTATAACTTATACGGAGGTTTTCTTCACTCAAACTTACAAAGCTGTTAGACACATTTAAGAAGGTTTTCCTAAGTTTAATGAAAATTTAGGAAATCCTAAGGAACCTGTTAGACACATTTAGGAAGACTTTACTAGTTTTAATGAATCCTATTTATGAACAAATGAACTTATGAGACTAAATTTGATTAAGCATTTTGTGTTAAATTAACTTTAATTCTTTTTTCTTTTTTGACATCAGTAATTTCTATTCTTCAGTCAACTCATAAGACAATGAGACCGCCGTCGTCAACATGATTCCACATCTAACGCCGTCAATTATTTCCGTCCATCTCCTTTCTCAAATCTCTCTCTCTCTCTCCCTCACGCGCTCTCTGTAACGCAGACCATTCTTAGCTGTACAAGAGCCTCTCTCTAGAAACAGTCATCTCTATCATCTTTGTGATTCAACGAGAGAGAAGAATAAGAAGTAAAAGAAGACGAAGAACAAAACTCCTTGATCGTCGTTGAAGCAGCATCATCGTCAAAACTAAGAGATTCGTCTCAGGTTCGTTCGTGCACCTGTTTTCCCCTTCTAAAATCTCCCACTGTCTCCTGCTGTTTTCCGAATCGAACTTTCTCTTCATTTTATAGATCTGTATGTGTTTCGCCTGATCGATTATCCATTTTGTTTGGGGAGGTTTAGTGGTAAACTAAAGTAGAAATTGGTATCAAATCTCGTGTTGCTGCTTTACTTTCTTCTAAGATCGACCGAATAAATCTGTAATCCATATGTATTCGGAGCTCGATTTTGACATTATTGCTGATTCAAAGTCCTGAGTTCCTTAATTTCATCCAAATATGAAAAATTCTCAGTATATATCAATAAATCATAAGTTTATGATCAAGTTGATTTTGTTCAGCTGGTGTTTTGGAACCGAAAATGGCTGGTGGAGTGAAAGAAGACGAGAAAAACGAGCGGATTATTAGGGGTCTTCTCAAACTTCCTGATAACAAGAGGTGTATAAACTGTAACAGCCTTGTAAGTTTTGCTCAATACTGTCTTCGTCATCATCCAAAGGAACGAAGAAGATTGAGAAAATTAGGTTTTAATGTCATTCTTTCTTGGTTTTGTTAGGGACCACAATATGTTTGCACTACTTTCTGGACTTTCGTTTGTACAAACTGCAGTGGAATACAGTAAGTTTTCAGATTCCAAAACTTTTTTAATCTCGTATTCTTCTGGATAGTGTTGATGCAAGTGTTGTTGATTGATATATGCATATAAATGTGTTTTTTTTTTCTCAGCCGTGAGTTTACTCATCGAGTTAAATCGATATCAATGGCGAAATTTACCTCACAAGAAGTCTCTGCTCTAAAAGAAGGTGGTAATCAGGTAAGCAAGCTGATTCTTCTCGTTTCTCTTCTTATGAGTTTTTTTTTTGTTTTTCTTGGCATTTTGTATTTGGTTTTGATTTCGAACAATCTCTGCTAAACAGCATGCTAAGGACATTTATTTTAAAGGACTGGATCAACAGAGACAGTCAATGCCTGATGGCAGGTATTAACAAATCTCCCTTCTTGTTGTAGAGATGGATGTCTTACGTTCACTAATTGTTCTTTTATCTGTGTCAGTAATGTAGAGAGGTTAAGGGACTTCATCAGACAGGTATACGTAAATAAACGGTACACGAATGAGAAGAATGATGAAAAGCCTCCAAGAGGACCGATGGTGAGAAGCACTTCTTTAATCAATTTCCTGTAGATAATAAGCCCGACTCGTCCTAAGAGATTTGTTCATCACTATATCGACGCTTTCTTATATTTTATTGCGGTGTCATGATTCCATGTAATTTCATATTCTGCAGGGCGATAGTGAGACACGAAGTTCTAGTGGGTCTCGAAGTCCACCATACGAAGATGGATATGACCGTCGTTACAGCGACAGATCAAGTCCTGGTGGGAGAAGTCCAGGGTTCGAGCCAGGTAACAGAAAAAGCCCTTCTCGTGCTGAGATCGTGAATGATTGGCGCAGAGAGGATAGATTTGGTGGTAGAAAAAAACCAGAAGAGGAGTCCCATTCACCTGAGCAAGTAAAAGACATGGGTTCAGCTAGCCCTCCTGTTCTTCGACCCGTTAGGGAAATCTTGGGTGACAGTGTTATTCCCCTTCGCGTGATAGAGCCTCCGAAACCTCAAGTCAACCGGAATAGCGATGCTTCAGCACATGCAAAGGTTTGGGTTTATCATGATCAGAGTTCATATAGATGGTAAAGATAATAAAATACCATCGAGGAAGGATAATGTTGAAATTTTTTTTGTCTTGTGTAATTTCAGCCATCTGCATCATTGAGTAGTTTATTAACCTCCACAAATGAGAGTCCACCAGAAGTGAAGCTGGAGACTGCCATAAGCTTGATTGATTTTGATGCTGATCCCGAACCTCCTGCCCCATCTGTTGCAATACAAGCACCGATATCGAACACACCTCAGCCTGCTGCACAGCCAGCAAGTGCACCTACTGATAACTGGGCATCTTTCGATGCCGCCCCCAGTGCCCCTAGTTTAAATGTATCTCAATCACCACCCAGTGGAAACACGGTGGATTCGCTTCTGTCTCAGTTAACAGCGCCTTCTCCCGTGCAAGTTCAGGCATCTACACTACCTACTGGACCTGTTCATCTTGGTCACTCCGCTTCACAAGTCTTTGCACCACCTCCCAATGGACATTCAAGTGAACAGGTGGGTACTTCATTTCATGTTCTCTAAAAAAAATCGCATAAAACTTCACTTCGGAAATGTTATTCGGTCAATGTGCTTCTCGAAATTTTTTGTTACAGCCATGGAACACTGGACTTGCATCTAATGTACAAAGGTCAATGAGTGCACCTTCATTGCAACCTCATCAAGGAGTCCCTTCTGGTGGCCTGCAGCCTTCTGAAGTTAAACCTTCTGGAAGAACAGAATTACCTGCGGTATCAATTTATTTTCGCAATTTTCTCTGTCTTGTTTCGATATTTTACCATCCGCGGGACTGTAGATGACACGCTATAACCTGTCTGCAGGATTTATTCACTGTAACCTACCCATCATACCATGCAGCAGTGCCTGGATGGCAAGCTGGTCCACCTCATGGTATGCACTACGGCATGCAGCAGTATAATAACACCATGGTACAGTTTTTCTGATAAACTTCTGAATCCGTAATGGATTTGAGCATCGATGACATCACAACCTGTTACTCTCTCGTGATTAATTTAATCATCTATTTCCTGCAACAGCCTTACCAGAATGTTCCGCAGCCAGCCAAATCGATGAACCCTTTTGACTTCAGCTCTGAGCCGCCGCCATCACAGACACAAACAGTATGTCCTCTAGCTCATTTGACTCATCCAGAATAGAATTTTTGCGTGAAAACAATCATGTTTTGGAAATTAAATTTGCTTATTTGGCGGTCGAGCAAATGTTGATTTGAGCAACTTAATGAAATGCTTACGAAAAACTTAGCGTATGAGTTAATTGGTTAAACCCTTTCCCTATTAAGTGATTTGAAAACGGTGCAGGAAACAATGTTCCCTTCCATGGCGTCTATGCAAGGTGCATTACCTCCTTCGGGCATGATGCCTTCTCAAGGAGTACACAATCATTTCAGTATACCCTCTCAAGTCTCAAACCATCCATCTGCAATGCCACCAAGTAAAAACATACCTATTTTCATTTAATAACCACTTTACTTGGTTATCTCATCTATTGCATGATACGTTTGACTCGTATTAAATGTTGATGAATTATTTGCTCTCACAATTTTTTCAGGGTACATATCTTCTCAAATACCAGGAACCATGCCACCTAGGTATGACCTTTTGATTTTAATGAATCCATTAGTGCTTGCTTCCATCATATAGTTGATGATACTTGGTTGCGCGAATCGCATTTCTAAAGTCATACCCGTCGATTTTGCAGCAATTTAAGGCCTATTGGCAACATGGGAACTCCATATGACACTCAACAAACATATCAGAATTTCGGGAGCCCATTTGCTGCTGCGGTTCCTTCGAACCCACCTTCTTTCCCTTCAGGAGGAAACCCGTTTGGGTAAGAAAGTGCGAAAACGCGTTAGCTCGGAATCTGTTATGGTTGAGGATTTGATTGCGCAATGGGAAGTTTGAGTTCTAAGGTGTAGTATAAAAGGTTATCAAATTGAATTCAAACATGGGTTATAAAATGCGTGAACGAAGGAAGTTACACGAGTCATGAACTTGGAGAAGAAGAATTTGGGGTTTGTGAGGGTGTTAGATGATTTGTTTTTCTTATGAAAGGTTTTTTTTTTTTAAATAGGTTTGATTATTATTATTATTCTTTGGTTTTCTATATTCCATTTCCCCTTTTGATGTTGTTTTATTGTATAACAAAACTTGAGGGTGGTTCCTTGGGATAAATCTTGAGGATCCTTTGTGTTGTATGATTTTGTAAAAGAGTTTTACACATTTGATCATAAAGTCTACTCAAAAACTGAATATTGGAAGTTTAAGGACTTGATGCATCTCCTCACTTGGAGTTTAGAATTTGATTGATATTGAAACGGAAATTCTCCAAAATGTCTTCTTTTTTTTAATTATTATTGCGTTTTCTGTCGAAAATCATTTTGAATTTACATATCTTTATTCTAGTGAATAGAAAAAAAAAACTAAATGGATGATGATTGGATACATGAATGTATACCAAGTATACATACGTACATGTAATAATACTTGATCATAACCAAACATCGACAAAATATGCAAGATCTTTTTGTTTTTTTACAAGATGGGATCAAAAGTCTTGTATGTGACTTTTCAGCAATTAACTTTAGAAACCATGAATATATAGATAGAGATGTATGTGTGATAAATTAATAATGTGTACACGCTTCATGATTAGATACCTCAAAAGGGTCACAGTAAATACTAATCTATAGCTATATTTGTATCCTAAACAATCTAAATATCGGATTTCACACAGTACCCCAATCTTAATTTTCTATTCTATTTTCCCAACAACCATATCCAAATTGTTTCCACAATACAAGAGATGAACACAAGAAGCTCTCATGTTGTTTGTCTGCTCTTCAATACCATTGGAGCCACCAACATCCAAACTGCAACAACATTTATATAAAACATTCAAAACATTACAAACTTTCTCAATTCCTATTAAAAATAAAACGGTAAAAGAGTGTTTCTTATTTTTCTTTTACTTACTGTAAACGCAAACCGCGAGCCATTCGTTTACTATCCTAACCCAAGTACTTGTCCACCCAACGTCAATTGTCCACCTATCAAAACAAACCGAGCTTCCAATTATCCACTAGGGGTGTTCAATTCGGATTAACCGATCCAAAGTAAACCAAAATAACCGATCCAAAAATCAAACCATATTTTAATATATCTATGTAAATGGATTCATTTTTTCTATACTCGAAAAACGGAAAGAACTGAATAAAACCGAAAAGGAAAAGCCGATTTAAAATCAAAGTTTTTCTTAAGATTAAGGATATATTTCACTAAAATCGAATCCGAACCAAACTATCCATAGTAGATATGGTTTTATTTTAAATGTTATTATTCATAAACTGAATAACAAAAAACCAAAAAAAAACGATCCAAAACCGAACCGAAATCCGGATTTGACACTAGTTATTTTTTTGGTATATGAATAGAATTTTGTTCATCTAGAACTTACTTTTTCATGGAATGATGAATGTTCCAGCCAATAAGTAGCATTGCAAAGTACATTGCTCCAGTAGCAAACACAAAATGGAAGAATCCGTATCCGTAAGGAATCGCATCTTCCTCTTGAACCTCATCTTTTCTAAACTGTAAGGCGACTCACTCACTATTAGTCAATTTTGTTGTTTTGGAGATTTGCAGCAAAAATGGCTTAGCTCATAGATAACAAACCTGGAAACATTGTGAATCTACTCCCGTGGAGAATGTTGCGATTACCATCGCAAGTAGTGCAACCACAAAGCTCTGCACAATACATAAATGCAAATTCTGTTTAGTACTTTCTTTACAATCTCTCAAACTCTAAACGATCCAAAAAAGATTCTTGCAAAAGTATTTGCGATTTTTTACTATGATGGTAAGCCAGTCCGTTCTGCTAGACGATTGAGCTTTTCTGTTGCAAGTTTCTCCCACTGGCTCACTGCAAAACAAACATNCCACTCACTCATTGTTAGTCAATTTTGTTGTTTTGGAGATTTGCAGCAAAAATGGCTTAGCTCATAGATAACAAACCTGGAAACATTGTGAATCTACTCCCGTGGAGAATGTCGCGATAACCATCGCAAGAAGTGCAACCACAAAGCTCTGCATAATACATAAATGCAAAATCTGTTTAGTATTTCCTTTACAATCTCTCAAACTCTAAACGATCCAGAAAAGATTCTTGCAAAGGTATTTGCGATATTTTACTATGATGGTAAGCCAGTCCGTTCTGCTAGACGATTCGGCTTTTCTGTTGCAAGTTTCTCCCACTGGCTCACTGCAAAACACAATATAAAGATAGATCACACTGGCTCACACGCTCCCACTGGCTCACACGCTCTAGTCAAGAATCTTGGTATTAAAGATAGATCAAATGAAGCATGCCTTCGAATGGCGCACCAGCAGATAAACACAATATAAAGTCCCATTAGTGCTGGCGTCAAGAATCCAGCATTCACCTGTTGAATGCAAGCACAAAAGATCGGTTTTTCGAAAATCCGCATACACATATGATATTAAGAATACAATTGAAGTGTCTCACTTTGGGGTGGAGAGAGATACTTGTCATGAGTTGGATGAGGAACAAAGTCCATGTGATGAAAAATATGTTGAGAAGGCATGATGGATCAGGCACATACCATATGTACATCAAAATCACCCCTAATATGCATACGGTATACGCAGTAGTCGCTAGTAGCATCACATGGACATGGCTGCAACATAAAAGATTTCTCAGAAAACACAATCATTTCGTAAGGAACAAGTCTTGTAGTGTCTCACCATCTTTCTGCATCTTTTTGAGATTGGAAGCATTCATTGAGACATGTAATGAAACTGATGATACTAATGAGCTGTATCAAGAGAAAGACCCTATAATAACAACAAGAAAGATAAGAAGTTGAGGATATCGATAAGATTTCCGAGTTAAAACCATCACAAAGTTTCTGAAATAGGATTAAAACTGTACCCTGCACCAAAATGAGCAATCTCCCCTGAAAATCAAAACAAAGTTTACGGTTTAGGGTTTAGGATGCAAAGATAAAGCCATTTTACGCGTCAATGCTAGCTGAATTTGAATGAATGGCGGAAAGTTAATCAAGAACGATTAGCCTTATTACCGTAAAGATCAATAATGGAAGAAGGCAACAAGAAGGGGAAAATGGTTAAGCCAGGCCACATGAGAAGCTTAGCAAACCACCATCCTGAATGCCATTTATCTCTCGATGAATGCGTCTTTGATGTACCAACGGTTGATAGAAACATAATGAAATAGAACAGCTAGGGAAACAGTTAAGGCAAAACATTTTTCTCAAGAACACTTAATAGAACATGTAGCAAGAAAATTAGTTTATCTGACTGATTGAAAAAAAAAGGATACAAAACATCCCAAGCTAACCCGTAAAACTCCTTCAGTCCCTAAACAGTTTAGCCCATCTTTACAGTTCTTGAATTCTGCAATAATGAATAAAAAGAATCATCATTCATCTGAAAAAAAAAACCTTTGGAAAATTAAATTCCATTACAATTTTAAGAAAACCATACTTCTCATTTCAGTCAAGGCACCTCGGCCATAATCGCGTACAGCCCAAGCAAGCAGATTCGCCAAGAGGAACATAAGGCCGTACGCATATCTAGCTATCCATGGATTGTAGCCATTACGAAACTGGCTAAACCACGAACCGTTCTTGATTGTTTCATAGCCATTGTTGTCAATGCTTGTCCCCGTCTCCATAGGTTCTTAAACTTAGCAGACTCTCTCTTCTTCATGGCATTTGGAAGATCAAAAAATATTTGGCAGAGAATACCATCTATCCGAATCTTCTGGTACTCGAGAGATTATCGGTTAATTATACTTAGAACAGTATAAGACCGGACTAAACACAAGAATGACACTCTTTGCCTTCCTTCAGGTATAACAATCCTAAAACAAGAAACCATGAAAATTATATATAACCGTACACTTGCATATATTCGATGAGTAGGAGAAAAAAACATATGTACCATTTATCAATCACACTGAAATCGTTTCTCAAGCATTTGTTTTATTTGTTCAGTGGAATATAACAGAGAATATGTGGAATGCAAGTAACATTACCCTAATAAGAACCTAATCTAGGAACTATCGCACGATCTTCAATCCATATGTTGGAGTACATTCGAAAGCAGAGATCGCAACTTTGAAGCGTAACCAAAAGACAAGAATATGAAACTTAAATTATTAAACTGCCAAAAGTCAAGATTATTTAGATTTTTAACCGAAACAAAAGAAAGAGAGATTAATTAGCAGTAACTAGTAATTGTATGAAATATGTTAAGAGTAAAGAATCACGAACCAGAATAAAAATCAATAACTCTCTTCAATAAATCTGAAGCAAATAAGTTATTGTTCCAATGAGATTCTATGAGTCTAAAGAACTATCAAGAAAACGAAATTAGTAAAATAGAAATCTTAGGTAGATAAAAGAAATTGGCCAAAAAAATAAGAAGTTGCCAAAAAAACTTTCAATTGAGAGGGAAACGAAAGCTTAAAAGTGAAGATAAAAAAGGAAACAAATAATGGAAAAATCCTTAATTTTTGGGAGAGAAATAATGGAAAAATCCTTAAAGTGAATGTATACAATTTGCTCTCCAAATGAAACGTGTACGGACACTATTGGGCTAAAGAGTCTTTTGCAAGTGAGCAAATTGTTAATGCTATGCAGCGACATCACATACCCTTTTTGCTTTCATTTTTACCAGAAAATCAGAAGTTGTTTCCCTTTATTTATTTTCTCTTGAAGAAAAAGCAAACTTGATTTTTCTTCACAGGTCCACTTTATACACAGACTCGTGGTTTTAATTGAAAAAAAAAATTAAGAATATTTTATAACAAAAAACGGAAAGGGCAGCTGAAATTTTTTTGTTTTAAAATTATATTTTATATATGATCAGTATAAGAAAATATCAAATGTTTAGAATATACTATCTAATGGTTTGTGTTATTGTCCACGACTTGGGTTCAAAGCAGGGCCGGCCCAGAGCATAAGGAGGGTAAGTCACGGATTAGGACCACCAAATTTGTTTATTAATTGTTGGGTCACATTTTTGTTGTAAAATTTGTAAAATAGTGTATTTATAAGGTTACAAACCATAAAAAAAAAAGTTAAATACAATATAATTTAGACTTTATATAGCGATATATATATGGTTATTTATTTTTTTTAAAAAACTGATATTATTTAATAATTATAAATATAAAAAAATTATATTTATTTTTTTGATTTTGAATCACCAATTTAGTTGGACCGGCACTGGTTCAAAGCCACACACTATTGTATATTGTTATAAGAAAAAAAAAATTCAACAAGTAGAAGTTAGATAAATCCCAAAGTTAATAGTTCCAAATATTCTAAACAACATATGTGTAAGAAACTGAAAACCCCTTAATCTTAATCTAATATAAATATAAAAATTAATTACCTAAAGTTTACAATATACATAAAATACTCATCATTAGTAATTATATTATTTTAATCTCATCACATGATTGTTACACAAAAAAATCTCATCACATGCCCTTGGGTTGTTCCGATCAATTCGATTCATTTACAGGTTTTTTGTTAGAATTTTTACAAAAAAATGAATTTTGTTATGTAATGAAAAAACGATTAAAAAACTTATAAATGAATCATAGAGATGAACAGGTACCTGGAAAATCTATCATATGTTACTAAAAATTACATGTCTATTTATAATCACCCATAAATTAAGGTTTTAATTATAATAAGTTACGTCTAATCTGTTGGAAAAGTTAGATAATTAGCAGAAACCAAGGAGGGAAAAAAAGAAGGAAAAGTGAGTATTGAGTGGTCCCTCTCTCAAATCTTTTGAAAGCTTTTTTTTTTTTTTAACTAATTAACATTTTCGGTATTACAAAGAAATTAGTGTTCAGAAAAGAAAAACGTAGGCAAATATACAAAACTCGAGTCCCCATTTTCATTTTCCCGAGAAAATCTGGGAATCGCGAGATTCAAATATACTAACTTGAAAAAATCAGTTTACTGTACTAACAAGCAGACACATGCATGTTTATAAATCTTAGAGATCCAGAAAGCGATGGAAAAAGATTGAAGAGAACCTGTAATTTTTCTGGTGCAGAAAGCTTCTTGAATCTATGAACCGATCGGATCTTGAGATGTGGAGAATGCTTATTATAAAAGGTTTTACTTAAAAATGAGAAACCCAAAAAAGATCTGAGAAAAGAAACGTGAAAAAGGGAATTAATGATTTCAGGTTTTGTTGTTTCGTCTGAGTTTTTTTTTATCTTTTGCCTTTGCTCTCTTTTGAAACACTTGTTTCATATATATGTATGCTTCCTTAGAATATAAATTGTGAAGCTATATTTATTCTTTTTACATTACTATTTATGTTTCCTGACTCGTGAGCATATTCAATTATGAAGATCTTTTTTTTCTTAACATTAAATTTTCTTTTTTTGATAAAAGTTAAATTTTGCTTTTACAATTAGGGCCAAAACCCGCTAGCGGGTCCAGCCCAAAACGGAAAAATATCGGATTCGGCCTTAGATATTTAACGCCAAAAAAATCGGCTTTTCGGGGTAAACCCATTTGGATTAATGGTTTTTTGGGTTTAAGCAAGAACGGACACGGGCCGACCCGAAAAACTCGATTTTTTATTAATGAAAAAATTTAGGCATGTCAATCGGACTGACCCGACTTTTTATTAATTTTTTTTTTACATGTAGATCTTAATGACGATGAGAATTTAGAAGGCGCAGAAAAAAAATTCAATCTTAAAAATTCTCATCTCGACTCTATCGTTTCTACTATTTAAATTTTACATTTATTTATTTATTTATTTTATATTAGGATTTATTTGAATTTACTAAGTTAAACTTGTGTTTTTAACTTAAATTGGATTTGATAAAGCTATATTTACGATTCTTTCAATTTGGATTTAATTTTAATAAATACTTTTGTTTTTAGTTTATTTTGTATTTGAAATTTATTTTCTTTTTTAAAATGCCCAAAAAGCCCGATAACCCTGTTAGAACCGGGCCGGGCTTTAGAGTATAGGTCCGATATATTTTCGGGCCGGATCGGATTGAACTTAAATACATGTGGGCTTTACGGGTTTCGCGCCGGACCAGTCCGATTGACATGCCTATTTACAATTAGGCATGTCAATCGGCCCATTCGGCCTGGCCCGACCTTAACCCGTAAATTCTGCTTATATTTAAGCGTGACCCGAAAAAATATTGTACTTATATTTTGAAGCCCGGTCCGGTCTTAACAGAGTTATATGACTATTACAAGCTTTTTTAGGCTTTTTAAAAGAAAAAAATTAAATTAAAAATAATTGTAAATTAAAACAATCATCAATATGATTTTATCAAATCGAGTTTAAGTCAAAAATCAAAGTTTGACTTAATAAATCTAAATAAATTGTAATACCAAATGAAAATAAAATAAAAATGCTTCAAATCTAGGTAGTAGAAATTATAGAGTCGACTAGTCGAGATTGTAATCTTCTTTATCGCCTTCTAAATTTTTATCGTCATCAAAACCAACATATAAAGAGTAAAATTTAAAGTTTATTAGGTTTTGACATAATATATTGATGAAATTTTTTATCAAATCATTAAAATTTTATCAAACCAACATATCTCATCGTCTCATTGAAATTTTATAAATATTATTACCTGAATCACGAAAAATAAATCCATCAAATCAAGTGTGTGTTCAAATCAGTGTTTTAACATGCTTTGATAAAAGACGATTTTTATATTTGTTCAAGACATGTGCACAAATACTAAAAATAGAGTCTGGTAGCACTTTAGGACTTTTCGAGTTGGTTCGAGTCTGGTCAGATTTAAGCCCAAAAAATCATTAGTTCGAATGGATTGGCCTTAAAGGCCAGTATTTTTTTGGGATTAAATATCTAGGTCCGAGCCCGATATTTTTTAGAGCTGGACCGGACCGGGCTTCAAGTTTTTGTTCTAATTGACATCCCTATTTATAATCATATTGTATTGTCTATTTAGTATAATTATTTTTCAGTTTTCTGCAGTAAAATAATATCCTCTCTTAATCGTTAAAATTATACTTCCTCTGTTCCTAAAAGAAGGTAGTTTAGAAAAAAAAATTGTTTCAAAAAAAAGCAGTTTTCAATTTTCTAAGTGTAGTTATTGTCAATTTTTACTTAATTTACCCTTATAATATTTATTATTTAAAGAATATCTTAAGTAACAATTAATAAAACAAGGTTAAAAAAATCTTTTGTAAAATTTTCTTAAGTGTGAAAAACTCAAAAATATCTTCTTTAAAAAACAGAGAGAGTATTAAAATATGTAGCTTAACGGTTTGTGCTAGTTTATATAATATCTACTATAGATTGTTCACTGTTGTGATTTAATGAAAATCTAATAGACACAAAACAGTTTTATATTTATTGACCGTATCATATTTGAATAAATGTAGAAAAATAATACTAGATATTTCACGGGGAAAATTCATAAACATGTAAAAATTTGTTTTATCATATAATACTACGCTAGCAATTAAAAAAAAAAGGGGCATCGAAGGCCAACTAACTATAATAATCAATGAGTCTACATGAGAAAAAATAATACCACACATGAAGGAGTATTTTTAGCAAGCCAATCGTCACGAACATTTAAATTACGTAAAATAAAACAAATAAACAAATTACAAAAAGTAAAACATTTATAAACAAATTCATCTATAAAGCTAACGCAGACCATTCTTCTTTTCCATCAATCAATTTGACAAGTTGTAGACAATCCATTTCGAAGTGCATCTCGTTATGTCATAATTGCTTGACAGTTTTCATGGCTTACAAAAATATTGAACTCTGCGTGCATGCTATCAAACCGAACAAACGTCAATTATCTTCCTTCTCAATTACCAAGCCACCCCGTCGCTCATGAACATATATAAATAACGGACATTAATTCATAGTTTAGAAGCGGATTTGTTGCAGTAATAGTGAAATATTAATCTTGGGATTTACCCCAAAAAATAAAATATTTATCTTGGGTTATCATTGTGGTTAGTGTTCATGCAGAAGCACATGTATCTTAAATGTTTTAAATTTTAGAATCTTTGCAGATTCAGGTACGTTTTAAGCATAATTGGAGATTTTGAACCTTTTTGGAGCTGCTGAAAAGATGAAGTCGGAATGGAGCTGGATGAACAGTGTCGATCGACACCCCTCAAAAACAGAAGACGGTCGTGATTTTACAAGTTTTGAAGAAAAGGAAATTGTCCAGAAGTTTTTCTTATTTGCAAAAGTGCCCCATATCGTGTTTGGACCCTTATATATAGTTTTCGAAGCCATTGTTTATGCATTATCTCATATTTTAAGAATCATAGAAGTTTAGGTTTTTGGAGAGAAAAATCATACTCATTTAGAGCAGATTTGGAACTCTTTTATTTTTTCTATTGATTTCTTTTATACTTTCTATTCAAATAATGATTTTTGTTTCATTAATCATGTCTGAGTAGTTTGCTTGTTAGGTTTAGGGTTTTTCAAAGGAGATTGATGAATTGTTAGGTCGAATTAAATTGTTAGGATAAAATCATTAGAGTTCTTCATCTGGATTTGTGTTTAATGCTTATTCTAGCTTCGCGACCTAGAATATGATCTTACGTTGATTAATAGATGCGAGAGTATTATTGATTGCCTGAACTAATGTTCGATGAGCAAAATACATATTCACAAAGATATTTGGTTTAGGGATTTTGTGAAAAATCGAACCTGTTATTAATGCTTGTCTGAATTGATAGAATATGCAAAGAGATTTGGAATTCTAGGGTTTAGACATAGATAATCTTCGCAGTGAGAATTGGTTGATTTTACATTAGTGTTTCGAGTTCAAGAACAGTGCTTAATAATTCCTAACACTCTGTTTAGACCTGCAATTTGGATCACCTGAGAATTTCCCTGAACCTAGCGTTTTGTCTCCTGAGTTTACACCGTTTTTAATTACCTGCTGTCTTTTACTTTTAATCTTTATTCTTAGCTTAATTCGAAATTAGAAGCCTTTTCAAAATAACAACTTTCAAAGAACTTATGGTTCTTCTTCTTACCATAAACCTCCTGCACAAGATAATGAGGTGAAGTCTATGCTGGAACAGCTCTTGGAGGGTCAACAGAAGATGACTGTGGACTTCAATGGGAAAATTAATGCCTTGTACACGGATCTGAATGGGAAAATTGAGTCTCTAGGTACTCATGTCAAGCAATTGGATGTCCAAGTGGCTCAAACTGCTGGACCTTTGAAGAGACAAGATGAGTTTTTTCCTGGAAAGACTGATACAAATCCCAGACATCATGTCAATGCCATCATGGTAGGAAGTGCAAAACATTTCGTGGAGGTTGAGACGTTTGAAGAGCTTGAAAAAGAAGATGTTGCAGTTGCAGAGCTGGTGTCGATCGACACCACTGCTGAGTGTCGATCGACACCAATAGAAAATCCCGATTTTTCGAGCTCTGACCGAACGAAATCGAGCATGATCGACACAGCATCCTCGACACAAAAGACTAGTGTCGATCGACACCCTTTCCAGACTTTGCCAGACACGTCTAAAGCTTCACAAGTTGCAGAGGAAAGGGTATACAGGCCTAAGGTTCCATATCCTCCAATACCCAAACACCTAAGGTCGCCCATTAGTGCAAAAGAGCTGGCTGGTTTCAACAAGGTGAGAAGGATCTCCAATGCGATCTCATTTGCTGAAGCTTGGGAGATTTATCCTTTGGGTGTTTTCTTTAAGAATTGCAGAGAGAGTCTTGAAGATATTGAAGAACTCTTTCACAAAGCAAGGGCTATACCACCACCAATGAAGCAGCTGCTTAAGATTGAAGATCCATGAATGTTTATTGTTCCATACTCCATTGGAGGAGTTGAGTTTGGAAAATCTCTTTGTGATTCTGGTGCTAGTGTGAATCTCATGTCAAGGGACATTGCAGAGAGGCTAGGGATTGCTGACATTCACCCTCCAAACATGACTCTTGCATTCGCCAATTCTTTCACCACAGTCCCCTTTGGTACAATTCCAGATTTGCTTGTCAAAGTGGGGAATTGTCTAGTACCAACTGATTTTCAGGTTGTGGAAGTGAGTAAGAATTCTGCCATGCCTTTCATCCTTGGGAATTCATGGCCACAATAGGAGCTATTGTAGACATGCCCAATAAGATAATCTCTTTCTCTAATGTTGACAAAGAAGTCTTCTACAAAACTATCCCTACTACTGGAACCTCCAAACATATCTCTTGCATTGCTGTGATTGCTAGAGAGGAGTTGGATACTAATGAGCAAGTGAACAAACTGGTTGTTCAAGAGGCATTGGATGGAAATTCTGAGAAAAATGTGGAGTGGAGTGGAAACATAGTTGCTGATCATCTCTTCAGGACTATGAGAAAATATTAGGTTCAAATCAATGACAAAATGATGGAGGAAGACGTTTTTGTGATGGAGGCAAGGATTGCAGATCTGAATTGCCAAAAAAGTGCAGAAATCCGAGCTGCAGGTTTGGTGTCGATCGACACCACTCCTAGTGTCGATCGACACCCTCCGAAGATCACGACACAAGCCGTTTCCAATGTTGCAATTTCATCATATGTTGTCAAACAAACAACTCCACATCATACAGCCCAGAAACCTCCAAGAAAGCAAAGGTATGTACTTCATGGAATCAATTCCAAACCTCCTGATCATCTCAATAAGAATTTAAAAGGTTCAAAAGATGTTTCACACTTATGCAAGGCACGAGATTCTAGTAGAAGGCTTGGTGTTTCTTTTGATGATTATACAGGAAAAAGAAGTATCCCACCCGATATCAAGTCCCACCCTGCTGCTGTTTCTCAATTCCTTGGTAGATCTCATGCACCTACTGCTTATACACCACCATGGATGAAGAGACATTCTTCTGGAAAGCATTCACTGCCACCCTCTGATCCACCAAATGCATGAACCCCGACACAGTCAAGCTAATGACTGAAAACACGCTGAGTGGGAGGCAACCCACTGTTAGATAGGATTTTTCTTTGAATTTCGTTTTGCTTTTCACTAACTTTTGGTTTTGGTTTTTGTGTTTGGTTTACTAAAAAAAAAATTTTGACAGACTGACGGACGGATGTCTACCAGGGTCGACACATGAGCTCGACATGAATAGTGTCGATCGAAACTGTTCATGGTGTCTATCGACACCCCCTCAGAGGTAAGTTTACTCAACATGTTTTCTTCGTATCTTTCTTAATTCTTAACGGATTTGAGTAAGTTGTGTAGATTTTCATCCTCTATCCATCCTGTCCATTATTTTTTCCAGTTGTTTTGTTTCTGACCTTAAGATTTAATAACACTGGGGACAGTGTTGTTTAAGTCTGGGGGAGGTGATTAATGACGTTGTGTTTTGTTTTGAGAATCAGTTGAGTCGTTTTTTTTATTGAGACAAAATCAGTTGAAATTTTCAGTTTTTCTTGGAATTAACCACAACACATTGACACTTGAAGAACCATTATCATAGCAGTTGATTGCAGGTTTTACTAGGTAGAAAGCTGCAAGTGGATCAGTCTAACAGAAAGAGTTTAGATTCCTGTTTAGAGTTTGGTATGCATTGGATTTGATTTCTCTTTTAGCACTAACAAGATAAGAAAATTATAGTCTCTCCTTGATCTTCCCTTGAGAACAGAAAAAATACCTTATATAAGACAAGGATGCAAAGATCCTCATGAGCATGTCTCCTCACAAGGAACAATATTAGTGAGAGCTCATTAACATGTCTTCTCACAAGGAACATAAGTAAAGAGCAGCACTATTTCAAGGCTTCAAAAAGAATAAGAAAAAGTCAATGAAAAGATATTTAGAACACCCTGAAAATGGGCAGCAATTGACTAAGGGAAGGGAAAATAGGAGAGTTCTACCAAGAAAGTCTTGTTTAGGCGCTAAGGAAAAGAAAGAATCTGTAAGTCCTTTGGTCAATACCGTTTGTTTGAGTTCGAAATTTTGAGAAGGAAGGGATCTGGACTTGAATTGGGAGATTGATAAACTTGTGGTAAGTATACTGAAACACTATCTAAGGTTGGTTCTAGGTATGTGGATTCAAGAGTGTTGGTACAATGTGGCACTCCTAAGATTAGCTGATTATTTCTGTTTTCAAACCTCGACTCTCTATTTAGTTTCTGTTTTGCTTGAGGGCAAGGAAAAGCTAAGTTTGGGGGAGTCGATATATCATGGTTTTTACCGGTTTTTGACCATGATATAAGTCTTATTTATAGAGCCTTTTGGACTTTTTAGAGTCATATTAGAGTCTTTGCAGGTTCAGGTACGTTTTTAGCATAATTGGAGATTTTGAAGCTTTTTGGAGCATTGTGGAACAAGCTGCTGAAAAGATGAAGTCAGAGTGGAGCTGGATGAACAGTGTCGATCGACACTGTTCATGGTGTCGATCGACACCCCTCAAAAACAGAAGATGGTCGTGACTTTACAAGTTTTGAAGAAAAGGAAATTCCCAGAAGTTTTCCTTATTTGCAAAAGTGCCCCAAATCGTGTTTGGACCCTTATATATAGTTTTCAAAACCATTGTTTAGGCATTATCTTATATTTTAAGAATCATAGAAGTTTAAGTTTTTGGAGAGAAAAATCCGACTCCTTTAGAGCAGATTTGGAACTCCTTTATTTCTTCTATTGATTTCTTTTATGTTTTCTATTCAAATAATGATTTATGTTTCATTAATCATGTATGAGTAGTTTGTGATATGAGCATGGCCAAGAACAAAGGACTAGAACCAGAGCTTGTACCTGAGCATGAACCGGAGCTTGAACCTGAGGATGCTCTAGCTTTACCAAGCGGTCCAATGACGCGTGCAAGAACTAAGAAACTCAAGGAGACCATACATTCTCTACTTATACACTTAGAGAATGCGAAAGGAGAAAGAAAAGCTTATCAAACCATCCTGGTGTTGATTCAAGCTACATGACTTCATCATTTGGGTAAGATGATCGAATGTACTCTTTTTCCCTTGACAAGTTTTGTCCCACTGGGTTTTCTTGTCAAGGTTTTTAATGAGACATTTGTTCATCTCCTTAACCCCAAATGATGAACCGAAATCCAAGCCCAAGAAGCTTCTGTCCCAGCTGTTTCTTCTTATCTTTAAGTTACGATATTTCTAAGCTTATGTTATGTCTAAGTTGACTTTTTATTCATTTACTTTAGGCGTGTATTTAGGGTTTCTTCCTGAAGTTCCCTATATATACTCTTGTAAACTCTCATTTCTATTCAACTATCTTTTTTATTCTCAAACTTATAAGTTAGATCAAAGGTAAATCAAAGGCTCTTCCATCACCTTTGTGCGACCTATCAATCCCCGGTGAATCTAAGGAATTCCGCAGCCTTAGTGTGACCACAACACTCCCTTATCATTTGATCCATCGTTTAATCTCATTCAGCATTCGATCTCATATCAATCATCCATCATTTCGTTCTTACTTGCTTCTAAAGTGTCGATTTTGGACAAGGATCATATTAAGTGGTACCAGAGCCACTTTGGAAGCTAAGTATTCGTAGATCTCTTGTTTATATGTTTGCTTATCATTCTGTTCTTGCAGATCTATGTGTTTCACGATTTTGTATTTGAATTTTTATGACTCTTGGACTTCTTGCGTCGCACGGATCTGAGATCTTACTGTTGTTTGGTTTTATTTCGTGTTTGAATCGTGAAATCCTTGCTATATTGAACCGATTTAAGTGTTCTAGAGACTGTGATTGTTAGATCTGTGGTTTATGACCGTTGGTGTATTTTTGTTTTTCGATCTGAAGCAATCTCTAGTTGCTCTCTTCGTGTTCTTGGTAGATTCATTAAAAACGGTTTTCTCTGTTGAAGAAATCACTAAAAGGATTGTTGGTTTTTGTTTCCTGACCACTGATCTGTCCTTAAAAAAAGTAATATGAGTTGTTTCTTGTGTCTCTGTGAATTCCAGAAAGTCGATTCATATCATTTGTGTTGCAGATTTTTTATTTGCGAATTGGATTGTGTTTGCTTGTTGTTAATTGCTAAATCGGTCCTAGGTGTTGTCATTTGTATTTCCATTTAACTATTTGGTGACCAGAATTGTGTCCTGAATTTTTTTTGTTTTGTTGTGATTCTGTATTTCTACAACCTGAAAACTTGCAACTCTGCTTGAAGAACTTGTAACTGCGTTCCATTCACTTGTTTCAGGTTCTATGTCGAATCCAGAGGAGGATGGTGAGAATAGTAATACCAGAGTTGACAAACTCTTCATGGAGGCTATGATGGCGAAGCTACAGAAGATGGATGAAAGATTAGCTGCCTTTGAAGAGAAAGAAAGATACAGAGCTGACGCTAGACAGGATCTAGGACAGAATGACAGAATCTCTGATGCCGCAACTGATCAATACTACCGAAAAAAGTGATTCATCTCAGGGAAGCAGAAGAAGGAACATGCACCATAAAACTCAAGAGGAACTGCTAAGTGATAATCTTAAGGGCTTGAAGATTAGCATTCCCCCATTTCATGGCAGAACTGATCCAGACGCCTATTTGGAATGGGAAAAGAAGATTGAGTTGGTCTTCAATGTCCAACAGTATACTGAGCTGAATAGAGTCAAGATCGCTGCAACAGAAATTCATGACTATGCATTGAGTTGGTGGGATCAACTTGTCACAACCAGAAGAAGAAATCAAGAGCTACCTGTGGAAACTTGGTCTAAAATGAAAAGTCTGATGAGAAAGAGGTTTATTCCCAGTCACTATCACAGGGAGGTACACCAGAAACTGAGAAGGCATACTCAAGGAGCTCGGACAATAGTATAATATTATAAAGAAATGGAGTTATTGATGCTAAGAGCTAATGTAGCAGAGGATAAAGAAGCTACAATGTCACGGTTTCTAGGAGGATTACATCAAGAGATTCAAGACAGATTGGAAACTGAGCATTATATGGAACTGGAGGAAATGCTGCATAAGGCCATTTTATTTGAGCAACAGATCAAGAGAAAGAAAGCCTCACGATCTAACTTTGGTAACAGTTCTTCTTACACAAGGTCAAGTTTTTCAAAGGAGGACAGAAACGTTTCTACTAAGGATTTCAAGCCAGCCGTGTACTCTAAGCCTTCAGATGCAACTAAATCTATTACTCCAGCACCTACATATTACAAAGGAAAAGCTAAAGAAGGTGTTACTAGATCCAGAGAAGTCAGCTGTTTCAAATGTCATGGAAAAGGACATTATGCAAGTGAATGCTCCAATAAGCGTGTGATGATCCTTTTGGAAAGTGGAGAGTTCGAATCTGCTGATGAATATCCAGAGGCTTCTAGTGAGGATGAGCAAGAGATTTTACCTGTGATAGGAGACTTGTTAGTGGCTAGAAGAACTCTAAGCGTGCAGAACAAGATTCAAGAACAAGAATAAAGAGAAAACATGTTCCATACGAGATGCAATGTTCAAGGTAAGGTCTGCAGCATGATCATCGATGGAGGAAGTTGTACTAATGTTGCTAGTGACACTATGGTCAAGAAACTGGGCTTAAGGACTACAAAACATCCAGCACCATATAAGCTTCAGTGGCTTAATGACAGTGGCGAGATGAATGTCAACAAGCAAGTTTTAGTTCCTCTAAGCATTGGTAAGTATGAGGATGACATTCTCTGTGATGTTTTGCCTATGGAAGCCAGTCATATACTCCTAGGACGTCCTTGGCAATCAGACAGAAGGGTTATACATGATGGTTTCTCAAATCGCCATACATTTGAGTATAAGGGTAAGAAGACTACACTGATTCCTATGACTCCACAAGAGGTTTATCTAGATCAAAAGAAGGATCAGAAGAAGGAATCCTCTCAGTCTAAGCGCCCAAATTTCTTTGCCAAATCCAGTGAAGTTAAACAAGCTTATTTATCTAATCATTATATGCTTCTTTTTGTTTATAAAGAATCATTGCTTAACATGTCTAATCTGACACCGGTGCTACCGAGTGAAATGACTAATCTTTTACAGGAGTACAGTGATGTTTTCCCTGAAGAAACCCCACAAGGTCTACCACCGATCAGAGGGATTGAGCATGAGATTAATTTTGTTCTTGGATCATCTCTCCCAAATCGTCCAGCATATAGGACTAATCATGTGGAAACCAAGGAGCTACAGAAGCAGATCAATGAACTAATGGAGAAGGGCCATATCCGTGAAAGTATGAGTCCCTGTGCTGTGCCAGTCTTACTTGTACCAAAGAAAGATGGAAGCTGGTGAATGTGTGTTGATTGTCGAGCAATCAACAATATTACAGTAAAGTATCGCCACCCTATTCCTAGATTAGATGATATGCTTGATGAATTGCATGGATCTAGCATATTTTCTAAGATTGATCTTAAAAGTGGATATCACCAGATTAGGATGAAAGAGGGTGATGAGTGGAAAACAACCTTTAAGACTAAGAATGGGTTATATGAGTGGTTAGTTATACCGTTTGGATTGACTAAAGCTCCTAGAACTTTTATGCGCTTAATGAATCATGTGCTTAGAGCTTACATAGGCTTGTTTGTTGTTGTTTACTTCGATGATATCCTTATTTACAGTAGGAGTCTAGATGAGCATACTGAGCATGTTAGAAAAGTGTTGGAAGCACTTAGGAAAGAAGCTCTGTTTGCTAACTTTAATAATAAATGTACTTTTTGCACAGATAATGTGGTTTTTCTAGGCTTTGTTGTGAGTGCAGATGGAGTCAAAGTAGATGCAGAAAAGGTGAAAGCTATCAATCTTGAACCCAAGAATTCAGAATAAAAAGCTTTTCCTTACCCCAAAAGGAATAACCACTTAGAATAACGAAAGATATTAGATAAGGAATGGCCAAGTCCAAAGACTATAGGAGAAGTCCGAAGCTTTCATGGCCTTGCTGGATTCTATAGACGCTTTGTCAAGGACTTCAGTACTCTAGCAGCTCCCTTAACCGAAGTCATCAAGAAGGATGTGGGATTTAAATGGGAGAAAGCTCAAGAAACAGCATTCAATTGCCTAAAAGAGAAGCTTATTCATGCTCCTGTTTTATCATTGCCTGACTTTTTAAAGACTTTTGAAATAGAATGTGACGCTTCTGGTGTAGGGATTGGAGCAGTCTTGATGCAAGATAAAAGACCAATAGCATATTTCAGTGAGAAACTTGGAGGAGCAACTCTCAACTATCCAACTTATGACAAGGAGCTGTACGCCTTGGTTAGAGCCCTCCAAACGTGGCAACACTATCTCTGGCCTAAGAAATTTGTCATTCATACAGACCATGAGTCTTTAAAACACTTAAAAGGTCAGCAAAAGCTCAATAAGAGACACGCACGTTGGATTGAGTTCATAGAAACATTCCCATATGTCATCAAGTATAAGAAAGGTAAAGATAATGTAGTCGCTGATGCATTATCCAGGAGGTACACTCTTCTCTCTACTCTTGATGCTAAGCTTTTGGGTTTTGAACAGGTTAAATAACTTTATCCCACAGATTCTGATTTTCAAGAAATCTATAAGTCTTGTGAAAAATTTGCTCATGATCATTATTTTAGACAAGATGGATTTCTCTTTTATAAAAACAGATTGTGTATTCCTCAATGCTCTCTTCGAGATTTATTTACTAGGGAAGCACATGTAGGAGCTTTGATGGGTCACTTTGGCATTGCTAAGACTTTGAAGGTAATGAAAGCTCACTTCCATTGGCCACACATGAGGCGAGATGTTGAGAGGATATGTAATAGGTGTATTGTTTGCAAACACGCTAAGTCTAAGGTTCAGCCTCACGGTTTGTATACACCTCTCCCTATTCCTACTCATCCCTAGAATGATATTTCTATGGATTTTGTTATGGGATTGCCTAGAACTAGGACAGGGAAGGATTCTATATTTGTCGTGGTGGATAGGTTTTCTAAGATGGCACATTTCATTGCTTGCAATAAAACTGATGATGCATTGCATGTGTCTAACTTGTTCTTTAAAGAGATTGTGCGTTTACATGGCATGCCTAAGTCTATTGTATCAGATAGAGATACTAAGTTTCTTAGCTATTTCTGGAAAACATTGTGGTGTAAGCTAGGGACTAAGCTAATGTTTTATACTACTTGTCATCCACAAACTGATGGGCAGACTGAAGTAGTAAATAGGACTCTTGGTACTCTGTTGCGTACATTGATAAAGACAAATCTTAAGAGTTGGGAATATTGTTTACCTCATATAGAGTTTGCATACAATCACGCTGTTCATTCTGCATCTAAGTTTTCTCCTTTCCAGATTGTCTATAGCTTTAACCCTTTATCTCCTTTTGGATCTAATTCCTTTACCTTTAAGTGAAAGAACTAGTATAGATGGTCAGAAAAAGGCAGATATGGTGAGGCAGATTCACGAGAAAGCTAGACAGAACTTGGAAGAGAAGACTAAGCTCTATGAGAAGCAAGCTACCAAAGGCAGGCGCAAGATGATATTCGAAGTTGGTGATCAAGTTTGGATACATCTCAGAAAGGAACGGTTTCCAGAAGAGCGCAAATCCAAGCTTATGCCTAGGATTGATGGTCCATTCTCGATCATAAGGAGAATCAATGACAATGCATATCAAGTGGATCTCCAAGGTAAGTATTATGTGAGTTCTAGTTTTAATGTTTATGATCTCTCTCCTTTTATTGCAGATAAAGCAGATTTGAGGACAAATCCTTTTAAAGAGGGAGGGGATGATATGAGCATGGCCAAGAACAAAGGACTAGAACCAGAGCTTGTACATGAGCATGAACCGGAGCTTGAACCTGAGGATGCTCTAGCTTTACCAAGCGGTCCAATGACGCGTGCAAGAACTAAGAAACTCAAGGAGACCATACATTCTCTACTTATACACTTGGAGAATGCGAGAGGAGAAAGAGAGGCTTGTCAAACCATCCTGGTGTTGATTCAAGCTACATGACTTCATCATTTGGGTAAGATGACCGAATGTACTCTTTTTCCCTTGACAAGTTTTGTCCCACTGGGTTTTCTTGTCAAGGTTTTTAATGAGGCATTTGTTCATCTCCTTAACCACAAATGATGAACCGAAATCCAAGCCCAAGAAGCTTCTGTCCCAGCCGTTTCTTCTTATCTTTAAGTTACGATATTTCTAAGCTTATGTTATGTCTAAGTTGTATTTTTATTCCTTTACTTTAGGCGTGTATTTAGGGTTTCTTCCTGAAGTTCCCTATATATACTCTTGTAAACTCTCATTTCTAATCATCTATCTTTTTATTCTCAAACTTATAAGTTAGATCAAAGGTAAATCAAAGGCTCTTCCATCACCTTTGTGCGACCTATCAATCCCCGGTAAATCTAAGGAATTCCGCAGCCTTAGTGTGACCACAACACTCCCTTATCACTTAATCCATCGTTTCATCTCATTCAGCATTCGATCTCATATCAATCATCCATCATTTCGTTCTTACTTGCTTCTAAAGTGTCGATTTTGGACAAGGATCATATTAGTTTGGTTGTTAGGTTTAGAGTTTTTCAAAGGTGATTGATGAATTGTTAGGTTGAATTGAATTGTTAGGATAAAATCATTAGAGTTCTTCATCTGGATTTGTGTTTAATGCTTATTCTAGCTTCGCGACCTAGAATCTGATCTTAGGTTGATTAATAGATGTGAGAATATTATTGATTGCCTGAACTAATGTTAGATGAGCAAAATACATATTCGCAAAGAGATTTGGTTTAGGGATTTTGTGAACAATCGAACATGTTATTAATGCTTGTCTGAATTGATAGAATTTGCAAAGAGATTTGGAATTCTATTGTTTAGACATAGATAATCTTCGCAGCGAGAGTTAGTTGATTTTACATTAGTGTTTCGAGTTCAAGAACAATGCTTAATAATTACTAATACTCTGTCTAGATCTGCAATTTGGATCACCTGAGAATTTCCCTGAACCTTGCGTTTTGTCTCCTGGATAAATAAGAAGTTTGTTGTGTGACTAACTCTTTCCCTGTGGATTTGATCCATATGTATTGCGACTGATCTCTTAATTTGAGAGAGTAGATATAGAGTAAATTTGAGAGCATATCAGTTGACTCAATTCTCACATCCATAATATTTTTTGATGAAAATTACTTGTTTCTTAATAATACATCATTATGACCCTTTTTAAATTTGACAAAGAAACAACATCTAAACACAAAACATATCTACTCAATATCATGATGCTGAAACAAATACCACGACTACTAACATGTCAAAACCGTCAACCTTTCCTATAATTTTTTCTCATAATGGGTAATCGATTAATTTTAAAATTTTATATAAAAAGTTTAAGAGGATATATATAGTTGGGAAAATAACACAATATAGCCTCCACTTAAATTTTTTGAGATATACCATATTTTTTTTTGCTATATAGATGGATAATAGAAGGAAACCGTCAAATTTTCAGGTTTAGGTGGTTTTGCTGTCAATATGATGTCGACGCATCAATTATGGGAGCAAGAAATTAACGAAGAAGTCTTCCACCCCTAAATTCTGAGTTAGAAGCTCTTATTTGGGCTATTGAATGCATCGTTGCATATCAACAAATAATGATGGTTTTTGCAAAAAACTGTTCTGAAGTTATACCCGAAGAGTGGTTAGCTTTTGCGGTACATTTGGAGGATTTCATGAAGAGTAAGGAGTTATTTAGCACTTAGCGCTCGTTTATAACCATTTGATATAATTTATGTAAACTTTATATTTCCGGTTTGGATTTTTGAACTGTTTTTATTGAACATTATATTAACAAAAAAAAAGTTTAAAAGGGTATGATATCAATTCAAAAACATCCTTCTATGACATCAATTCTTTATCTGGATCACAATTTTTTAGAATAAATTCTTTTAGAAAAGTGTTTAGGATTGAAACTAAATTAGTCGACAATTAACTAACATGTAAATACAATTAAGGAAGATAAGATGATGAGCATATGGGTAGCAAAATCATAACCTTTAACCAATCTCCCCATTATAACATTTTTCCGCATTCCTCCTTTTTAATCATTCTATATATTACATACTCTTTACAGCTTTAATTCCCATGTTATTTAAGAAATTACAATCCCACTCTTTGACTTTAGAACTGAAGAATAAAGATTAACTATAATTAGCTTAACGAAGATAAACAAGCCTACGGGAGATCAATATATTTGAATTCCCAAATTTGAACATCAACGAAACATATTGAGATATTCCCATGACGACGGTTCATGTTCGTAAATTAGTTTTGGACCAAAATAAATATACCCGTCGATAAACAAAAGTACGTACATAAAGTCTTCTACCTTTTCGTTTGAACCATGCATTACATTAGCGCCTCCGTAAGACCTTCTCAAGTCTCAACGACAAGATTCTTCTAATCTGGAATGGTCCAAAATAAGCAGCGTCTTTCTTTTCTTAAAAAAATAATAATAATAATAATCAGGAATTTCCGAACTTTTAGCTCATAGTCTCTTTAAAGTTTAAAGTATCACTCACAAGTGAATTAAAATAGAAATGCAAGGAACAACCTCCTTTTTGTGACCGCGCCAACGCTACTAGACCTCTAACAATTTGGTGCCTCTCTAAATTTGATCATCTCGAAAATGCTTCTAATTACAATTAAAGTTTTAGATATTGACGATTCTAATATTTTTGGCTGGATTTTACGATATATAAACGTTATTCTAGATTACTTAAAATCTGTAATGTACTGCAAAACGGGCTTTCTTGTGCGAGCAGGAGAAAAGGTCCTTTTCTTATGTGTATCGGGTTATGGAATTATAAATATGGGTTTAACGGTTTGTAAACATTATTCACACAATTAATAAAGAAATTCTAGACAGAGTATTTGTCTCAATTTTGTTTTGCTCTCTAAATTTTTTTTGATCTTCTTCTTATTTTTCTCTCGTAAATTCACAATAATCAAGTATTTATCAACATATGTTCCCGAACGCAAGAAAAACAAAAAAGAACCTCTAACATAGAGTACATAGAAACAAATAAGAATAATTTATTTGCAAGTAAAGATCAAATACAAGTTGATGTAGAAGCATGTGATCCATGTTTAATTTATTCAATCGGCTTGCTCTAAATTGTAAAACTTAAACTTATATATGAGGAATTCATGTCCGTAAATCATAATTAAGCAGTAGCTAGTGAAGCATATATAGACTTGAAAAAAGTAAGGTATATAATCCTCTAATTTGTTCTCTCTTATTATGTGCTATTTTTGACCATTTTGAGATTAAATAGCAAAGCACAAATACCTCCTAGCTCAAGTTTGTCCTCTTCGTTGATGGGACCAAAGAATAAAGATTTGATTTAGTCATTTAGATGTAGACAGAAGCAACAACTAACAAGGTGCAATATATAGTTATGGCAACTTTTTTTTTTTTGATTCTGCGGTGTTATCACGCAACATTAATAGTAATATCAAGGGGAATGGGGTTCTCCTTCATTGCCTCTGGCTAGTGAGTAATGGCGTGAGCCATTTGTTCTCCATATATGGTCCATCTTCTTCTATATGTCAACTCTAGGTTTCGATTGTTTCAAACAATAATTAATTTCTATGTTTGTATTTGTAAAAAAAAACTCATAACCTTTCCCACATTTGAATAAGTAATTGATTTTTCATTATAAATATTTGTTTGCAGTGTATTCGCAACACATGATTATTTTTTCCTCCAAGTAAAACAAATGGGTTATCCCACGAAGCCAAAATCATGAAGATATGAATTCTTAGCCCACAAATTAAGACAGTACAGTTCACAAGACTCTGCAAACATCAAGGGACTCAACAAATTTTACAACAGAAATAACAAAATTTCCGGATTAGGCCTGATATGAAGGTAGTGAGATCATGATTTTAATGAAGCTTATTGATATTAAGTTCTCCAAGCAAAAAAATTTACTCGAAGAATTTTGGAGGCTAACTGTCGGATTCGCGCAATTGATCCGGCCCACCTTCTTGGAAGCACATCATTTCCATAAACCCAAGAAAAATCCACTTAGTTTGAAATGGTCAATGATATTTTAAAAGATGGTCAATGGTCATATCTTACCATTAGTTTGATGGTTAATGCGCCAATAAATGGCTAGGAATGAGATACATTAACAGAGGAGAAATCGTTACAAAAGCAATGACACATTCAAAGAGGGGGAAGGGAGAACAATATAAAAGCAATGAGTAGTCATCCTTGGAGAGGGACCTTTTTCTGGATAAAAACACATATTAATACTCTCCTAAATTTGAGTTAGGGTTATAAAAGAGTAGTGACCTAAATACTTAGAGAAAATCATTATTTTTCAAACATTTTCATTGTATTCAAATGAATTACGTTTGATCCCGAAATGGATATGTAGGCAGTCAAGTCGTATAAACTTTAAAAACAAGAAAGTATAAGAACAACTTTTCTTATTAGATTTAGACTCTCTCAAAACTAAATCTTTCTCTTTAGTCTTATGGAACATCTCTTCATAGGCTCTATATTTATAAAACTAAGTTACCCTTTAATCCTAATAGAAATAGGAAACTACTCTTTCCTTTTTCTAATGACAATAGAAGATTTACTTTTTCTATTGAATCCTTATTTCTATCTCTTTAAGCTTCTCCTTAAGAGATTTCCTTTTCTTCAAGTTCCAGAATTATCCAACATTTTCCCTCTTAATTCCAACTTGAACTTCGGGAAACTCGATCGTTTAAACTCCGATGAGGTTACTCATTTCCTTGAACTTGATCCTTGCTAATGGCTTAGTGAGGATGTCCGCCTTCTGTTCCGTGTCGGGTACATGCTCCCAAATCTTGTTTCTTACGATAGAGTCTAGCTCACATGTCCCAGCCGAGCGTGCCAAGTCCATGTAGTATCTTCATATTGTATTTGAAAACACTTAGGAAAGCTGATTTCCATTGGCGTTTTGTAGAATCGGTTCGATGATCTTATGACTTGTACAAGCAACCTTCCGCGAGGATCTCTTAGTGTTAAAGTATCTCCCTTCATGTGTACTTCACACCCACTCTCGGTTGCTTGTCCAAGACTTATTATGTTGTGTTTCAGGTCTGGTATGTAGTAGATGTCTTTGAGTGATCTTCTTTCTCCAGTCTTGCCTACAAAAACAATCGTACCCTTCCCAACAATATCAACATATGATCCATCACCAAACTTAACTTTCCCTTTGATGTTAGCATCTAACCTTGAGAAGTAATCCTTGTTCCCTGTCATGTGATTGCTTGCTCCATTGTCTAGATACCAAACGCTTGTATCGTCGTTGTTGATATCATAGTTTCTTGGAAATACTTTGTCTTCATTCAAGAACACCACCTCATGGACATAAAGAGCGTCTTCTTCTTCAGCATCGTTTAGGTTCGGCTCTTGGTGCTCTTTTGGTCTTTCGGGACAGGATGATACATAGTGACCCGGCTTGTATCTGTGTGATCAACAAAACACAATCACTTGTCTTTGGGCTCCTTTCCAATTGGTATCAGAGCCAAGGTTCTAAAAAGTGCACCTGGCGGAGTGGGAAAATAACCCTCAAGGTGAACTTGCGAGGCGGTACAAGATAGTGCCAAGTTTCGCAGGAGGTTAGAGGCCAAGAGTGATATGGTCTTTGGCTTGAAGGGGGGATTATTGGGATATCAATCCAAGTCCCACATCGGAATATTAGACAAGAATGGTCTAATATATAAGTAATGTCCAACTCTGATTAGTATGAGGCCTTTTGGGAAGGAGCCCAAAGATAAATCCGTGCGAGCTTTGCCACCTGTGCCCAAAACGGATAATATCATACTAATGGGGAGTTGGACATGCGCTTGAAAAGCCCAATAATTGGTATCAGAGCTTCAGGTTGGAAGACTCGATCCGAGCCTTGGGAAGAAGACTCGATCAACACGGCAAAAGAAGATTCTCGTAACCAAGTATGGGAGACGCGATAGCTCCGCCGTCGAGAACAAAAGACTTTGGATCCACAATGATCAAATGTCCGATGTTGACATCGACAAACTATACAGTTTGGTCGATGAGGATGAAGATCATACTTCGAGTTCATGAAGTATGGGAGACAATCGATCCGGGATTAGCCGAGCCAAAGAAAAACTACTCGGCGATCGCGATCTTGTTTCAAGCAATACTCGAGACGTTGATTCTGCAAGTAGGAGATCTGAATACATCAAAGGAGATTTGGAAGGCCATTAAGTCACGACACCTTGGAGCGGATCGTGTAAGAGAGGCGAGATTACAAACCTTGATGTCAGAATTCGATCGACTAAAGATGAATGAAACGGATCCGGTTGATAACTTTGTGGGAAAGATATCAGAACTTGCATCAAAAGCAGCATCCCTCGAAGAAATCATAGAAGAATCAAAGATGGTGAAGAAGTTTCTTAAAGGTCTTCCGAGAAAAAAATTCATTCACATTATAGCATCCCTTGAGCAAGTCCTATACCTAAACACAACAGGATTTGCGGACATAGTTGGGAGGATAAAGGCATACGACGAGCGTGTGAATGAAGAAACCCTAGGAGATGAGCAAAGCAAACTCATGTGGGCAAACAATGAGTTGAGTGGTCATGGGAACTATGGAGATTCTCGAGGAAGAGAAAGAGGAAGAGGTCGCGGTGGTAGAGGCAGGGGTCGAGGAGGATCTACTATTCAAACCACAGGAGGAGAAGCAGGAGGACGTGATCAAAGGCAGAAGAAAGAGAAAGACCGGTCCAATATAGTATGCTGGAGATGTGACAAGCCGGGTCACTATGTATCATCCTGTCCCCGAAGACCAAAAGAGCACCAAGAGGCGAACCTAAACGATGCTGAAGAAGAAGACGCTCTTTATGTATATGAGGTTGTGTTCTTGAATGAAGACAAAGTGTTTCCAAAGACCTATGATATCAACAGCGACGAAACAAGTGTGTGGTATCTAGACAATGGAGCAAGCAATCACATGACGGGGAACAAGGATTACTTCTCCAGCTTAGACGATAACATCAAAGGGAAAGTCAAATTTGGCGATGGATCGTATGTTGATATTGTTGGGAAGGGTACGATTGTTTTTGTGGCCAAGACTGGAGAAAGAAGAGCACTCAAAGATATCTACTACATACCCGACCTGAAGCATAACATAATAAGTCTTGGACAAGCAACCGAGAGTGGGTGTGAAGTACACATGAAGGGAGATACTTTAACACTAAGAGATCCTCGCGAAAGGCTGCTTGTACAAGTCATAAGATCATCAAACCGACTCTACAAGACACCAATGGAAATCAGCTTTCCTAAATGTTTTCAAATACATCATGAAGATACTACATGGACTTGGCACGCTCGGCTGGGACATGTGAGTATCGGCGTGATGAATAACATGGTAGATGGAGAACCAGAAAGTTACTATGAAGCTGCAAGCTCAAAAGAATGGATTGACGCGATGGAAAGTGAGCTAGACTCTATCGTAAGAAACAAGACTTGGGAGCATGTAGGCACGGAACAGAAGGCGGACATCCTCACTAAGCCGTTAGCAAGGATCGAGTTCAAGGAAATGAGAAGTCTAATTGGAGTTGAAGAGATCAAGCTTCCCGGAATTCAAGTTGGAATTAAGGGAGAGAATGTTGGATAATTTCAAAAAGAAAAAGGAAATAAGGATTCAATAGATAGAAAATGAAATCTTCTATTGTTGTTAAGAGAAAAGGAAAGAGTAGTTTCCTATCTCTATTGTCATTAGAAAAAGGAAAGAGTAGTTTCCTATTTCTAAAAGGAATAAGGGGTAGCTTAGTTCTATAAATATAGAGCCTATGGAGAGATGTTCCATAAGACTCAAGAGAGAGATTTAGTTTTGAGAGAGTTTCTAAATCAATAAAGAAGAGTTGTTCTTTATACTTTCTTGTTTCTAAAGTCTATACGACTTGAATTGGTATCAGAGCTTCAGGTTGGAAGACTCGATCCGAGCCTTGGGAAGAAGACTCGATCCACACGGCAAGAGAAGATTCACGTAACCAAGTATGGGAGACGCGATAGCTCCGCCGCGGAGAACAAAAGACTTTGGATCCACATTGATCCAATGTCCGATGTTGACATCGACAAACTATACAGTTTGGTCGATGAGGATGAAGATCATACTTCGAGTTCATGAAGTATGGGAGACAATCGATCCGGGATTAGCCGATCCAAAGAAGAACTACTCGGCGATCGCGATCTTGTTTCAAGCAATACCCGAGACGTTGATTCTGCAAGTAGGAGATCTGAATACATCAAAGGAGATTTGGGAGGCCATTAAGTCACGACACCTTGGAGCGGATCGTGTAAGAGAGGCGAGATTACAAACCTTGATGTCGGAATTCGATCGACTAAAGATGAATGATGCAGATCCGGTTGATAGCTTTGTGGGAAAGATATCAGAACTTGCATCAAAAGCAGCATCCCTCGGAGAAGTCATAGAAGAATCAAAGATGGTGAAGAAGTTTCTTAAAGGTCTTCCTAGAAAAACATTCATTCACATTGTAGCATCCCTTGAGCAAGTCCTAGACCTAAACACAACAGGGTTTGCGGACATAGTTGGGAGGATAAAGGCATACGAGAAGCGTGTGAATGAAGAAACCCTAGGAGATGAGCAAAGCAAACTCATGTGGGCAAACAATGAGCAGAGTGGTCATGAAAACTATGGAAATTCTCGAGGAAGAGGAAGAGGCCGCGGTGGTAGAGGCAGGGGTCGAGGAGAATCTACTAGTCAAACCACAGGAGGAGAAGCAGGAGGACGTGATCAAAGGCAGAACAAAGAGAAAGACCGGTCCAATATAGTATGCTGGAGATGTGACAAGCCGGGTCACTATGTATCATCCTGTCCCGAAAGACCAAAAGAGCACCAAGAGGCGAACCTAAACGATGCTGAAGAAGAAGACGCTCTTTATGTCCATGAGGTGGTGTTCTTGAATGAAGACAAAGTGTTTCCAAGAAACTATGATATCAACAACGACGATACAAGCGTTTGGTATCTAGACAATGGAGCAAGCAATCACATGACAGGGAACAAGGATTACTTCTCAAGGTTAGATGCTAACATCAAAGGGAAAGTCAAGTTTGGTGATGGATCATATGTTGATATTGTTGGGAAGGGTACGATTGTTTTTGTAGGCAAGACTGGAGAAAGAAGAACACTCAAAGACATCTACTACATACCAGACCTGAAACACAACATAATAAGTCTTGGACAAGCAACCGAGAGTGGGTGTGAAGTACACATGAAGGGAGATACTTTAACACTAAGAGATCCTCGCGAAAGGCTGCTTGTACAAGTCATAAGATCATCGACTTATTATGTTGTGTCGATGATCTTATTATGCACAGGTGGCAAAGCACGCACGGATTTATCTTTGGGCTCCTTTCCAAAAGGTCTCATACTAATAAGTGTTAGACATTACTTATATATTAGACCATTTTTGTCTAATCTTCCGATGTGGGACTTGGATTGATATCCCAATAATCACCCTTTCAAGCCAAAGACCATATCACTCTTGGCCTCTAACCTCCTGCGAAACTTGCCACCATCTTGTACCGCCTCGCAAGTTCACCTTGAGGGTTATCTTCCCACTCCGCCAGGTGCACTTTTTAGAACCTTGGCTCTGATACCAATTGGGAAGGAGTTCAAAGACAAATGACTGTGTTTAAAAAAAAAAAAGAGTTTCTAAATCTAATAAGAAAAGTTGTTCTTATACTTTCTTGTTTCTAAAGTCTATACGACTTGAATTGGTATCAGACCATCAGGTTGGAAGACTCGATCCGAGCCTTGGGAAGAAGACTCGATCAACACGGCAAGAGAAGATTCACGTAACCAAGTATGGGAGACGCGATAGCTCTGCGCCGAGAACAAAAGACTTTGGATCCACATTAATCCAATGTCCGATGTTGACATCGACAAACTATACAGTTTGCTCGATGAGGATGAAGATTATACTTCGAGTTCATGAAGTATGGGAGACAATCGATCCAGGATTAGCCGATCCAAAGAAGAACTACTCGGCGATCGTGATCTTAATACATCAAAGGAGATTTGGGAGGCAATTACATGGGAACTATGGAGATTCTCGAGGAAGAGAAAGAGGAAGAGACCTTTTGGGAAGGAGCCCAAAGATAAATCAGTGATTGCCATCTGGGCCCAAAGCGGATAATATCATATTAATGGGGAGTTGGACATGGACTTGAAAAGCCCAACAGGCAGCTCTACTCCCGAATGCATCTAATAATATTATAAACACATTTTCTCTTATTTTGTCACTCCAAGCTGAAATCTTAGTCTTATTTTTTTTTTCCAACTGATCGATTCCATTGAAATGAGATAAACCACAACTTATACAAAGAGAACCAACCGGAGACAAACGCCGGAACAAAGCCGGGAACTAAATCCGGAGGAAGACAGCAAGAACAAAAACAGAACTAAAACATCAGAGATCGAAACTTAGAAAAGATAAAGAAACTAACACTACAAGAAAACAATCGAATTGCGACGGAAATTTGCGACGGTAATTGGGCGTCGCAAATTTGCGACGGAATTCCGACGACATTGCGACAGCTAAAGAAAATCGTCGCAAAGCCGTCGCAAATATGCGACGACAAAATTCGTCGTAAAGGCGTCGTAGATTGCGACGGTTTTGCGACCTCTTTGCAACGGGGCAACAGGCTGTCGCAAGTCCGTCGCAAATTGCGAGGAATTTGCGACGTAAAACTACCGACTCAAATATTGCGACAGATTTGCGACGCCTAAATTCCGAAGCAATATTTGCGACGGAATTGTGATGGATTTGTGAGGGGGAATTAAGTATGTACACCACGTTTTCCACAAGTCTCACCTACCTTCACATGCACGAGTAAATCGTCGCAAAATTGTCGGCAGGCGTCGCAAATCCGTCGCAAAGAATTCGGCCGCAGTCGCAACGCCGTCGCAAATAAAGGAGTTGTCGCAAGTCCGTCGCAATTTGTCGTCGCAAATACGTCGCAATTGTTAAATTTCCGTCGCAAATATGTCGCAACCAAATCTAAAAATCTATAAATAGCTCACTTGTGGTTGTTATTTTACCCATTCAAACATAAAAAAAAGAAGAGAGAAAAAAAAAATAAGAGTGAAAAAATGTCTTCGAATTACAATGACATCTATGCATTAAGGTCGTGGATGTATAATCAACGAGATCCAGAGAGTGGTGAAGTGACGAAAGAGTATCGGGACGGATTGCGAGGATTCTTTTATCAGGCAACAAACCAACCATTTGCGATAGAACATGGTAAAATATTCTGTCCATGTAGAAAGTGCAAGAATATACCATATATAGAAATTGATACTGTGAAGAGGCATCTATATAATAGAGGATTTATGCCAAACTACTATGTGTGGTTTTCTCATGGGGAAGGAAGTGGTGCTGGAAGTAGTAGTACCGCGGGTCAGGGGTTTGAGCAGCCTAGTAATGATAATTATGATGATGGGTGTAATATATTTGGAAATATTGATCAAGGATATCAACAAGGGAATAGATATCATGATATGGTTGTAGATGCAATGCATGAAGCTCCACCAACCTTATTTGTTGATAATAGTCGGGAAGAACCCAACGCAGATGCTAGACACTTTTATGATATGTTAGACGCTGCAAACCAGCCCATCTACGATGGATGTAGAAAAGGGCAGTCTAAATTATCATTGGCATCTAGAATGATGACAATTAAGAGTGATAATAATGTTAGTGAGAGTGAAATGAATTCATGGGTCGAACTTTTTAAAGAGTATTTGCCAGCAGATAATCTTTCTGCTGAAAATTACTATGAAATACAGAAGTTGGTTTCGGGTCTTGGGTTACCATCAGAAATGATTGATGTATGCATTGATAATTGCATGATTTTCTGGAAAGACGATGATAAGCTGCAAGAATGTCGATTTTGTGCGAAGCCGAGATATCAAGAAACTAGTGGAAGAATTCGTGTCTCGTACCAACGCATGTGGTACTTGCCAATCACTGATAGATTGAAAAAATTATACCACTCGGAAAGGACTGCGGCAGCAATGAGATGGCATGCGCAACATTCTACAGTGGATGGGGAGGTTACACATCCGTCAGATGCAAAGGCGTGGAAACACTTTCAGACGATACACGTTGACTTTGCTAACGAATGCAGGAATGTCTATCTTGGCTTATGCACTGATGGATTTAGTCCATTTGGTATGTTTGGGAGGCAATATTCTCTATGGCCTGTCATATTGACGCCATACAACCTTCCTCCGGATATGTGCATGCAACGAGAATTTTTGTTCATGAGTATTCTAGTGCCTGGTCCTAAGCATCCGAAGCGAGCACTTGATGTATTCCTGCAACCTTTGATTCATGAGTTGAAACAGCTCTGGTATAGTGGTGTTCGCACGTTTGACTACTCGCAGCAGAGGAATTTCAATATGCGTGCAGTGTTAATGTGGACTATTAGTGACTTCCCAGCATATGGAATGTTATCGGGTTGGACTACGCATGGAAGATTATCTTGTCCATATTGTATGGATAGGTCAGATGCGTTTCAAATGAAAAATGGAAGGAAGTCATGTTGGTTTGATTGTCATCGTAGGTTTCTTCCCATGAATCATACACACCGGAAAAATAAGAAGTTGTTTAAGAAGAACAAGGTTGTTCGTTTTCCTCCACCTGTTCATCTTTCAGGAGATACTTTGTTAGAGCAAATTGATGACTACGGTGCTAAGGAAACGTGTCGGCGTGGGGGAAATTGGCACACACCGGCAAACATGCCTGACAGATATACTGTATCTCACAATTGGCACAAAAAGAGTATCTTTTGGGAGCTCCCGTATTGGAAGGATCACCTTTTACGGCACAACCTTGATGTGATGCACATAGAGAAGAATTTTTTTGATAACATCGTGAATACAATCTTGAACGTGAAGGGAAAGAGTAAAGACAATTTGAAATCAAGGTTGGACTTGGTCGAAATTTGCGCAAGACCCGAGTTGCATATTACAAGTCAGGGAAAATTACCGATTCCAAACTTTCGAATGTCCGTGGAGGCGAAGCGGACATTATTCGACTGGGTTGCTTCTGATGTGAAGTTCCCAGATGGATATGTGTCCAAATTCTCTAGATGTATAGAGCAAGGACAGAAATTTTCCGGTATGAAGAGCCACGATTGCCATGTTTTCATGCAACGACTGCTACCATTTGCATTAGACGAGCTCTTACCAAAACCAGTTCACGAAGCAATTGCGGGTACGTAAAATAAAAATAATTAAAGAATTCTATAAGTAATATAATTCAGTTAATTAATTGATGAATTTGCATGTAGGCATTGAAGCATTTTTCAGAGATCTATGCACGCGAACACTGACTGAGGATGGCATCGCTCAGTTAAAAGAGAATATTCCGGTGTTGCTTTGTAACTTAGAAAAGATTTTTCCACCTTCATTTTTTGACGTAATGGAACATCTCCCAATCCATCTACCACATGAAGCAGCACTTGGAGGCCCCGTGCAATATCGATGGATGTACCCGTTCGAGCGATACATGGGATATCTTAAAAAAAAGGCCAAAAATCTTGCTAAAGTGGAGGGATCGATCGTTGCTGGAAGTTTGACGGAGGAAACATCTCACTTCACGTCTTACTACTTTAGTCCAACCGTTAGAACCAAAATTACCGCTCCTAGACGATATGACGATGGAGGGGAAGCACCTACGTACCACGTTGACGTCCCGGATATCTTCGCCCAAATAGGCAGACTTGCTGGAAAAGTGAAAGAAGTTTGGTGGGAAGATCATGATCATTGTAGGGCGGCGCACAATTACATATTGCGGAATTGTGAGTATGTGCAGACACTAGAGAAGTATAAATTTATGTTTCCTTCATACATAATTATGATTTAATTACCTCCAATTCATATATATATGACGCGACCCGTGAATTACTGCAGACTATTTGATTCTCAGGTTCGAGAACACTTTTCTGATTTAGAAGAAAAAGATTATGAGAAGTACAATGAACGTGATTTTCTTGGGTGGCTAAAATACTATGTAAGATTAATCAACACTTGTTTTGACTTATAAATACAAGTTTATTTACAAACACTTAATTAAGAGTTAATTAATATGTAGGTAACGCGTGGATGTTCGACGGAGCCATTACCACAATGGATGCACGAAATTGTTAACGAACCAATAGCTACGACCATGACTGCTACAATGTACTTGACTCGTGGGTACATATTTCATACGTATAAACATGGATCGAAGAGGTCAACCGTAAATTATGGAATCCAAGTCAAAGGTGATAACGACTTCTACGGCGTGTTGCAACAAATAATTGAAGTCACATTTCCAGGAGCCATCGGTTTGAAATGTATTTTATTCTTATGCGATTGGTACGATCCGAGTAGTAGAGGGGTCCACGGAAACAACTTAGGGGTGATTGATGTCAATTCAAACAGACGTTTTGCAAAGTTTGAACCCTTTTGCCTAGCCTCGCAAGCAGATCAAGTGTGTTTCGTTCCATATCCTCGGATTAAGAAAAAACGTGAGAGGTGGTTATCGGTGATTAAAGTCAATCCGTGAGGCCGTATTGTCGGGAAGATTGAAGATGTAGCTATGCAAGCTGAAAGACCTAATGAAAACTCCACTCCAACCGCATCAACAGAAGATATTTTACATATTGATCTAGAGCAACAAGATGTAGAAGACATAGTGAATGATTCAACTGAAGGCGAAATTTCGGACGAGTTCGATGAGACCGATGATGAAGAAGACACTGATGATGAGCATAGTGGAGATGAATCGGATTAGCCAAGACCGAAATTTGTAAAATATGTGTGATTTGTAATTTGTAATTTTTTTTAAAATATAAAACTTTTGCGACGGCTTTGCGACGAGCCCTCGCAAATCCGTCGCATAATGAAAAATTGCGACGGATTTGCGAGGGCTCGTCGCAAATCCGTCGCAGTTAGAAGATTTGCGACGGATTTGCGACGATCCGTCGCAAATTCGTCGCAAATTCTTATACCTTATACCCTGAATTGGATTATGGTTTGTAATATAAACTTATAAGTTTAGATGCAAATATTACATAGTTTTCTATCTTGATATTCAAGTTATAAGAAAAAAATATATTTTTAACTTTTTTATAAAATGATTTCATATAAAAGAATACAAGCTATTATGTTTATTGTAAAGTATAATAGTTTTGCAAAACTCACGTTGAACAAGGAAAATTTTACAAATTCCTCATAAAAATAAATTTGTTACAATCTTATACATTCATAGATGTTTTTATAACTTTGATTATGGTGAACAAACATTAACAAAACCCAACAATATAAATATACAAGTATTGCGACGGATTTGCGAGGGCTCGTCGCAAATCAGTCGCAGTTTGCGACGGAATTGCGACGGTCCCTCGCAAATCCGTCGCAGTGCACGTATAATTTCCAAAAATTTTCGTTTCACAAGTTCAAAGTATTTGGACGCGAATTAGGTTTTTTATTTGCGACGGCATTGCGACGGTCCGTCGCAAAGCCGTCGCAGGCTTTAAACTTTTAAAACCTAAAATTTCTTTCTTCCTCCTTGCCCGAAAACAGATCTCTTTTCCTCCCTTGGCAGCCGCCGCAGACGTCTCCCTCTCTCGAGCACCCGAGCCTCTCTCTCTGTCTCCCTCTCTCGAGCGAGCCTCTTTCAGCTATCTCTCCCTCTCCCGAGCCACCGCCGCACATCTCCTCGCCGGATCTGGTTCTCCCGAGCCACCGCCGCACCTCCCTGGACTGCACCTCGCCGCTGCACCTCCGCTCATCGCCGGATTTGCTACTCGCCGCCGAACTCGTCCACCAAGGTAACAAATCCCCATTTTCTTAGATCTATGTTAGATTATTAGAAATTAGAAATTAGAAATTGTTAGATTTTTAGATATGGAATTTAGATTTTAGGAAATTGTTAGGTAATTTTGTTATAATTATTTTGGAATTTGTTTGAGTTTATAGAAATATTTTACAAATTTAATCAATTAATACCTTATCTAATTTTAATTTTAGGTATACCCTTGGTACATTTTTTACAAATTTGTTACATTTATTGTGTAATTAGTTAGATTTATGATTTTGTAATTTTAGTTTTGAATTTTTAGTTTATATTTTTCGTTTTAAAAATTATTATTTACCAATTTTTGTTTAAACATTTTTAGTCACAAATTTTATTTTAAATAATTTAATATAGATTTTATTTTATAAATTTTAGTTTTAGTTGATAAAATTTTAAGTTTAGTTTATAAATTAAAAATTTTAGTTTATAAAATAAACCCAAAGTTATTTTTAATTTTTAATTTTTTAAGTTATTTATTTGTTCTATTTTTTCTATCACTAAAATTTTTTTTTTTGCAGATGTCTACAAACGACTTTTCTCGTTACATGTCGCAAGGCTCTGGGTCTCGGTCTTTTCCGTCTACTCCAGGGGCTTCTTTCACCTCTCCATCGGTGAGACCCACATTTTCAGCCCCCGTTCCCGAGACAGCTCCCGCACAGCCTCATCCTCCTCAACCGGAGGAACATGAAGACCAAGGTTTTCGTTGGCAAGATATGGAGATTCGAGAGCTTCTCGAGAGTCCCGGTCATGACAAGCTGAAACGACTTGATCCAGCACGTCCTCCGGACACCCTTTGGTATTTATAAAATTTATTTTTAAATGATTTTGAATTATAACTATTGCTAATTTTTTTACAATACTAATTGTTTCTAATTGTTTTTTCCAGGTTCGATTATGATCAATGTGTGGCTGCTAAGGTTCGAGAAATCTTTGAGAGAGATTTCAAAGAATCTCATGCCAATTGGTCGCAAACTCCGAAACAGACCATCAACCGGTGGTACCAACAATTTGCCGTAAGTATCATAATTTTTTTATTATTAGTTAGATTTTTATTCTTACATCTAAGCTATTTTTTAATAACTAATTTTTTTTGTAGCAAACATATCATTGGGATTGGGGCATTAACGGAGACGTTAGCGATATGTTTGAGGCCAAGTTGAAGAAACGGATGACCGACCATGTGGGACGTTGGAAGGCAAAGTGGAAAAAAATAGGCGATGATGCGAGGCCCAGATGGATTGATCCGTTAGTTTGGGAGGGTCTCGTTAGATTTTGGAATGAGCCGGGGAGCGAAAAGAAGAGCGCCAACGCCCGTAAAGCCCGTTACAGTGCTCCTGATGGAGAGCAACCCACTAAGCATCGGTCGGGTCAGACTTCGTTTAAAGGACGGGCCCGAAAGATGGTAAGTATTTATTTTTTATATATTACTGTTTTTTATATAATTTATTTAAATCATTCTAATGTTTTTAACTTTTATGTAGGCTGAGCGGACCGGAACAGGAGTTCCAGATCTGTTAGCGGTTCTCGAGGAGACCAAAAAAAATGCGGATGGAACTTTTGTCGATCGACGCTCCGAGAAGCTATACAACGACGTCACTGCGAGGATGCAACAGATGTCTCAGGCTGATCCTAATGATCCAGAAAGCACTGGATCTTGCTCACTTAGTACGATCGAGAAGAACAAACTTTATCTGGAGGTAAGTATTTTCAATTTAACTTCAATATTTTTAATTTTTTTAATTATTAACTTTTTAATTATACTTCAATATATGTTTAGGTCGCTCCCCGTAAAAGAGGGAGAATCTTCGGACTCGGTTCTTTACAGTCGGATATCGAGGCTGCCACTCTTCCGACCACTTCTTCCACCCGTCCAGATCCCGCTCTTCAGGAGATAATCGAGACCCAAGCCCTTCTGATTCAATCGCAGAACCAGAAGATGCAGAGCTACGATAGGTATTTCGAGTTTATTGCACAACGGGACTCGGCATTCGCAGAACTTTACCGCAACTCGGAAGTCGGTCCGTCGACCGGAAATCAAGACCCGTCTATCGATTAAATCTAGTTTTTATTTTTTGAACAATAACTTTTATTATGTTCTATGAATATTATTTTGTATTTCAAATTTCTTTTTAAAATTAGAATTTATTTTCTAATTTTCTTTTTATTATAAATAATTTAAATTTAATTTTATCTCTTAATTAATTTATATGTAATTTAAATTTAAATATATTTATTAATAATTTTCGTCTAAAAAAAAATAATTATTAACTTGCGACAGTATTGCGACACCATTGCGACGGATATAATTCGCGACAACATTGCGACGGAGTGTTTTTTGCGATGACAGTTTGTCGCAAATCCGTCGCAACTTTTGCGACGGACTAATTTTATCGTAGATCCGTCGCAAATTTGCGACATATTTGCGACAAACATACACTGTCGCAAAATTGCGACGAAAACATATTATCGCAGATCCGTTGCAAATTTGCAACATATTTGCGACGAATTGTATTTGCGACGGAAATTTCGATGTCGCAAAATTGCGATGGATCTGCGATAATTAAATTTCGTCGCAAATTTTGCGACGAATTTGCGACGGAAATTGGTTTGCGACTAACGATTTGTGACATTATGGTCGCTGTCGCAAATCCGTCGCAAATCCGTTTTTGCGACGGTATTACGACGGATAATACCGTCGCAAATCGGAGTATTTCTTGTAGCGTAACCCGATCTAAACCGAAAACAAAGATCTTACACCAACCAAATAAGGCTTCCGACCAAACTAGAGATCAGTAAAAGACTGAAGGATGGCGAGGACCACACAAACGGTAAGAGGAACCTCCTTAAAGAACTACACAAATACCTTTCAATTCATGAATTGTAAGCTTCAAGCTCCGGCAAGACATAGACTCTTCCGGAGGTGGCGGAACCCAAAGAAACGATAAAAACAAGTAACCGCCTAGATAGAAGCCCATATGAAGAACAAGATCTCGATCAGATAGGAGGTAGATGCAAAGGATCGAAACGATAACAACCCGGATATCACCGAACTTGGATGAGCGAGGAGGAGATAGATCGATCCGAGAAGAACCACAGCAAAGCGATCTCTAGAAGCCAAGAAGAACCCACCGGCGCCACAAGACTCTGACCCGGCAGAAACCAGAACTAGCTTTGATCTAGGACAGAAGCGAGAACTCGAGACGCTTGTAGACACACTACACCGACGATCAAAAAGATCCGGAATCACAAGTCTCGCCACCACCCCCAAACGGACAGAACTCTGAACAAAAGTGTCAAAGAGCGAAGAAAAGGAATGATAGATCTAGGAATTGAAAAACGGCTCAAACTCCATGCGACAAAAAAAACCCGTCGCACTACTCCATCTTCTAGATCTGATCACACTTGAGCCACCGCACGCGGGTTACGAACTCCACCCGCCGACACTCTCCTTCACGCCGGAAACACCACATGAACCAAATCGAAATAAAACCTCACCACGGATTCAAAGATCAAAAGCAGGGGAGGAATACAAGTACAAAAAACAACTAAGAGACTAGACTCCGGTGCTGTGAGAGCCACCGGAGTCGGAAAAGCCGGCCGAACGAGATCTAAAAGTAGATTTGGGAGGAAGATGCGATTTTAGAATTCTAGAGAGAGGAATTTGACGTAATTATATCTCTTACCTTGTAGGATTATTAATATTTTGAAATCTTAGTCTTGTTATTTGTTGCATTTCACTACGAACTGAATATATTTACTTTAAATTCTCTTATTCTTTTATTCAAATTCATATTGGCCTTTCCTAGTTTTCGATCTTTTGCGTTTAAGTACAAATCCGACCTCTGCACTGTTCACATTTACAAATATTTGATTATTGAACTTTTCGCATCACCTCTCAATAGTTTGAAATCATAAAAAAAAAAAAAAACACGAAAGATTTTTCACTCAATTCAACTTAATTGATGTAATTAAGCCTATATTTGGAGCCGGATCAATCCGACGAGTCACTATAAAAAAAAAATTACAAGCTTCAGCTATTCAACAAAGACCGGGCTCAACTCAGGATACAAAAATGGATTTCGGATGAGAAAATAAAAAAACCAACGTCACCTAGATATATATTTGAATCTAATTAACAAACCTTCTGACTTAAACCAGGGGAACCAACCCATCCCTCAAGCCACCAAATAAACCAAGTCGACATAAAATTCTTGGCTAACCGAAATTGGATCATCTTCTTCACATTTTTCCACTTTGATACAAATCTTCTTCTCCATAATGAACTGCCATTAAATTTAACCTCCAATATTTGAGATGACACTTCACCTCCACTTGATCAGCTTCAGAGGATCTAAAGCTGCATCAAATTTTCTAATCTCATAATCATTCAGTCGCCAGCAAAACCATGCAGTTGTGGTTCTCTTGGTCTGATTGATTATGAGTCGCCAGTAAAACCATGCAGACGCCTGCTCTGAATCTTCGGCTGTTCTTTTGGTCTGATGTTCATCATTTCACCTCTATTTCCATATGGATCATTATCATTATGGGCTTCTCCTTTTTGGGTTTATTTAGTTTTTTTTTTTAAATGGATTTCTGCTTATGAAAATGGACTTGATGTAAAAACAATAGTGAACATTATTGCTACATTTAAATTTAATGCAACAAAAAAATATCAAAAACTGATAAAACTAACCAATTATTTGAATTAGTCAAAAAGGCTAGTAAAGGATTTCTTTTTCAAACATTTGTAATCAAAACTTTTAACGTCAATCAAGGTGTTTTATTCTCATGTTATATAATTAAGTTTTTTTTTTTCTTCACAAGTTTGGCCGGGTCCCACTCCTGTCCTTACTCTTTATTTTCCGCGTAGATTCGGGATTGTGACATTTCTTTCTTTTGTGCGTCACGGAATCAAAACGGAGCGTTCTGGTTGCTTTCTTCTTTTCGGTGTAAATTGTATTGCTCAACTGTTTCCAACTTTACACATTCAGACAAAACTTACTTGGAGTTGGAGCCAAATCTTCAATGAATTTATAAGCATATTTGTTTGAAAATTAAGGAATTTGACAATGAACAAAGATTGTAAACTAAAAATGTATAGCCTAAGCTCTTCTCATTGATCAAATACAAAATTCTAAAGCCAATAATGCTACGAAACTAAAGACATCCAAATGAAAGTTAAATCCAAATAAAGAGAGGAAAAATAAATAAAATTAATAGGAAAAACACAAATGAGAAAAGTGGGAGCAGAAGATGATGCTCCTCCGTTTTTATCGCCATCCTCCTCTATACAAACAAACAGCTTTTTTTTCCTTAATCCTGCATTAATTTATTTTTATTTTATTTTCACAAAATAAATCTTCTAAAGAATCTCGAATTGCGCGTGTAAGAATCGACGAACGACGACGTATCGTGTTTTCAATCTGTTTACGGTTCTTGCCACGTCATCGCCTCGGTTTTGGGCTTCTTGAAAGAATCAATAGAACGGCGGTGGTGGAGGAGAAGCATATGATACTCCGATGACCGGCGGTAATGGGCCCTCATATTCAGGAGTCGGTGGTGGTGGGCTGTGGTGAACCACCGGCGCTGGTGTCGGCGGCGGAGAGCTGTAATGGTCTGGAGGTGGCGGAGGAGAGTTGTAATGGATTTGCGGTGGCGGTGGAGAGCTGTAATGGACTGGCGGTGGAGGCGGTGAGCTGTAATAAACTTGCGGTGGCGGCGGAGAGTTGTAATGGACTGGCGGTGGAGGCGGTGAGCTATAATGGACGACTGGTGGAGAAGGTGGTGAGTACTCTATGCATGGCGGAGGTGGTGGTGGTTCTATACATGGAGGTGGGGGAGGAGGGGAATAGACCGGTGGTGGAGGCGGCGAGCTGTAATATACTGGCGTTAGTGGGGGAGGTGGAGAGAGATAGGGATATATTGGTGGCGGAGGTGAATGTGGGGGCGGCGGTGGTGAATAATGCGGTGGTGGTGGTGAATAATTCGGTGGTGGTGGTGAGCTGTAGTAGTAAGGGACAGGGGGTGGAGGAGAAAATTGTGGCGGTGGTGGCGGCGGTGAATGCGGCGGAGGTGGTGGTGGTGAATGTGGCGGTGGTGGTGGTGGTCGGGTGCAGTATACCGGAGTTGGTGCTGGAGATGAGGGAGGTGGCGGAGAAGAATATACTAGCGGTGGCGGGGAAGAATATACTGGCGGCGGAGGAGAGTAGACTGGCGGAGGCGGAGGTGGTGGTGGTGGAGGAGAATAGACTGGCGGAGGTGGAGAATATACCGGAGGAGGTGGTGGTGGTGGCGGAGGAGAATAAACTGGAGGAGGTGGTGGCGGCGGTGGCGGAGGAGAATATACCGGAGGAGGTGGTGGTGGTGGCGGAGGAGAATAAACTGGAGGAGGTGGTGGCGGCGGTGGCGGAGGAGAATATACCGGAGGAGGTGGTGGTGGTGGCGGAGGAGAATAAACTGGAGGAGGTGGTGGCGGCGGTGGCGGAGGAGAATATACCGGAGGAGGTGGTGGTGGTGGTGGCGGTGGCGGAGAAGAATAAACCGGAGGAGGAGGTGGTGGTGGCGGCGGAGGGGAATATACCGGTGGAGGAGGAGGGGTTGGTGGAGGTGATGAATAAACAGGAGGTGGCGGTGGAGGAGAGTAAACCGGAGGAGGTGGTGGAGATGGTGGAGAATAAACCGGAGGAGAAGAGAAAATTGGCGACGGTGGTGGAGACGGCAGAGCGGGTGGAGGTAACGGAGTTACAACAGGAAGACGAGGCAAAGCAGAACGGCCACAACTAAACGATCCACAATTTACCGGCGGACGAGACAAGAACGCTTTACATTGCCCTGGAGACCTCTGAGCAGGTCTCGCCGGCAAACAATTTCTCCGATCATCAAACTCTGGCAATCTAAGACACACAGGCGCTTCTCCCGTGAAGAAATTGTAACTGAAAGTGAAGTTCTCAAGCTTCGGTAACTGGCAAATACTCGCCGGAATCTTCCCGGATAACTTATTATGCGCCACATTAAGCTGCTCCACCGAGACCATCTCGCCGACACTCTCCGGCAACGGCCCAACAAGCTCATTAAAGCTGACGTCAAACACTGTCACGTTCTTTAACCGTCCGATATCCGCCGGTAAACAAGAATTAAGCCCATTGTTCATGAAGATGATCTCGTTCAGATTCTTCATCTCCACCATACTCGAAGGGATGCAACCGTGGAACCGATTATTCGCCAAGACGATGACGGAAACCGGGGAGTCTCCGAAGTTTTCCGGTAACTCAAACCGGAACCGGTTATGGTTTATGAAAATCGCGTCTAGATCTTTACTGAAAAGCTCTTTCGGTACAGTTCCTTCAAACTCGTTAAACCGGAGATCTAAAAACTTCAACGACGGTAACCGGAGAACAACCGCTGGAAACTTCCCGGCCAACCGGTTATTGCTGAGATCAAGCTCGAATAAAAGCTTAAGCCGGTTAAACCGGTGCGGTACAGTACCACAAAATCGGTTCGAGTTTACATGAAACAAAGCGAGATCTGATAACAAACCAAGCTCTTCAGGTAAATACCCGGCGATATCGGCGTGATTGAGATCGATTCCGGCGACGGTACGGATCCTCCGGTTATCGAGCGCCGGAGAACAGAAAACGCCGGTGTAGTTACAGACATTGGATCCGATCCAATTCGTGGTGAAATTGAAAGGATCAGAGAGGATTGCTTGTTTCCAAGCTTGGAGAGCTATGTAAGCATTTCGCAATCTAGGGTTTTCGAAGACGAGAGATGGATCGACGGTGACTTTCTCGCCGCGCTCGGCGAATTCCAGTAGCTGACGGCGCTGAATGTGACGGACTTCGTCGTCGGAGAGAGAGCCGCGAGAAGAGATCGAGAGAGTGTGAGAGAGATTGAGGAGAAGGAAGAGGATGATGATTTGAGTCGTCTTCTTCATTTCACTGCACAAGACATCTGAGTGTGAGTGGCAATGGGGTGAGAATTCGAAGGAGAAAGAAGGGTAAAATGGGAAATGTAGAATATGGGAGATATGTGAGGAAGAGAAGGTGCTTTGTTTGTGTGTTGTTTGTGTGGAAGGAGAGAGAGGTGGAGAATATAAATGAGAAGACGGACAGCTCATTCACAGCTCAAGCCTCACACATTTGCTTTCTCCAACATTTTTATTTTCAAAAGAAAAATCTTTATAATTTTATACAATTATCAATTAATTGCTGTTTATTATCTACATCACCTATTCCCATTTATAATTAGAAACTCATCTTTTTAATATAATTTGACCTTCTTCTTTTCTCTCTTTAGAATGGGGATTTTTTATAGTATTTTGAAATGCATGTGATTATTTGTATGGATATGTGTGATCAAGTTGATTCTAAGCAAAAAGATGTGTCTTCACCGAAAGGTCTTGTGGCCTCTCTTTGTTTACTTTTCATATTTCTCAATCATCTCCAGCACATTATGATAATTCCATTAATAGCGGGGAAGAGAAAATGATTTTTCATTATATATATACGAAAATTAATATTGAAAGTGTAGGAGATCGTCTAAATTTAATGTATTATGTACTACTACTATTTATTAATTTGATAGATGCTTTCAAACCATAATTTCTAATGTAAGGAAAAAAAAAACATAATAATTTATAATAATTTGATTCAACAATAATTTTTTTGTGGCGTGTTATTTTAAAAATTCTAATTTTATCATATTACAAATTAAAAAAATTTCGATCGAATCTAACTATTTCTAACATATACGAACATGATAAACAAAATAATATATAACTTTGTTTATAACATACATTTTTACTACAAACGATTCTATATGCATCATAATAAACTGCATTTTGAATTTGTAAAATAAATTACTCTATGAACTATGAAATCAAACATCAAACTAGATATTATAATCGAATAAATTAATAAACAAAGAAATAAAAAAAGGCATGTATATAAAATAATAAATAATGAAGACGCGCAAAGAGAAGGAAAGGGAAGGAAGAAAAGGATAATGCCAGCTTCTCTTTTGTTCTTTGATGTTGAAATTCCTTTTCAACAGAATCTACAGAAGCAAACAAAAGCAAAAGTCAGGACATCTAATTATATATGAGATGACATTATTCACAATTAAGCATGCTTATGTTGGCAATAATTATTGTCTAAAATGTATATAAAAGAAACGAATTGAAGCAGTTACATAATAATACAAAAATAAATATATTTAAGAGAGGTGGTTAAGGGACCATGAAACCATCTTTGTTTTACTTAATTTATTGCAATTTGCCCGTTGCCGATGAAAGTTGGTGATATCACGAGTTCATTTAATTTTCATTATTTCCCAATCACGAGTTTGTTTATTAAACACCGATAAATTTTTTGTTTTTTTTTCCGGAATTTTAAACGCTGTTGAGTGTTAGAATTTGCAAAAAAACAGATGTTTCGTAGTTGTAAGCTAATGTGATTATTGTACCAATCCTATAACTACTAGTTGACATTCACAGCACATGCATGAGCGTTTGAAAATATAATTACAAAAATGGTGTATATTTTTCTGAGGAATTAGAAGTTACATAAAGTTTCTCTATAAATATTATGTTCTAAATACTGTACTCTAAAAGTCAAAGATTAAACGAAACCTAGAAAATATTTGACATATATACAATCTAAATACTCGTTTTGCGTCACAGCTCTGTCTAGAATGCATGAGATACTACCATATGGATTTGGAGCAAATTGTATAAAAACCAGGGACCATACAGTAGCATAGCATTCATCAGAATTTGAATTTCGAGATGCGAGATCGACTCACTTATACTCTTTGATAACAAGTATCATATGAGTAGACTCTTTGATATTGCTCGTGAATCGGTAAATTTGGTTTTGGGCTAACAAAACAGATATTTAGGCGCCACAATAGATTATTATTTTGGGAAATCATTTTTTTTTAATGTAATGCCAATGGCTGAGTTCAATTTTTTTAAAGCGAGTTAGAAGGTTCAAAGTCCAAAATATTAATTTTGCGATTTTTTGGGTCTGATTGCAAACGTAAAGAGGTTTGGGTTTATTAACGGTAAACTGAAGTAGTAAACAGTTATAAAATAATTAAAAATTGTAAGAAAATAGTTGTAAGCGAAAACGGAAAAAAAAAGCTGAGAGTGATATTGTTGATAATGTTTTATGTGATTGGTAACTATCGGTTAATTATTGAAGTGATACAACCCCTTTTTTTAAACCAATCAAACCCATTTATATTTATGTTTTTGATAAAACAATTTTGTTTGTTTTACTTTAGCCAGTCCACAACCTAGGACCGGGTCTATAAATAGGAAACAGGGACGCTAAGCATAAGGAGCCAAGCCACGGTTTTAGAGGTTGTGAAGGGGAGCGAGTGGCGGATTAAGCGTTGTAGTGGACATCCACTCCAAAGTAGATCACCACTCACATTCAAGTTGCGCCTATACAAACCTCTATTTTCTGTAACGTGTGTGCACATGGGACTAGATACGGTCCATGATACCCAAAGGAGCAATAGTGGATGATCGTCTAGTTTACACAAAGTGTCTCAAGATTCTCTTTTAGAAATTGTCTTGGTTTACGATTTAAAAGTTGCCTTTCAAAATGTTTTTCCCCCAAAAAAAATTAGATTTCAGAGTTGATTAGCTTTAGTTTGTTGTATTTTCGGTTGGGACGTGGTTTTTTTTTTTTTTGGCAAGGTACTAAATCATTTCATTAAACATTGGAGTCTAAGTCCAGATACAAAGCCCGCAGGGCATGCTTTGCAAGAGCATCAGCTGCTCGATTGTTCTCTCTAGCAACATACACAAAGGAAAGCGAGACAAATGAAGAGGATAGAAATAGGATATCGTGGAGAATCCCATGGAATTCCTTTGGGAGGGACCCTGAATTGATCGCTTTGATTACTTGTTGAGAATCTGAAGCGATTTGGATGTTGGAGAGGCCGATCTCTTCCGCTCGGCGAATGGCAAGCTCGATGGCGATTGCTTCCGCCATTAATGGAAATCGGATCTCAGTTGCCGCGGCTTCTCCGTGCTTCTCGGACGTGGTTAAATATGCAATTTTCGGATTGGATGCCGTCAAGCCAATTAGGAAACCGATTTTAGGTTATTTTTATTAGACAAGGCATAAGATCTTAGGCCAAGTAGACTTTTCTGTGGTGTGAAGTATATTAGTTTGTACAGGCAAACAAAAATTTGTGTGGTTTCGTATCCATCGGTGATAAATTTGGTTTAATATTGTTAGAAAGTTTCATTTTGTTGTTATTATCCATTTAAGCATTTCCAGAAAACGGAGGTTCGTTTCTTTCCATTCTCATATTATTTCGTTTACATCATAGATGAAGTTTTTAACAACATGCACGAAAGCTATCTCCTTCCTTTAGTAAATAACTAAATATTACTCCTTCCATTTATAAAAAAATATCGTTTTAACCTTTTATTTTATAAAATTTATATCGTTTTATATTTTTAATATAAAAATTCAAAACAAATTCCAGTTTTAACCCCATTGTTTCAATATATTAATTAGAAAAAAACTATTTAGTGTATTAATAAGGATTAAATTAGATTTTTTAATAGTTTTTTAATATGTATGAAAAACTCAAAAATATTCTTTTTTATGAGACATAAGAAGTACTAGGTAATAGTCACTTCATTTTTTTTTTTTTAACATCAGTCACTTTACTATTGATGTCTTATTATTACAATCCGCTTTTTACAAAAATAAAATAACAGTGATTTATATAGTTTACAATGAGGGCCGGCTCTGAGTTCAAGCAGGCCAAGTCCATGCTTGCGGCTCTATTTTTATATATTCAGTTTTCGGTTCTCAATTTATAAAAATTGTCTTTAGTCTAGTGGTAGGTGAAGTTCTTTTAGACCTATAGTTCATGAGTTCAAACCACAAATGTGCAAAATATTTTTTTTTAATAACCAAAGTAGCCTATTTTTAATTTGGGCTTGTGGCCTTTAAAATCTCAGGGCCGACTCTGTTTATAATCTTATACACAACAATCGAAATTTCAGTGATTTAAATCCCAAAAAAATAAGAGACAGAGATCATGATGATTATTAAACATGTATCCTGAAATGAAAACCAGTTTATAAAAAAAAAACATGTATCCTGAAATAACGATAACGGGCTTTTATGGTACGAATGCAAAATAGATTCCTATAAAAAAATAAAACACTCTAAGAACAGCTAGATCATTAGGCACTTCAATAATTTGAATTTACTTAACAGATTAAACTGACAATAAATTACACCTAACACACCCATATTTGAACAAACTCTTTAACCTCTTTTTTGATATATAAAAAAATATTTATAAGAAAAAAAGATACGATGAAACTAGAGGAAAAGGTTAAAGAAAAACAAAATTCGGCGACAGAAGATATTAAAAACTAAGAAATCCATAAGCGCATGTTTTGGACCATAAACTCCACGTTAGCGTTTTTTAATATTTTGTTTAGTACTATTATTTTTGATGATAAATCCTATCCTATCCTACTTCCTATTATTTGAGAATCATTTTTAATGAAAAATACTGAGTGTCACTTGCACAATGAAAATTAGTGCATTCTAATGATGACATGTAAATGTCACATGTCAAATTCCTAAAATAAACGAAATATTTTGATTGGTTGAGTTAAAATTAAATAAATTATGAAATTAAAATAGGAATACACTAGATTATAACCCTAAAATTAATAAACTTAAATTAACAGAAAATAATATTTACTATGATTTCAATTTATATATATATTCATAATAAATTGCATAAAATAATATTACGCAAATTTTACAACCATTATATAATATATTTTTGTATAAAAATGATTATATATTATCTTATTATATAAAGTAGGATGCGTCAAAGTTGCTAATTAACATGATTGTGACACGTGTCAAGTTAATCGATTAGATTTCGACACGTGTTTTGATTAAAATCTATTATAAAAAATTCTAATCTTAAAAGAAAAAAGAAAATATATCTATCTATTTTTACAAGAGAAATAAATAAAATAAAAGGAAAGATTTCGACATGTGTCAAGTTTATCGATTTAGAAAAAGAAAAAGGAAAATACATCTATCTATTTTTAAAAGAGAAATAAATAAAATAAAAGGAAAGATTTCGACATGTGTCAAGTTTATCGATTTAGATTTTGACACGTGAATTTGTAAAATATTATATTTAAATTTATATAATAAGATAAAAATAAATTTTCAAAAAAATATTTTTAAAAATTAAAAAATGTTAAATTTATCGATTTACATTAAAAAGTAAAATAAAATTAAGTAGGATATATTCAATTTAAGAAACAAGAAAATAAAAGTAAATGATCTATTTCAATTTAAAACAAAAAACAAAAATAAAAACAAAAAGTAAATTAGATTAATTAGGATATATATCAATTAAAAAAAATTTGATGCTATTGATATGCCATTAACGATGATTAGCTCAATGAGAAGGAGTATATCAAAAATCATGTATAGAGGCGTTTGATGTGAGTCTTGAGAAGCATAATTTCAATTTAAGAAAAATAAAATAAAACAAAAGGATTTATATTAGATGATGATGAGCTCAATTTAGAGAAAGATAGCAATAATCATGTAAAGATCCTTTTGATGCGAGTTTTGAGAAGCATAACTTCTCTTGAGAGCAGAGAAATCATATACGGGAGATGAATGTGAAGAGAAAGAGATATTTATTTTCTTGAAAAGAGTTAATGGGAGATCGTTAACATACTTGAAGGATTCGAATTGCATATCAAAGTTTTTAACGCAGCGGAACAGAAAAACATAGTTGATAAAGTGTGTCAAATATATGAAAAATATGGTTAATGTTGCTTAGCAACCGCAACAGATTCTGTGTTTTGAATGTTTTAATTAAAAATAAATGAGAAATAAAATAAATAAATAACTCTTAGATTTAGATTTTGTGTGTTTTCATATATTTATTTCAGTAGTGATCCGATTTTGTTTTATATTTTTAAAAACATTATTTTAACGGGTTTGAAATTTTATTATTATAAATCTATGTATTCGCGGATCCTAATATAGATTTTAATTATGATAAAAGTAGGATAAATAATTCGTTAAATTTTTAGAATAAATTATTATATCTATATATAGATAAAGCATTAGAATTAAACATAATTCATATAAGAATATTAAAACATATATATTTGGAAATATTAATAAAATTAAATTTTATTTTTTCTTTATAGATTATCCGATTTTGTTTTCAATTTATTTTTACGAATTTAAAATATTTTATTAAAAACCCGCATATATGTGGATCCTATTCTAGTTCTAGTCCAATATGATAGTAAATACGCTATACAATTTTTATTTTTTAACAAAAAACTTTATATCATACTTATTTATTATAGATCGTGAATTTGAGATCAGAAATAAAATAAAATGTAACCGGATTAAAAATAAATTATAATTATATAAAATAAATATGAATAAAACGTAGAAATAAAAATAAAAATAAATCTCTACATTTTTGTTTTTCTGTAACACTTTCGTGCTTTTATAATAAACGCATGTGGGGCTCAAATTTTATAATGAACACATGCGTGCATGCCAACCATAAAAAAATTATTTTCTTCATCAAACCAATTCCTCAATATTGTATGAAAAGATGAGCGGAGAGCTATCAGAGAATTTATAAAATATGATTTTATAAATTTTATAATAATATTTATTATAATTTTTATTGGAAAGAAAATTACTGATAGATTATCTAATGTACTATATTTATTTTCATGATAAATACAAATATTATATTTTAAATTTTTAAAAAGACGTTGTAATTTTTGTTAATATTTAATATGAATTTTAATTTGAAACCATATATCAAAAAATGCTGACAATAAGAAATTTTGATTAAATAAAAAACGATAGAAACGGTTTTCGTGATTGTTCTTAAACGCCAAAACTGCATCGTGTAAAAAATATAACATTTGCGGAAAATATCAAAAAAATAACCAACATCTAAATTTACTATTCACTTATTTTTAACTCATACTTACATGCATAAATATACATATTTATTTCTTTTTAAAATTCAACTATACATTATAAAAATATATATTAAAAACATATACTTTGGTATTTTTAACACATAAAAGCCATATTTCGATTTTTCCACAAATATGTGTGTGAATATAAATATTAATTATCCAAAAGTCAAAGTCGCATGCGAACTTGTCGTGCATGCATTTTGTTAACCTCGATTACAGTCCAATTTTAATTATTATTATGTATATTTTTAAATCTCTACATGTCCTAAGAGCGGTAAGGTGGTTGGTACGCACAATTGTCCAAGACAACCATCTACCTACTCTTAGGATAAGTAAAGATTGTAAAACCCATTATGTTTTAATTAGTTATAGGTCAAATAAAAATATATACTTAAAATATATATATTGACAATATTATATTATGTAAGGAGAAAAGAAAGTATAGTATAGATAATATTCAAGACATATTATAAAAATATAATTATTATTTAATATAATTTTTATATTTGCAATTATATATCGCTGTTAACGGTAGAAAAAATGAAATTTTAAAAATAAATCAGTTTCAAAAGACACAAAACGATATGAAACGTTTGTGTGATTGTTGTTAAACACTAAAACTGTATATGTATAAAAATATACAATTTACATAATATATAAGAAAATTAATCAATATTTAAATATTACAAATATTTATGTCTATAAAAAATATTTATGCATGCATGCCAAGCATAAAAATTAAATAAATTGTTATATGTTTTAATATTTTTCAGTTTATTTAGTGATTATATTTACAATTTTATCTAAGGAAGTATTTTAAAATCTTGATGAATGGCTTTTTTTATTTTCAATTTCTATTGAAATCTATAACATTTTTCATTTGAATTATCGTTATTATTATTATTTTTGAATATTCATATAATGTTATTATTAATACATAATTAATTATGTGCAAATAGATCAACTTCAATATACAATTAATTATATATTGAACATATAAAATGTTTTATAACCCGTACACGGTGCCACTACAAGAAAACATTTGAATTTCCAACAAAAGTTTTTGACAAACAAGGTCGTTGGAAAACTTCCGACAAATATCTCACAACATTCCATCATAAATTAGTTTTGTTGGAAACGCGACACAAATTTCCAAACAACTTTGGACAAACGGAATCTTGTCACAAGTTTTGTAGGAAACTCATAGTAAACTTCCAACAAAATTACGGTCGTCAGGAAACTACTTACGATATGACTATTGTCAGAACTTACCCACCATACATTCGTTGGAACATTGTAGCTTTCGTTGGACTCGTTTCGAACATGTTTGCGACGAAACATATATTTGTTCCAACGATTTGCGACAAACAACAAATCGTTCCCAACGAATTTTTGACGACAACCTAACTCGTTTCCAACAATTCTGGGACGAAACATCGGCTTGATTCCAACGATTTCGCGACGAAACTTCGGCCCGTTTCCCACAAATTTGCGACGAAGATTTCGTTGGAAACGTTCTGCATATATTATTTTACTTTCTCCGATGCCNAGTGTGGTCGAGCATTCTCTTGAAGACACAATATTGGTGGATGTTGAAAATACGTTATTTGATAACGTTGATTTGGAAGACGATGCCAACATAGGAGAATTTTCTGATTCAAATGATTCTAGTCCGTCGAACGACTCATCGGATTCTGAATAGAGTAGTTTTCAATATTATTTTTTGCTTGAATTTTGTTATAAAATCTAAGCTTTGGATTCGAATATTTTTATTAAGTTGTTTGATTTTTTAAACTTTTAGATCGCTTATCACAGAGGTTGCTGTATTGATGGTAACTACTGTCCGTAAGATCAAAGAATCTATTTCTTTTTTTTTCTTTATTACAGACGTTTCTTTATTACTTTTAGATCGTTTATCACAATCATTTCTTTGTTTCTCTCACTTCCTCGGAGGAACAAAATTGTTTTCTTCACATCTGAGCTGAGATGCTGAGATCTCTTAGAGATAGAGACAGAAAACAGGGCATCGCTAGTGAGGAAGAAATCAAGCAATTATAAAATCATAAATTTTTGATGAATCATTGAGAGAATCGTATCGGGTTAGTGATTACTTTCCTTCTCTTTATTTTTTTAGATGATTCAACTCCTACTCTTTGTTTATTGAACCGAAGATTGCTAGTAATTCCGATTTGGTATTTTGGGGCAATAAACGAAAAAGCCCCATTTTTTTATTTGAATCAGGCACTAAGTTGTTGCTACTCTCTTGCATGTGGTAATTGAAAAAATCCGTTTTGATTCAGTGTTGTTGGATCTGTGGAGTTTTGACAAATGATTTTAAAAAGGTGGATTTTTACAAATCTGTTTGATTTTCACCTACTTGTACAGATTGTGTTTGTTTCTTATGTTAGCCTCTTTCGGGGTCTTATACTAATGACTGCAAGTGTTACAGTTGCTCGTGTGTTTAGAATAGAGGACTCAAAACGAGATTGACAAGATAGTAACAGTGAGTTTTCTGCTTTTTTGGTTTATCCATTATGAACGATTAACTTGTGCCCCTTTTGATCTCATCCCATTGTTCATGTTGACTTGTACAGAGCAATCAGAGAGTCTCAGCTTGTCGGTGTCTCTGGTTATTCAAAAGAGGTACATTACTTGATTTCTCTTTCTTTGTTTGATTTTTTTTTTTTTTTTTTACTTTTAACAAGCATCAAACGTTTGATCAACAAACTAACTTTGTGTTAAATCATTAAGGGTCCCTCTGTCATTGCCATTGGTGTGGCTCTTAGAACATATGACAAAGCCTCTGTAAGCATCTCTGATCATTTCCAAATATGTTGGTCAATGTGTAACTTTTTGTAATTTTTGTTTGATTAGATTTTAGGTTTGGACCTTCTGTCTTAATACTGGTTTCCTCATTGGTTCTCTAGATCCCTCCAGCAACTACAAGAAAATATGCTTTTTACGAGGGACGAATTCGTGGCAAATTCGTCATAAATCGACAGTCGCAACGAATTTGCCACGAAAGTTCAATCGTCGGTAATTGATCGTCGCGAAAGTAAATTCGTCGCAAATTCGTCGTTAATTTTGGGAGACCGACAATTCGTCGTAGAATCGTCGTTAATAGTATCGTCGTAAAATCGTCGTTAATTCGCGAGATACAGTGTTCGTCGTAAATTCGTGGTAAATTGAGGAGAAAACAAGCGTAATAAAACCGTAGCAAACTAATATTCGTCGTAAATTCGTGGCAAATTGAGGGAAAAAAAATCGTAACAAATTCGTAGCAAAATAAAAATCGTCGTAAAATCGTAGCAAAAATATCGTCGTTAATTCGTGGCAAACTAATAATCGTCGTAAAACCGTTGCAACAGAGTTCGTCTTTATATCGTGGCAAAATTGTTTTCGTCGTAAATACCTAGTAACTTTTTAATTTTTTTTAAAAAAATATTTTTAAAAAAGAAAATTTTAAAATTAAAATTCAAAATAAAATAAAAAACAAATATTTTTGGTTTTTTTTTTAAACTACTATACGATATAATCGAAATCCGGGATAATCCGAGCTTCTTCAGTAGCTTGAGCCGCAAAGCGGCGTGATTCGCGTTGTTCCTCGGTCAAGTCTTCCTCTGTCGAATGGCTGGGCCCGTCATGTGTTGTTGCCGCTCGTCGTCTCCGCTTCTCTTGCAGGAGTGCGGCGATCTGGGGATTTCCCACTGCCATTATCTCGAAGATAGCGTCGTACTCCGAAAGCTCAGCCTTGACTTATTCTTGATATTCGGTTTGATTTTGTTGGAGAGTCGCTATCTTGGCACGTAGGACGACCAGATCATCTTTGGGGGACCGCTGAGGGGCAAAAGACGAAGCAGATGGGACATGATGAATAGATCCCATCCCTACGACTTTTCCCTTTCTCTTAGGGGCAACCTAGATTTTTAAAAAATAAACAAATTATGATTTGATAAAAAATATAATAATAATAGATATATTATTATACATACCTCCTCGTAGATCCGATCGATGTCGGGAGTGGTCAATCCCCCGGATTGCACTGAAGAACCGCCAGGTGATGTCTGAGACATACGTGACTCTCCCTCGGCAATCCTCGCCGTGACGTCATTGTAGATCCTCCCGGCCTTGTCAGAGACAAAGAGCCCCGGCGCCTTCTTGCAATGTGTCTTCGCAAAAACTTCCGTCATCGGAGGCAAAACACCTCCGTTCTCGGATGCCTACATTTTTTGTAAATTATTTTGTTAGTAAATATTTTAAAAAATAGAAAATGAATTTATGAAAGTAATTAATAATTTACCATTTGTAAACGAACGCCTGCAAAAGGCGTTTGACCGGCTGTATGAGGCAATGCTGCGGGTAAACCATCCGGACCAACGGTATTACGGGAAGATGAGCACTGAAGAACCGCCAGGTGATGTCTGAGACATACGTGACTCTCCCTCGGCAATCCTCGCCGTGACGTCATTGTAGATCCTCCCGGCCTTGTCAGAGACAAAGAGCCCCGGCGCCTTCTTGCAATGTGTCTTCGCAAAAACTTTCGTCATCGGAGGCAAAACACCTCCGTTCTCGGATGCCTACATTTTTTGTAAATTATTTTGTTAGTAAATATTTTAAAAAATAGAAAATGAATTTATGAAAGTAATTAATAATTTACCATTTGTAAACAAACGCCTGCAAAAGGCGTTTGACCGGCTGTATGAGGCAATGCTGCGGGTAAACCATCCGGACCAACGGTATTACGGGAAGATGAGCACTGAAGAACCGCCAGGTGATGTCTGAGACATACGTGACTCTCCCTCGGCAATCCTCGCCGTGACGTCATTGTAGATCCTCCCGGCCTTGTCAGAGACAAAGAGCCCCGGCGCCTTCTTGCAATGTGTCTTCGCAAAAACTTCCGTCATCGGAGGCAAAACACCTCCGTTCTCGGATGCCTACATTTTTTGTAAATTATTTTGTTAGTAAATATTTTAAAAAATAGAAAATGAATTTATGAAAGTAATTAATAATTTACCATTTGTAAACGAACGCCTGCAAAAGGCGTTTGACCGGCTGTATGAGGCAATGCTGCGGGTAAACCATCCGGACCAACGGTATTACATGAAGATGAGCACTGAAGAACCGCCAGGTGATGTCTGAGACATACGTGACTCTCCCTCGGCAATCCTCGCCGTGACGTCATTGTAGATCCTCCCGGCCTTGTCAGAGACAAAGAGCCCCGGCGCCTTCTTGCAATGTGTCTTCGCAAAAACTTTCGTCATCGGAGGCAAAACACCTCCGTTCTCGGATGCCTACATTTTTTGTAAATTATTTTGTTAGTAAATATTTTAAAAAATAGAAAATGAATTTATGAAAGTAATTAATAATTTACCATTTGTAAACAAACGCCTGCAAAAGGCGTTTGACCGGCTGTATGAGGCAATGCTGCGGGTAAACCATCCGGACCAACGGTATTACGGGAAGATGAGCACTTTGCAGAAATGACGACCGAGTGGGGGTCCCGCCAGTAGCAATCCAATCCGTCCCAAACCGACCTCTCGATATATATCGGTTTTGCGTCGTCTCCTATGACCTCCCATTTTCTTTTCCAGTCCGAAACGGTGCCTCCGAGACGTCCCATCACTTTAATCTTGAACGCTTCCCGCACGGTCGGGGTATCAACAGGATCCAAAGTGTATTTTTGCTACAATAATTAAAAAAATAACAAAAACAAATAAAAATTTATTTAATATCAATTTTAATAATTTATAATTTTAAAAAAACATTTATTACCGCAAATATTTTGAACCAAGTTTCGAAGATTTCCGGCGAGAGTTGAGAGAAATTTGCGTGAGGCTCGGTGAAAAATGACTTGATGATATCGCTAACGGACCGTCCGACACTGCTTTCGATCCCGAACCTAAAAAAAAAAAAATTAAATCACAAATTGAAAAATGAAATTAAATATTAAATTAAAAAACGTACCATTTTTCGGTTACATGACGCGGGTCTAATCTCGTAACATTCGTTCTTCCCGGTTGTGCAATCAAATCATCAACCGTCAAATGGGCATATGGATGTGGAACAGCAGGTTGCCGGAAGTGTGGCGGTGGTGCAGTAGTCTGGGTCTGGGTCTGCGGAACTTTCGACTCAGTAGCGGAAGTAGTGTATGGCAGAGACGAATCTGGAATCAGAACCGTCCCGGACGAGGTCCCACCATTATTATCAGGTATAAACTGATAATAATGGTTACGACGAGAAGGCCTCATCTGCACAATGATAGGGCTCATGTTTTACCCTAATAAAACTACTGCAAGTGCACAACAAATGCAATCGTAGTATAAGGGGTATCGAAATCCCAAGGGAAGTAGATGCTACGCTAAGATTTCTAAATTCAGATTATGCTAAGTCAAATAGATATGAAAGTAAACTAAGCTAGGCGAAATAGGTAAATGAGATTAATTCGGATTAAAGTTCAGGAGACGAAGGCGCTAGGCAAGGATGATTATCATGATGAATCAGAGAATGCATATATTATTTTGTCAGGAAATAGTTAAAAACCGTCTAGAACTCGAAACACTAATTTAAAACTAATCAAATCTCGTTGCAGAAGTTATCTATGCCTAAATTCCAGAAAACCAAATCTCTTTGCGAGTTCAAACAATTTAGACAAGCATTAATGTTCAGGTTCGATTTTGTTCACAAAATACCTAAACCAAATCTCTTTGCGGATAGATATTTTGCTCATCTATGATTAGGTCAGATTATCAATAATGCTGTCGCATCTATTAAACAACCTAGGATTTGATTTCTAAATTTCTAAGTGATCAATTTCAGAAATCAAGTTAAACACAAATCAAGATGAAGATCCAAGTGATTTTCCTAACAATAATAATAATTCTACAAATTCATCATCAACCCTAAATCACCCTAACCTAACTAGCAAACTACTCAGACATAGACATGAAAACACAAATCATGACTGAAATAAATTGCATAAAAAGAATAGAGAATGATACAAGGGTTCGAAATCTGGCTCAGATGAGTTAGAATTGTCTCCCCAAAAGCTCAGGATCAATTTTTCTCTAAGTCTCAAAAACAATAAATTATGAAAAGGTATTCAGGCTTAACAATGCCTGTAAACTATTTATAGAAGAGGATTTTCGTCTAGGGGCAGTCTTGTAATTTCTTCAAACTTGCTCTCTTTCCTTTTTCTGATAGAAGTCGCGAATACTTGGCCAACCTTGATTGGTGTCGATCGACACAGGTGGTGTCGATCGACACCTTGTGCGTAAATATACTCTTTCGACTTCATCACTTCGGCTGCTTCTCCAAAATGCTCCAAAAAGTTCCAGATTCTCCCATTTAGCTCCAAGTGCTCTCCATCCTGTAAAGACTCAAATAGGACTCGAAAACTAACAAAAGACTCTAAATAAACACTTATATCATGGTCCAAAAGTGGGTAAAAACCATGATATATCAACTCCCCCAGACTTACCTTTTGCTTGCCCTCAAGCAAAATAGAAACTTAGACTGAAGTAGAAGTTTGAAAACAGAAACTTTCGAGTACTTTTTCAGAACGCCACAAATTGTTAACACTCTTGAATCCACATGCAATAGAGCCAACCTTAGGAAAGTTCAGTGTACTTACCACTAGCTTTGCAATCTCCCAGTTCGAATCCAGATCCTTTCCTTGGTAAAATTTCGAACTCTAACAGTGGTATTGCTACAGAACTTTTCTGATTCTTTCCCTTCCTTAGTGCCTGAACAAGATTCTCTTTTGTACAGCTCTCCTATTTTCTCTTCCCTTAGTCAACTGCTGCCCATTTTCAGGGTGTTCTAAGATCTTTTCATTGACTCTTCTTATTCTTTTGAAGTCTTGGGAAATAGTGCTACTCTCTACTTGTGTTCCTTGTGAGGAGACAGGTTCAAGAGCACTCACTAATATTGTTCCTTGTGAGAAGACAGGCTCATGAGGTTCATTGCACTATTTCCAGACTTAAACTCTTTTTCTTTTCTCAAGGGAAGATCAAGGAGAGACTGCAATTTTTCTATTTGTTCAGACTGAAAGAGGAATCAAGTTCTGCGCATACCTAGTTCTCATAAGGGGACCTGAACTCTCTCTGTTAGATTGATCCACTTGCAGCTTTCTACTTAGTAAGACATGTAATCAACTACTAAAGCAATGGTCCCTCAAGTGTCAACATTCTGCAGTTAGTTCCTAGAAAAACTGAAAGTTCCAACTGGTTTTGACTCAATAAAACAAATTTTTGACTCAAAACAGACTCTCAAAATAGAACACAATGTTAGCAACTACCTCCCCCAGACTTGAACAACACTATCCCAGTGTTATTAAGAATGAGTTTGGATAGAAAACATTAGTGCTAAACTGTTATAAAACAAAGAGAAAAATCGGATTACCTAACTGAGCGTACAACGTCGATCGACACAGATGGTGTTGATTGTTGCTGTGTATGAGCATGGTGTCGATCAACACAGATGGTGTCGATCGACACTCTGTCCGAAGTCAGAGTTCAGCCACTCGAACATGAATGTTGCTAAGTCAGATTGTTGTTAGCGTCATCCTAGCTGTTAGAAAAACTCAAACAAACCGTTAAAAACACAAAATAATCCAATAAACTCAATGAGTTCAACAAGTTAGAAACAAAGTACTGAAGCAAATGGAAGCAAAATGCAGACTCAAGAGAAAAAGAAAAACTGACACAAAATACTAAAAGAAATGGAGGAATCACTCGTCGTCATCAGAACATGGTGGAGAAGAGCGTGGTGGTGTGGGAGGGCGAACGCAGCTGTAGCTGGAAACAGTAGCAATGGCGTTCCAAATGGCCTGAAAGCTCTGCACCACATATCTCTGGAAAACATCTGGCTCCATAGGAATCTCGGGAGCATCTGGAAGGTGGTGAGGACCAATAGGCAACGGAGCCCTGCTGCGCCTCGAATAAGAAGGGCGTGTGGGATCCTCAGCTGGTCGGGAGGATGCACCTCTGCGTCTGGCAACGGGAGCAGTCCTCAGCCTGTTCGGAATAGGCTGAAATGAGAGGCGGCCTGGATCACCAGTGATGTGAGTAAGGTCCATGTCAGGTAACTGGACCATGCGCTGCACTCTCTGCTCGTCGCTGAAGACCCATAACCTCTGTGGCTTCACCCAGTGAGCCCTCCGCAAGTAATCCATATCAATCCAAGCACGCGATGTATCAATGGTGCAGGTAGAAGTGTCAATCTCGCAGTGCTGGAAGATAGGAGTCAGAAGACTGCCTACAGTCTCAGGCTTAGTCTTCGTACCACTGAAAGACTTCGTCTTCAAGGAAGCCAAATGATAAACAAATACCGCGCCAAGGTTCGCGCTCTCTGGCGCGTCAGACGCCTCATAAATCTCAGACCAAAGGGCGTAATACAGCAATACCAACTCAGACACTCGCATCTTCCCTGGCTCATGCTTACACAGAAGTGTAGTGGCGAATATGCAGACCAAGTAGCGAAGGGTAGGATGGCGAATGTCGGTTTGTGTGGAAGTCTTAGAGTCATACCTTCCATTTCCGAAGTGTGACCAGAAATCCTGGTTGTCCGGAAGCTGCGTCTGAAGAGAGACTCCTGTAGCATGCTCATCTGCGAACCCATAGATCCCGCAAAACTCTGGAAGTGGAATCCTGTAGCGAATCCCGCAGATAAGGAAGGTCAATGTGCCTTCCAAAGCATTGCGGATAACCTCATTCCTGTAGTAGACCCGCGCTGTGGCAATGAACTGACGGACAAGGTCTGGATAAAGGTCATACTGCCACGTCGTTATAGTGCCCATCCCAACTCTGCTCATCAATTGCAGAATATCGTCTTTGATGCCCAACTCCCGCATCGTCTTCTCACATGCAAACCTAGTCGGTGAGATCTCGGCCTTCAGCCACGCATTGTAGAATAGCGTGTCATAGTCATTCCAAGCTTCGTCGATGCCTCGAAGAGTGCATAGGTCCTTTGCGACCTCTTTAGCCGGAGAGTCCTCCCAATTTCGCTCAATGCGAATCCTTGCACCTTCACGTTTTGGCCAAGGAGGAAGAGAGGGGATTGCTGCATCATTAGCAGTTCCTGAGGCTGATGCTTCAGCTTCCCTTGGTCTCTTGGTTCGTGGTGGCATATGTAAGTAATAAGAAAACCCAAAATCAAACCAAATCCTGTCAAATGAAAATTATAGTGTCGCTGGTGGTCGGATGTTGATCGACACAAAGGGTGTCGATCGACACCATGCGTGAAATTCGATACCGAACCAGATAACATGATTTCAACTTCAATTCAACATCAATTAGCAATCCTAACAATCCCAATATAGTGAATCGACCAAGTCCTAACCATAAAACCCAATAAAAACTCCTAAATTTGCAACATGCATCATTAATCTCAAAAATTTCGAAAATTTCAATTTTTACAAACTAAAGGATGAAAATCAGTTGGGTAATACTCTAAATCATGATAAACAACCTAAATAAGCATCAATCCATCAAGAAATCAAGCTAAATAGGTCGAAATCAAAATTCTTCACCTCAGGGTCGAAAATAAAATTGGGTGTTTTGAAGAACATACCTTATAGATCAAACGAATGGACAATGGATTATGAAAGAGGATAAAAATCCGCACGGATTAGAGCAAAGAATCACTCAATTTGGTGAAGAATTGAGAAAGTTGGGATTTGGGGGAAAAACTCTCAAAGTATCGGGTTTTTGAAATTATGAGGAAGAAAATAAAAAGTCAGGTTATGTAGAACTTACTTGCGTCCCGTGGTGGTGTCGATCGACACAAGGGTGTGTCGATCGACACTCTGCGTGGTCTTGCTTCCTCTTCTTCTTTTTTTTTTTATATAAAAACCAAAATAATTAGTAAAACCAAAATCAAAATGAAAAATAAACTAAGTACCTATTAGTGGGTCGCCTCCCACTCAGCGGTCGTTTAACGTCAATAGCTTGACTGTTCACGCGTTTAGGTGGTGGGTGCATCATCCAGAGACAGAATGTGTCTGTCTGGAATCTCGGATTGAGCCCAATAGTGTTTTACCCTCTGCCCATTCACAATGAACTCTTATCCCTTGGAGTTTGTCAGGACAATTGCTCCATATGGTTTGACCTCTTTGATGGTGAAAGGACCTGACTAACGTGAACGCAATTTGCCATGAAACAATTGTAAATGTGAGTTGTATAGAAGTACCTGGTCGTTTGGTTCGAAATGTCTGGAGACAATCTTTTTGTCATGATATGCCTTTGTCCTCTCCTTGTAGAGTTTCGAGTTCTCATAGGCGTGATAGCGCAGTTCGTCGAGCTCATTGAGTTGCACTAGGCGCCTTTCTGCAGCTGGCTTCAAGTCAAAGTTCATCTTCTTGATAGCCCAATGCGCCTTGTATTCCAATTCCACTGGAAGATGGCAAGCTTTGCCATAAAGTAGCTGGAATGGTGTAGTCCCAAGTGGCGTCTTGTAGGCAGTCCTGTAGGCCCAAAGTGCATCATCCAGTTTCGCGGCCCAATCTTTCCTTGTCTTGCCCACTGTCTTCTCCAGAATTTGCTTGATCTGTCTGTTGGAGACTTCGACTTGTCCACTCGTTTGGGGGTGATACGGAGTAGCCACACGATGTTGAACACCATGCTTCTTCAGCAGCTTGTTGAATACCTTGTTGACGAAGTGAGAACCACTATCACTTATAACAATCCGAGGCACTCCGAATCTAGGGAAAATGATGGTCTGGAACAGCTTAAGAACCACAGCAGCATCATTGGTCTTAGAAGCAACTGCTTCCACCCACTTAGATACATAGTCTACAGCCACCAAGATGTATTGCATTCCAAAGGATGGAGGAAAAGGGCCCATGAAGTCAATACCCCAACAATCAAAGACTTCAACTTCAAGGATGAAGTTCTGTGGCATCTCGTGTCGCTTGCTGATCTTTCCTCTCCTTTGACAAACATCACATTGCGTGATGAACAGCTGCGCATCCTTGAACATAGTAGGCCACCAAAAGCCTGCTTGAAGAACCTTGGATACTGTCTTGAAGGTTGCAAAGTGTCCAGCATACTCAGAACCATGACAATGGAATAGGACATCACGGACCTCACTCTCTGCAATGCATCTTCTGTAAACATTGTCTGAACAATGCTTGTACAAGTGAGGCTCATCCCAATAGTACCTCCTTAGTTCCCTTGTGAACTTCTTCTTCTCATAGTCCTTGAGATGTTTAGGTTCAATGTCAGCAGCAAGTGAGTTCACTATGTCAGCATACCATGGTCGATTCGCAGCATTAATGGCAAAGATTGGCTGTCGAAACACGTCATCTAAGATCCTGCGAAGTGAAGCTCGCGTCGAGTGTCGATTGACACCATTTGTGTCGATCGACAATGGGTAGTTGCCAATCTTCAAAATTTCGGACACGGTGTCGATCGACACCCGCCTGGTGGCGATCGACACTAGGCTTGTCTGCTTCGAACACACAGCTTGGAAACGGCTCTCAACAAGATAAACATTCTTCTCAGGCAGAAAATCATCAATTGGTACGTCATCTTCTATCCTGATCCTTGAGAGATGATCAGCTACTCCATTCTCAACTCCTTTCTTGTCCTTGACTTCTATGTCAAACTCTTGAAGAAGTAGAATCCACCTTAACAATCTTGGTTTGACATCCTTCTTCTGCATCAAGTACTTCAATGCAGAATGATCAGTGTGAACTATCACCTTTGAGCCAACAAGATACTGACGAAATTTCTCAAAGGCAAAGACCACAGCTAGCAATTCCTTTTTCGTAGTTGCATAGTTCTTTTGGGCATCATCCAATGTTCTGCTGGCATAGTAAATTGCATGGAGCTTCTTGTCCTTCTTCTGTCCTAGAACCGCGCCTACTGCGAAGTTGTTGGCGTCACACATTACCTCGAAAGGTAAATCCCAGTCTGGAGGTTGAACAATTGGAGCACTCACTAAGGCTTGCTTAATCTGTTCAAAGGCTGAAAGACACTCTTCAGTGAACTCGAACTTCACGTCTTTGCAGAGAAGAGCAGTGAGTGGTCTCGCGATCTTGCTGAAATCCTTGATGAATCTTCTATAAAACCCAGCATGACCTAGAAAACTCCTCACTGATTTCACAGAATCAGGTGCTTGCAAAGTCGTCATTACTTCAATCTTGGCGCGATCCACTGCGATTCCTTCAGCTGAAACCTTGTGTCCAAGTACAATCCCATCTGTGACCATGAAATGACACTTTTCCCAGTTCAGGACTAAGTGCTTCTCTTCACATCTCCGCAGTACAGCACATAAGTTCTCCAAATAGTCTTTAAAAGATGACCCATAAACAGAAAAGTCATCCATAAAGACTTCTATGAACTTCTCTATCATATCCGTGAAGATGGACATGATGCATCTCTGGAAGGTTGCAGGAGCATTACAAAGTCCAAATGGCATTCTGCGATATGCAAATGTGCCATAGGGACATGTGAAAGTGGTCTTCTCCTGATCATCCGGATGGATAGGAATCTGGAAGAACCCTGAATAGCCATCAAGGAAGCAGTAGTAAGGATGATTTGCCAATCTCTCCAGCATCTGATCAATGAAAGGCAAAGGAAAGTGATCCTTTCTGGTCGCGGCATTCAGCTTCCTGTAGTCAATGCACATCATGTGTCCAGTCACAGTCCTTGTAGGGATCAGCTCGTTCTTCTCATTCTTCACCACTGTGACTCCCCCTTTCTTAGGAACCACGTGAACTGGGCTGACCCAAGCACTGTCTGAAATGGGATAGATGATCCCAGCTTCCAATAGCTTCATGATCTCCTTCTTGACAACTTCCTTCAGGTTCGGATTCAGCCTCCTTTGATATTCAATCGATGACTTAGTCTCATCTTCAAGGTGAATCATATGCATGCACAAGTCTGGTGAGATACCTGAAATGTCATCAAGAGAATAGCCAAGAGCTTTGCGATACTTGCGCAGCTTGCTTAGCAATAAAGTGAGCTCTGCGTTGTTTAAGGAAGCATTTACAATGACAGGATAAGTTGAATTAGGACCAAGAAATGCGTACATTAGCCCGGCAGGGAGCTGTTTAAGCTCAACTTTAGGTGCTTTGTCCTCGCTCCAGTCGCCTAACGTTGCGTCTTTGGCTGATTTCGCAGGGTGTCGATCGACACTAGTAGGTGTCGATCGACACATGTCCTCTTGGGCGACTAGCTGCAGCACTTGCTCACTAGCATCCAGCATTTTTGTGTAACCTGCAGCTGCTTCGTCCAAGTACTCAATGTCCTTTGCAGAAGTAGTCAATGCTCGCTCCAAAGGGTCTGTAAGATGGTCCTCTTGGAAAATCTCTTCAGCAAGGTTGATGAGGGAATCGACATAAAAGGTCTGTCCATCAATCGTGGGTCTCTTCATCAGCTTCTCCATGTCGAAATTCATCACCAAATCACCAATGTTCAGCTCAATCCTTCCCTTTCTCACGTCGATGATGGCTCCAGCTGTAGCCAAGAATGGTCTACCAAGTATGAGAGGGTCTTTGGGTTCCTCATCATAAGCTAAAACCACAAAGTCTGTGGGAATCAAACAATCTCCCACTTTGATAGGAACATCTTCCAAAACACCTTCAGGGATCCTGACAGAACGATCAGCAAGGACTAAGGAGATTCTGGTTGCCTTGAAGTCTGTCATATCCAGCCTAAGAGCAACTGAAAGAGGCATCAAGTTTACACTTGAACCCAAGTCGCATAGAGATCTCCCAAACTTGTCTGAAAATATGGAGCAATCAAGAACAAAGCTTCCTAGATCAGAGAGTTCCTCTGGTAGCCTATTCTGAATGACAGCACTAACTTGCTCTGATATCATCATTAATCCTTCCTCCATATCCATGTTCTTGGTCATCATCCACTTCAAGTATCTCTTTATCACTGGAGTAGTTCTAATGGCATCCATCAAAGGAATTTCAACCACTAGTCTATCCATGATAGCCTTGCATCTAGCGTCCAGTAGCTCCTTCTTAGACTTCTTTGGTATCAAGGAGAAAGGGATCTTTGGCTTATAAACCCTTTCTGCTGCAACCTTCGTTGTTGTGAGCTGATCTGGTGTAGTCCGCGTTGGGTGTCGATCGACACACTCCTGGTGTCGATCGACACTTGCCTCTGAAGTTGAATCTTTCACGTCGAGCTCGTCTGATTTGTCGTGGATCTCCTCGGGTGTCGATCGACACACAGTGGTGTCGATCGACACTGGCTCCGCAGCGTCTTCTATATCTTCGAGCTCCTCGAATTCTTCAGTGTTTAGCCTCCTGTTCTGCACAGGTTGAAGGTTCTTTCCACTCCTCAATGTGACAGCATTCACATGGCGTTTGGGATTGATATCTGTCTTCCCTCGAAGGAATTCTTCTGGCCTGTTAACAGCTTCTGCGGTTTGAGCAACTTGAACATCCAGCTTCTTCATGTGAGAGTGTATGCTCTCAATCTTTCCATTCAGGTCTTGATACAGTGAATCAATCTTCCCATTGAAGTCCACTGTCATCTTCTGCTGTCCTTCTAAGATTTGTTCAAACATAGCTTCCATTTTGTCTTGCGCAGGTGGTTTCTGGTAAGAAGAACTTCCATAGCTCCTTTGGTAATTGTTGTTGCTGTTCTGGAATGGGGGCTTTTGAGTATAACCATAAGAGTTCTGATTTCCTGTGAAGGAGCTCTTCTGATAATTTCCATTGAAACTTATGTTCCCTTGTTGATTCCCAAACCTTTGGCCTTGAAAACCACCTCCATTGATGTATTTGACATCCTCTTCTTCGCATCCTTCATCTAGTTCGAATGTCTCCACTTCATTAGCAAAGTGGACTTGCTTCTTTCCCACCAAGAGATTGTGTACGTTGTCCAGCTTCCTGTTCACCTCAGCAATTTGGCTTCCTCCAGTTACTCCAGCGTGTTGTCTTCTTTCGAAGTCTGCGTTCTTGGTGCTGTTGCAAGATGCCAAATTCTCTATAAGCACCATTGCGTCTCCTGGGTATCTTGTGTTGAAGTTGCCATTGCTCGCTGCGTCTAAGGCCATCTGATACCTCCAATCAATCCCGCGCTAGAAGATACCAAGGAGCTGCGGTTCACTGAAACCGTGGTGTGGGCAGTCCCTCTGGTACGCCTTAAATCTTACCCAAGAAGCTTTGAATGCTTCAGTGGGTCCTTGGGAGAATGTAGTGATCTTCAGCTCTTCTGATCTCGCGTCATCAAAGAAATTGCATAAGAATGCATTCTTTGTCTCTTCCCAAGTGGTTAGTGAGCCTGGATCCAACTGCTTCAGCCAGTAGGATGCATCTCCAGCAAGCGAGTAAGGGAAGAGCTTGCAGAAAACATAGTCGTAGGTCACTCCATTGGCCTTGATACTTGAAGCTAAATCTTTGAATCTCTCAATTTGGTCCATAGGGTGTTCGTTAGGAAGACCATGGAAGGGATGCTGAGCCACCAATGTGAAGTAAGCAGGCTTCAGCTCAAAGTCATTCCTTTGGAATGCAGGAGGACGGATCGCAGCTCTATTAGCATAGAACTGGTCTGGGCGGTTGTACTCGCCTAATGTTCTTCCACATCCAGCTTCTGCAGGGGCGATTTGTATCGCTGGTTCAATGATGGCGGCGCCAGCCTCATCAAGTCTCTGTCCTAGAGCATTCCTTCTATTGCCTTCTAGGTCGCATCGGTTGCCTTCTGTGTCGCGTACCACAACCATAGCCTCTGCCATTGTAGTCTGCGCAAGGTGTCGATCGATGCTTGTAGTGTCGATCGATGCTGAGGTTGGGTGTCGATCGATACTAGTTGTGTCGATCGACGCTCTGGCAGATTTTCGGTTCGTACGTTCCAAACGTCCGAGCTCCTGGTTAAGTGCGACTAGTTCCTCTTCCTTGTTGCTTCTGGTACTGGGCATGCACCTGAAACCAAAGATAAGAAACTAAATTAGTAACAAAAAAATAAAAACAAAACCTAGTCAAAATCCTAATACTAGATTCCGTAGGCAGCTATTACGTCCCCGGCAACGGCGCCAAAAACTTGATAGGGCTCAGGTTTTACCCTAATAAAACTACTGCAAGTGCACAGAAAATGCAATCGTAGTATAAGGGGTATCGAAATCCCAAGGGAAGTAGATGCTACGCTAAGGTTTTTAAATTCATATTATGCTAAGTCAAATAGATATGAAAGTAAACTAAGCTAGGCGAAATAGATAAATGAGATTAATTCGGATTAAAGTTCAGGAGACGAAGGCGCTAGGCAAGGATGATTATCACGATGAATCAGAGAATGCAGATATTATTTTGTCAGGAAATAGTTAAGAACCGTCTAGAACTTGAAACGCTAATTTAAAACTAATCAACTCTCGTTGCAGAAGTTATCTATGCCTAAATTTCAGAAAACCAAATCTCTTTGCGAGTTCAAACAATTTAGACAAGCATTAATGTTCAGGTTCGATTTTGTTCACAAAATACCTAAACCAAATCTCTTTGCGAATAGATATTTTGCTCATCTATGATTAGATCAGATTATCAATAATGCTCTCGCATCTATTAAACAACCTAGGGTTTGATTTCTAAGTGATCAATTTCAGAAATCAAGTTAAGCACAAATCAAGATGAAGATCCAAGTGATTTTCCTAACAATAATAATAATTCTACAAATTCATTATCAACCCTAAATCACCCTAACCTAACTAGCAAACTACTCAGACATAGAGATGAAAACACAAATCATGACTGAAATAAATTACATAAAAAGAATAGAGAATGATACAGGGGTTCGAAATCTGGCTCAGATGAGTTAGAATTGTCTCCCCAAAAGCTCAGGATCAATTTCTCTTTAAGTCTCAAAAACAATAAATTATGAAAATGTATTCAGGCTTAACAATGCCTGTAAACTATTTATAGAAGAGGATTTTCGTCCAGGGGCAGTCTTGTAATTTTTTCAAACTTGCTCTCTTTCCTTTTTCTGATAGAAGTCGTGAATACTTGGCCGACCTTGATTGGTGTCGATCGACACCTTGTGCGTAAATATACTCTTTCGACTTCATCACTTCGGCTGCTTCTCCAAAATGCTCCAAAAAGTTCCAGATTCTCCCATTTACCTTCAAGTGCTCTTCATCCTGTAAAGACTCAAATAGGACTCGAAAACTAACAAAAGACTCTATAAAAACACTTATATCATGGTCCAAAAGTGGGTAAAAACCATGATATATCACACAATAATTAATAAATATTATTAATAACTAAAATTAAAAAATCTCTAAATTAAAAAAATCTCTAAATTAAAATAAAATATTTCATTCTTAACGAATTTTAATATTCCGATATCCTAACATTACTATAATATTCTGATATTTTAACATTACTCTAATATTCCAATATCCTACCATTATCCAAACCTAAATATATCAAAAGAAAAATATAAATTTAGATCCATACCTTGTAATATTTGATAAAATTGGAGAGAGATCCGAGTAGAAAGATCTAGAGAGAGAGAGATCTAGAGAGATTTGAGAGAAGGTTGAGAGAAGTGAGGGGAAGGAGAAATCTCGTCACCTATATATAAGATTTAGATTCGTCGCTAATTCCTCCCAAAGTTACGAGGAATTAGCGACGACTATTATGAGTCCTCATTAATTCGTCCCAAAGTTACGAGGCATTTACGACGCCTTATTTTACGAGGAATTAACGACGAATCATCGCTAATTCGTCCCCAAATTACGAAGACTTTACGTCGACACCATTTACGACGAATTTGCGAGGATTCGTCCTTAATTCGTCCCAAAGTCATCCCCAATCAAGAAAAGTTTAAAATCTCTTATGTTTCAAATCAAACATACATAATGGGGCTTAAAAACATAAGATTTTTAAGCATGTAATCTACAATTTTAAGCAAAAACAACAAGTTTAGTTATACATTTATATAACCAAATAGATTGAACTAGATCGTATGCAAGTTTGGGGTTTAGGATATGAATTTACGACGAATTTGGGAGGAATCCTCCCAAATTCGTCGTAAAATGTAATTTTTTCTTTTAAAATCTCTTATGTTATTCAACTCAAACATAATGTTGATCTCATATAGTTTTAAGTATACCTTAGAGAATTTAAAATATTTATAAAATGAAAAGACGTAACATTCAATATAAAGAATCATAGTCGTTAAGAAGAAGTATCACTCTTAGTATACGTTATCATTCGAATTTATTAAAAACATAAGATTTTTAAGCATGTAATATACAGTTTTAAGCAAAACCAACAAGTTTAGTTATTGATAGTCTCTCATTTTAGCATGTTTTTAACACTCATATAGGATAGTTTTGCATCCATACATGCATTCATTAGATAGTTTTAGGCTAGATTGCATTCATTTGAGAGTTTAGTGAGTCTTAGCTTAGGATATTGTATATATGTTGCATTTGAAGTGTTTCTCAGGTATTCTAGAGCTTGAAGAGGCTATTGGGAGGTTGATGAATGAGCAAGAAGTCCATGAAGGGGAAGAACAGAAGGAAAACATGCAGCAAAACTCGCAAAGGACATGAAGAAAGCAGTATCGGTGTGTTGTATCGGTGTGATCACACCGATACACATATCGGTCTGATGTATCGCTATGATCACACCGATATGGAACCCGCGATTTTCTTTACTTAAGACGAAAATACACTGTTGATCATCATTATCTAGTTGACTTTTTATTTCTAAACTTTTCCAGAAACTCTCTCTGTATTTGGTGATTTTATTTGCAAGACCTTTGGATCAAAAACTTCAATTCAAGAGTTCTTCTTCTATAATCTCTTCCCTTTACTCTTCCTAATGCTTATTATCAAGTTTTTACAAGTTTTTGTTGGTTTGATCATGAACTGTGAGTAGTCTTTTCTAGAATCTTTGGATGTGGTAGATTAGAGTGATTAAAGAGTTAATCTTTGATGTTTAGAGATTATAATGTTTAGATCCTTTCTTGTTTAGTGATCTTAATGCTAGATTAGCTTTGAGAAAAGTGATTTAGATCTTAGAGAATTTCTCACCCAAAAGGTGTTTGATAAAATTCTCTAACCAGCTAAATCAAGAGATTTGCATTCCTAGCTCATGGGAGTGATTGTCTAGGGTGTTTATTGGTAGATTAGAACTGAATCTTAATGCTTGTTGATTATCTTTTCACAAATAAAAGTTTGTTCTTGATTAGATAATTAGCAAAGGGGTTAGTGCCATGAGAGTGGATTAGTCTTATTAAAGTTCTAAACCTAAGGATTAGCATTTATGTCATTGTTTGAACATCATAAATTAGCTCTAGGATCACCCAAAGTCCATAGCCTCATCCCTTGATTCGACTTTTGCATTGTTAATCTAGTTTAGTGTATTGCTTAGTTTCTTGTCTTGTTTTAGTTGCTTATTTTCAAATGCTTAAGTTGTTAGTTACCTTTTGAGTTTGGTTGTTTGCTTTTCATTTCACTTTTAAGTTGTTAGTTTAAAACCCAGTCTTTTATATTTGCTTAGCTTAAGAAATTTTGTGCATTCCTAGTGTCTTAGATCTCTAGTTCCCTGTGGATTCGATACCCTAAGTGCTACAATGATATGAGTAGTAGGGATTAATTGAAAGTGGAAAAATCCCGCTATCAGTTATACATTTATATAACCAAATAGATTGAATTAGAGTATGCAAGTTTGGGGTTTAGGGTATGGATTTACGACGAATTTGGAAGGATTCCTTGCAAGGAATTTGCGAGGAATCCTCCCAAATTCGTCGTAAAATGTAATTTTTTCTTTTAAAATCTCTTATGTTGTTCAAATCAAACACAATATTGATACTCATATAGTTTTAAGTATACTTTAGAGAATTTAAAATATTTATAAAATGAAAAGGCGTAACATTCAATATAAAGAATCATAGTCGTTAAGAAGAAGCTAAGTATCACTCTTAGCATACGTTATCATTCGAATTTTAAAAAAACATAAGATTTTTTTATTGTATATAACTTTTTAAGTGAAAATTACAAAATATATATAGCTTAAATTACATGGATTTTATAAATCACCATTATATTCATTTTCCGATACATCTGATTCATCACCTTCTTCATCATCGGGTGAATCACTTTCTTCAAACTCTGGCTCTTCTTCTTCTTCAGTAGTATCGTCTGGAAGATCTTCATCAACCTCGCTATTTTGCGGATCTATTAGTAGAATATCGCCGGTACTCTCATCTGGTTGAAGAATATCATAGCAATGATCTTGTTGCATTGACAGATCAACAATTTTTTCCCTTGGAGAAACTTTAATAACTACTAACCATGGGATGTCTGTTGTGCGAACTCGGGGATAAGGAACAAAGGTGACTTGTTCTGCTTGCGATGCAAGGATAAATGGCTCGAACTTGTTGTAACGCCGTGATTTATTGACGTCTACCGTCCCATTTTTATTTTTACGTACACCTCGACCAACAGTTGGATCGAACCAATCACATTTGAAGAGAACACATTTCATTGCAACCAACCCGGGGTACTCAACTTCAATTATGTCTTGCAACACCCCATAAAAATCAATTTCGCCCCTCACACAAAGACCAAGATATACATTTCGTTTTTCTCTAGCAAAGTCGGGATGTACCATCTTAAAATGTTTCCACGCTTTTGCATCTGACGGATGATTGACCTCCCCATCTGTCTGCAAATGATCAGCATGCCATCTCATGGATGCAGCAGTCCTTTCCGAGTGATACAATCTTTTCAACCTATTAGTTATTGGAAGATACCACATCTTTTGGTACGACACCCTATTACGACCAGCACCTTGCGGTTTATATTGTGGCTTATGGCAAAAACGACACTCCTGCAACTTGTCATCATCTTTCCAATATATCATGCAATTGTCTACACAAACGTCTTTCATCTCAGAAGGTAACTCAAGACTAAAAACCAGCTTTTGTATCTCATAGTAACTCTCAGCAGCTAAATTATCTTCAGGCAAAATCTCCTTAATCAAATCAGCCCAATCATCCATGCAACCTCACATAAGTTATAATCAGTTTTAATGGTCATCATCCTAGCTGCCAAGGACTATTTAGAGTGCCCATCTCTACATCCATCGTAGAGTGGCTGATTTGCAGTATCTAACATATCATAAAATCTTTTGGCATCTAAATTGGGTTCCTCGTCTTAAATATTACTATCATGACCAGCAGCTAGAAATGTACATGTGTTTTCATGAAATGCATCTGTAACCATCTCATGAATCCTATCATGATCACCATATTCACCATGATCATCAACTTGATGCACATTATTTGACTCAGCATCATTAACTGCTTGATTATTACCGCTACTACTAGCAGCATTTCCCCATGCCCTTTTCCATGATTATACCAAATATAATAGTGCGGAAAAATCCTCTATTTAATAGATGCGACCACACTTTTGAGATACGAATAAATTTCATATTCATGCATTTTTGACAAGGACAGTACATCATACCACTTTCAATGTTAAGTTGCAAACTTCCCGCTTGATACAAAATCTTTCTAGCCCATCTTGAAACTCCCTCGTCAGCGATCCCTCCGAATCTTTACGATTATACATCCAACTTCGTATTTCGTATATTGACATATTTTTTTTGAATTTTTTTTTTTTGGTATATAAGAGAGTTTTTGTTTTTTTGGAACAAGAATATATTGAAAAAGTGTTTAAGAAGTGTTTTTTTTTTGGTGAAGAGTTTTTTTTTTAGGTGAAGAGAGAGTTTGTTTTTGTTTTTGTAGTTTTGATAATGAAGTGTTGCTTCTATATATAGGTTTTTTTTTTACATCGAATTACCAACGAATTTCCAACGAATTAAAAAAGAATATTTTCGTGGCAAAAAAACCAGTACGTTTTCATCTAACTTATTTTCCTCTCTAATACGTCGTTAATTTACTTCGAATTACTTTCTAGGTAATTCATCGGAAATTAACGACGAAATTCCGAGGAATCCACGTCAAACATGTTTCGTCGCTAATTCGTCCTAATTTAACGACGAATTAGCGACAAAATATATTTTCGTCGTTAATTCCTCGTTAATTCATTGGAATTTACGATGATTTTACAACGATTTATTTTCGTCGCTCTTTCCGACGAATTGCCGACGTTTATAATTTTCCTCATAAAATCCTCGTTAATTCAATGCTAATTTACTACGATTTATTTTCCTCGCAAAAAATCATGGCAAACGTTATGTTTTCTTGTAGTGAGCACTGGCTTAAATCGATGCTATGGAGGATCATTTGTTAACTTGCTTTAAAGTTTTATCAATTTGCTTTGCTTGCAGGAATGGGACAGTTTGATACTATTAAATTTTGCACTGGAACATAAACTTTTACGTCATGAAGGAGAAAGAGAGATCATGAGATATGTCTCAGGTACTTTAATCAAATTTTAACTGCCTTTGATTCCACCATATAGGATCCCGATCATAGAAAATTGGTGTGACTTATTTCCCACTTTATCATAATGATGATGGCAAGGTTCAATGTAAGATGCAGATCTTGAATCAGGTAAATGGTAGTTGAAAAGGGTGGATTTGTTTATGCTCCTATTAGTCAGTTTCTTGGTTAAGTTGTTCGCGGTGAGAAACATAAGCTTTGTAGATATAGACCTTAAGATTCTGAAGGAAACATATAGGTCCTGTCATGACGCAGATTTTTGAGTTTGTTTGACCCGTTACTGTAATACTACTCTGTTTTGTGTTATCACACTAACGTTAACTTCCACGCGTGGCAGACTTCTAGGACATGTGTGGTAATAGCAGCAAATGCAGGAGGAGCATGGACTCCAATTGGTGATGTTACTACAAAATGCAAGGTTAGTTTTGTTTTCTCAGCGATTAGATTACATTATGTTATAAGCTCTCTCGTATTTCTCCCTTCTCTTTCTGGATGTTCATGTATGCCTTCTCATCTCTATCACTTGATGTTGTTATTCTCTGTTCTGGGAAGTCACTGCATTATCTTGTCCTTTGTTGAGTATTACATGATTTAAAGTATAGATCGATCTTAATATATCCTTAATATATGGTTCTTTGTATGTATGTTGTTGGAAATCAATTAATTCAGAATTGGCGCCACTAATTAGACCAAAAATATAAAATTGCTGCTTGTGACCCGGAACCGACGATTTTAGGTTGGTTTATCCATCATAATTATTTTTATATATAAACCCGATTCCTACGACATTCCGACGAATGTACGTTTCCAACAATCAAATTCAAACGAAATTTGGTTTGTGATAAACACGTTGGAAATCGCGATTTCCAACAAAATACCAATGAATGTGTATGTTGGAATATGAGGTTTTTCTTGCAGTGTGCGGGTCGATCACCTAGTTAACTAGTAAATACAATAGTAAAGATACATGAAATGATACAAATCCGACAGAGATAAACTCTCCGGAAACTAAGCCGCGGAAAAACAGATTTCCCCGGAGACAAGGCCCTATGAATGGGAAGCATACATAATCAAAGAGAGATCGAAAAAGTACATATTGTAAGGTCAAAACCCTTAACTTAAGCAGAGCAAATATTAAACCAAAGTCATGAACTCACACCAAACCGACCATTCAAGCTAACTCAAGAAGATTCTTTGAAAGAGACTTACCGAGGGCGCCTACAGCCGAACCAACGATAAGTAAAGATTGTAAAACCCATTATGTTTTAACTAGTAATAGGTCAAATAAAAATATATACTTAAAATATATATATTGGCAATATTATATTATGTAAGGAGAAAAGAAAGTATAATATATATAATATTCAAGACATATTATAAAAATGTAATTATTATTTAATATAACTTTTACATTTGCAATTATATATCGCTGTTAACGGTAGAAAAAATGAAATTTTAAAAATAAATCAGTTTCAAAAGACACAAAACGATATGAAACGTTTGTGTGATTGTTGTTAAACACTAAAACTGTATATGTATAAAAATATACAGTTTACATAATATATAAGAAAATTAATCAATATTTAAATATTACAAATATTTATGTCTATAAAAAACATTTATGCATGCATAGGCATGCATGCCAAGCATAAAAATTAAATAAATTATTATATGTTTTAATATTTTTCTGTTTATTTAGTTATTATATTTACAATTTTATCTAAGGAAGTATTTTAAAATCTTGATGAATGGCTTTTTTATTTTCAATTTCTATTGAAATCTATAACATTTTTCATTTGAATTATCGTAATTATTATTATTATTGAATATTCATATAATGTTATTATTAATACATAATTAATTATGTGCAAATAGATCAACTTCAATATACAATTAATTATATATTCAACATATAAAATGTTTTATAACCCGTACACGGTGCGGGCCGATCACCTAGTTAACTAGTAAATACAATAGTAAAGATACATGAAATGATACAAAGCCGACAGAGATAAACTCCCCGGAAACTAAGCCGGCGGAAAAACAGATTTCCCCGGAGACAAGGCCCTATGAAAGAGAAGCGTACATAATCAAAGAGACATCGAAAAAGTACATATTGTAGGGTCAAAGCCCTTAACTTAAGCAGAGCAAATATTAAACCAAAGTCATAAACTCACACCAAACCGACCATTCAAGCTAACTCAAGAAGATTCTTTGAAAGAGACTTACCGAGGGCGCCTACAGCCGAACCAACGATAACAAATTCCTCCTATAGCGATGAAAGCCTACCTCTCAAATCTTGAATTTCTATGCCTCATAACCCAGCAAGACAGAACCACACTTGATTCCTTAACTTTCTCCCGGATGCGGCGGCAACGTGGGAAACGCTTTTTTTACACGCCTAGATAGAAGCATCTTGAACAGAGAAGATCTCGATCAAATCTAGAAAGTAGAGACAAGGAGCAAACAATAAACAAAACGGAACCGCCTATAGCGTTAACAAACAATAGACAAGATCTTGATGTTAATGAAAATTCCAGACGACAAAAAAAACAAGTGTGGGAGTTGAGCATTAACGAGTTGACAGAGAAACGAACTTGAAAACGGTTTACGGCAAACGCCACTTCATGCACCGTTGTTCTTACGCGTGTATGTTCACGTAAGTTATCTGAACTTGTTCGCCGCATAATTTGAAATAATAATATATTCAAATGGTGTTTAGCATAATAAAATGTCTTGATTTCTGATGGAAACATATTGGAAGAGCCAACCGGTACAATCCAAAACATCGAACCAAACCAAAATACCTTAATTGTTGTTGAGTGTCGAGACGTTATGAGTCTCTTTGGGCTACAATCGTCAAGAGATTGTAGATTGAATCGATATGAGATTCTTTGTATTGGTGTTCATAGCAAGTGTAATTGGTGTTTGAAGATCAATAAACCGGTAAAATCCAAAACATCGAACCAAACCAAAATGTGCGGAGTAATCGTCCATACATTTGACTCGTGTTTTTGTTTTTCTTAAATTATTTTAAGTAGATTTATAAGGGTTATTGAGAGATGGATTTAAGTAGATTTTAAAAATTTGTAAAGTTGAAAGATTTTAAAACTTCTTATGGATTTAAAATATAGGATTTGAATTCTTGGGAGATTCATAAAATATATTACAATGGATTGTCATTGATTTTCATTTTTTGTTTTTTCTACAATTCAAAAATTAAGGTAACATGGAGGTTATTAGGAGATAGATTTAAGTAGATTTTAAAATTTTGTAAAGTTGAGAGTTGGATTGAAGTTAATAATTTTGAAGAAAATTGAAATATAGGCATCATTGAATCTCAACAAAGAGAGAATACGCTAATAATTGGAGAAATAAGATACCGTCTAAAATGTGGGCAGATGTAGAGGGAACTGAAACTCAACGTTGATCGTGAGAATGAAACTATTTTACTTATTATGTTATTTGATTTTTTTTTTATGTAATGATCTTCTAAGATTTTACATTCAAATGGTTTATCTTCTACAAACGATACTCTATCTTCTTATATTTCAAACGATGTATACAAAACGTCATTTATACACAATTCTATGAAGTGAAAAAAAGAGAAGAAAGAACTAAGCAAGAACACATGTTTCACACATATTTTGGTTTTGAAACAAGAAAGACTGTCATGTTTTGGTTTCTCCCTCCTACTGTTTGGTTCCTGTCGATGCAAGTAGAGTAAATTATTAATGAAAAAAGGTTAATGAGAGAGATGTAGATGTGTATAAGAGACAGATTGTTTGGTTCCTGTCGATGCAAGTAGAGTAAATTATTAATGAAAAAAGGTTAATGAGAGAGATGTCGTTCATCTGGATTTGTCAATGAGAGAGATGAAAAAAGGTCAATATCGTTTTTTTGGTATGAATTTTAAGAATCTCATGTATATACATAGTATTTTGAAAGTTGAGTCTTATATATTAAAATGTATTTATAGCACGGAAGAAACAAATGCGCATACTACATACTATAAAATGTATATGTAGCACGTAATCAGAATATAAAGCTTTCAGAATCTCGTTATGTTCCAAAAATATCTGTTTTTATACGTATTGAAAGCTTATGTTTCTGTTTTGAAAGCTTAAGCTTCCATATTAAAAGCGTATACAATATATTTCATCTTTTATCTATAAAAAATATTGTTTAAAATTATTATTTTAATCACGATGATGAGATATCATAAGTGATTAAATTGATAAGATTAATGAGATTATCTCAAAAAGTTGAGGCGTATAATATTTCTTTCGATAACTAAGAATTTTAAATAATTTTATTTGATAAAATTAAAAAATTGAGAATAAAATGGTGTTTTGATTTTTTTTATTTTGATTAAGTTTAATTATGTAAAATATACTAATTAAATTTGAATTATGTATAATCATTTATCAATATAATATAATGTTTAGCTTTATATATATATATGCATACAATTCCAACACGTACCCGTTTCCAATTTTTTTTTTAAAAACCGCTTTTATGTTTTCATACGATTCTGCTTCTGCGTTTTCATACGATTACGCTTCCAAGTACACGCTTCTGATTCCATATAACTTTAGTTAACAATGAATTTTACTAAGATTTGAAGAATCAATGAACCAGCAATGGTAAAAGTCTCAAAATTTTAAAATCTACTTAAAATCCATTTCCCAATTACCTCCATTAGTCTCTTCCTCATATTCAGGAATCTATATCTCCACTTTTCCATTTCCCTAACTTATTCTTAGTTATATTGTTCTATTTAAATCAATGAAAGATAAAAAATAGACCGTCATGATCTGTCCATTAAGTGTTCTTGTGTTCTATTGGGACCTGTGCTAGTTACACTTTCTAATTACTAAGAGCATCTACAATGCGTAGATACTCTAATGGGTTCTTAAGAGTATTTTAATTATATATTTTGAAAATTTTGAAATTAAGAACCTCATTAACCATAATTAAAATAGGGAGGGTCCAATGGTAGAACCCAATTGAGGTTCTTAAAAAAATAAAATAACTTGGGATTTAAAAAGGAGACAATGAGCATACCTGCAGTCGCCGAGCATACCAAGAACTGCACCAAGCTGTGAACACAACTCTGGTGTATTTCCCTCCCTCCCTAGTTGATGTCGAATGTCCTCGGTACACATTGCCAACCTTGATTTTGTACTTGTATAATTATGGGCTTCAAATGCCTGCGAATACAAGTTGAATAAAAACAAGGTTATTATCAATAACAAGAACTCAACAGCAGAACAGTTTAGAAAACGTAACTGGTTGAAATTGAGGTTAACAAAAACTAGAAGATAGCATAATCGCAGAACCTACAGTACTACCATCAGTTTTCACATTATCCTAAACGTGTCAGTTCTTTAGCATCAAAAGTAGATTTCTAGTGCATTCTGCACTATCAGAAAAATGAAACTTCCATGCTAAATGAGATGAAAAATTAACAAGATAGGTATATACACACACATATATGGAGACTACTCTGATTCATACCCAAGCTGCGAGAGCGATCGGTTGATAATCCCAGCTTCCTTCAGACGCTCTCCAGCTGCACCAGATAGCTTTTGTCATTCAGAACCAGCCAGATCAACAAGGTTTATTCTGCTCGTCTTTAAGCTGCTTAACCCATCTGCAACATTCTGTTAGAAGTACATTCAAACAAAGTCAGACGTTTCTTCCATCATACTAATCTACAAATTAAAAAAAAATAAAGGTAGCATCTCAGCTTCACAGCTTCCTCATAAAAAGCCAATAATAATATGACAAAAATAAAAGAAGAATAGCCTACCTTGCATCGGGATTCATCGTCGGGACGAGCAGCTTTAGAGAAAGAGCAAGCAGAAGCCCTTGTTTCGCCTTGTTTTCGAGTAGAGGCATCGTCGGGACGAGCAGCTTTGGAGAAAGGACAGCCAGAAGCCGCTGTTTCGCCTTGTTTTCGAGCAGATGCATCGTCGGGACGAGGAGCTTTCGAAAAAGGGCAATCAGAAGTCGTCATTCGTGGAAGATACCAACAACCCCTACACCTCAAAACAAAATTTCAATCCAAAATCACTAAAACTGCTTTCTCCACAATGAAAATTATGAAATCGATTCTTAAGCTGATACAACTTCTCGATATACCAAATCCCTAACAGCTGAAAAAAGTCGAACATCGCAGCTTAATTGAATTGACTAACAATTTCGGAAAGTGAAATTTCAGATAGCGATTGAGAAGTAGCTCATCAGAGAGAGAGAGAGAGAGAGAGAGAGAGAGAGAGAGAGAGAGATGGATAAACCTGGATTGGATTGGATTGGATTGAGATTACATGCAGATGTCCTTTAGCGGCTCCTCTCTTCAATCAATGATCGATGGGGGATTATAGCGATTGAGCGACGATGGCCAAGGAGAGAGGGAAGACTTCTGCCTGTAGATCCATGGCGAGGTCCATCTTTCTGGTTTCTGGTTTGATTGATCGGATTGTTTCTCCTCCATCGTCACCGTCGAGAGAGAGAGAGAGCCACGAGAAAGATGGAGAAAGAGAGAGAATGCCTTTTTTGGATTTAATTTTTCCAATTTTCTCTAGAAAATTGTAACAAATAGGAATGGCTCTTATCAACTCTAAAAAGCCTTACTTTAGATCAGATTCTTATGATTTTATTTCTTTTTGAATTTTCTTTTCTACCTTTTTCTAAGAACTCTTAGGGTAGATACCTCGTTGGAAGTGGTCTAAGAGTCTGTTTGTTTCATCATTTGTGATCTCCATCCAACTGATCCATTTAAATGCTCCATCTAGATGTTGTTCGTTTCATTTTTGGTTATTCATGCGAATGATCTATTTAGATGTAATTTTGTTTGTTTAATTAGTTAATTTTAATTTTGAATGATTTCAATTAAAAATGACTAAAATGGCTCTACTTTCATCTAATCATATTTTTTTTGATTTTAACAATATTATTTTAATCTTAACTATACTAATTTTTGATCTAAAATATATATATAATTCAATATTCAAATTATTATTTTAAATATTTATAAATCATGTTTCTTTAATTTTGACGGTTTTGCCGGGAAAACGCAAATTTACGATTTTGGCAGGAAAATGTAATTTCTCGGTTATTGCAGAAAAACGTAATTTATGGGTTTTGGCGGAAAACGTGATTTCACGTTTTAACGGGAATATGAGTTTTTGCGATTTTGACGGAAAAATGCGATTTCGCAGTTTTGACGGAAAACATGATTTGCGGTTTTGTCAGTAAAACGCGATTTGTGGTTTTGACGGGAAAACGCGATTTCGCGATTGTGACGAGAAAACACGTTTTTGGTAGGAAAACGTGTTTTTACGGATTTGACAAAAAAAACGCGTGTTTGCGGTTTTAGCAGAAAAATTCGACTTCTCAGTTGTGTGGTTTTGGCAGAAAACACGATTTTTGTTTTTAGGATAATTGTAACCTTCGTCTAGATAAGAGTATTTTAGACATTTTTTATTTTGGACTGCATGATCTACACGGAGATGACACAATTTGATCCATTTAGATGAGTTTAAAAAATAGAGTAAAATTTATAAAATCATCCAAATGATCCATTTGGATGGAGATGATCCAATTTTGTTTTTGGTGCTGTTCATTCGGATGAAAATGATCCAATTTTATAAAATCATCTAAATGGAACAAGCCAAAAAATGTTTTGCTTCTCTTTCTAGTCTTTACAATAATCCTCTATATATTAATTGAGAAATATTTTTAGAGAATAGACATATTTTTTGAAATATTTACAGTGGTGCCATTTTACTAATGTGTCATTCTTCTAGTATTTTAATACAAATTTTTTTTTTTGATTAAACTAATTACATTATATGCTTTTATCCATTTATTACTTTTAATAGAAACAAAAAAATTTGTTTTAATTTTTGGATTATTTAAAATCGAATTTTAGGTTATGAGATGATTTATGATATACATCATATTACACAATCTATTTTCTAAAAAGAATAAAAAATAGTTTAAAAAATATTATTTAATAAAATATAATTTATATACAATTTATGATATACACAATACTTTTTTTGATTAGACATAAAATATGCTTACAATATTTTTTTTTCGATATGTGTGATTTTAATTAAAAAAATTATAAAAAATTAAAACTATAATTTAGGTTACAATAAAAAAATAATTCGATTTTAATCGATATCCATACTTATAAATATACTTTTTGTTTATATGGTTTGTTAATAGAAACATATAAATTAACAAAATAATATAAATATTTAAACTTGAAAACAAGTTAAAAATCTTATGTCAAAATGTTGAAATATTAAATTATATTATTCACATATATAAAACTGATTAAATTAATTTTACATTAAACAATTGCAAAATCATTTTTAATAAAATTGTTTATAGATTTTTCATTATCACCTAGTATAATATATTTTGTTTGATAAGTATAATATGATATATAAATACATATAATCTCATCATAAATATTATAATTTAACAACAATTTCCAATTAATCTCCAATAAATCTCTGATTTTTTTTAAAACTGGCTAGGCAATTTCCAACAAGGCTTGGAAAATTCAATTTCCTCAATTTCACTTTTTTTTTTTGGGGATCAAATTTCACTTCTTTTTCAAATGAATGAAATCTTCCATTTCGATGAAAATAAGATCTCCTAAAATTATAATATTCTCCGGCGAGCTTACCAAAAAAAAAAAAATATTCTCCGGCGACACTTTCTCTGTAGGACCGTTTAAACCCTGAATCCGTAATTAACCAAAAAAAATTAAGAAGGGTTTCGGGAAACGCCGTAAAGTCCAAACCTTTATCGGGCACTTTGGTTTTCCGGTGATCTTGAGATTGTGGGTCCTTCACAAATGAATCCGATTCAACGTCTCTCCTTGAGAAGGTTGAGCAGCGTCGGGTCATGCGTACGGCATTTCTGCGGAGGAGCGTTGCGAGACGGCGTGAAGGACGAAGGAGACTGGTTTTACTCGCGGGAATGGTGGGACCCTCACAACGGCGACCACACGGTTTCACAAGCTACCTCCGGCAAAGGAAACGGCGTCGTTTCAGTCGTCGCTCACCCTTCTTCTCTTCCTGTGAGTTTCTGATTTCTTCCTCTTTACAATCAAAGCTCTCTTTGGGTGTGAATATGTGGAATCATTCCGTGAAACTTGATTTTTTGTTCTTGATCTGTAGATTATTGAAGCTAACACATTGTTTGAATATGTTAGTATCTGTGGAATCAATCCTTGAGACCTGAGTTTGTTCTTTGATCTGTAGCTAGCTTTTTTTTTTCTTTGACATTGATTGATTAATTTTAGGAGATTTCTAATGATTTTTTCTTACGTAGAGTAGAGATTCGTGGGCAGAAACTGAGAGTTGGCTAGAGAAAAGGTATATGGAGATAATGCCAAGAGATGGAGAGAAGAATGAGAGGTTTAAGATACTTGGATATCAATGGAGATCGCTTCGGTTCAACGACGATACTCGACAAAGCACAGTGAAAGTCATGGCTGCTTGTAGGGAATTGCAGCCGAGTTCGATTTTCTACATGCAACAGCCTCATTGCATTGCTGTTCCATGTGATTTGCTAAACCCTTTTTTCTTTTCTTGTCTTGTGTCGGTTTTAGAGCTTATGAGCTCTCTTAGTTTCCATTAGATGCTTAATCTTTAGGAGATCCATGAAAGAACATGGCTTGTTCAAATGAGTGAATGGGGGCTAATAGGTTTATTTTTAGTTATTACCGTTATTTGTCATGTTTGATTTTCTACATGCAATTGCCACATTGCCTTGCGGTTCCATGTGATATGTTAACCCTTTTTCCCTTTCTTTATATGTTATCTTGAGTGGCTTTTAGGGATTACGACCTCTCTTAGTTTCCATTAGATGCTTAATCTTTAGGAGATCCATGGATATGCCAAAGAAAATGATACATGGAACTTGACTTGTTTAAATGAAACTAGATGAGTGAATGGGGCTAACCGTTTTAGTTATTAGTTACTATCACATTTTGTCTTGTTCACTTTTCTGATAGTTCTCTGTTTCCAATTAGAAAATGGGTCTCTGGATTATTGTTTTCCTAATTGAAGAACCAATTGGTGAAAGATTGGAGTATATTAAGGAATGTGGATTAAGCATTTGCTTATTATGTATAAACTCTTGTTTATTGTGTAAGTCCTCTGTTTTCAAGTATAAACTAGTTTAGTTTAATGGTGATTCCGCTGTTGCTTTTAGTTGGCCTCTACCTCAACAAAGGTTTTTAAGCCAAACTCTTTATTTTTGGTGACAGATTTGAAGAGCATGGTTTCAGTTGGATTGACTTCACTTGCAGCTTCCAAATATGATATGAGGAGTGCAGCTATTGGGAAGAAACAAATGCGCATACTATGCATTGGTCACGGAGGAGGAAGCTTACCTTTGTTTTTAGCTAATCACATTCTTGGTTAGGAACTTTTCATGTACCTATATTCTTCTTCTAGAACCTCCATCTCTTAATTCTTATGTTAATTGATGTTATTAATCTGTCTCCTAGGTGCGGTTGTTGACATAGTTGAGATCGACCCGCTAGTTATCTCAGAGTCAGTTCGAGCAATGGGCTTCCCTGCATTCTCTGTCATGACAGAAACGGGGAAACGTGCATCACCGACTCCTGACATTATCGACCAAGTGATGTGGCAAGGCATCCATGAGAGGCTCTTCCTCCACGAATCAGAAGCTAAGGACTTCATTCTCAAGAACCAAGATAATTCTTATGACATGATCTTCATGGATGCTTATAACGGAGCAGACATCTTTCCCCATACTCTGTGGGATTCGGATTCCGTGTTCATGAAAGCTCTGAGCGAAAGACTTCACCGTGAGCATGGAACTCTAGTGGTGAACCTTCACTCTGATGCAGACATCTCAGACATAGACAGATCAAACGAAGGTGTAACAACGGGGAAGTATGCGAGGAAAGTCGGTAGAGCTTATAAAAAGGGTTTGATGGAGAATGAGAGGAAAGGGATGGTGTTTGCTTGTGAAGTTCCATGGCTATGTAATGTATCTCTTGTTGTGAGCAGAGGGATGAGGTCAGAGGGAAGACATAGAGACAGCATCATGAGCAATCTCATGAAGACATCTTTAGATGTGGACCGAATCTTGCGTCTGCCTTTCTCTTGCTTGGATTATCTGAAAACTGGTCTTGCCCTCATATAAATTGGTCTCAAGAATAAAGAGAAATAAGCCAAAAACTAAACACACTAATGGGGGGTTATTCAATTTGATTCTAGTGTTATTCAATTATACATGAATTCTTTTAAATTCATGTGTTATTGGATTGAATATTTGTAGTCATTCTATTAGATTTCTAGTGTTATTCAATTTATTAACTTTTAATTTTATTAAATGTTAGTGATATTTAATTTTAGAGTAGCTTTCAAAGTAGTCAGTCATTTGAAAGAAATTTAAAAGAATCTCACCAAAAGAATTATTAAAAACCAATTCCAAGTTTTTTTTAATGGTCACTGTGATGGAATCCATCAAAATCCAATTAAAAACTATGTAATGCTTTAAAATCAATCATCCATAAATTCTTTCAAATTCAAGCATTCAATAACACCCCCTAAAACTTGTGAATTGTGGCTTCAATGTGGTTGAAAGACTCATTTGTCTTGCACATGAGGTTGAAATAGAATCGTGTTGTGGTTCCATATAATCATACAAGAGTTGTCTCGTGTATCATGTGTAGCTCGAACACGATAAAGCCATGGTCCCTCGACTCCCTCCAAAGAGAAGTTGTTGATCACATAACATGTAACTTTATCTTTGTAATACTCTCCGATTGAAACAGAGACTCTACACGTCTCCTATGTGACTTTTTGCTCCTCTCTAATTGCCATCACCTTAACGGACGCAACCTTCTTCAGCGTCTTGAGTTTTAACTTCTCAACTAAACCTTTTGAAACGATGTTGTTAGGCATAATCTATCTATATCTATATTTTGATTTTGGTGAATGGAGATCTCTCATTCAATCTCACTAATGAAATCACCTAATTAATTTCTCTTGCCATCAGTTTATAAATTACTGTATTAACCTTATGATTCAGAAAACCCTAAATTTATTTTTTTTTGTCAGCCTCTTCCGTCGACTGCAGGTAATATCGGTTTTATCCAGGACAAAAAAATAATATTGGAATAAAACAAAATAAAACCTAGCCCGGGAAGAGCCTATATATATACAAACGGATAATTGCATGTTATTTCAATCTTATATCGTTTTGGGTTTAGTTTTGTTCTTGAGTATTTATTATCTTTTATATTTACGATTTACTATTTTTTCGCTTCTTCGTAGTTATTCGTGTTTATTATTTGAATTGATCATTCATGTTTTGATATATATATTTATAGCATTCGTGAAGGCGGTGTTGTGATCGGATGGGATAGCTGGTCGCAAGTCAAATTGGTTGTTTTTGTTCAATTTTGCCGTCTCATGTCTTCGTTTGTTTTGTTTACACTGTGTGTTCAACAAATCTGGATTCATGAGGTCCATGTGACTTGATATCGAAGGTACTCAGAAGATGTAACAGTTATTTTTGATTGTTTATTTTTACTTTTTTTTATCTGATTGCTTCTTTCCTATGGTATGGCCTTGATGTGGTGCCACTCGAAAAATTGCAATTTTTTTTTTCGAAGTTCTTATGAATTTTTAATATATGTTTTGTTTATGTTTGTTGAAAATTTGATTTTGTTTATCCAATATAAAATATTCCCGGGCATAGAGAAAAGGTGAGGAGGGATCATATTTTAATAAATCCAATTGTTAGATATTTAGTCTCAATTATTTATTGATTTATCATGTTTGTAAACGTCGTAGTTATTCGCTAATGGATTTTCGTTCCAAGTGGGTTTGTGATGCCAGTTCGGGGTTCGCTAAGGTGATGTGTTTGTTTATCGTTTGTGATAAATGCACGTGTTCCCTTGGATGTTGGTGAGTCTTACTATCTCGTGGTTTGTTTTCTTAATGTTTTTTTTATTATTATTATATAAGGTCTTTTTTTGTTTTGTGATTGAGTATGTACGGTTTATGTTAGGTTTTGATCATTTGTTGACAATAACGGTGAGTATATTCAAGCTATTATTGAAGCCAGTGTTTGGGCTTCACCGAGTCAGTTGCGTAGACTATTTGCGTTGTTGATGTGTTCACGTAGTTTGATGAGTCATGTGTGTGGGATGCAGCTTCTGTTCTTTTTTGTCGGATTGCATATTACCGGTGCGTCGGATTGGAGTATGTCGTGGTTATCNTGCGTTGTTGATGTGTTCACGTAGTTTGATGAGTCATGTGTGTGGGATGCAGCTTCTGTTCTTTTTTGTCGGATTGCATATTACCGGTGCGTCGGATTGGAGTATGTCGTGGTTATCAAGCTTGATAATCGTCTTGGATTACTACTGGTTTTATATTTCTCGATTTAAAATTTTAAAATATCACGTAATTAACTGTTAGTGTTTCGTTTTTGGATTCTTGTATTGGTTCCTCCATTTGTATACTGGAGTTTTTTTCACTATAGCATTTGAAGCACGGAGTTGGGTCAGTTATAAAATACAAAGTTTTATATCGTTTGTTTGGTTTTGAATGTGGGATTGTCAACATTATTAATTCGTTTTGGGGCATTAGGATAGTAAAAAAAACTGTAAAAAGCAAAAAATTACAAAAAAAATGTTTTATTATTGTAGAATGCTATTTATGGATTTTATTCATGTTATATGGCTCTTGTACATTGTATTTGAAAAGTCGTGTATTAGTTAAAATAAACTATTTCCGAAAAATTAAAAGGTCAATCTTTCCAAAGGTACCAAGATCATGTAGTTCTTTTTTGGGATAAGAAGCCTGTCTCTTATACACATCTAGATGTGTATAAGAGACAGGTTTTATTATTGTAGAATGCTATTTATGGATTTTATTCATGTTATATGGCTCTTGTACATTGTATTTGAAAAGTCGTGTATTTGTTAAAATAAACTATTTCCGAAAAATTAAAGCTGTCTCTTATACACATCTAGATGTGTATAAGAGAGGTGTTTGCTTGTGAAGTTCCATGGCTATGTAATGTATCTCTTGTTGTGAGCAGAGGGATGAGGTCAGAGGGAAGACATAGAGACAACATCATGAGCAATCTCATGAAGACATCTTTAGAAGTGGACCGAATCTTGCGTCTTCCTTTCCCTTGCTTGGATTATCTGAAAACTGGTCTTGCCCTCATATAAATTGGTCTCAGGAATAAAGAGAAATAAGGCAAAAAGAAAACACAATCGGAGGCTGTGTTACGGTGGGGTTATTCAATTAAATAATTTAATTGAATTTCAAAGTATTGAAGTTTCTATTGGATTGAGTGTTTGTAGTCATTCTATTAGATTTCCAGAGTTATTTAATTTTATTAATTTTTTTTTCTTTTCAATTATCAGGAGGTTATGGGCTTCGGCTCATAGATCCTCCAGACCTGAAACCACAACATGTAATATTAGTTTTGTCCTAAGCGTCGATCCTCTGACGTCTACACTTTGCTTACCAGTCGAGTTAACGATACTTGGTCATCCACAAATTCTTTCAAATTCAAGCATTCAATAACACCCCTAAAACTTGTGAATTGTGGCTTGAATGTGGTTGAAAGACTCATTTGTCTTGCACATGAGGTTGAAATAGAATTGTGTTGTGGTTCTATATAATCATACAAGAGTTGTCTCGTGTATCATGTGTAGCTCGAACACGATAAAGCCATGGTCCTCCAAAGAGAAGTTGTTGATCACATAACATGTAACTATATCCTTGTAATACTCTCCGCTTGAAACAGAGACTCTACACGTCTCCTATGTGACTTTTTGCTCCTCTCTAATTGCCATCACCCTTAACGGATGTATCCTTCTTCAGCGTCTTGAGTTTCAACTTCTCAACTAAACCTTTTGAAACGATGTTGTTTCCGCCGTAGAGGAGTAATCCTGTCTCTTATACACATCTAGATGTGTATAAGAGACAGCTCCTTGAGAAGGTTGAGCAGCGTCGGGTCATGCGTACGGCATTTCTGCGGAGGAGCGTTGCGAGACGGCGTGAAGGACGAAGGAGACTGGTTTTACTCGCGGGAATGGTGGGACCCTCACGACGGTGGCCACACGGTTTCACAAGCTACCTCCGGCAAAGGAAACGGCGTCGTTTCAGTCGTCGCTCACCCTTCTTCTCTTCCTGTGAGTTTATGCTTTCTTCCTCTGTACAATCAAAGCTCTCTTTGGGTGTGAATATGTGGAATCAGTCCTTGAAACTTGAGTTTTGTTCTTGATCTGTAGATTATTGAAGTTAAAACATTGTTTGAATATGTTAGTATCTGTGGAATCAATCCTTGAGACCTGAGTTTGTTCTTTGATCTGTAGATTGTGGAAGTTAAAACTTTGTTTGATTGATTTTAGGAGATTTCTAATGATTTTCTCTTATGTAGAATAGAGATTCATGGGCAGAAACTGAGAGTTGGCTAGAAAAGAGGTATATGGAGATAATGCCAAGAGATGGAGAGAAGAATGAGAGGTTTAAGATACTTGGATATCAATGGAGATCGCTCCGGTTCAACGACGATACTCGACAAAGCACAGTGAAAGTCATGGCTGCTTGTAGGGAATTGCAGCCGAGTTCGATTTTCTACATGCAACAGCCTCATTGTCTTGCTGTTCCATGTGATTTGCTAAACCTTTTTTCCTTTCTTATCTTGTGTCGGTTTTAGAGCTTATGAGCTCCTCTTANAACAATCACAAACAGAACATGACTACACCATGATTCGTAAATCTAAAAGATTCTAGTTTTTTAAAAAGTGTCAAATGATTTCACACTCGGGTAAGAACATTAAAAAAGTTCAAATAATGTCACACTCGGGTAAGAACATAAACCAATAATTTACCAATCAAAATCGCAGAGATTGAAAATAAATTTAAAGAAAAGTAGAATCAAAAAGCATACCTGTAGAGTCGACTCCTCATTCTCTCCAAGCATCTCGAACATAAACCAATAAATAACCAATCAAAATCGCAGAAAATGGAAAAAAATTTGAAGAAAAATAGAATCAAAGAATATACCTGTAGAGCGGACTCCTCCTTCTTTCCAAGCATCTCCACTCATATAAAACACATGACTACATAAAAAAATTAAATCGGAAGTGATGAATTTTGTAAATTTTTGTAAAGCTTAAATTTTGTAAAGCTCAAATTTTGAAAAATTTACCAGCCAATGAGATAAGCAAAACCCATGAAGAAAGTGATGAATCCAGACATTGGTCTATAAATCGCCATTGGAATACGACTCGCTCAGTGATTGAATTCGAGGAGACTGTTTTGCGGACATCAGAAAAATCTCTTAGATAGGCCTTTTGTAGTTCGTGTGGTTTTGTTCAACCCCAAAGCAGAGCTCTGTAGCATGCCAGAACCCCAAATCGGAAAACGAATTTGACAACGCAAAGTAACGGCGCAGGATTAGAAGAATTAGGAGCCTATCCCGTCAGAATTGAGGTGAGGTGGCTGAGAGAGAGAGAGAGAAGAAAACGATATAGGTAATGGATTTTTTGTTTTATGGGAGGATCTGTGAGACGATATACCGTCGGAATTGAAGAGAGGTGGCGGAGAGAGAGACAAAAACGATGTACTTGATGGATTTTTTTAATGGGTTTTTTTTAAAGAAAGTCACACATTTTAGACAAAAAAAGTGCTACGTGTCAGCGTCTATGATTAGGTCTGAAAAAAAAACCCGAAGAGAGGTGGCAGAGAAAGAGACGAAAACGATGTACTTGATGGATTTTTTTTAATGGGTTTTTTTAAAAGAAAAGTCACACATTTTAGAGAAAGAAGTGCCACGTGTCAGCGTCTCTGATCAGGTCTGAAAAAAAAACCTTGTCATATTAGAATATATATACTTTGCATATATCGTGTTTTAAAAAATAGGTAATGTATGCATGAATTTTCCCAAAAGAAGTTACATATATGTCAATCGTTTTATATTGTATCTTAAAATGAATAATACATTAAATGGTAATTAAGAGTAATATATCGTTATTTGAAAATGATAATATTGTATCTTAAAATGAATAATAAATCCGGTGATTTTTAGATTTGGTTGATTTGAGTTTTAATAAGACGTTTTTTTTGTATATTCACTTTTCTTTCTAAACCATTTCAGCTACAAAGAACACAGATAAGACTCTAATTGAATCTGAAATTTCATATCTATCTTCAATGTTTCTTGCTTATATTTTTTCTTCTCTTTTAAATTCTAGAAAATTAATGATCGCTTATTACGATTGCATTCAACATTACATTCTTCCTAATCCATAATTCAACATTCTTATTTGGAATATTGTGTGGACAATAAGAAAAATCGGTTAGTGAGTTTTTCTTTGCATTATAATTAGTATTTTTACTTAATACAAGTAGATAATTGACTGCAGTAGTTACATTTGGGTGCAAAAATATTAGGATAGGTTCACAAATACTAAAAGAAAAAGAGGAAAAAGAAGAAGAAGAAGAAGAAGAAGAACAGACTGGTAGAAAAAGAAAATTAGAAGAAAACTAGAAAAATAAGAAGTTGGAGAAAAAGAATGGAAGAATATAAAGTTAGAGAAGAAGTTGAAGAAGAAAAAGAATATAAGAAGAAATGGAAGATGGAGAAGACAAAGAGAGACAACAAAAAAAGGGATAAGAAGAATAAGAAGTTGTAGAAGATGAAGAATCGTAGATAAGCGATCTGCAGGAGAAGACAAAGTTTTTTCCTGAGAAAATGAGGAACAAGACGAATAAAAATTGAAACTTTTCGACAACTTAAGAGTAGCAAATCTGAATGAAACCAGATCCAGTTTCTGTTTTCTCATCAAATTGAAACCATTTCTTTCAACAATAGTTTTAGTTTTAGCGACACCAACCTAATATTCAAAACAAAGTAGAAAATAATGTATGGTCCAGATTAAAGCAGAGATGAACATAATTCCAGTTATGTGAGTAAAATAAAAGTAGACAGCCTATGTCTAAAGTAAACAGCTCATGAGTGTGAGTAACATTATCCAATATTAATACTTTAATAGTCTCGGTTAGTCAAGATTCTTAACTTTTTTCAAACATTTCCGATGATTAAATCAAAAGAACAAACCATTGGAAGAGAAAAAACATAAAAGATCCTAATCTTTTTTACAAACAAAGATTTGTTTTTATTGTACCTCTAATGGTCATCAGTTACAACCATTGTTTTGAAGACATTCTTAAAAGATAGTATAATTTTGGATTAAAAATTATGAAATTAATGAAGAAATTTTGTGATGGATTATAAAACATTAATAATTTATCTATTTTTTTCTATTTGCCAATAAAAAGAAAACAAAAAAACAGAAGAGAAAGCCGATGAAAAATAAAAAGAATGATAAGACGGGGAATAAAAAAATCGAAAGATAAATAAGAGAAAAAAGAAGATGAAACTGATGAAAAACAAGTCTAAAAAGACGAGGAAGAAGACGTAAACAAAGACGAATATAAACTGCAAACATATTAAGAAGACAAATGCGATGAATAAGAAGAATAAAATGAAGAAGAAGGAGAAGAACATGAGAAAGTTGGAGTAAAAAAACGGAAGAAGAGGAAGAAAAAGGAAATACGAGCATAAAAAGGATGGAAATAGTTGAAGGAGAAGACAAGATAAAACCGAAATAGTAAAATGTTGGAGAAAATGAAGGTAATAAAAAAGGAGAAGGAAGATGAAAAATCAGAGAAAAGAACAAAATTAAGTTAGAGGAGATGAAGATGATGAAGAAGAAGAATGGTTATGAAACTTTTTGTTCTTTGCCTATTTTGTTTTGGGACTTATATGCTATTAAGTTTGATGGACAATTTTTATCCACCGACAACATACTGCCATTATATGAATTAGTTGCTCAGATAATTAAAAAAGTCTATCAAAACTTTTGGCTACAGATAATTTCTGAAAACTTTTTAGAGGATAATAAATTGTTTCATTTGTTTGATTTTTAAATGGAAACAAACTATAAATCGGCTCAGATACCTCAGAAATTAATAGACACGATTCGTTATTTAAGCCAGACGTGTTAATAGAACTTTTTTTATAAATTGATTTTTTCAATTGAATGTATGAGTTGTAATCCGTAATGTTACTTAGATATTTGTGAGTTGTTATCGGATAATACAAAATATATATATTAGAAAACAAGATATAAACAACAATAACTTGCTCATGAGAATTAATTTCTCTTTACAAACATATTAATTATTAAACCTGATTTTAACCTCTAAATAAAACAATTTGATTAATTTAAAGAAAAAATGAACTGAACCCCGCGCAGGACGCGGGGAAAACACCTAGTACCAATAATTTAGAAATACAGAATATTTGATTTAATCACAAAATAAAAAGGATAATCAAAACCGAATAAAATGATTTAAGGAAAATTGTAAGTAATAAATCGGTAAAACCGAAACACTGGAACGGAGTCGAGATCGCAATCTCTTTCCTTAACTCAAAGAATCACCCGTAGTGTGACATGTATAATCACGATTCATGAGTCTCATGATACAACCGTTGAATCCCGAATCACATCACTCGATTGCTGATCTAACGAACTTATATCTCAACAAATACTCTCGAAATAAAGAAACTACCTGATGCAGTAGTGGATTGAAGGAATGTGTATTTAGCCTTTGCTTTGATATGATGATATGTGTTTGAATGATTGAAAAAGAGAGGCTAACCCATCATATATATAGTATGAGAGGACTTGAAAACATTCCAAGTTTCCAATGTGTGATATTTTAACTTTTATAAAGAGTTATAGTTAATGAAAACTTTCCATTTATTTGAGACTCTTCCACAAGGAGTATAGCTAATGGAAACTTTCCATTTATTTTAACTTGCACAAAGAGTTATAGCTAATGGAAACATTCCATTTGTTTGGGTCTCAACCCATCTCTTATTCACACAAAAAACAAAATAATAAAGCTCAATTGTCTTTATTAATTTTTTGTTCCAACGTCTTCTTTGTTACACAATGAGTGCGGAACACGAAATCCGGTTTCTAATCAAAGAAGTTTGTGATTGTATTAGTACTAGTAGTAGTACTAGTGATGGCTTGTTGGGTTTGTTGATCATGATGATGTTCTTCGTCATCTTCACGAATCACGCGGTAAGAAGGTGGAAACTTGGATAGGAGTTATGTTTCTTGCATTCCAATCCGTTGGTTGCAATCTCCACTGGTGGATTTCAGTAGTAGAAGCATGTTCTTGTTGAATTCTTATTAGGGTTTGCTCCATCTCCTCGAATCGTTTTTGTTTTTTGATGTTTTCCTCAATATTGAAAGGTTGTTTCTTACTGCTGTCTTCGCCCATTGTGTTGTTGGTTTGGAGTTTTACTCAGATTCTTTAAAAATTTATGAAACCTGCAAGTACTCACGTGGTTTGTAAATCACCAGATCTATTTATGTAGTTCACAATGAAATCTAACTGGAATAAGAATCCTAAGTTATTTTAAAAAGGCTAAAATTTAATTAAAATAAAATAAATTTTACGAGGGCTGTTTTTTATAGTCGTTTGGATTACTACAAATTAAGAAGATAATTACAAATATAATTTTTCTAACCGACAATTTATCTATTTCACAAAGATCCACAATAGATATGCAGAGACCCAATCAACCTTTGTGGTTCGACGCCTAATCATGGATAATGTTCTTATATCGCAATAAATTTTCCATACTTTACAAACAAATCTTGTATGCAAAGCCAAATATGTTCCAATAAAGACAGTTATGAGCAAAACGTACGATTGAGTGGAATGGAGCTTCTTAGAGGCTCTAATGCTTAAAATGGGGTTTGACCAAACATGGGTCATATGGATAAGATGGTGTATATCCTCGGTCTCATACAAAGTTCAGATCAACGGGGAACCAAAGAAGAACATTACACCGTCTAGGGGGCTGAGAGATGGAGACACGTTATTCCCATTTCTTTTTGTTATCCTTATCGAGGCATTCATATCTCAAATTCGCGGCGCAGAAGCGGAAGGTCGCATCTCGGGACTAAAAATAGCACATGCAAGTTTGTGCAACCACCGAACCTGATCAAAGCATACCAGAAGTTCCCACGGTCATGGAGGGTAGGATGACTCGCTCCAAGGAAAAATCCCAACGTCATAAGTTCAATTTGGCAGTAGAGAATATCATGAGTGCTTTCGAACCAGAAGCCACATGCCCACCTCATTCAACCGCAATAGAAAGCTCCAAAGAACCCGAAAAGGAGCAACCAGACGAGATACCCCATCACGCCATCGTACAAGCCTCTTCTCTGGAAACCAAGGTATGGCATTTTACTTGACTGATCATACAATGCAAAACCACAAGAAGCATGAGGAGACCACTGCCGAGCCTCAAGATGCCGCGATCACAATTCTAGAATCAGATATGGAGCTTATGGCACTTCAAGGAGAGTTTGAAGACAAAGACAAACAATTCAGTGAAGAATTTAATAGCACGACCTCAAGCACACATCAGACTGTCAAGACATGGAAGAATCTCACTGAAGCCGCACCAGAAACCATCAAGACCATTCAACAGCACGTCTGGCCTCTTCTAAGTGAGAATAAGGTACTTTCAATTTCTATAATGCATGTAGGTACCTGCTACGTTTCAGAGGTTCAAGACTGAATCAGAGTCGACTAAAGACCAAGCAAAAATGCCATGTATAAGTTATTTATTTTCTGTTAAAAACATTAGCAATTTCTTTTTTATTTGTAATAAACATTTTTCCTTTATTTTCTTTTTGAATTCTTTGTAATTTTTCTTTCTATTTTCCCTCTTGGGAGATCCTAGAAGGTCACTGCCACCAGACTGTTTATAAAGTCACACTTCGGCTTTGTAGCTCAACACTTTTTTCATATCAATAAAATCGGCAGTTCTTCTCAAGTCAAGTCTTGTGAAACTCTTTGCTCTGAACCTTTGCGTGTGTGATTCACCAAAGCTGCAAGCGCCCCTTACTGTATCAGAGACCTCCCCATCTTCTATGTGGTGCCATGGATCCATCATCTAACCCATAAACCGATCCAACATGAGAGAGTATTTATACTAGCACGTTTGATCCCATCCCTTGAATCTCGACCAGTCCGAGGTTCATACCATTTGGTATTAGAGAGGAAAGGTTCCTAATATCAGGTGATATCTATCCCTCTACCTTTCGGTTTGTTTTAGTTTGTTTCGTTTCTGTTTCCATAAGAAAACCCCATAAACATTGTTGTTGCTTTTGTTTGTTCTTGTTAGTTTATGTTGCTGTTAGATCCGTTATAAACCCTAAAAGAAAAAGTTGATGTTTGGTTAGATCTGGTTAAGTCGCCGCAGTCAAGTGGTTTCCTTTGATTGTGAGAGTTGATTTGGTTATCTGCTTGTTAGTTTTGTTTCTTTAAAACCATAAAAAGCCCCAAAAGAGTTATTGTTATTTGCGTTGTACTTGTTTATTTCGATTGAGTATTGTTTGTTTTGCTTTGATAAAACGAAAAACCTTAAAAAGAAAGTTGTTTATCTCTGTGTTAATCAAGTTAGTAGTTTGTTGCAGTTCATTGGTTTCCTTGAATTGTTAGAATAGACGATATGATATGTTTCTGTCAAGCTGTTCTTGTTGGTTTTGAATTCATCTATTGTGGTGCTTTGATTAGTTTGTTGTTTTTGTTGGACTACAGAAACCTACAAGCAATCTAGGAGTAACATGGGTGAAGAAGTTCTTCAAGATGCCGTCATGCAGATGATGGCTGCCTTCAGGGAAGAGATGCGAGCCATGAGACAAGAGTTTGGTGACCGAATGGTGCGCTTGGAGCAACCACCACAACCTCCTGCGCCAACTGCTGTTCCTCAACTGAGAGCTCCAGTGAGAGACTTGTGTGAGCCTGAAGAAGAGATGCCTGAGCTTGAGGATAACGTTCCCCCTACCCGTTACAACATCAACACCAGCGAGCACATGACCCTCTAAGGAGACAACGTGTTCGAGAAGAAGAGTACAGACAGGGAAACATGGATGTCAAGTTAACTCCCCCAACGTTTGCTGGAAAGTCAAACCCTGATGTATACTTAGACTGGGAGAGAAGACTTGAGTACACCTTTGAGTGCTACGGATATGGAGACCGCAAGAGAGTTGCTCTAGCTGCTGCCCATCTCATTGACAATGCCATATGGTGGGACAGAAACGTGGCAGAGAGGAGGAGAAACCGTTTAGCACCAGTCACCATGTGGCGTGACATGAAGTTTTTGTTGAGATCTCGGTACGTTCCTGCTCACTACCACATGGATTTGTAGAAGCATTTTAGAAAGCTTTCCCAAGGAACCAGAACCGTGGATGAATACTTCGAATGGTTTGAGAAACTTATGAACCTGTTGGAGTTAGAGGAGTCAGAAGAAGCTTTCATGGCTCAGTTTATTGATGGTTTGCAAGAACACATTGCTAGAAAGGTCGAGAGGACTCAGTACAGTGGTATGCACGAGCTCTTACACCTCTCGGTGCAAATCGAGCAGCAAATCAAGCGCAAGACTAGCCTCTCCAACCGAAACTGAACACCACAGTTGTGGAATGCAAGTGGCTGTAAGCCACTGAACAAAGGAAAGTCAGTGGAGATTAATTCACGTTTCAAAGGCAAAGCCACTGAACCTCCCAAAACTACACGTCAAAGCAAGGTAAGTTCCCTTTTACATCTAGAACTCGTGAAATAATATGTTTTAAATGCCAGGGACGAGGCCACATGTCAAGGGAATGCCCCAACCAGAGAACCATGATCCTAACACCGAGTGGAGATAATGAATCTCAAGACGACGAAGATGATGATCCTGATGAGCTAGAAGGCGAAATACTCTATCCTGATAATGGTGAGATGTTGTCACCAGGAGAATTATAAGTGCTATAGTTACACCAGATGAAAAGGTGCAAAGAGAAAAAATCTTTCATACGAGATGTACCATCCAAAACAATTTATGTAACCTCATAATCGATGGTGGCTCTTGCACTAATGTTGCTTTAGTATATGGTGGATAGGTTAGGTCTGAAAAAGACTAAGCATCCTAGACCCTACAAGCTCGCCCTAGGCATATAAACCGGAACCGGGGAACCGGACCCTGACCAAACCGAAAATCAAGGTTCCGGTCGAACCGAATAAAAGCATAAAACCCGATTGGTTCTCACTCAAATTTAAAATGGTTCTCGGTTCGGTTCGGGTTAAACCCGATAACCGATCGGTTACCCAAAAACCCGATTTTAATTAAACAAAAATTTTACTTATTATATTACATATATCATAATCATATAGTTTTGTTAATTTAATCGTATGTTTAACAAATTATGTCAAACCTTATAACCATTAAAATTTTATTTCTTTCACAATTAAAATCCCTTTTTGTAAATAACAATTTTGACAAACTGGCTAACCTAAATCAAACCCGACGGCTCTCTCGTCGTCACTCACCTTCGCCTCCTCGATCTTGTTCATCAGAGTCGAGAAATCACTCAGGTAATCTCCTCCTCTCTTTCTCCTTTCCTTCTCCTTTCCTTCTTAGCTTCTCCTTTCCTTCTCCTTTCTCGACAATTTTGTGATTTTGGCCAATTAGGGATTTGAAATTTTGAATCATTTGATTTTGGCTAATTAGGAATTTCATGGTTTTGATTTTGATCACGATTCCTTCTCGGCTAATTAGGGATTTCATGGTTTTGATTTTGACTCTCCTCCTCTCTTTCTCCCTTCCTTCTCCTTTCCTTCTCGGCTTCTCCTTTCATTCCCCTTTCTCGGCTTCTCATGGTTTTACTTTTGATCACGATTAGGGATTCGATTTGTTTGATTAGTTTTATTGTCTTAGATTATCGATTGCGTGTCTTACATTTTCGTTTCATTACAGATGGATTCTTCCTCAACCCACGAAAATGAGTTACAGAGAGAACCCGAAGATGAGATTGGGACTTCTGGTCCTTCAAGCAAAAGGAAAGAAAATCCGACAAGTGCTGGTATTTTGCCTCCATCTAAGCCGAAGAAGAAACATACTTCAACAAGGTCGATGGTGTGGGATCACTTTACAAAATCCGTGAATGATGAGAATAAATGCTCGTGTAATTACTGTGGGAAGGTTATGTGCTGTGCAGTCTCGTCTAGAACTTCGAGTTTGATTAAGCATAATGGTCTGTGCAAGTCTTTATCTGCTTGGAAGGATAGTAAAGCTCAAGCTCAAATCGTTATAAATCCCGTAGGTGAAGTAGGTAACTTGGGTTTGTCAAGAGTTTTATTTGAAGTTTTTAAGGAAGCAACAAATCAGATGATTGTTTTGGGTGAATTGACGTTAGCATTCATAGAGAGTTTGGCTTGGAGACATTTTTGCAATAAGGTTCATCTATATAAGCCACAGTCTAGGAGAACATCTAGTAGAGAGATTGTCGAAATGTTTGTGATGAGGAAAGCTGCTATGAAAAAGGTGTTTCCTAAGAGTAAGCAAAGGGTCTCTCTTACAACAGATATTTGGGTTGCTCCTCCTACAGGAGCTAGCTACATGGTTATCATGACACACTTCATTGATGCAAGTTGGAAGTTGAGGAAGCTGATAATAGGTTTTAAGAACATCTCAGACCATAATGGAGCAACTTTAGCTTCGGTTTTGGTTGAGTGTCTCGGTGAATGGGGAATTGAGAAGATCTTAACCACCACGGTTGACAATGCAACTGCAAAGATATATGCTCTGGCGAGTTTTAGGGAAACATTTGGCGCAACACGTCCCGATGCATTGGTCTTAGACGGTGAGTTTATGCATGTACGCTGTGCGGCTCACATTATTAACCTAGTTGTGAAAGATGGTTTGCATGATGTGGATAAGAGTGTCTCTGCTATCCGTAATGGTGTGACATATGTGAGAGCTTCTACTAACAGAATCAAGGCCTTCGACCTTAGAGTTGAATCAGCAAAGGTAACAAGGGGAAGTTTGCCTTTGGATTGCAAAACCAGATGGAATTCTATATATCTTATGCTAATAAGAGCTATTAAGTTTAAGGCAGGTTCTGAGAGAATGGCAGCAGAAGACATGTTGTATGCTGATTATTTTCAAGAAAAGGTTGATGGAAAGAAACGGATTGGGCCTCCAACAACAGATGATTGGGAAGCAGTGGACATGTTAGTAAGGTTTCTCATCATCTTTTACAACGCTACTTTAGTGGTTTCAACTACCAATTCAGTAGGCTCTTACAAGTGTTACAATGAGATTGTGACAATTGAAAGAAATCTGATTTCCTTGAGCAAGAATGCTGACTTAACATTGAGGATCAAGGCGATGGCTATGAGAGATAAATTTGATAAGTATTGGGAAGGGTTGAAGGAAATCAATAGGCTTGTGATCATAGCTAGTGTCTTTGATCCGAGAAACAAAATGAAGTTTGCAACGTTTTGCTTTGAAAGTCTTTATGGGAAAGATACTGCTGACATGAAAACGATTAGGGATTCGGTCCTTTCTGTTATGAAGAAGCTGTTTGATTTGTATAATAGCAATGCTACCAGGGATCCCACATCATCTCAGTCGGCAGGCACATCACAGAGTGCACAAGAGTCCCAAGATCCTGTTGAAGGTGAATTAGATTTAGATTTAGATTTAGATTTAGATAAGGAGCTTGGATATGAAAGAATGGATTGCGTTTACAAGGAGCTAGCAAAAGAAAAAGGATTTCAAGATGCAACGACTGAGCTTGAGTTATATTTGAAGGAGGAAGTGGAGAATCCGAGGACAATTCTGCTTGGTTCAGAGTATGACGTATTGGGATGGTGGAAGCTCAACAGCACAAAGTTCCCTGTGCTGTCCGAAGTAGCTAAGGATGTACTTGCAATGCAAGTGACTTCTGTTGCATCCGAGTCTGCATTTAGCACTAGTGGTCGAGTCCTAGATCCATCTAGGAGTTGTCTGTCTCACTACATGCTGGAGGTGTTAATGTGCACCGAACTGTGGCTAAAATGTGAAATTCACTTGAATGAAAAAGGTTTGGTTACGAAAGAACAACTGCTTGATGACATTGAGTTGCTAGATAAACTTCAGAGAGACAATCTCTATTATTTAAAGTCTCTTATAAACTGGGGTTCTCAGTTTTTATTTTTAACATATTCGTTTGTTTCAATTTTGTTTAGAGTTTGAAGGAGTTTAAAGTCTCTCTCGGATTCTCATAAGTCATAAGAGTATAAGACATAAGGTATTACTTCTTCACTCTTTTTAACTCTAGACACTTTTTCATTGATTTTGGTTACTTTGTATTAGTGTGAAGTATAGAACAATAACCGTAACTCCTACTTCATTTTGTATTAGTGGGAAAGAACCGTAACTAGAAATCTTGATTGTTTGACTTTGATTGATACTTGGTTTTGTTTACATTTGCCGAAGGGAGACAAAGATCGTTTTGAGAGTTGAAGATTAAGAAGACATTAAGAGAAGATGGCTATGTGTTTGAAACTCTTTTTGTTGTTCATTTTGTCTTAATGTCTTCTTAATTTTGTGTTTGCTGCTTTTGACAGTTTAAAGCTTTGAACTCTCTCTATTTTGCAAATTTTTGGTTTCAATTTCAGAAATTTGGTGAGTTTTGTTCATTTGTTATATGGTTTATTTTCGGGTTTTTTGGATTTTTCCATAACCGATTTAGTTTGCGGTTCTATGTCGGTTCTGATTTCAAATCCGAGAACCGACTCGGACCCGGCAAGACCCGAACCGCCCCGAACCGAAAAATGGCGGTTCCCAAATGGGTCCAATCCAGCTGGAACCGAAAAACCCAGAACTGCCGAGAAACGACCCGACCCGACCCGACCCAACCCGACCCGCAGACCCGAATGCCCATGGCGACTACAAGCTCAGATGGTTGAATGACCAGACTGACCTAAGAATTTCAGAGCAAGTTACTGTACCATTTGGTGTTGGAAAGTACCAGGACGAGGTTACTTGTGATGTTGTGCCAATGCAAGCCGGGCACATTCTGCTTGGGAGACCATGGCAGTTTGACAGAGCCACAAGTCATAATGGAAGGTCCAATGACTACTCTTTCACATTCAAGGACCGTAAGCACAATTTAACCCCCTTAAGCCCCACTGAAGTGCATCAAATGCAAACCCATATGGTTAAGGAAACTGAGGTAAGTAAGTCTAACTTATACGTTAAAAGTAATACCGTTTTTAGAACCTTGAGTGCCCTAGGCACCGTGCTGCTAATGGTTTTCAAAGATTGCCTAAGTACAAGTTTAAGTGATTTATAATTTCCCAGTGAAGTGTAAGCTGTACTAGATCGATTTAAAGATGTGTTTCCAGAGAAGATACCAGTTGGGTCACCTCCCATACATGGAATAGAGCATCATATTGACTTAGTCACCGATTCTGCCTTGTCCAACAAAGCTGCTTATAGGATGAACCCCGAGGAGACTAAAGAACTTGAAAATAAGTAAAAGGCTTGATGGACAAGGGATACATCAGAGAGAGTCTTAGTCCTTGTGCAGTACCCGTTCTGTTGGTTCCAAATAAGGACGACACGTGGAGGATGTGCGTAGACTACCGAGCAGTTAACAACATCACCATCAAGGACTAACGATTGTGCATTCCACAAAGTTCATTCCGAGACCTATTGATCAGAGAAGCTCATGGTGGTGGTTTAATGAGACACTTTGGCATCGCCAAGAGCATAGCTATGTCAGTTGAGCATTTCTTTTGGCCGCACTTAAAAAAATATGTAGAGAGGTTCTGTTTTCGATGCATCACATGCCGAAAAGCAAAGTCCAGGTTAAACCCTCACGGCTTATACACTCCTTTACCAATACCTAACGCCCCTTGGGTAGATATTTCCATGGATTTTGTATTAGGTTTACCAAAGATTGGACACAAAGACTCAATCATTGTTGTGGTGGATCGATTCTCTAAGATGGCACACTTTATACCATGCGCCAAAGTGAATGTTGCAACTCAAACCGCATACTTGTTCTTCGAGGAGGTGGTTCGTTTACATGGGATACCAAGCTCAATCGTATCAGATCGTGACATCAAGTTCCTCAGTCACTTCTGGAAAACACTTTGGAGGAAGATGGGTACTAAGTTGCTATTCTCCACCACTTGCCACCCTCAAACGGATGGCCAAACTGAATCGGTAAACTGTACTCTCTCAACACTACTTAGAGCCACGCTTGGTAAAAACATGAAAACATGGTTCATTTATTGAATTTTCTTATAACCGTGCTACTCACTCTGCTTCTAAGTTGTCCCCTTTTGACTTTGTGTATGGATTAACCCATTGGCACCGATAGACCTCGCCCCACTACCCCAAGCTGAACAAGTTAACTTAGATGATCTTAACCGAGGCGAGTACATCAAGAAACTTCACTTGAAGGCGAAAGAGAACATAGAGAAGAGGACCGAGGAGTACAAGAGGAACAAGGACAAGGGACGCAAATGACTTGTCTTTGAACCACGAGAATGGGTCTGGTTACATATGAAACCTGAGCATTTCCCACTGAAGAGAACCTCTAAGCTCGCACCTAGAGGACATGGCCCTTTAAAAGTCTTAGAGAGAATCAACAACAATGCCTACAAGCTGCAACTTCCATGTGAGTTCAACATATCACAAAACTTTAATGTTGCTTACTTATCTCTGTTTGATGCAGAAGAAACGGGTTTTGGGGCGAAACATTCTCAAGAAGGAAGGAAGGGTACAACCACCAAACCTGATCAAAGCATACCAGAAGTTCCCACGACCATGGAGGGTAGGATGACTCGCTCCAAGACCAAATCCCTAAGTCATAAGTTCAATTTGGAAGTAGAGAAAATCATGAGTGCTTTCGAATGATAAGCCACATGCTCACCTCATTCAACCACGATAGAAAGCTCCAAAGGACCCAAAAAGGAGCAACCGGAGGAGATACCTCAGCCCGCCATCGTACAAGCCTCTTCTCTGGAAAAACAAGGTATAGCATTTTACTTGACTGATCATACAATGCAAAACCACATGAAGCATGAGGAGACTACCGCCGAGCCTCAAGATGCCGCGATCACAAGTCTAGAAGCCGGTATGGAGCTTATGGCACTTCAAGGAGAGTTTTAAGACAAAGACAAGCAATCCAGTGAAGAAATCAATAGCACGACCTCAAGCACACATCATGCTGTCAAGACATGGAAGAATCTCACTGAAGCCGCACCAGAAATCATCAAGACCATTCAACAGCACATCTGGCCTCTTCTAGCGAGAACAAGGTACTTTCAATTTCTATAATGTATGCAGGTACAAGCTACATTTCAGAGGTTTACGATTGAATCAGAGTCAACTAAAGACCAAGAAAAAACGGCAAGGATAAGTTATTTCTATTTAAGTTGTTTCATTTTCTGTTAAAACATTAGCAATTTCCTTTTTTATTTGTAATAGGCGTTTTCCTTTATTTTCTTTTTGATTTCTTTGTAATTTTTCCTATTATTTTCCCTTTTGCGAGACCCTAGAAGGTCACTGCCGCCGAACTGTTTATAAAGGCCCATTTTCGGCTTTGTAACTCGACACTTTTTTTTCATATCAATAAAATCGGCATTTCTTCTCAAGTCAAGTCTTGTGAAACTCTTTGCTCTGAACCTTTGCGTGTGTGTTTGACAAAAGCTTCAAGCACCCCTTGATGTATCAGAGACCTCCCCATCCTCCCTGTGGTGCCATCGGTCCATCATACAACCCATAAACCGATCCAACGTGAGAGAGTCTTTAGACCAGCACGTTTGATCCCATCCCTTGAATCTTGACCAGTCCGAGGTTCATACCACAAGTCCAGCCGTCTCGCATCTTCTCTTTGCGGATGATAGTTTGTTTTTCTGCAACGCAAATGTTCTGCAGTGTGCAGAGTTGATAAGAATAATAAATGTTTACGGACAAGCTTCCGGACAGCAATTAAATACATCAAAATCCTCTATTTTCTATGGAAGTCGAGTTCCGCCGGAAATAAGAACAGAGCTCAAAGGTACGGTGGGGATCACAAGAGAGGGGGAATGAGCATGTGCTTGGGACTCCCAGAGAAGATTTGTGGATCGAAGAAACATGCCTTTGCCTTTATTCAAGAACGACTAAATTGTCGTATAAACTCGTGGTCATCAAAGCTCTTATCGAAAGGGGGAAAATAAGTACTGATAAAATCAGTGGCCCAAGTACTACCATCATATGTCATGTCGTGCTTTCTGCTTCCCCAAGATATTAACCATAAGCTAAAGAGTATCATTTCAAGATTTTGGTGGAGTTCTAAACAATATAAAAAGGTTCTCCACTGGATCGCGTGGGAAAAAATCTGTCTTGCACAGAACAAAGGAGGCCTGAGATTTCGAGACTCAAAAAATTTCAACATGGCTCTGCTGGCAAAACAACTATGTCAAAGATCATTAAGTATCCATCTTCTCTGTTAGTCCGGGTGCTTAGAAGTCGTTACTTTTGATACTCAATGCATGTAAGCAAAGTTAACTCCCCATCTTATGGGTGGAAGAGTATGTTGGCAGCCAGAGACCTCCTAAAAGCAGGATTACATAAATCTATTGGCTCGAGATTTAACACAAAGGTGTGGAGTGACCCTTAAATACTGCTTGTCTCTGCCAGACCGCCAATCGATAATGGCAGCTATCGTGATCCTCACATCTTTGTTAGTCACCTCATTGATATAAACACGAAAGAGTAGAGACTGGATATATTGTAATTTTTGTTTGCTCCGGAAGATATTCCGAGTATACTAAGCCTAAAACCTAGCAGAAGCTTTAAAGAAGATGGGTATTGCTGGGTACACACCAACTCGAGAGCTTATCCAGTAAAAACAAGATACAAACTTGCCAATGAGTTAAGAGACGGAGAAGGTCCCCAAATGGTGACAGAACCAGGTACCACATTATTAAAGGGGAAAGTCTGACCTCTAAAAACTTCGAGAAAGATTAAACATTTCCTTTGGCAATCTGTCTCGGGTTGTATTAATGTTAACAAGTTTTGTTGCAGAAATGGCTTTTGATAAAGACAGAATGGTGAAGAGATGATTGACTCGCTCAATATGTGGTCGAACTAGAGTATTTGAATCACACAAACAATTTGACCTGAGGCTTCAATAGAACCGAAATGAATCGCACACTTGAATTCTAAAGAGCAAAGAATAACTCAAAGAAAATCGGCTTTGAAAAGAAAACTATTCGATTTTTGTATTAATCAAGATGAAAGGTGTATCTACAAATAAAGCAAGGTTTGAGATTTTATAGGATCAGCAATAAAAAGACCCAATGGTCTAAAAAGAATAAAAAGGGATTGACTTAAAGAGCAAAGAACAACTCAAAGAAAATCGGCTTTGAAAAGAAAACTATACGATTTTTGTATTAATCAAGATGAAATGTGTATCTACAAATGAAGCAAGGCTTGATATTTTATAGGATCAGAAACAAAGAGACCCAATGGTTTAAAAAGAATAAAAAGGGAAACAACATTATTCTAAAATGAATGAGAAAATATAAAGGATATGGTGCCTTAAGTTTACTAGCCGTTGGAGGCTTGAATGTGAGATCTGCTCTTGTATGGAAAGTAGGGGTGCTTGTAACTTGAGAGACTGATGACATATCCATGTGATGAGAGTCTTTTGATGATGAATAATCTCCCAAACTCGTTTAGACACATATTGTAGCCGTTGGTCTTAAATGGTCCAAGTGTGAATGCCTCTAACTTAGGAAAGTTAAGTGTATGAGGATTCGCCTAATCCGTTTGATACTGAAGCATGGTAATACATCTTTGCTGGAATATAAATGAAGTAAGCTTCCCTGGTCGCCAAACATGTCATTCAAGTTCTCAATCCCGAAGGTTCCAAATTAGGCAAGTCTAGGATCCCCCAATTTAGAAACTTAATAACTTTCACATCTGAACCGGTATTGACGTGAACACATTTCATTGTGTGCCTATGTTGAGTCAAAAGTTTAGATGAATTCCCTGGTTTGGTCGCAATCCTCCAATGAGTGCGCATAGGTCCAGATCGGGTAAGTTGGGAATCACCCGGTTTGTAAATTCGATTCTAGTTTGGTTCGAGCTCCTATTGATCTAATTCTACTTCTCCATGAGTCTCTGATGAGTTAAGTTTATGGAACAAGGTTGTTTGTTGCTTAACTCCTTCTAGTTGGTTCGGCAAGCTGCATGAAAATAAATATAATTAAAACAAGAATATGAAAACAAATTTGTCAATGTTTTAGGAAAATAGATATATCAGGAGCTTAAAAAAAAGGCAAACATAATTCAAATAGGATTATGAAAACTTAAATATGTGATAAAATTTAACTGGAAACAGAAAAAAATCTAAAAAGAAGAATCAAAGTAAATAAAGAACGATTAGGTTTTCTTTGGGTGGTTTCACGTCGGCGTTCTTGATTTTTTTTTTTTACGAACAATGTGATTTTGCTTTCGACTTTTAAATTTGTAGTTTATTTCTAATGGGTTATAAAATATTAGATTTTAAATATGCATCCTTGCGGTTCCTAATCTAGTTACCAACACGTGTCAAGTTATTGATCATATTTTAACACATATAAAAAACTTCAACAAATTAGATTTACACAAAATGTTAACATATATATAAAATTTTTATATCCAAATATATATACTTTTTTTCATACGAATAATTATTTTGCATTACAAATTATTAAAACAACTACAATAACAATTTTACAACTGACAATTTTACTTGATATGCAAGTATCGACGATCACCATGTACGGAAATGCTTGCATCCAGGTACGGAACTACATAGTGAATAGGGGGTGAGCCGACCCCACTTAATTAAAAATATTGTATAGTTTTCTTTAATTAAAAATATGTTGATCCAATCATTTTTTGGGGTTTTCCCATAATTAAGTTTAATTTAATTGGCTAATTTTACATTTGGGCTTACGTTTTTTTATTTTGATTTTGGACTTAATTTTAATTTAAACCCGATTTAAATGAGTTCAAATATTTTTAACCTTTAGTTTTGTAATTTAAAATAATATAATTTATTATTATTCATTAGATAATAAATGGATCGATTCTTAAAAAAAACTATGTATGTTGATGTTAATTTTGATGCTTTTGCCCTATGATCTCCATGAGAGCAAAAACTATATTATATATCATCCTGATCAAATAAACAAGATTAATAAGTTTTATAAAAAAAAATATATAAAGATATAACAAATAAAAGAGTTATTTACGCCAATAGGCACTTTAGCACTTTCATATTTCAAGGAGGACACTTTTTGAAAATGAGGCACTTTGGGTGTACTGTTTACGAGGATAATTCCTATTTTATCCTTTTCTAATTTTTAGCACAAGAAAAGTTAAAATATTAATGGAATTTGCAAACTCTTAATTTGCCGCCAAGGAATAAAAGTCATCGGCGGTTCTAGCTCAGATTTCTGGGTTGTTTACCTCACGAGTTTTTTATTTATAAAGCTTGGTTGAGTAGCCTATAATATACATCTCCGTCAACAACGCCGATGATATGCTCAAATTTATCCTAGAACTAACTCTATCAAACTAAGAGATCAATTGCAGTACTTAGGGATCAAATCCACAGTGACTGAGATAGTGACACAATGGATTTCTAAGTTCGAATTAAGCTAAGTGAGAATGTAAAACTAGAAGACATGCAATTAAAGATTTAGTAAATTCATGAGACAAAAAGCTAGGTTCAGGAAAATTCTCGGGTGAATCTGAATTGCAGATCTAGACAGAAAGTTAGGAATTTATTAAGCATTGTTCTTAGACTTGAAACACTAATGTAAAATCAATCAACTCTCGCTGCAGATATTATCTATGTCTAAACCCTAGAATTCCAAATTTTTTTGCAAATTCAAACAATTCAGACAAGCATTAATAACATGTTCAATTGTTCACAAAATTCCTAAACCAAATCTCTTTGCGAATAGGTATTTTGCTCATTTAAGATTAGTTCGGGCAATCAATAATACTCTCGCATCTATTAATTAACCTAAGATCAGATTCTAGGTCGCGAAGCTAGAACAAGCATTAATCACAAATCCAGATGAAGAACTCTAATGATTTTGATCATAACAATTCAATTCAACCTAACAATTCATCAATCACCTTTGAAAAATCCTAAACCTAACAAGCAAAATACTCAGACATGATCAATGAAACACAAATCATTATTTGAATAGAAAGCATAAAAGAAATCAATAGAAGAAATAAAGGAGTTCCAAATCTGCTCTAAAGGAGTCTGATTTTTCTCTCTAAAAACCTAAACTTCTAAGATTCTTAAAATATAAGATAATGCCTAAACAATGGCTTCGAAATCCTTAAATAAGGATTAAAATAAGAGTGGGGCACTTTTGCAAATAAGAAAAACTTCTGGGCAATTTTCGTTTTCTTCAAAATCTTCTAAAAACTCGCGTTCCCTTCTTGCCACGGTTGGTGTCGATCGACACCAAGGGTAGTGTCGATCGACACTCCTTGTAAAATCCGGCTCTTGACTTCATCTCTTCGCAGCTTCTTCCACAATGCTCCAGAAAGCTCCAATATCTTCAATTATGATCCAAACGTACTCCAACCTGCAAAGACCCTAATAAGACTCTAAAACAACTAAAAGACTCTATCAAACAGACTTATATCATGAAACCGGTAAAAACCATGATATATCAACTCCCCAAAACATAGCTTTTGCTTGCCCTCATGCAAAGCATAAACTAAGTATAAAGTCGAGGTTTGAAAACAGAAACAATCAGCTAATCTTAGGAACGCCACATTGAACCAACACTCTTGAATCCACATACCATAGAGCCAACCTTAGATAGTGTTTCAATATACTTACCACAAGCTTAGCAATCTCCCAATTAAAGTCCAAACCCCTTAGAGAAATCCAGATTCTCGACTGTTAACCCCTTAATCAATTAAATAGGTGAGGTCTCATCGAGGGAGTATCGATCAAAAAACTTATATTATTCTTTCCCTTCCAAGCTCCTGAACACACATACAGTCTTTGCACAATCTCTCTTATTTTCTCTTCACTTAGTCAAGTTCTCCCTACTTTTCTAGGGTATCATTTTATTTTTTTCTATCAACTTTCTTTTCTTTTCTTTTCACAGCTCAAAAACGGTGCCACTCACTAATTGTGTTCCTTGTGAGGAGACATGTTCATGAGTATTGGCGCACCTTCATCGTCCTTAACATGACTCATGTTGCCGTTCTTAAACTTAGACACTTTATATTTTCTAGGGAAAATCAAAGAGAGATCATGACAAACTTATCATAAAAGTGCTGGAAGAAGAATCAAGTTCAATGCACATCAAGCCCCAAGATGAGAGTTGAAGTTCATTAGGGTGGAGTTAACAGTCAAGCTTCTAAACTCTCCAAAAATTTGAACTCTCCTTGTTAGATCGATCCACTTACAGCTTTCTACCTAGTAAAATCTGCAATCAACTGCTATGACAATGGTCCTTCAAGTGTCAATATGTTGTGGTTTAGTTCCAAGAAAAGCTGAAAATTTCAACAGATTTTGACTCAATAAAACAAAAACGGCTCAACTGACTCTCAAAACAGAACACAATGTCAGTAATCACCTCCCCCAGACTTAAACAACACTGTTCCCAGTGTTATCAAGGCCGAAGTTGGTAAAAAGAATGAATAGAAACGATAGAACTAACTAGAAAGAAGACTTACCTTCGTTTGCGCTTGGTGTTCATGTCGAGCCCAGTGTCGATCTTGGTCGATTATCGTCCGACGCACTTTTTTTTTTTTTTTTAGAAACAAAGAAACACAAATCCAAAGTTAGTAAAAACTAAACGAAATTAAAGAAAAATCCTACCTAAAAGTGGGTTGTCTCCCACTTATCGCTTGTTTTCAGTCATTAGCTTGACTGTGTCGGGGATCAGACGTCTGGTGGATCAGAAGGTGGCATCGAATGCGTCCCAAAAGAATGTCTCCTCATCCATGGTAGTGTATAGGCAGTAGGTGCATGAGAACGACCAAGGAATTGAGGAATTGCAGCAGGGTGGGACTTGAGTTTGGGTGGGACACTTCGTTTTCTTGCAGAATCATCAAAAGAAATACCAAGCCTTCTACAAGAATCTCGTTGCTTGCATAAGTGTGAAACATCAAGAGGTTTTGAATTGATTCCAGGAAGTGCATACCTTTGCTTTATCCGAGATTTATGGGCTGTAGGAAGTGGAAGAATTGGCGAATGCAAGGGTCATGTTTGGAGGGTGAATGTCAACAATCCCTAGGCTCTCTGCAATGTCCTTTCACATGAGGTTCATGCTAGCACCTGAATCACAGAGGGATTGTTCAACCTCAATTCCACCAATGAAGCATGGAACAACAAACATTCCTGGATCTTCAACTTTAAGGAGCTGCTTCATTGGTGGTGGTGTATCTTTCTCCTTGTGAAAGTGCTCTTCAATCTCTTCAAATCTTTCTGTACAATTCTGGAAGAAAGCACACAAGGGATACCTCTCATAAGCTTCATCAAACGAGATCTCCTTATGAATCTTTCCCACTCTTTTGTTGAAAGCAGCTAGCTTCTCTGCACTAATGGGCAACCTTAAGTGTTTGGGTAGAGGAAGATATGGATCCTTAGGCTTGTATATCCTTTTCTGCAATTTTCGAAGCTTTAGGTCGAACTGGTGAAGTATGAACATGGTGTCGATCAACACTAGTCTTTTGTGTCAATGAAGCAGTGTCGATCTTGCTCGATTTCGGTCCGCCAGAGCTAGAATTTTCGAGTTTTTCTACTGGTATCGATCGACACTCAGCAGTGGTGTCGATCGACACCTGCTCTGCAACTGCAACATCTTCTTCTTCAGCCTGAAACTCCACGATTTCTTTAGCATTCATGCCCTTTTTCAGCACTGGTTGAGAGCTTCTTCCACTCTGAATCGTGATGACATTCACATGGTGCCTCGAATTTACGTCCGTCTTTCCAGGAAGACATCCCTATTGTCTCTTCAAAGCTCCAGCAGTTTGAGCCACTTGGACATCAATTTGCTTGACATGAGTACCTAGAAACTCAATTTTCCCATTCAGATCAGTGTACAATGCATCAATCTTCCCATTGAAATCCACAGTAATCTTTTGTTGACCCTCCATGATCTGTTCCAGCATAAATTTCATCTCATTATCTTATCTAGGAGGTTTCTGTTAAGAAGAAGAACCATAAGTTCTGTTGAAGTTGTTGCTCTGAAAAAGGCTTCTGATAGGAAGAACCATAGCCTTGCTGATTGCCAAATCTCTGACCTTGAAAACCAGCTCCATTGACATAGTTAACTTGTTCCCCAGGCTCAAAAGTCTCTACTTCAGCAGCAAATTGGACTTGCTTCTTTCCCGCAAGAAGGTTATGCATTGAGTCTAGCTTACCCTTCACTTCAGCAATCTGATTTCCATCCATGTTTCCGGCTTTCTTCTTCCTCTCCAAGTATGCATTCTTGGTATTATTGCTAGATGCCAAGTTCTCTGCGAGTGTAGTAGTACTTTCTGGATATTGGGTGTTGAAGTTCCCATTGCTTGCAGCCTCTAGGGACAGTCTCGCTGATATGCCCTGAATCTCACCCAAGCAGCCTTGAATGCCTCAATTTGTCCTTGAGAAAATGTAGAAATCTTTATCCTCAGCTCTTCAGATCTTGCATCATCAAAGAAATTGCACATGAATGCATTCTTTGTGTCCTTCCAGGTAGTCAATGATCTTGGATCCAACTGCTTCAACCAGTACGCAGTATCTCCAACAAGTGAGTAAGGGAAAAGGTTACAGAAGAAATAATCGTTGGACACTCCATTGGGCTTTATGCTTGATGCCAAGTACTCAAATCTCTCTATATGGTCCATGGGGTGCTCATTAGGAAGATCATGGAAGGGATACTGAGCAACAAGTGTGTAGTAAGCAGACTTCAGCTCGAAGTCATTCCTTTGGAAAGGAGGTGGGCGAATTGCAGGTCTATTAGCATAGAACTGATCATGCCTGTTGTAATCATCCAGTGTCCTTCCACGTCCAGCATTCACATTCGCAGGTTGTACTACTTGCACTGCTTGCTCGATGACAACAGCTCCATTCTCGTCGAGCCTCTGTCCTTGCATGTTCCTTCTGTTCCCCTCTGCATCAAATAAATCACCAGCTTCGTTTCTGACTAGGATCAGAGGATCCATTGCGATCTGCGCCTGGTGTCAATCGATGCCAATGGTGGTGTCGATCGACACTCATGCAACTTTTCTGTTGGTCCTTTCAAGTCTGGCGAGTTCATCGATGCTCAAAGTCACAAGCCCCTTTTCCTTGTTGCTTCTGGTATCGCGATTAAGCATACACCTAAAACAAGAACAAGAAGCTAAAAGTTAGTAATCAAAAACAAAATAAAAACTTAGACAAAACTCTAATGTTAAAAATCTGTAGGCAACTAATCTCCTTCCCCGACAACGGCGCCAAAATTTGATATGCACAAATTTAGCCTAGAGCTACTCTCTCAAATTAAGAGATCAGTCGTAGTACTTAGGGATTGAATCCACAGGGAATGAGATAGTGACACAGCAGATTTCTAGGTTCAAATTAAGCTAAGTGAGAATGTAAAACTAGAAGACAGCAGGCAATTAAAGATTTATTAAATTCAAGAGACAAAACGCTAGGTTCAGGGAAATTCTCGGGTGAATTCGAATTGCAGATCTAGACAGAAAGCTAGGAATTTATTAAGCACTGTTCTTGAACTTGAAACACTAATGTAAAATCAATCAACTCTCGCTGCAGAGATTATCTATGTCTAAACCCTAGAATTCCAAATCTTTTTGCAAATTCAAACAATTCAGACAAGCATTAATAACAAGTTCAATTGTTCACAAAATCTCTAAACCAAATCTCTTTGCGAATAGGTATTTTGCTCAACTAAAATTAGTTCGGGCAATAAATAATACTCTCGCATCTATTAAGTAACCTAAGATCAGATTCTAGGTTGCGAAACTGGAACAAGCATTAATCACAAATCCAGATGAAGAACTCTAATGATTTTTATCCTAACAATTTAATTCAACCTAACAATTCATCAATAACTTTTGAAAAACCCTAAACCTAACAAGCAAACTACTCAGACTTGATCAATGAAACACAAATCATTATTTGAATAGAAAGCATAAAAGAAATTAATAAAAGAAATATAGGAGTTCCAAATCTGCTCTAAAGGAGTCTGATTTTTCTCTCCAAAAACCTAAACTTCTAAGATTATTAAAATATGAGATAATGCCTAAACAATGACTTTGAAATCCTTAAATAAGGATTAGAAGACGAGTGTAGGACTTTTGCAAATAAAGAAAACTTCTGGGCAATTTTTCTTTTCTTCAAAATCTGCTAAAAACTCGCGTTCCCTTCTTGCCACGATTGGTGTCGATCGACACCAAGGGTAGTGTCGATCAACACTCCTTGTAAAATCCGGCTCTTGACTTCATCTCTTTGCAGCTTCTTCCACAATGCTCCAAAAAGCTCCAATATCTCCAATTATGCTCCAAACGTACTCTAACCTGCAAAGACTCTAATAGGACTCGAAAACAACCAAAAGACTCTATAAAACAGACTTATATCATGGTCAAAAATCGGTAAAAACCATGATATATCACCCGATCAAGCAGGTTCTCTCTCTCTCTCTCTCTCTCTTCCTTCAGATCATTGATTTTTACTTCGATATTCTTCATCCAATCATGTTTAATTTTAGTTTTGTTCTGAATCGCTATCTGAATCGGCTAGTTCTGGATCTCCCGTAGATCTAAGCGCGGAGTTGGTCAACTTCGCGGGCTTCACTTGCCGGATGGCGTCTGGATTGAGTTTGCGCGGGAGTGGAATCGACAACGAGAGGTTCCAGGAGGTGTTCACGGAAGCGAACATGGTGATCGGAAAATTCGCGCCGGAGGATATCTTCCTTGTGTTTGGTTTGTGCCAGATTTGGTTTTTTTTTCACTGCCAATGATTCTCATTAAGTTTGATTTTGGTTACTGAATTTCTAGTCTTGTATAATTGATTTGGCTACTCAATCAGTTGTACTCTATAAATTCTACTTCTTTGGTTTATGTCACTTGATTGATTCAAGCTGTAAAAATTACAATGATTGTCTAATTCAGTTAAAAGTAGATGAGAAATTAAACTGAAGTGTATGGTTCATGTTCAGGTTTCAGCTCATACATCTGCTGGTAAAACAATTGTGGCATCCTATGCGATTACTATGTCTTTAGGGGAAAATCAGAGGGTTTTGTGTTTCTATCTACAACTATGCCCAATGCCAAGGAGGTTTCTGATTGGGTTGCAAAGGTAATTTGTTGAATTGTTGTTGCTAAATCCGTTTACATCTCTTAAAACCGTCATAACTCTTGTGTGAAGGGGGTTGCAAAGGTTGTTGCTAAAGCCGGATGAACTCACTCTCATAGACATACCGATGGACACAATCACATGGACACAGTATATGGACCATCTCGAAGTGTTTTTTTCAGGGCATACATCATATCTTATATTTAGAATATGGCTTTGTTCTCTTTATTATCTAGCATACTCCGATATATGTATTGAATCAGTATGATATATATGATGCCATTAGTTAAATGAAACAGTGGTAGATATGATGCTATTTGTGGTCGGTCTTACATGGATATAAAGTCCATGTATAGGACACGACCATGTGGATAAAAGACGGTGGATACATACTGATTTTATATGTTTTTTCATCGTGTACAATTTGGAGACTTTCGGATATTTGTAAACTCTACACGATGTTGGGTTGTAATGCAATCAATGAGAAGAAACAAATAGAATGAGAAGAGAAACTTTGACATCCGGATATGGTTAAAGAAAGCAAAGTAAAAGTAAACAGTTTTTGATGATTCCATGTGTGTATAAGAGAACTACAATTTAAAATAGTGAGAAATGTTTTTTAGTAAACACTAAAACATGATGGATTATACAAAGTAACCAAGTATCAGCACAACGACATGTTGTGTTAGACAGTTTCAAGTGGACACTATTTTGTGGATAGGTTCATATGGACAGGAAATTGTGGACATTTTCTGATGTTGATAAGTAGAGCACGTAGTGCTTTAGCAATTACATCAATCTGAGGCTTCGGGACTTATGCTAAAAAGGAAAATTTCATCAAACTTAGAATAGAAATATTCACATACAATTCAACAGATCATGGTTTCATTGTGTTTGGATATCAATCCAAGTCTCACATCGGAAGATTAGACAGGAATGGTCTAATATATAAGTAATGTCTAACTCTGATTAGTATGAGGCCTTTTGGGAAGGAACCCAAAAACAAATTCGTGCGGACTTTGCCACCTGAGCCCAAAGCGAACAATATCATACTAATGAGGGAGTTGGACATGGGTTTGAAAAGCCCAACAAGTGGTATCAGAGCTCAGGTTCTAAAAAAGTGGACCTGGAGAATGGGTTGGGCCGGATGTTCATTATGGGAGGAGAGCCCTCAAGGTGACCTTGCGATTAAGGGTGCTGGTGACTTGTGTTGAAAGTCTTCCTAGCGGTTATAAGAACTCAAGTCACACCTTTAGAAGGATAACAAAGAGTTTGTGGGTTTAAGAGAATATCAAATCGGAGCTAAGGAAATTAGGTCATCGGAAAGATGAACTAATTAGGGTTTTTATTAAGTTATAGCTGAACCTTAAAGAAGGCTGCCAACGTACCCCTTAGAAGGGATCAAGCCATTCGTAGTTCGTTTACAAGAGAATTATATGGACAAAATCTAGAGAGAATTAGGTCTCTCTCTAGGTCGCCGTTCTTCAGTTTTTGGATCCCTTTCTTCAATGACTTGCGCCTCTATTTATAATAGATGGGAGTCGGTTTAGACCGAGCTCTTTTTCCTTTTTAGAAAAGGAATTCTGCCTTTTCTTTCAGAGATTCTTCTCTATATCGGAAATTGCCTTTTCCGATGAGCTTCTAGGGTTTTGTTAATTAACCGAACGGGCTGATCTTAATTTGGGCAGGACTTTTTAGAGGGGTGCTAAACCAATCTCTAACAATTAGTCCCCCCCCCCCCAGTTCGGCGAGTGAGTGTAATTGAGGTCCGGGAACTAAAAGAAGAATCCGGCTCGACGCAATTTAGATCAGCCAGTGTTAACATGATCTTTAGCTCGGCGGATAAACTGTGGCTTGAATGAGGTCAAATGACGAATTATTCCAAGTGAGTCCGACGAATGAACTATCTTCGATATTTTTGGTAGAGGCGATGAGCTAGGGGAGCTTGATGAGCTAGGCGAGCATGATGAGCTAGGGAAGTTTTGATGAGCTAGGGAAGCTTGATGAGCTAGGGAACTTGATGAGCTAGGGAAGCTTGATGAGCTAGGGAAGCTTGATGACATAGATAAATTCATATAGTTAGGCGAATTCCCTAACTGCGAGATTGGTGAGCTCCTTAGTTAGGAGTGCTGGCGAGCTGAAAAAGCTTACGAGCTGTTTAGCAGGGAAAGCTGACGAGCTGAACTGCTGAGAACTGACAAGATGTTTAAAGTTCTGGGCTGTTCTGCCGAGCTGTTTAAGCTGACAAACTGAAAAGCTGCCGAGCTGAATAGCTGCCGAGCTGAAAAGCTGTCGAGCTGAAAAGCTGACGAACTGAAAAGCTGAAAAGCTGACGAACTGGAAAGCTGTCGAGCTGTTTAAGCTGCTGGTTTGTTCATGCTGCCGAGCTGAAAAGCTGAAAAGGGCAAAATAAAAGCTGCCGAGCTCAAAGTGATGAAAACTTGTTTAAATTTGCGAGACTGGGCTCGGCTTAGAAAATTTATTGAATATTTCTTTATTCTTCTCTGAAATAGGTTCCCGATCTAGAACTATCCTGGTAGATATATAGAGTAACTTGAGTTCGAATACAAACGTGCGATGCGATATCGGCTTTAAGTTGTTTGTACGACTCTGATTTTCCTAAGTGCGAATGTAAACGTGCGAGAGATTAGCTCAGCTCGGCTTATTTAATGTTTACATGACTTAGTAATGTGCGAGACGGATCTCGACTTTAAAAGTAAGTGCTAATATGATCATGCGAAACAGGTCTGCTTATATGGATCATACGACTTATTCGTAAGTACGAATACCAATATGCAATCAGGTCGGCGTTTAGTTATTGGTACGACTTAGGAATTTCTAAGTTCGAATGCAAAGGTGCGAGCAAGGCTCGGCTTATATGCATTGCACGACTTAGAAAAGTTGTGAGAACAGGCTCGGCTTATATTGTGGATTATTTCGCCACGACATCCATGAGGAACGCATGCAAGACGAATTTTGCCTTTTTGGGGTGCCGAACTAAGTTGATCAAACTTAGTTATAGGCATATCTAACGTCTGGCCAGGACGTTGATGTGTAAATAGCTCGGAAGCGTAAGAGAGTCGACTAAGTAATACTCAGATGATCTCGATGGTTTGAGAGCTCGTGTATGAGCTTGCTTTTGAGATAGTCGAATGACTTATCGAATGGTGCTAGGAGGAGGGTTTGGAAACCTTGGTGAAACTTATCACGTCCATTTTTTTATCAAAAAATAGAGATCCGAGAGACCTGTGGTCGTCTTTGTTGACTGAGATATTGAGCGTAAGCTAGCTCGGTAGTGCGAACGTCTTTTTATTTTTATTTTTGACTTTGAGATGTCAGAGGCAGTTTTGCCGAGATGCCTACGTTTTAGCACGTCTTGTAAAATGGAGGCACCGAGCTGTCTTCTCCTCCTTTTTTATTTTATTTTTAATGTGACACCGATCTCTCTTCTGCTCGAATGGTGACACCGAGCAATCTTCTTTTTTGATCCTCTCTCGTTCCCGAGTATTTTTGTTTTTAATTAATCTTTGGTATGAATCGTTCATCCATCTTGTCTCAGTTTTTTTGTTATGAACGGAGCTTGGGAGCACGCTTCTTCTTCCATATTATTTGTTTGTCCGAGTTTGGGAGCTTGTTGTAAAAATTCTCCCTCTTTTTTGTTGTGCTGCAGTGTTTGAGATTTTATTTGCAACCAACTATGAGTTCGGCTTCCATTGAGTCCCAAGTATGAGATCGTCTTTAGTCGAGTCCAGGGACTCGTTTTTCTTTGCTAGATGCGAGACTTAAAGCTCGGCTTTAAATGTGAGGCTCACGATGCTCGCGCGGTGGAGGCTTACTTCGGCTCGGCTTCTTCTTCTCTTTTTTTTTTGTTGGCGGACTGAGAGCTCGTGCGTGAGCTAAAGATGCTTAACATGAAGAATCCCCGCGACGTACGAGCTGATTAGCTGCGCTTAGAATTCATTTGCGAGTTGATGGTCTTTCCGATGAAAAATCTCAAAGGTTGTGGATGAGTTGATAGGCCGAGCTAACGAGGTACTAAAATACTAGTTGAAGGAGATCGGAACTGAAATCGAACGTTCCGCTTTTCTAACTTTCTTCCATCACTAGTTCGCCATTATTTCTTTTTTGCGAAGCTTGAGAGCTCGTTGCAGGAATTTTCTTTTTGCGAAGCTTGAGAGCTCTTTTCACAGCTCGTTTCTTCTTCTATCTTCTTTTTTTAGTTGGCATATGCGATATTACGATAGACTTGATGATTGAGAGTTAGTGGCCGAGCTCGGTAGTTCCATAGCAGATATCTTGAGAGAATAGACTCGTATGACCATCTCCGTATGATGGGTTGACGTAGCGACGTGCGTTGGCGGACTTGGTATGACGAGCTGTGGCTAAGTCATAAAAGACGTAATTTTCAATCACGTCGGGATTGTCGAATTGGATGAGCTGAGAGCGTCTCCTTATTATTATTTTTTATGTTGTTCGTCCAATGAAGCCACGAGATGGTGACGTTTCTCCACGACATCAGAAGTGACACGATGAGTGTCTTCATTTCCTTTTTTATTTATTTATGATTTGCGATTTATCAGCTTGACGAAGCTCCAAGATCGAAGGGAGATGGAGAACACCGAGAGAAACTGAATAGTGTGACAGATCGGCTCTCGAGATTTCGAACCGATGTTGAAGTTCGAGCTTGTATTTCGTCATCGGCTATCGTCAATCTTTCTGCTTGGGTTCTTTTTCAGAGCTAAGTCATCTGAATCCATCCTTCACCGACTTCAGCTACGGCCCCTGACGTTCTGATTGAGAACTCATTCTCTTCTGTAATGGATGAAGCAAAGCTGGTGTGTTGCTCGTTTTTGACTCCAGGAGAAAAGCTGCAGCGTCTAATGATGCTAAGAGTGGTGCCATGAGATAGTGGTGACGATGTGTCTTGATTTCTTGTTAGCTCAATCAAACCTGAATTTAGAGCTTATTGTTAGAGCTTTGCTTGACGGAGTGGGAGCTCATATGATGAGCTCGTCATTAATTTTTTTTATACGGATCTTGGATAGTTCACGAGCTGTTTTTCCGGGCTGGTGTTAACTTTGCTGTTTTTTTTTTGATGGCTTGTTTACGAGCTGGTTTGGACAGAGTTCCAGATCGGGTGACCGAGCTCAACCGACGGAGACGTCAATGTTATGTCTTCTGCTTCAAAATCAATCCGCCCATTCCTCTTCTCTTAATTTCTTCCTCTTCTTTATAAACAAATCAATTCTGGAGATGGTTAGATCGGCTTCTGTTTAGTCATCTCTTTTTCCACTTTTTTTTATAAGGGCAGATTCTTTTGAGTGTTGCTCAAGAAACCGTTGGAGCTTTAACTCTTTCATCGCATGGTTTGGGTTATCATCCAAAATCAACAGAATGTTCTTCTTCTTGTTGTTGTTTATCTCTTCCCTAGATAATTGGGGAGAGCGGGCTGAGGAGACAACATCGCAAAAACGGAGACGACGTCGACTAGGGTTTAGGACTTCGAATTTGAATGTTTTCATGCTGGTAATGATGGTGGCTGAGAGGTCGTCATCTTTCTTTTGTCGGAGAGGTCGTCATCTCTCTGATTTATTTATTTTTTGTTCTTGATGCCATGGGAAAAGTTGCAACATTCAATGATGCCACGAGATAGCGACGTTTCTTCAAAGAGTGTCTTGATTTAAATTTTCTGTGAGTTGGAGGTCGTCTTGAGAGTCTGTTTGAGGCTGGTTAGCTAGAAGTTTTAGCAGAGATGGTGATCTGAATCTCTCATATGACTGGAAGCCATTAGAGAAGCTTGGCGTAGAAGAAGATGTCGTAAAGACTTCTTTTCTTTTCTTTTTTGCCGAGCGTAAGAGCTCGTTTTGCTTGACTGTCGCCTCAGATAATCGCTGGGTCTAGCGTTGGATCCGTAATTGGTGTTGTTGTTGCGTCATGATCTTGGCCAGAGCTTCAGAGTTCTTATGAGAAGTCTAGTTCTTCGTTTAGCTTGGTGGCGTTTTGTATGAGTTTTTGGAGAATACTTGAAAGTCTTCTCGGAGCAAACTTGGCTCTACTGCTGTTACTTTTGTTGTTCTTGATGAAATCGAACGTTACGTTCTTCTGTCTGAGCTTCTTCCATGACAAGTTCGGCACCTCCCGAGCTTCTTCCAGAACAATCTCGTACAGCCCGAACTTCCGGTACAGCCCGAGCTTCTTCCATGACAAGTTCGTCTCCTCCCGAGCTTCTTCCAGACAAGTTCGTCTCGACTTTTTTTTTTTTACGGATCTTGAGAGCTCGTCGTAAGAGTGTTTTCTTCAGTCTTGAACGAAGCTTGAGAGCTTGTCTCTTCTTCAATCTTTTTTTTAGAGCAAAGATTGTGGGCTCGTCACTCGTGAGATTTTTGTTTTCAAAGTGAGAATAAAGAAAGCTAGTAGCAAGGGCTTTTCTAAACTTCCGATCTTGATGTTGTGTAATTGGTTTGCTTGGTCTCCTCGTGAATGCACTACGTGAGCCATTCCTTTTTTTTTTTTTAGTTTGAGAGCTCGTTCGTCTCTCTTGCTAACGGTCTCGTATTTCTTAGCTTGATAACTTTGAGCTTGTTAGTACTCCTTGAGCAGATCGACGGTAACTTGTCGTTGTTGTGACTCTTATACGGTGGAAGCTATATATATTTTTTTAGAGGTCGTTGTGTGAGAATAACCCCACATGACGGACGGATTGGCGAGCTCGGTGCGATGAGCTGATTGGACGACGGACTTACGCAGAGAGAACGAGCTGATGAGCTGCGCTTGTTTATACGAGCTGGTGTTGTTAACTTGTTTTGGACAAAGTTTTTATCTGACTCTTCGATCTCTATGTGACTATGTCGTCGTCATGAGATGCCGGAGGTAGTCCTTTATTTTCTGGTACGTCCCGTAAAAAGGTGACACCGAGTTTTCTGCAAAATCTCAATACACACGTGTTCAAGTGATTCTATTGTAAAAGAATAATCAATAATAAACCAAGGAGTTGGTAAAGGTGTGTCGACCAGTGAGAATAAAACCAAGGAGTTGATCCGGTAGATCGGACCAGTGAAAAAAAAATTCTTTTAAACATGATTAAAGCAAAAGAGAGAATCTAATTCGATTTCATCATACGATTGGCCAAACCGGCGAATGGTAAAGCATGAGTCTGCCGAACGATAAAATTTGATGAATATAGTAAATAGATCGGTCTATAAAAGCTTATCTTTACGAGTGGTTTTTGTGAAGTAGACTGACATCGATGTTGATTTAGGTGAAAACTTCACGTGGCTTTCGTGAAGTAGACGGCATCGTCAAACCTTCGGCTTTCCGAGTTTGATAATTCTCTATTCCCCACAGACGGCGCCAATTGTAAGAACTCAAGTCACATCTTTAAAAGTATAATAAAGAGTTTGTGGGTTTAAGAGAATATCAAATCGGAGCTCGGAAATAAAAGGAAATTAGGTCATCGGAAAGATGATCTAATTAAGGTTTTTATTAAGTTATAGCTGAACCTTAAAGAAAGCTGCCTACGTACCCTTTAGAAAGGGAGTTTACAAAGGGAGTTTACAAGGTGATTTCTAGAGAGAATTTAGGGTTTCTCTCTAAGTGGAGGCTCTTCCATTTCTGATCCTTCTTCAATGCGGCACCTCTATTTATAATAGATGGGAGTCGGTTTAAACCGAGCTCTTTTTCCTTTTTAGAAAAGAAATTCTTCCTTTTCGTTCGGAGATTCGTCTCTATCTCGGAGATTGCCTTTTCCGATGAGTTTCTAGGGTTTTGCTAATAAATCAAACGGACTGATCTTAATTTGAACAAGGCTTTTTAGAGAGATGCTAAACCCATCTTTAACAAAAACCATGTTTGTGACTGTATATATATATATATATGAACATTCAAAAGAAGATTAATCTCACCCAAAAAAAAAAAATTGGTTAAGTCTTATTAAAAGAAGAAAATTCGAATTTTGCAATGACTTCAAAGTTTAAATCGTCGAAGTGGACCAATGAAGAAACATTTGACCACGTTTTCTTATATAACTCTACTCTCTTCACCTCCTTATACCAACCCCAATGGTGAAAAAAGTCTAAGGTTTTAATAATAAAATTGAATAAACAAATGATTAACGTGTCTTATTTTCAAGAACAATATTTAAAATAAAACACTTTTTTAGATTCTTAAACTAATAAAATTCTTAACTTAAATTAATAATATATTTAATATTAAAATATGTTTAAGACATTCAACATAAGTTTTTTATTGGATTTCCTCTTAATGACAATAACCAGATTCAAACAATTCCGCGCCTTATATGGAACCAATTGCATCTCAACCAGTCGCATTCCGCCACGTGGTGGCCATGCCTTGGCCCGGAAGAGGCCACATCAACCCGATGATGAACCTCTGCAAATGCCTCATTCGCCGATACCAAAACCTCCTAGTTACATTCGCCTGTCACCGAAGAATGGTTTGGGTTTATCGGATATGAACCGAAACCCGACAGAATCCAATTCACCATTCTCCCCAATCTCATCCCTTCCGAGCTCGTCCGTGCCAAAGACTTCACCGGCTTCATCGACGCCGTGTTCACCAGATTGGAGGAGCCGTTCGAACGGCTTCTTGACCGCCTCAACTCTCCGCCTCCGACCGCAATCATCGCCGACACTAATGTCATATGGACGGTACGTGTCGGGGAACGAAGGAATATTCCGGTGGTGTCTCTCTGGACTATGTCGGCCACGATTCTCTCCCTCCTCCTTCACTCCGATCTACTCATAAGTCACAGCCATGCACTGTTCGAACCGTCAGGTTAAAAACCTATCTTTTATAACGTGATAGAGAAGAAAGCTTTTAAAAATCTAAATTTTAACTTGAATTGATTATTGTTTCTAGAATCAAAAGAAGATGAAATCGTAGACTATGAAATCGTAAACCAAGGATGTAGTCTACGATTTCATCTTCTTTTGATTCTACGATTTCATCTTATTTTCTTATTTTAGTTTATGTCCATATTTTATTGGGCTTAATTATCTTTATAATTTACTAAATCTTAATTCATAAATTTAAATATAATATTTACAAAAAATATCTACATACAAATATTTAAAATATAATATTTACAAACTATGAAAAGAAATATATATATATATATATTTTTTTTAAAAAAATTGGCTTTGATAGGTTTGGTTTTATTGATGATTTACATTTATTTCATATGATTTAGATTTTATTCTTTGAACTTTTTATTGAATCAAAGATTTAAAGTTTTTTGTAATAGTATAATTCAGAAAAAACTGAAACCGAACCATACCAAATCGAAGCAAGTTACATATGGGTTTTGTATGGTTTTAATTTTTATAAAAACGAAAAACCGAAAATCGAAGAAAACCGAACTATACCAAACCGAAATATATATAAATTTTATATGGTTTGAAATTTTATAAAACCAATAAACCGTAAAACCGGAAAACTGGAAAACCAAAAAACCCAAATCAAAACTAATCCAAAAACGGAAGTGCCCACCCCTTAAGTAAACAAATCGGACGAAGATATACATGAAGGCCTATTACTCTAGTATTGGGCCCTGAAATATTCTTCATCGGATATTGTAAGCTTTCGTTTTTTCTTTTCAAATGTTTTAAAGAAAGTGGACCCACCTACATTTTGTTGACATGAGTTATATATATAAGTAGGGGTGAGCATTTCGGTTTAAGTTCGGTTTCGGTTTAGGTTTGGTTCGGTTTGGTTAGTTTGGGTCTAAGAAAATTTTAATTAAATTTAACCAAAATTAATTCGGTTTGATTTGTGTTTGGTTCGGTTTGATGATAATTCGGTTTAGTTCGGGTTGGTTTGGTTTTTAGTTTGGTTTACTTGAATTAATTTATAAAATACAAAATCAAATCCAACCAACGCCAATAATTNTTCAGCTTCTTGTACCCCTTTAGCAGTTTGTTGATGGTGTTGTCCTGGTGCTTGCTCCATTGCTGGAGCTTGTCAATGTGGTCGTGAGCCTCCCGCAATGCCGGGTTTGATATTGCCCCACCATAGGAGGAGAAATGGTACCTCTCGGTGCCTTGCCTCAGGTCTGGCTGCTCTTGCTCTTCTCCTCCTTCCTCAGGTTCTGCGACTGGTTTCAGTGAAAACATGTTCTTCTTGGTAATTGTCTCTAGATGCCTCTGAATCATCAAGTCATAGAGCTGCGTGGGCGGTGGCACAATCTCGAAGCTCCTCTGGGTCTGCAAAGAAGTGACGGTTTGTTGCGGAAGAAGTATCTTAGCTTCTCCTTCTAGGGTAATTGAGAAGCTGTATGCGAACAAGTTACCACTCTTTCCTGCTAAGAAATGAGTCTTGCTGAGGTAGAAAATGTCCATCCACTGTGGCTCTAAACCATCTTCACCCAACGGATGCCCAACTGCCTCGAGTATCGGTGTAATCAGCCCACCGATACTAAGCTGAGGGGTCTTGTCCCTCATCGTCATCACCCAGTCCTTATATGAAAGGAACTAACGCAGCAACATGGAGACCAAACCCGTACCTGCGATGTCTCCTCGAAAAATACCTACGTCTCTCGGCCTAAATCCCGGGATCCTCGCTAAACCCATGTCCAGAAACTGCAACTCTTCCAGCTGTACATTCCCGCACTCTCGTCTGGCAAAGAATGTATGTGCTAGCACCTTGTGCGAATACCGTATGGCTGGATGTCTGATCAGAGATCCCTTGCTTCTTCCCGGCTCGAAAGTACCCGAGGCAATGACATCCCACAATGCAGCTAACTCCTCTTCACCAATGGCAAGGTTCTTGGTCCTGCGCGCACCTTCTGTAAACCCGAAGATCTCCTGAAGCTCTTTGAATGATAATGTGTAGGCCATCTTCTCAATCTTGAATTTGATATACCCATGTCCATCTTCTTCGGGTGTATCTTCGCCTTCGTAGTAGAAGTCCACCTCTAATGATGCCAAGAATTGGCATGTCTCTGTTTTGTGTGCTGGATGAGACATGGTGAAGAAATGTCCCAATCCCATCCTTTCGAAGATCATCTCGACATCTTCCAAAATTCCTAGAGCTTGCAGAGACTGCCGGTGCGGGTATCGCGTTCCTTTGAAACCCACTTTTCTGAATGCTTGAAAAAGTTGTGGGACTGTTGGTATTCTTCTTGAGCATCCTTTGCAGCTTTCCGTGAACTCTTCTTCTTTTCCCCAAGCTCAATCTGATCATCGCTGCTCTCAGTTCCGTCGTCATCGGAAACGACTTTCTTCTTTCCCTCACTCTTCGATTTAAGACTTCTTGATGCTTCTGCTTTAGTTCTCGGCATTATTCCTATTTAAGAAACACAAACAATTCAATCAAACAATCCAGCAAGCAATAAACAATGTCTAAAAATCTTAAAATTTCACATTTCTACACTTAGAACAAAAATTCAAAATTTCCAAAAATTTCAAAGTGGCAAATTTCGAGTTCTATCAATTGATGATCATTAACCATGAAGGATTGAAGCCATTGCAAGTGAAAGCCCTAAAATTTGACAAGTTTCTAGGGAGTAATTTGAATTTTCGCACTATGAACCCTAAGTGTCAAATTTTCGAAATTCAACCATGGAAATTGTGGATTACCACTCGAAATCCTCTTATTTATCAATATCAATGAATGTCCAATCCATAAACACTCAATTCGAACACCCTATAGCATTTCACAAAAATTCCACAATTGAAGCACAAATGAAAAGCTTGGGAGATTGAGAATCATACCTTGTTGTTGAGTGATTTAGGACGAAATTGATTAATGAATCTGAATGAGCACAAGATTTCGGAGTAATAGCACTTTGAATCACGAAATTTGCTTGAGTTTTGAGAGAGTTATGAAAGAATTGGTTTTGAGAGAGTTATGAAAGAAATGGAGAAGATGAAGCACGGGTTCGCATAAGTACTTACCATTTTTTTTAGATCATATCGGTAAGGCCAGACCGATATGGCATACCGATACGGATATCGGTGTGGCCTCACCGATATGGCATACCGATATGCGTATCGGTGTGGTCACACCGATACGTTACACCGATATGCATCAACAATCTTTTCGGCGAACTTTTGGCACTTAAGCCTTGTGCTTCTTGACACGAATCTGTTGATCATAAACACTCAAAAACACATTATGAACATATAAACAATAATATATACAATGATAAACATGGAATTGCCTCCCAAGTGCGCTTGTTTAAAGTCTCTTAGCTTGACTTTTCAAACCCTTTAGGCATTGGTAAGATCATGAAGGGGGACTGAAGTTGCCTCTTCTATTGTATCACTGGCCAAGTAAGGCTTCAACCTATGCCCATTTACAGTGAATTATTCTCCCTTGAGACTATAAAGAGTGACAGCTCCATAAGGCAGAACTTCTTTGATCTTGAAAGGACCGGACCATATTGATTTGAGCTTTCCCGGGAATAGCTTCAACCGGGAATTGTACAGCAGTACCATGTGTCCAGCCAAGAACTCTTTTGGCTTGATCTTCTTGTCATGAAAGGCTTTGGTTCTCTCCTTGTAGATTTTGGAGCTTTCAAAAGCTTTCAAGCGGATTTCTTCAAGCTCTAGGAGATTGATCAATCTTTTGTCTTGGGCTGTTTTGATGTCAAAGTTAAGGAGTTTGACTGTCCATAACGCCTTGTATTCAAGCTCCACAGGTAGGTGGCATGATTACCCATACAGAAGAGAGAATGGCGATCTCCCAATGGGTGTCTTGAAGGCAGTTCTATAAGCCCATAGTGCATCATCGAGCTTGGCTGGCCAGTCTTTTCTTGTAGCCCCAACTGTCTTCTCTAGAATGGCTTTGATTTCTCTGTTGGAGATTTTGACCTGGCTACTTGTTTGAGGATGGTAAGGTGTTGCCACCTTATGCTTAACTCCATGCTTCTTGAGGAGGCTTTCAAAAATTTTGTTGATAAAGTGGCTCCCTCCATCACTTATGACCACTCTTGGCACTCCAAACCTTGGGAATATGATGGATTTGAAAAGCTTGATCACCACCTTAGCATCATTTGTGGGACTTGCAATGGCTTCTACCCACTTGGAGACATAGTCCACTGCTACTAAAATGTATTTGTTGCTATAGGAAGATGGGAAAGGACCCATGAAATCTATTCCCCAAACATCAAACACCTCCACCTCAAGGATTGGGTTCTGTGGCATCTCATCTCTTCTGCTTATATTGCCCTTCTTTTGAAGAGGTTTGGCCACCAAAACTCAGATTGTAGCACCTTTGTTGCTGTTTTGAATGTGGCAAAGTGCCCTCCATAAGCTCATCCATGACAATGATATAAGATGCCATTCACTTCTGATTGTGCAACACATCTTCTAAAGAGGCCATCAGAACACCACTTGAATAGATAAGGCTCATCCCAAAAGTAATGGGAAACATCCTTGAAGAACTTCTTCTTGTTGTATGCATCCAGATTTAGAGGCACATCACCTCCCACCAAGTAGTTTACAAGGTCTGCATACCAAGGTAACTCTCCTTCTCTCAGGCTTTTGGCTTCTTCAAGCTTTCTTCCCATTTGGTATCCTTTCTCTAGGATTTTGATTAACATCAGCTGCTCTTCAGGAAAAAAATCATCAATGGGGATGGTCTCTTCTATTCTCATCCTTGACAAGTGGTCAGAAACTCCATTTTCAATCCCTTTCTTGTCCACAATCTCCATGTCAAATTCTTGGAGAATAAGTATCCATCTAAGAAGTCTTGGTTTGGTGTCTTTCTTAGCATAAATGTACCTCAATGCTGCATGATCAGTGTACACCACTACCTTAGATCCTACTAGGTAGCTTCTAATCTTCTCAAAGGCGAAGACAACAACTAGAAGCTCCTTCTCTGTTGTTGCATACTTCACTTGAGTGTCATCCAAGGTCCTACTTGCATAGTAGATGACATGAAGTTTCTTGTCCTTCTTCTGCCTCAAAACTGCACCCACTGCATAATCACTTGCATCGCACATGATCTCAAAAGGGAGATCCCAATCTGGTGCTTGCACTATGGGGACACTCACAAGAGCTTCTTTGATCTTCAAAAATGCACTATGACACTCTTCATCAAACAGAAATTCAGCTTCTTTGCACATCAATCTAGTGAGTGGCCTTGTAATCTTGGAGAAGTCTTTAATGAACCTTCTATAGAACCCAGCATGGCCTAGGAAACTCCTTATTCCTCTCACATTTCGTGGAGGCTCTAGACTCGCCATCACTTCAATCTTTGCTTTGTCCACTTCAATCCCATTTTCGGAAATTTTGTGCCCAAGCACAATGTCTTCTCTCACCATGAAATGACATTTCTCCCAGTTCAGCACCAGGTTTGCATCCTCACACATTTTAAGCACCCTGCAAAGATTTGACAAACACCCAGCAAAAGAGAGGCAATATACAGAAAAATCATCCATGAAGACCTCTACCATATCCTCTATAAGATCAGAAAATATCGACATCATACATCTTTGAAAAGTTGTTGGTGCATTACACAACCCAAATGACATCCTTCGATATGCAAAGGTACCATAGGGGTATGTGAAAGTAGTTTTTTCTTGATCATTGGGGTGAATGGGTATTTGAAAGAACCCACTATACCCATCTAAGAAGCAATAAAATGGGTGGTTTGCAAGTCTTTCCAGCATTTGGTCAATGAATGGGAGAGGGAAATGATCTTTCCTTGAGGATGAATTTAGTTTTCGATAATCAATACACATCCTATGGCCTGTGATGGTTCTAGTTGGTATTAATTCATCTTTTTCGTTTTTTACCACAGTTATTCCTCCCTTTTTTTGCACAACATGAACAGGCGAAACCCAAGTGCTATCCGAAATGGGATAGATAACACCTGCATCTAGAAGTTTAAGGATTTCCTTTTTTACTACTTCCTTCAAGTTTGGGTTTAATCTCCTTTGATGTTCAATTGAAGTTAAAGATTCATTTTCTAGATGAATTCTATGTGTGCAAAGAGAAGGAGAGATTCCTTTGATGTCATCCAAAGAATAACCAATGGCTCTCCTAAACTTTTCTAGTTCATTCAAAAGTGAGGTTAACTCTTCCTCATTCAGAATTTCATTCACTATGACAGGGTATGACGAATTTGGACCTAGGAAAGCATACCTTAGCCCTTGTGGAAGAGGTTTGAGTTCCAACCTTGGTGCTTTGAGTTCACACCAATCATCTTCAATGCTAGACTTACCATTGCTAGCCTCCTTCTTGTCATCTTTTTTAGTGTCTAAGGAACCAACATCTTTAAACATAGAACCTCCATTGTTGTTATGCTGCAGCTCCATGAAGGTGCTTTCTCCTTGTAATGGTTTGTGTGAATCCAGCAGCTTCAAGTATCCCAGGCTTTCTTCATGTAGAAATCCATTCTCACCATGCTCCTTGGTTAAAGCTACTTAGAGATGATCTTCCATGGCTAACTCTTCAAGATATTCATCAGCTAATTGGTCCATGGTTTCAATCCAGAAAGCTTGACCTTCAATTGTAGGCTTCTTCAATGTGTCATTGATGTCATACTTGAGAACAAAGTCCTTTTCCAAGTGCAAATCGATTTTTCCTTTCTTGACATCAATAATAGCCCCAGCTATTGCTAAGAAATGTCTCCCAAAGATGAGTGGATATTTTGGTTCCTCATCCATCCTCAATACCACAAAGTCTGTGGGCACTTCAACATTTCCAATCATGACTGGCAGGTCTTCAAGCAAACCCACAGGAAGTCGAATTGATCTATCAGCTAACACGAGGGAGATTCTACACTCCTTGTAGCGATTAAAGCACAGTCTTTTAGCTATCGAAAGTGGCATCAGACTTACACTAGCTCCAAGGTCACACAAGCAATGGTTGAATGAGAAAGGTCCCAAAGCACATGGCAGAGTAAAACTACCAGGATCACCAAGCTTCTTTGGGATGATGGTCTTTTGAATAATGGCACTACATTCATGAGTAAGAACCACCATACCTTGCAGCTCTTTAGTCCTTTCCATTACTGCATCCTTGAGAAACTTGGCATATTGAGGAACCAAAATGAATGCATCCATCAAAGACATGATTAATTGAATCTCACTCATTTGCTTGTCAAAGAGAGCTCTATACTTCTCCACCAATTGCTTCTTAAAGCGCCCAGGAAATGATAGTTTTGGTTTGTATGGTGGTGGAACAAAGGGAGTCTTCTTGTAAACAACAGTTTCTTCTCTTGGTTCCTCCCCAACTTTTTCCTTGCCTTCTCTTTGAACCACAAAATCTTCAGCAATCACACTTTCATCATTTTGAAAGTTCACCTCCCCATCTTGTCTCTCAATGTCCTCATTGAGTTTGGAATGTGTGGGTTGTGGTTGTAGTGCTTTCCCACTTCGCAATGTTATTGCATTGATGTACTCTCTAGGATTATTCTCCGAATTTCCAGGGAGAGTACCTTGCTGCCTTGATGTTGATGCATTGCCCTTGTTTTCCATTTGGTGATACTTGGAAGTTAGTTTTTCTATCTTGGAGTTCAGCTCATTATATGTTGAGTCCACCTTATTGTGTATTTCTGCCATCTTCTTGCTTAAGTCCATTGGTCCTTGTGCTTGGCCTTGTAGAATTTGTTGGAGCATATTCTTCATGTCCATATCTTGAGGTGCTGTAATTTATTGTTGCCTTTGTTGCACAAAACCAGGGGGTTGTTGTGGTCTTGGCTGATAGTTAGCCTGCCCTCCTTGATATTTTTGAAAGTTGCCTTGGTTCGCTTGGTAGTTGTTCTTGGGAGGAAACACTTGTTGTTGGTTGTATGGCACAAAAGGCCTTTGTGGATGAACTTGGCTCTGTCCTTTGTGTGGGTAAACCTGATCTTGTGGGTTCTCCACATTGTTGCTTCTGTAGGAGAGGTTGTTGTTGTTGCTGCTCCTATAGTTGTTGTAACCTTTTTGAAATCCTTGACCATTAACATAGTTGACCTCTTCTCTGAAATCCTCATTTGGTTCTTGATGAGGCCCATGGTTTTCTTCATAGTCACCCACATAATGTACTGATTTTTGAGAAGCGTTCAGCTGCTTATCCATCTTGTCATTGAGAGCTTTCATTTCTCTTCTTCTTTGATCTTCATTATCCCCTCCACCTCTTGATGATCTATCATAGTCTTCACTATAATTCCCATCACTTTGGGCTAGGTTCTCCACCAGCTGAAGACCATCTTCTACCTCCTTCCCCAAGAAATTTCCATTGCTTGCAATGTCTAGAAGCATACGAAATTTAGGAAGTACACCTCTGTAGAGAGTGCTTAGTAGAGACTCTTCAGAAAATCCATGGTGTGGACATTGCATGGTATAGCTCTTGAACATTTCCCATGCTTCACAGAAACTTTCATTGCTCCTTTGAGTGAAGCTAGAGATGTCATTTCTCAGCTTTGCAGTTCTTGAGTTGGAGAAAAATTTGGACAAGAAAGACTTCTTGCATTGATCCCAAGAGGTGATTGAACCTTGTGGTAGTGTCTTCTCCCATAGGTGTGCTTTGTCACCAAGAGAAAATGGGAACAATCTCAGCTTGAAACCATCCTCTGAAATTCCATTGATCTTTGTCATGCTGCAGATTCTATAAAACTCATCCAAGTGGTCCAAAGGATCTTCCATTGGTAGTCCATGGAACTTGTTGTTCTGCACCATAGAGATCAGTCCACTCTTAATTTCGAAATTGTTGTTCTCCACTGGAGGAGGGATTATTCCTTTGCGATTGCCATGGGTGTTAGGCGCATCTCCAGCTCCAATATGATGTGGCTGTCTAGGTGGGTGCTGTGGCACTCTTGCTCCTTGAGCTATCTGTTGGTGGTCTAGATAATGAGGTGGCGGTTGACCACCTGCTTCCTGCGGATTGTCCATGCCCAGGCGTGCTATATGGGCTGCCCTTTCTTGATCTCTTCTTGCAAATGCTCTTCTACTCAGTCTATGAATGTTGTCTATTGGTTCAACAAGATCTTCTTGTCCTCTAGACCTCAAGTTCATGCACCTATAGAGAGGAAAAACAGAGCAAGCGAAAGAGATTAGTAATGAACCAAAAAAAAAAAAAAACTTAGCCTCAAGAGGATTTAAAATCCTAATGCACAAAACAGAATCAAAATGGCAACGGCGCCAAATTGATAACAAGATTTTGCTAATCAATTACTCAATCCTACTACACATGTCATTGTAGTATTTGAGGATCAATCCATATGGGTTTGTTGTGACAAAAGGAATTCATAAAACTTCTTAATCTAAGCAAGTCTAGTGAAGGTTTTGGTAAGTGATTAGTAACATTAAACAAAGTGAAAGACAAGTTATCTTCAAGAATAGTAAAAATAAAAACAGAGTTTCTAAAAGGGTTTTTGTAAATTTTGGAAAGATGAATCCAAGGTTATGGTATTGATTTTCAGGTGTTTAAAAGTGTAATCAATGATGCCATTCTACTCATATAAATGCTAATCTCCAAGCTTAGAACTTCAAGAATAGATTAAACCACTTTCATGGACTTAATCCTTTCATCACACTTCTAATCAAGAACAAACTTTCATTTGTGATCAAAGATGCAACAAGCATAAAGATTCAGTTCTAATCTGCTAATAAACACCTTAGACAACCACTTTCGTGAGCTAAGTATGTAAATCTCTTGCTTAAATGATCTAGGAATTTTACAAATCTTTTGGATGAGAAAATTCCCTAGAAATCAAATTCAACATGATCAAGGTTGAAATTAGCATTAAGAACATTAAGCAAGAAGAGATATGGAAGAATCAACTCTTAGGCATCAAGATTAACACCCTAAACACCCTAGATCTAACCAACCTTAGATTCTAAAGAACTACTCACAACTCATGATCAAACCGATAAAAACTTGTAAAAACTTGATAAATAGCATTAGAAAGAGTAGAGAGAAGAGATTAGAGAAGAAGAACTCTTGAATTGAAGTTTTTGATCCAAAGGTCTTACAGAAATAATCACCAAAATACAGAGAGAGTTTCTGGAAAAGTTTAGAAATAAAAGTCAACTTCATAATGATGATCAACAGTACATTTTCGTCTTAAGTAAACAAATTCGCGGGTTCAATATCGGTGTGATCACACCGATACAGCAGACCGATATGTGTATCGGTGTGATCACACCGATACAGCACACTGATACTGATTCTTTTATGTCCTTTGCGAGTTTTGCTGCATGTTTTCCTTCTGTTCTTCACCTTCTTGGCTTTCTTGCTCATTCATCATCCTCCCAATAGCTTCCTCTAACTCTAGAATACCTGAGAAACACTTCAAATGCAACATATATATAATGTTCTAAGCTAAGACTCACTAAACTCTAAAATGAATGCAATCTAGCCTAAAACTATCTAATGAATGCATGTATGGATGCAAAACTATCCTATATGAGTGTTAAAAACATGCTAAAATGAGAGACTATCACTATTTCGTTGTCATGAGATGCCGGAGGTAGTCCCTTATTTTCTGGTATGTCCCGTAAAAAGGTGACACCGAGTTTTCTGCAAAATCTCAATACACACGTGTTCAAGTGATTCTATTGTAAAAGAATAATCAATAATAAACCAAGGAGTTGGTAAAGCTGTGTCGATCAGTGAGAATAAAACCAAGGAGTTTATCCGGTAGATCAGACCAGTGAAAAAAAACTTCTTTTAAACATGATTAAAGCAAAAGAGAATCTAATTCAATTTCATCATACGATTGGCCAAACCGGCGAATGGTAAAGCATGAGTCCGCCGAACGATAAAATTTGATGAATATAATAAATAGATCGGTATATAAAAACTTATCTTGACGAGTGGTTTTTGTGAAGTAGAATGACATCGATGTTGATTTAGGTGAAAACTTCACGTGACTTTCGTGAAGTAGACGGCATCGTCAAACCTTCGGCTTTCCGAGTTTGATAATTCTCTATTCCCCACAGACGGCACCAATTGTAAGAACTCAAATTGCATCTTTAGAAGGATAACAAAGAGTTTGTGGGTTTAAGAGAATATCAAATCGGAGCTAAGGAAATTAGGTCATCGGAAAGATGAACTAATTAGTGTTTTTATTAAGTTATAGCTGAACCTTAAAGAAGGCTGCCAACGTACCCTTTAGAAGGGATCAAGTCATTCGTAGTTCGTTTACAAGAGAATTATATGGACAAAATCTAGAGAGAATTAGGTCTCTCTCTAGGTCGCCGTTCTTCAGTTTTCGGATCCCTTTCTTCAATGACTTGCGCCTCTATTTATAATAGATGGCAGTCGGTTTAGACTGAGCTCTTTTTCCTTTTTAGAAAAGGAATTCTGCCTTTTCTTTCGGAGATTCTTCTCTATATCGGAAATTGCCTTTTCCGATGAGCTTATAGGGTTTTGTTAATTAACCAAACGGGCTGATCTTAATTTGGACTGGGCTTTTTAGAAGGGTGCTAAACCCATCTCTAACAGCGGTGCAGCAAGGATTGCAAGGGTTAGGTGAAGAGTTATGTTGGTGAGTACGGGGGTACAAGATGAGTCCCAGGTTTCGCGAAAGGTTGGAGGCCAAGGGTTTATGTGGTACTTGGCTTGAAGGGAGGATTGTTGGGATATCAATCCAAGTCCCACATCGGAAGATTAGACAAGAATGGTCTAATATATAAGTAATGTCCAACTATGATTAGTATGAGGCCTTTTGGGAAGGAGCACAAAGACAAATCCCCGCGGGCTTTGCCATCTGGGCCCAAAGTGGACAATATCATACTAATGGGGGAGTTGGACATGGGCTTGAAAAGCCCAACAAGTGGTATCAGAGCTCAGGTTTTAAATAAAAAGTGGACTTGGAGAAGTGGGTTGGGCCGGATGTTTGTTGTGGGAGGAGAGCCCTCAAGGTGACCTTGCGATTAAGGGTGCTGGTGACTTGTGTCGAAAGTCTTCCTAGCAGTGCAGCAAGGATTGCAAGGGTTAGGTTAAAAGTTATGTTCGTGAGTACGGCGGTACAAGATTAGTGACAGGTTTCACGAAAGGTTGGAGGCCAAGGGGTTGTGTGGTACTTGGCTTGAAGGGAGGATTGTTGGTATATCAATCCAAGTCCCACATCGGAAGATTAGAGAGGAATGGTCTAATATATAAGTATTGTCCAACTCTGATTTTTATGAGGCCTTTTGGGAAGGAACCCAAAGACAAATCCGTGCGAGCTTTGCCACCTGAGCTCAAAGCGGACAATATCATACCAATGAGGGAGTTGGACATGGGTTTGAAAAGCCCAACACATTGTGAATGACTTGCAAAAATCCACAACATAATATCAAAATATTGTACATGTAGCTGATAGACAAAGTTGTGTGGATGAATACTCTTGTCTTTTTCAACAGTTGCTGCTTTGAGTTCTGTTGTAGTCCTTAGAAACTCTACTCGATTTGTAGAAACTTGATGTTTAACAAATTTCGGTTCTTGTTTAACAATTCACCCAATTAGTATTTTACTGAGAATAAAGGAAGCTTAGTGATAACAACTCCATGTGGACGGTGCATTGTCAAACTCAGAATCCAGATCTCTACCTGCATAAAGGGAAGGCTAAGGGAAGTGTTAACAAGCATACAGTTTCTTATATGAACACATCTACATGGACAAAATATAATGGACAATATCAGTGGACACAATAGGACAGTATCATTGGACACAATACTATGGACATAATCACATGGACACAATCTCAAGAGAAGAAGGCAAGTACATAAATACATTGGACACAAAAACCATAACTGTGTGTTGGTGTAGATGTTAAACATCGTGGACACAATCAAATGGATACAAGACTCATAGACAAAACTTATGGATACAATCACGAGCCCACGTAAATATGGAAAAGTCTAATAGAGACAATACCATGGAGATAGCCAATACAATCATTGATTGCAAAAAGAATTAATAAAAACATTAATTACTACTTCTTGATGGTCTTATGCTGATCAATATCATTCCACAAACAATATAGATAAGGATATCATAAGTGATGGTCACATGATAGTTCATTTTTTGTTAAAGAAGAAGAGGATGATGATTAACAGACCGATTTTAAATTTATCATTAGAAATTAGCGATCAACTTCTTTCTTTAATAATAAAAGTCAGACCACAAACGAGTTCGTCATAGTACTTATTTCCGAAATTACAGAGAAAGAGTCAACAAGCAGACATGTTGACTCTATGACCATTAAACGGTGTCTGGAGAAACATCAGGCTCAAAGACTCCATCATTTAAATCAACACATCAAACAACTTCGGAAATGGAATTGTAAGGTACAGCTTGAATTATGTTCTCATGATTTTAATCTTGTCACAAAGTGGTAATAACTATATATGTCACAATCTATGACCAAACTCAAAAGTCACTAAAACAGTTACTAATTGTGACTACATACTAACAAAATATTTGTAACTGTGAATGATTTAAGTTTAGTCACTAAAATCGTGTAATTTAGTTACTAGATTTGGTCGCAAAGCTGTAACAATATTTGTGACTATATATTTTGTAACAATTATGTCACTATTAGTGACAAAAATTTGTTACGTTTTATTTGATCACAATATTATAACGAAATGTTAACGCTACCAAATAATTTTGTCACAGTTTCATATGTAAATCGTTACAATATTGTGACAAAACAATTAGTCACAATCTTTTTAAAATATAATCACTTTTTTTTGTAGTGTAGGTAAGATGGACAAAGTACGTGGACAAAGTATCATACTTGTAAGAATCATGACTAAATAATATGGACAAAGAACCATATACAAACTATTGTCGACAAAGAACCGTGGGGAAGTACCATGGACAAAGAACTGTGGACAAAGAATCGTCCACAATGAACCGTGGATGGACAAGGAACCATGGACAACGAACCGTATGAGTAAAATCTTATTCCACCTAGAACCATGCACAAATATAGCTATCATTCCACCTAGAATGACCTAAAGAAAATAAGAAAAGAGACTCGAATCACCTTAATAACATTTGGATGGCACAATCGGGACAAAAGGGTGACTTCTTTGGTAAACTGTTTCCCTAAACGAGCTCCCAAGCATCCACGTTCGTCATCATCAGGCATAGTGATAAGCTTCACGGCAACAGCTTTATCTTCATACTTTCCATAGTCAAGCCGGCTATATAACCCATGAGCAAACGTAAACCCAAAGAACAGCTTCGACATGAGAAAGGAGAAGATAAATTAAGTGGTAGAAGAACGTGTTTATGTGAGAGAGTCACATGAGTGAAATATATAGAGGTTAGATTTTGGATAATATGTAGAAACTCAGAAAGTCTCATGTACACATCCTTGTGGACAGTCTAGTGGATGGACAAATTAAACAACATATACAAATGTCGTCCACTGGTGGACAGATTTCTAATGACGTTGGAAAATATTGGTTCTTCATGACCAATCTCAGTCCACTCGCGTAAAAGGAAATTGTAAACCTCATTTCAAGAGATTGGTCATGAAGAACCAAATATTACGCGAGTGGAAATGAATAAAAGTAGATAATTTTGTTTTTGGTAATCAAGAAATTTTGGGTTTTAGAGTTTGGACTCATATATTTCTCGGACCGAGATCACAGCAGGTTAATTTAGTTTTTCTCGGTCGCCAGAAACTCCAACTTGTGACGTTAAAGACTATCTCCAAAGGTATGGATGTTGGAACTGTTTTTGGATAACTGGCATTGGCCAATATTCCGGTGTCTTTTCCGGGCAACTCGATTGTCGGAATGACCGGATTTTGAAATTATTGGATTTATTGTTGTGAGCACTATGAAATAGTATATTTATATGTCAAAAACGAAGTCCAATTTGAATGAGAATAAATTGTAACATTTGTAAAATTTCTCACATTGGAAACACGAGATAAAATTCTCTTGTAAATAAAGTGGAGAAATTATAACAAGGCTAAAAGTCTTGTATATACTTTTATGTATTAGAAAAAGAGTTATTCGGGCTAGGCTCGGTTTTGGAATTAGGCAAACTAAGAGAGAACTACGCTAACATACATATGGTATTTTAGATTGTGAATACTTAATATGTTTTTAGATTTTCATTTTAATTATCAATATTATTTTACATTTTTTAATATTTTTTTGTTGATCATTCTTTTAATATTTTCTATACATTTTTTTATAAATATTTATTTATTCCTCATGCTCTTTTCATTATCTAAATTTTAATATTAAAATCTTAAAATTATTTTAATTTAACATTTCGGTTTTATATTTATTTTTTAATTTTATTTAAAGAAGTAGATAATAATTCAGTTTTATATTTAGCACACGTGAAAAATAAATCATGAGTTGGACTAATAAGGGAAGGCTGATGTGTCAGCACTCGACAGCCCCTTAATCTATTATAGTATAGATAGATTAACAATATTATAATTTAACATTTCGGTTTTATATTTATTTTTTAATTTTATTTAAAGAAATAGATAATAATTCAATTTTATATTTAGCACACGTGAAAAATAAATCATGAGTTGGACTAATAAGGGAGGACTGATGTGTCAGCACTCGACAGCCCCTTAATCTATTATAGTATAGATAGATTAACAATATTATAAACTAATAAAAATACAAATTTTGAATAACATTGAAAACTGTTCATTTTCTTTAAAAATAAAAATAAAATAAATATCCAAAATTATTTTTGATTATTTAGAATATAAAATGTTATTTAACATTCACGTAGTATCTAGTCATAAATAAAAAAAAGTTCACTTTCTTTGATTGGTTTGAAAGATAATATTATTAACATTAATTGATTTGTTTTAAAAAAAAATGTAACTTTAAATTATAGAGAATGACACGTCTTATCTTTACATCGACCAAAAATGATGATGTGTCACTCATAAGATTTTTTGTTTTTCCCAAATTCATTTTGCTAATTGTTTGATTAAGTCAACAATGCATAATATTTCTTTTTATTGTTGTGTAACGACACAAATAAAGTGAATTGAATTTTGTTACATTTCAATCTTTGACTTTATGAAGAGAATTGATTCTCACGTTAAGCTCATAATGACAAATTCAAACTTGAATTCATTTTGTAACATACAAAATTAACTCACGTCATTATGGGAGAATCAAATAGTCAATCTCCACTTTATAGCTCTTGTTGAGCATTTGGGCTATAAAAGAAAGCCATCATCTCCTTTTTCAAAACACACAATCACAAAAAACAATTCCCTCGCAATCTCTTTTTTCTCTGTTTTTTTCTGTTGAGTAATCTCAAAAATTTTGGTTCCATAGATTATGTTCTTCGGAGCTAAAAAAACAGAAACATCACAGTTGTATTTTAGGAATCTTACCGTTATGAAACCGTCACATTACATGGCGTTTAAAGATTTAAAGAAAGAGATTCGATGTCTCGCCTCAGCAATTCCTTTTTATCGCTTGATTTGGTATTGTATTTTTGATTTCTGTTCTTCAATATTTCCTTATAAATATCAATTGCCTTGTTGTAGTAATTGAGGTTCCTACACTCTTAAATCTTAAATCTGATATCTGTTAAGGTTTTTTTTGGAACAGGTTCATCGATTGTTCTGTTCATTGATCGAACAGAATCCAGAATCTCTTCTGCATATTATTTGTGTTGCATCTGATTTGTGGTGCTACTTTCATTTCAGCAATTTACTTGTCTCGCATCTGTTCATCGCATCAGTTAATCGCTTGTGTTCGCATCTGCTATTGCTTTGTTTTCAGATTGCGTTTCTTTTGTATTTGCGTGATTTCGTTGTTTTCTCTCAGGTTTCTATCGTTGTCACAATTAAATATTAACAAAGCCTTGAATTTTTTTTGAACATTTCTTTAAAGTTTTTTTTTTTGTTTAAAAGCGTGCTTTTACTTTGATTTCGTTCTGATTCAAAGCTTTGGTTTCGTTCCGATTAAAAGCTTTGATCAAATTTTTTATTTTTTTCGCAATTATCTTCAACCTCCGTCGCTTCTTTTGTAAAAGCTAGAATTGTTGTGTTCGTCATAGTTGTGCTAAATTATTTAAATCGTATCATTCCATTCATTTGCTTAATTCTGGAGCATAAACATAATGTTTAAAACATTAGACGAGAATCATTGTTTCACGCTCGGATTTACTGAAATATTATAATTGCAATTTATTCGAGTTATCTAAATTGCATTATATGTGTCTTTGCATTTAAGTTAATTTAATCGTTAAGTTTTAGACTTTATTCATGCCCTTTATTCATTCTGAAATTTTTAATTAAATTAACTATTTACAATTTATTCATAATTGATTAAATTGTAAATTGAACTTATATTATTTGGTTTTGATTAGTATATTAATTTGTTTTGTTTCTTGTGAAATATCTCAAACATAGGCAGCGAAATGAAATATCCTTCGAATACTTGATTGTCAAGCTGTGGGTTGAATCTTGAAACCGCGAGGATGATTCACATCATCAAAGAATTCACAAGCTCACTGTATCCGTTTTCTTGATTTATTTTACAACTTGGAAAGTATGAAATCAATGTTATTAGTCTGCCACTTATTTCCAACTTCTTCAAGCTTTGTGAGCCTTTTGGTCGGCCACGTCCTCTTTTCATCGGATCACTACTAGGGCCAATATCAGCAGCAGAAGAATCATTAAATGATGTAAATGGTTTAACTATTTTGGGGGTAATATTTATCCTTTTGATCAACAAGTTTCGTGGTAGAGAAGAACGAAAAACAAAAAACGATCAAAAAGATGATTATTCTCCAAAAATGGTTAAATAATTTACATCATTTTATGACTAATAATATTATTTTGTTGTTGATATATTGGCCATAGTAGTGGTTCGAAGAAAAGTGGACGTGTCGAACAAAAGGCTGACAAAGCTTAAAGAAGTTGGAGAGAAGTGGAAAATAGATAACATCGATTTCATACTTTCCAAGTGGAATTAGTAGAGTAAATCAAGAAAACGGATACAATGAGCTTGTCAGTTCCTTGATAATGCGGCTCAACACAGTAACAAGGAGTTTGAGCCAACTTAGGAATAGGCAAGGTGAGGCTTACATGGCTTTACACCCTTTCAAGGACCTCCAATCGCAATGAAGCATATATCTTCATTTACGAAGTTGAGATATGATTATGGAGCATCTAGAAGATATGGGAAGAAGAAGATGTTTCTATGTAGATTAAAAACAAAGTAGTGGCTCATATCAAGTTTATCAATTATATTTTAATACGTATAGAAAACGTCAACCAGTTATATTTTAACATAATGTTAATATAAAAAAAATTGCAAATTCTTAACAAATTTTTTAAGTGTTAACATTAAAAGGCAAACTATACTTCGAGTTAATAAAAAATAAATTATTAGAGAAAAGATAAATTACATATTCCTTCAATCTCCAAATAAATTAAGGAAATTACACGTGTTAGTTAGACGATCTAAATATTGATAAAGGTAAGAAAAACTTTTAATAATTAGGTAAACTACTATATAAAGACAATTGATGTATTTTGGTTGAAATGTGAAATATATTAATCAACAAAAACAAAATATTTACAAAATTCTGGCGAACGTTAAAGCATGAGAGCTAAAAAAAAAAAACAGAGCCCCTATTTCCAATAGAAATCGAGCATCAGGAAGCAATAAGCATGTCATATCATATCTGTGTTCGTCCTGTTGAGTGAAAGAGATGCAATTTGTATTTCTTTACCTGTGGAATGTGGAGTGTAAGAGGAGAATGCGATATATGGTTGATCTTGCTTATTCAAGCGATCTCCAATGAGCGTTTGCAAGGTGATATCGCAATCCGGGTTGATTTTCGAACCGAGAACCCTCGCACAAAGCATGGTCCAAACTCTGAAGGAATAAGACATGCAAAGAACAAGTGATGTCCAATATTTTGATGTTGATTTAGAAAAAAAAAATCAAATTAAATATGATTAAAAAGAATAAATATAATTCACATAGAAATATGAGAATTAATTCGTCAAAATTTTGAAAGAAAAAAACTTAAGTAGCTAAATAATGAGTAATAAAAAAAAAATCTAAATATTGAAAACATGTGATAAAATTTAATTGAAAAACAAATAATAGAAGAACAAACAAGAATCAAAATAAATAAATAATTATTACTCTGTTAGGCTTTCCAATCGGTTGGTGATTTCATATCTGCCTTTTCAATATTATTTTATTTTGCATGGATGATCTAATTATTTTGTTTGGTTTCTTTTTAAAAGGTTGGATTGGCTGCCGTTAGCCCCCTATACTATATGTGATCTACCTAATCCCACCCAAACTACAGACCTCTACCTATTTCCCCCCAAACAAAATTTTTTCGGTCTATTCTCCCAACTTCAATTAAAAACTGTAATCGCGTTCAATTCACAAAATCGCGTTTTAGGCAAATCGCGATTTCGGGGGGGGGGGGGGATAGGCAGAGTTATATAATTTAAGGGGGAATATGCATAGAGTGTTGGGTTGAGGAGGCTGACCGCAGTCAAGCTAATTTTGTGTGTTTTCAAAATATTTAACATATGATTAGCCTATTTATATTCACAACATATATTGGTATAGTAAATTTTTTTTTTTATAAAATATAGTACAATCGCATTATCAAAAATTAAAATTTGTACGAGTAGTGACTAGTTATTGTGGTGGTTAGAGCATCAAACGCATTTAATCACCGTTTACAAATCTTTATAAAATATATTACAATCGCATTATCAAAATTTAAAATTTTCCAGAGACATATAAGCGTAACCTGAGGTTTGTTTTGATATTTGAAATGTATATTAATTAACCGTGTAATGTCAAGTAAACAAGTCGTGTAATGTCAAGTAAATCCTGAAAAATATTTTTTTCTTATTAGCACTTCAAATCAAAATACTCGAACCAATAGGATGATATGGGCCTAACATGAGGGTTGTTTCGATACTTGAAACTTATATTAATTAAGCGTGTAATGTCAAGTAAACAAGTCGTGTAATGTCAAGTATATTCCAAAAAATACTTCTTCATATTAGCACTTCAAATCAAAATACTCGGATCAATAGGATGATATGTCTATGTATTTGAAACACTATATACCAATAGGATGATATGTCTATGTATTTAAAACACTCTATACCAATATGATGATATGTCTATGTATTTGAAACACTCTATCAATATTAGAGTTGTTATTTTTCAAATAAATTGTATTGTCGCATTGATACCATTTTTTTCATAACAATATTTTTTTTTTTACTATACCAATATATGTTATGGATATAAATAGGCTAATCATGTTTTAGATATTTTAAAAAACTCAAAATTAGGTTGACTGCGGTCAGCCCACTCAACTCAACAATCTATGCATATTCCCTCTTAAACTATAGAACTCTGCATATTCTCCCCCAAATCGCGATTTGCCTAAAACGCGATTTTGTGAATTGAACGCGATTAAAAATTTTTAATTGAATTTGGAGGAACAGACAGAAAAAATTTTGTTTGGGGGAAAATAGGTAGAGATCTGTAGTTTGGGTGGGATTAGGCAGAGCACGTATAGTATGTTAAATTATAAATTTCGCATATATGCGAGGTCTAATATATTTTTAAAATAAAATATAGAATTTGTTTACAATAATTAGATATATATCATTTTTACTTTCTTTACCATTCCAACAAATATGATAAAGAGTTAAATTTGTATGATAATAGTTGTTTGGCATTATTTGATATGGGCTTACCTTTCCAAGCCGAATTGGACATGACATGCGTTTCTTTGACCTTCACTTGTCGTCGTTGAAAAAGCAAGAACTTCTAGAGATAGAACTAACACGGAGATTTCTCAACCAAATTTCTCAGTTAAATTTATCTTTAATGGTAACTTACAAGAAACCAAGATAGAGAACTTACAAGTATCTCTCTCAAAAAAAATCTAATCTCTCCATTGATTTTTCTTACAAGAAAAACCAAGGAACCCTTTTGTCTTTAGAAAACTCAAATTCTTAATCTCTTAATCTCTGATTTTCTAAAGAAACCATTGATCTCTATTTATAACCATAGAGATCGATGGTTTAACAATTTCCTAATCCTAAGATAAGAACAATTTTCTATTTGTAATTATCTCTTGATTTCTTTTTCTTCTTGTTTTTCCTTTTTTCCTTTAGCTTACAAGCTTTAATTAACCTCTTTGATTGTTTTCCTCTTTGATTTGTATTCTGTTTTCCAGCTTCCACATCATCACGAAGACCATCACCATTTGCAAGAAATATTGCATCTTCAATCTCTCTCTTTTTAACTCATTTTGAGTCTTCCAAGCCTTGTGCAGAAAATCAATGAAACAACATCCGCAACAACACAAACATAAACCGCTCCCCCTTAATCTGAAAACTCCCCCTAAATTCCACTTCTCCTCCCCTGCTTGGATGCATAAATAAGTCAAATACTTTCTTCAAATACTTTCTTCAACGCCTTGATTACTAAACCTCCTTTAGACTCAAAAAAAAAATTATCCACCCCATCTAAGTCAAGCCCATCACCAATGGGCTCTTTTTTTTCTTTCAAAGTCAACAAGCCCAAAGTATTTGTTTATTCTAGAATCACGTCTTCTTGACTAAAGCACCACCTACTTCATCTATCTTCTTGGATCAAACGAAGCTTTTTTTTTCTTTTCTCAAAGCAATTGTACCCTGTGTAGCTTCAGTTGAATAAAAACGATCATGGCCTGAAGAATTTGTGATCAATTCTGTCTGGGTAGCTTTCTTTTTCTTCTTTTTGAGCTGGAATCGTTCTTCCAAGACCTCCCCTTTTTAAAAAAAAATCAGTGACTGATTTCTTTGATAAGCTGGATTTAATCGACATCTTTGCTTAGAACTTGGATTTGACTTCATCAGATGAAGCTTGATGACAGGATTCGTTGCCCAGAACGGAGTGCTTGCTATCACTTCTTCATGGTTCCACAGAAGAAATCAGAATCTTGTAAGGTAAATTTTTTAATCTCCCTGTAGTTTTCACCATTGTTGCTTCTAACTTTGCAAAGATCGCATACTCTTCTGCTTTGAGTTTTGTTGTGGTGCTGATTTCGTGAAGCTCCCCTTTTTGAATTGATCCTTATATGATGAACCCAGATTTCACCGTTGCCGAATTTTGAGTGATTGCTGTTACTGGAATTGACATCACCATCTTCTGAAAAACTGTAACACTGGAGAGAACCTAGGATTCACAATCACATAAGTAAGTGTTTCAAACATCGTGCATATGCCCCTTTTTTTAACTCTTTCTCCTTGCGTTTTGGTTGATGAGATTGAATTGGTGGATCACACAAAATTATCCTTTGAATACTTCCATCTTGGTTTTCCCTAAACCGATCCACACCAATTAATAACCGTATAATTTTAATCCAAGATCAGCAATTTCAAATCATTCTCCATGAATCAAAATCAAAACGTCGAAACCCCTTTTTTTTTTAAATAACCATTCTGCAGAACCTTCATCTTCAAAAACACACTGACTTCATTCATTCGGAGTCAGTTTCTTTTCCATTCAGCTCATCTTCTTCTGATAAAATCAAAATTCACAAACTCCAACAGCTTGCCTAAGATTGACAAACTGGTTGAAGTCTAATGACTTTGTGAACAAATCTGCATGCTCAATCATCACTTCTTTTCCTTTAATTCCTCCTTTAACACCATCACCGAAGCCTTTTGAAATCTCCTTAATTTCAGATAAGCATTCTTTTTGTCCTGCCATATGCCTACATTCACTCTCAAAGTACCACTCAGATATTTCTTCTGCTTCTACAACCATTAAAGCAGTAGAGGTATTAAACTCTAGTTCTTCCTCATCTTGAGAGTCTGATTCTGGAATTAAATCCCATATTAGCTCCTTTTCTTCTTCTTCTTCTGACATGTCTTCCAAGCTGATGCAGGAACAATCTTCAGAAACGATTGCAGCATTGCACCGGAGGTTACTCTCTTGTTTGTAAGGATAGGAGTTTCCATAGAGATCTCTTGACTTTACCCAGAATTGATTTCTCCATCCATTCCAGGTAAATTTTCTCTGTCACCACAGTTTCTCTATTTTTTCTTGAAGTTTGTAACAATGAGCTTTGATATGTCCATACTTGCCACAATAATAGCAACCTGATTTTCTTGGCTTTTGGAACTGAACTGATTGTTGTTTCTGAACTTGAGTATGGTGATTCTTCTTTTCAAAGGAACGTGTTTCTTCTTCATGTTTCCCTCCACTAACAAACATAGTTTTGTCATGTGCGGTTGTTCCTTGATATCCCAAGCCTCTAGAAGATTTTTCAGTCCTTCCTAGTGTCAAAATCTTGTCAAGCTCTTTTGTTCCTGAGTTCAGCATCCTGATTTGTTTAAGTTTCTCATTGAGATCCATCTGTACCTGCTGGAAATTCTTTCTTTCTTTGATCAGTTCAGCTTCTAATTTATCTACCATCGCCTTGAGATGAGTTTTCTCTTTGACCAAAATAACATTTTCCTTTGTTATTTTGATTAGAGTGTCACAAATCTCTTTGTATTCAGGTTTCATATCAATTTCATCTTCGTCATCTGTTGAATTGTACTCTTCTCCTTGATCTTCGATTTTGCTCTCTCTTTCTTTTTCATCTGTAAATGCTTCTGAGTCTTCATCATCATCACTTTCTCCAATAAATGCAACAAAGTTACTCAAATCTTCATCACTTTCGTCTTCCTCATAATCACTTGCGTTAATTCCGAAGAACGAATTATCCCCTCCATCTTTCTGATCATTCACACATTCCATCTGAGTGTGACCAAATCCTTGGCATTTAAAACACTTGATCTCCCTTCTTTTAGCGGTTGGACACTCTGATTTTAAATGCCCATATCCTCTGCATTCATAACACTGAAGATCATATTTCTGTCGCTCTTTTCTGATTCAGCTAATTTTCTGCTGGATATGAACCTCTTACTTCTCTGATCTTTCTTGAATCCTTGAATGAATTTTTTCACCAACAGCTCCACTGTTTCTTCTAAATCACTCTGTTTTCTCTTTTCTGTAACAGCAAGGGCAATTCCTGTGTATTTCTCAGGATTTTCAGCAACTAATTCCATCTCATATGCTTCAATCATCCCAACTGCTTCTTCAAATTTAAGAGTATCTGTGTTTAAAGAGACCCTCATAGATGTTTTTTGAGCAGCAAACTTAGGAGGAAGACATCTCAAGAGTTTTTTGACAAGCTTGCTATCTTTGTATTTCTTTCCTAGTACTTCAGCTTCATTCGCAATTGCACACATCTTTGCACTGAATTCTTCAACAGATTCATACTCTTCCATTCTTAGATTTTCGAATTTTGAAGCAAGCAAATCAAGTCGACTCTTTTTAACTGTCTCAGTTCCTTCAAATACACTCTGGAGAATCTCCCAAGCTGCTTTTGCAGATTTGCAGCTTTGAATCAACTCAAACTGTTTGACTTCTACGGATTTGAAAATTTCACACAAGGCTTTTGAATTCCACTTTGCTTGCAACTTGTCTGAAACTGTCCATTCACTTTTTGGTTTGGGAATTGAGTTGCCTTCTTTGTCCACTTTTGTCGGAGGTGACCATCCTTCTTCAACCGCAGTCCATGCATCTTCATTAATACTTTTGATTGTTGCTGTCATCTTAGATTTCCACCATTCGTACGTTGCTTTGTTGAGAGCAGTTTTTTTTATCATCACAACTTCTCTAGAATTCTCCATCTTGCCGTAGGATCTCACCTGTTTTTCGAGAGAACAAAATCTCGACTAGGTGTCCGCTCTGATACCAATTGAAAAAGCAAGAACTTCTAGAGATAGAACTAACACAGAGATTCCTCAACCAAATTTCTCAGTTAGATTTACCTTTAATGGTAACTTAATTACAAGAAACCAAGATAGAGAACTTACAAGTATCTCTCTAAAAAACAAATCTAATCTCTTCATTGATTTTTGTTACAAGAAAAACCAAGGAACCTTTTTGTTTTTAGAAAACTCAAATTCTTAATCACTTAATCTCTGATTTTCTAAAGCAACCATTAATCTCTATTTATAACCATAGAGATCGATGGTTTAACAATTTCCTAATCCTAAGATAAGAACAATTTCCTATTTGTAATTATCTCTTGATTTCCTTTTCTTCTTGTTTTTCCTTTTTCCCTTTAGCTTACAAGCTTTGATTAACCTCTTTGATTGTTTTCCTCTTTGATCTGTATTCTGTTTTCCAGCTTCCACATCATCATGAAGACCATCACCATTTGCAAGAAATGTTGCATCTTCAGTCGTTTCTGCTTACAAAAGCACATCCTTTCATCTTACAATTATGTCTTCCTGCGCCACTTTCATCTTCCTTTTCCTTTTCTCCATTCTCATTAGCTTTATTTTGAATCAATTAGGATTGATGGGTTGGATTGGGTCGGGTCAACCCATGAATTTAGATTAATTTGACACCTCTACGACGAACAAGTGATGTCCAATATTTTGATGTTGATTTAGAAAGAAAAAAAATATATAATTAACATAGAAATATGAGAATCAATTGGTCAAAATTTTGACAAAAAATACAAGTAACTAAATAATGAAATAATAGAAAAAACTAAATATTTGAAAACATTTGATAAAATTTAATTGAAAATCAAATAATAATAAAAAAGAAAATCAAAATAAATAAATAATTGTTACTGTGTAAGACTTTCTAATCGGTTGGTAATTTCGTATGGGCATTTTTAATGTAATTTTATTTTATTTTATGGATGATCTGATTTTTTTTTCTTTTTAAAAAGTTATAAAATATTAAATTATAAATATCATATATACGCGAGGCCTAATCGATTTCAAAAATATAATATATAATTTGTTTACAATAACTAGATATGTATCATATTTAGGTTTCTTTACCATTCAAACAAATCTGATAAACAATTAAATTTGTATGGTATACATTTGTTTGGCATGAACTGGTTGATCTGTGGTTGTTGTTTTTGATTTGCTTACCATTCCAAGCCAAATTGGACATGACAGGCGCTTACTTTGACCTTGACTTGTCGTCGTTTCTGATTACAAAAGCTAATCTAGAACGGTCACAAAGATTACAAGAAACTCATCGGAGCTTCCAAAATCTCGCTCAATTATGTCTTCTTGCACCACTTTAATCTTCTTTTTCCTTTTCTCCATTCTCAATAGCTTCAACGCTTCTGCTCAAAACCTTTCAATCTTAAACTATATTTGCCCAAATACGACAACCTATTCAAGGAACAGCACTTACTCCACCAATCTCACAACCCTTTTGTCTTCCCTCTCTTCCCCCAACGCTTCATTCTCCACCGGATTCCAAAATCAGAGAGAGGCCGTGCTCTATTACGATGAGTGTGTGCTCAGATACTCTAACCGGAATATTCTCTCGACCCTTCGGACTGATGGAGGATATACCTTGTCTAACCTCAATAATATTCCACGTAACCAATAAACCGGGTTCAGAGATTTGGTTTTGTCCACGTTGAACCAAGCCGCAACAGAAGCCGTGGCTAGTGCAAGAAAATTCTGTGCGAGAAAAGGCAATTTTACTGCGTTGCAGAGTTTGTATGGACTTGTTCAGTGCACTCCTGATCTGACGAGACAAGATTGTTTGCGTTGTCTGCAAACGTCTATCAATCAATTACCAACTGAGAAAATTGGGGCAAGACTTCTTTTGCCGAGCTGTAGTTCAAGATACGAGCTTTACCCGTTTTACAACGAATCCGCCGTTAGAACACAAACCACCAATTGATGCGACGGAAGTCACTTTATTTCAATGTAGCAAATAAAGATTTGAGTTTCCCTTCGTGATTTGAAGTTTGTAGGAGTTGAACTCCAGTGTAAAATGATAACCAATGTAAAATGATAACCAAATAAGATATTAGCCTAAAAAAAAGTGTTTTTGTGTTTTTGTTTCTCTATCAACTCCTCCGTGACCCGGTTGGAACTTTGTTTTCTTCCTCTGTTTTTCATGTTTAAAGGCGAAAAATTTTTCCGTATCTTTTCCAAATTAACTATACCAATGTTCGGAAATTTTGAAAGAATTTCGGATTTATTTAGCTAAGGATAGAGAGAGAAAGCACCCATAGAAAAATTGAAGTCATTTAAAAGAAATTTAAGAGAACAAATACATAAGAACAGAGATACTAGGTTGTGCCGTCCTTAGAAATCTTAATACCCAAAATATAAGATGCCCTAAACCTTTTTGCCCATGATCTTATATAAAGCTATTTACCTTGTAAAGAATAGGAAATAAAATATTTAAACCCACAAAAGTGTCAATTTCTACCCCAAGTACAGCGAACTCATACATAAATTAACATGTTGTACTAAAAACTACGTAAACCAAACATAAAAGACAAAACTCTATATGAACTTGGGGTATAGAGTTTTTAGTATCAAAACCGACATTGATCGAAACGTTGTGATCAAATTCCACGTGTTTTAACAAGTCAATTGCGCTTAATAAAACAATATCCTTACCACACAAAAGAACGACATATCCGTTACTGTTGAGAATACAAGTCACATATTAGACAGTAATAATCTAATCTAAAAAGCAAATCCAACTCCAATTATTATGAAGCCTTTTGCGAATGAGCTCAAAGACAAATTCGTACAGGATTTGCCACTTGGACTTAAAAAAGACAATATCATACTAATAAAAGAGTAGGGCATGAGCCTGAAAATCACAACAAGTGGTAACATAGACTGTTTTCGATAATCTGAGCAATGACCAAAGAAAGTTCTCTCAAGTTCGATATTCCTAGGTACGATGGGAAGGAAAATTTTGGTCTGTGGCACGAACGAGTCAATAATCTGCTAATGCAACATGGGGTGAAGAAGGCGCTGTTAGCGACAAAACCCGAAAAGATCACACCATATGTTTGGGAAGATATGCAGGATCAGAATGTTTCAACGATTTGTCTGTGTCTCTCTAACGATGTTACCAACCAGGTAATGAACATCACGACATGCTGCGAGATGTGAGACAAGTTTGAGAAAAGCTGTATCTTAAACAGAAGTCGTACATGTTGAAGATGTCGGAATTTGGAGATCTTATCGCGCACGTCAACAACTTCAGTCAAATCATTGGTGATCTGGAACGTGTGGATGTGAAAATTGAGGACAAAAATAAAGCCATGATCTTATTGTGTTTTCTGCCTACTCAGTATGAGACTTTGTTGACTGCACTTACAATTTATAAAATAACTATAGGGCTGGAGACAATTTGTTCTTCGTTGCACTTTCATTTGAACGACGATAGAATACATGTGTAGGTGATAAGTCTCAGGGTGATGGGTTGTATGTGAGTTACAATCAGGAATAGAGAAGGCAGAACGAGAAGCAATCATATGGTAAAAGCAGAGACAAATCAGAACCAAAGGCTGAAATTTTTTTGATGTTCTTAGGTTGTGGCAAGAAGCGTCACTACATGCGAGATTGGTCTGCTATGAAGCAGAACTCAAGAGATTCTACAAACACGATTCATAAAAAAGAAGATTTTTAAAAAGATATTGAGAATGACTTACTTGTTGTGACATCATGAAGTCACGCAGATTTTTGGATTTTAGATCCCGGTGTATCATTACATATGACTCCTCACATAGAATCCTTTGAGACATATAAGGCTGGAAACATGGGCTCTGTTCATTAAGGAAAACGATATGGCATGTAATATCGTTGGTATTAGGCATATCGAACTATGCATGGACGATGACATTGTCAGAACATTGACAGATGTTAGGCATGTTCTAGTGGTGAAAAAATATGATTTCTTTAGGTTCACTTCATAAGAACAAATTCAAAATCAGAGCTGATGAAGATGAACATGTTATGAAGGTTTGCAAATAAGCTATGGTCGTGATTAAGGGAACTATGACAGCTGGGAGTGTTTATGGGTTGGTAGGAAGCATGGTTGTAGGTGGAGCTGCAGCTGCGATGTCTGAATTTGATAGCTCAACAGTCTGGTATATACGCATGGGGCATATATGAGAGGATGGTTTGATCGAACTTCACAAAAGAGGTCTTCATGATGGGTTAAAGAACTATAAGATGGATTTTTGCAAGTTCTGTGTGATGGGAAAGCAGTTCAAAGTTTCGTTCAAGACTAGACAATATACGACAAATGGTCTTTTAAACTACATCCATTTTGATGTGTGGGGCCCAACTCGGGAACAGTCATTGGGAGAAAAAGGTATTTCGTCATCTTTATTGATGACCTCTCCAAGAAGGTTTGAGTGTACTTCTTGAAGGTATTCTCGAACTTTAAGATTTAGAAGGCTGAAGTATAAAACCAGGTGGAGAGGAAGGTAAATTATTTCAGATGAGATAATGGCATGGAGTATAGTGATAGCGAGTTCCAGAGGTTCTGCGAGGAGCATGATATTCAAAGGCACTTCACAGTGACGAAAATATCACAACAAAACGGGGTCAATGAAAGGATGAACAGTATAATTGTAGAGAAAACAATGTGTTTGAGGTTGAATGCAGGCCTTTCAAAGCAGTTCTGGGCAGAAGTAGTAAACATGGCGGTCTACCTCATCAATAGATTGACAATGAGTTCTTTAGCGAGAAAAGTGGCTGAAGAAGTATGGACTGGGATAAACATTGATCTATCTAACTTGAAGATATTTGGATGTACATCTTACATGTTAATTCCAAGTGAAAAAGGTCCAACTTTGAAGTTAAAGACATGTATATTTCTAGGCTTTGAAAAGGGCATGAAAGCTTCAAGTTATATGATCTCGATGATAAGAAGAGGGTGTTTAGTTGAGATAAGCAGTATATGGTGCAACAGTCGGGATCAAAACGAGTGTTTGTGACCATTGATACTTACATAGATTCTGATACAACACATGAGGCGTCTAGAGAGATTCGACAAGCACCAGTTAGCGATGAGCAGCCTGCTGAGGAGAAGCTAAAAGGTGAACAAAAATAAGCAAATGAGAGTTTGCCACATAGCAGACAGAGGCGCATCACAAATCCACTAGAAAGATTGGAATTGGAAGACATGGCCAGTTATGCTCTTGTGGTTGGTACATATGATTCAGCTAAGTTCCGAGAGGTTATATCTAGCCCTGGAAACAGTGCCGATCCAACGATTTTCAATGCCCTATACCAATCTAAAAAATTATGCATCTTCATATATTAATGTAAAAAAACATTATAGTTAAAACTTCATAAAATAATCAAATTCCAAACAAACAATATCAATTCATAAACGATTTCTAAGAAAAGAAAAAACAAACAAAAAAATAAAATTATATTGTTGAGAGATAGATCGCTTCTGAGACAAAGTAATTTAAGAAAGTAAGTTTTTGAAAAACTTTGGTTGGCTAGAAGTTTATTGACTGTTAGGGTTTTAATTTGGTGTTCTTAAAACATAATTTTACTTAAAAAATTAATAATTATGTGACAGTAAATTTAATTAGTATCTTTGTTAATAAAAACCTCAAAACATTGCTAACAAAAGCCAAAAATATTGTTAACAAAAGCCTTATAAACATTACTATTATAAAAACATTTGAAATTTTTATTTATATATAAACATTAATAAAAAAGCCTAATAAAAAAATATTAAAGAAAGATGCCCCTTACATTTAGCTCTCCTAATCTCTTGCTTCTATGGCGTGCCCTATGGGCCAGTCCTGCCTGGAAAATATGAATGGATTGATGCTATATTAGAGGAAAATGAGTGTCTTGATAAGAATCAAATGTGGAATCCTTCGCCTTTACCAAAAGGCAAGAAAGCAATTGGTTGCAAGTGGGGTTTCAAGGTGAAACCAAGGCTGTCTGAGAAGGAACCAGTAAAGTACAAAGCAATGTTAGTAGCAAAGAGTTACTCGTAAAGGAAGTGAGTGGATAATGGCAATATTTTCTCTTCCATATGATTATTGTGTCTATGTAAGCTATCTCGATGGTCATTCTCTCATATTCCCACTGCTTTATGTTGATGATATGCTCATTGCTGGGCGAAATATGAAGGGTGTTGATGAGTTGAAAGAGTCATTGAAGAAAGAGTTCGAAATGAAGGATCTTAGAGCAAGGAAAGAAGCTCTAACAAGTTATGGTTTTCTCAGAAGAGTTATATTCAGAAGATTGTAGAGAGGTTTGACATGTCAAATGCAAAACCAGTGTCTACACCTTTGGCGATGCACATCTCACTTTTAGAGTTACAATGTCCTATGTCTGATGAGGAGACCAAAGATATGGCGCAAGTTCCTTATGCAAGTACAGTTGGATGTTTAATGTAAGCTATGGTTTGCACTAGACCAGATTTTCCACAAGCAGTTAGTCATGTAAGGAAGTACATGTCTAATCATGGAAGCGCTCACTAGAATGCAGTTAAGTGGATTCTCAAGTATTTGAACGGTACAACTGGACTTGGGCTTATGTTTGTAGGTTACGAGTGTGGCTCTGTTATGGGATATGCTGATTCAGATTATGCAAGTGATCTAAAAAAACATAAGGTCTACTAGATGGTACGTTTTTACTCTTGCAGGAGGTCCTATTTGTTGGAGATATGTGTTGCAATCTGTTGTTGCATTTCTACCACAAAAGCACAATATATGAAATGGGAGAAGCGGCCAAGGAAGCATTATGGGCTAAATGACTTGTGTTAGAATTGGATGTTGATCAAGGCTGAGTTCAGCTATACAGTGATAGTCAAAGTGTGTTGTTTCTGGCTAAGAATCATGTATATCATGCAAGAAAAAAAACTCATTTATGTCAGGTTTCATAAGATCAGAGAGTTGTCTGCATCTGGGAAAATCTGGTTGGATAAGGTGCATACACTCGGAAAATTAAGCTGATATGTTGACAAAACCTGTTACTGTGAAGAAGTTCAAGCATTGCTTGGATTTGCTCCATGTCTTCCAATGCTAGTGTAAAAAGCACAAAGCCTCGTAAAGGGATTTTTTTGTTAAGGTGAAGATTGTTATTTATCGTGACAAAATATGATATGGGCCCACATTACGGTTTTTTATTGGGCTTAAAAAATAAAACCCCTTTACTAAGTGAGATTAAGAATCAGGTTTTGAGGCTTATAAAAAAAATTCTTAGGGTTGTAATTTAGTTATTCACACTTTAATAAAGAAATCATTAAACGGGTGTTTGCCTCAATTCATTTTCTCTCTAAGTTTTTCGTTCTTTTTCTTATTGTGATTCGACTTAATTCACAACAAGTGGTATTAAAGCCAGGTTCAGAAAAGTATACTTCGAGAAGTGGGTTGGCTTGCATGTTCGTAGTGGGAGGAGAACCCTCAAGGTGGCCTTCCGAGTAAGGGTGCCGGTGCCTTGTATCGAAAGTCTTCCTAACGGTGCCCCAAAAGTTAGGTAAGAAATTCTATTGGTAAGTACGGCGGTACAAGATAGATGTTAGATTTCGATGGAGGTTGGAGGCCAAGGATTTGTGTGGTCCTTGAATTGAGGAGAGGATTATTGGGATATCAATCCAAGTTTCATATCGGAAGTTTAGACAATAATGGTCTAATATATAAGTTAAGTCCAACTCCAATTATTATGAGATCTTTTGGGAAGGATCCCAAAGACGAATCTGTGCATGCTTTGCTATTTGCACCCAAAGCGGATAATATCATATTAATAGGGGGGGGGGGAGTTGGACATGTATTTGAAAAGCCCAACAGTTACTAAAGACTAAAGAAAAAAAAAGAAGGCTATGAATTATGATTAGGCTTGGGAATTTGGTTCTTTACCCGCGGGACCCGCCCCGCTAGACCCGCCGCGGGGCGGGTGCGGATCGAAAAAAACCAGTTTACAGAAAAGCTGGTTTGCGGGGCAGGTATTTTTAAAATGCGGGGCGGGTCTTGGTGTTTCATTTTTACTTTGCAGGTTCGCGGATTACCTGGTCTGGGTCTGCGCGTTCATTTTCGGGTATGGGTCTGGGCATTCATTTTCAATACACATGTTAGTTATTAAAATTTGTATTTAAAATATTATTAAAATTTTGAAAATATTATGTAATATATGTATAAATACGCTAAATTTTTTTTTTTTAATTTTTAAATAAGTTGTATATTTATAATTTATTGTATTGGATCTATTTTATTAAGTATTATTGTTAAAATTATATAAAATTTATTTTTTAGTTTTATGTAGATATTTGCGGGTTATCCGCGTGTATTTGTAAATTCAATCGGGGCGGGTGCGGGTCAAATATTTTATGTTTAAAAAATTTGTGGATCGGGTCGAAGCGGGTCAACAAAAATTAAAATCCGCAGCGGGGCGGATCAGGCGGAGCAGATCCGACCCGCAACCCATGCGTAATTATGATGACTTCGACGAGAAACAAAACAAAAGAGATTTTAAGAACTTTGGACAGCAGTTGATGCGATCATAGAAAGCACAAAGGAGGATGAGCTTGTAGCTGAGCTTGAACCTGACCTAGAAGCCGTTGAAGACTTGGTGATACCATCCAGACCTATGACTCGTGCAAGGCTTAAGAGATTTAAAGAAGGAATTGGAGGATTACTCAATCACATGATCACTCAAAAAGGAGAAGAAGTTAAAACCATTTTGGTTTTAATTACACAACAGACTTCTGAGAATACACATTAGACTTCTGAGAATACACGGCAGACTTGTGAACCTTTTATAAGCAATTCTTAAAAGCTTATAAATCTGAAGTCTTACAAAAGCTTTTAAATACGAAGTCTTATAAAAGCTTATAAAGGTTGTGATCATTTGTACTCTTTTCCTTGTCCTTGGTTTTTTCCATTGGGTTTTTCAAGAAATGTTTTAATGAGGCAAATTGATTCATAAACTTTATAAGGCGCATTTTATAAGCATGAGATTTCGACCAAAGGAAGGGATTTCGACCAAGGGAAGGGAATGCAGCTCAAGAGTCATTCAACTCATTTAGTATTTGGTCTTGGTCTTCCTTAGTTATTGTTGCCTAGTATTTAACACATTTTGTCTAGTTTTCTACAAAGTATTTCTTATAAATACTATTGTAAAACAATCACAATAATCAGAATCATCTTTTTTATAAACCTTTTGAAAACTGATTCTCATTTGTTCTCTTTGAACAAGCCGATTGTTTGGTGTGTAATATCCAAACTTTCACAACTTGATCCGTCTTGGTGAGTCATATCCAAGGGGTCTGGTGGAATATCAGGAGCCTTCCGCAACTCCTGTGCGACCATTCGATTCATTTCCTTGTTCTTCGTGGCCTCACAGTGCGTTGAATCTAGGCTTATCAATCTACCAACTATAAAGTGCAATAACCCTTGGGAGGATCGCATCAAGTGGTATCAGAGCACACTCTTAAGTTCGGTATTCATTCTGTTTTTCATCTTCTCACCTCTTCATCTTCTTTTTCGAAATTCTGTATTCTTTTATGTCTATCTATCTAGTTAACCAACCATAAATCAAAAAAAAAAAAATCGTTGATTAAAAAAAAAGCTCTTAAACTATCATCTTCTCATCTTCTTCTTCTGTTGTGATTTGGATTTACCATTGGATTTGATTGGTTTCTGTTCTTTTAGAACTCTTGAGAATTTCAGTAAACATTTGGAGAGTAAACACTTGTGAGAGAAACACTTGTGAGAGGCTTTTACTTCTAATCTGTTTGTTGAGTTTTGCAGGGAAACAATCATGTCTAACCACGATGGAAATAACAGCAATGAAGAAAGAGAAGCAGCTCCAAACTTGCAGTTGCAAGCAATGATGGGAGAAATGCAATGGATGCTGAGAATAGAAATGAATGGGGTTTATGAGAGATTAGAGGAGGTGCGAACAGAGGCAAGACGAAGACAACCTCAAGATGTGCCTGTTGAAAGGACAAGAGAACAACTTAGACCAGTAAGGGTCGAAATGGATGATGACTACTACAATCATGATCGACGCTCATCTCAGGGGAGCAGAAGGAGACCTCTGCGTGAAAGAGAAGGCATGAGGAAACATGATGATAATTTTGGAGGTCTTAAGCTCAAAATTCCACCATTTCATGGAAGGAATGATCCATATACATATCTAGAGTGGGAAAAGAAGATAGAGTTTGTGTTTGATTGCCATTACTACACTGAGTATAACAAGGTACGAGTGGCAGCCACAAAGTTCTATGATTATGCATTAAGCTGGTGGGATCAGTTGGTTACCTCTAGGAGACGAAATGGGGAACATCCAGTAGAGATATGGGCAGAGATGAAAGCTATTATGCGTAGAAGGTTTGTTCCTAGCCATTACCACCGTGAGCTTCATCAAAAGCTGAGGAGATTAACACAAGACAGCCGCAATGTGGAGGATTATTATCAAGAGATGGAATCTCTTATGATAAGGGCTGATGTGTCTGAAGATAGAGAAGCTACAATGGCTCGGTTCTTGATTGATTTAAATAGAGATGTGCAAGATAGGCTAGAGTTGCAGCATTATGTGGAGATTGAGAAAATGCTACACAAAGCAATTCTAGTGGAGCAGCAACTTAAAAGGAAAGGTTCTTCTCGACCTACATATGGAGTTGGAGTTTCTAACACTAAGCAGAGTTACACAAGGACAGAGAAACCCATCACCACTCCAAAGGTAGAATCTAAACCTTTCATTGCAAATCAATTCGACAAAGGCAAAGCTAAAGCATCTAGATCCAGAACCAGAGATTTGATCTGTTTCAAATGCCAAGGGAGTGGGCATTACGCCAATGAATGCTCTAATAAGAAGACCATGATTCTTCTGGACAATGGAGAGATCGAACCAGAGGTAGAAGAAGTCGTTTCTGATTCATTGCCATCAGAGGAAGAGCATGAGATTCCGGCTGTAGGAGATTTGTTAGTGGCGAGGAGATCACTAAGTGTGCAGTCTAAATCAAACGAGCAGGAGCAAAGAGAGAACTTGTTTCACACAAGGTGTCATGTACAAGATAAAGTTTGCAGCGTTATCATTGATGGAGGAAGTTGTACCAATGTGGAGAGTGAAACAATGGTGAGAAAGCTCGGTTTGAAACAAAGGAAACATTCAAAGCCTTATAAACTTCAGTGGCTTGATGATGTTGGAGAAATGAAAGTGAGCAGCCAAGTATTGGTTCCCACACTACAAAAAAAAGGGGTAGATTGTATCACTTAATTTGTATCACAAAACTAAATGATACTATTTTGAATTAGTTATTTATAAATGAAACAAATATACATGGCTTAACATCAATTATGATAATTGATGTTATAATTAACTAGTTTGACATCAGTTCAATAAAAGTGATACAAATTTTATTAGTTTGTATCACTTTTAAAAAATTGATATTAAAATATAATGTTACATCAATTAGGTGATCGATGTATTTATTAATTTTTGTTAACATCACTTCTAACAATGATGCAAAATTAGCATCAATAAAAACTGATTCTAATGAAAATTACACTAATAATATATACATAATTATGTTAATTAGCTTCAATTATTAAAAATGATGTAACTGTTTCGTTCTTTAGCATCATTATAACAAAATCGATACAAAATTATAAATTTACATCAGCTAAATAATCGATGTAACTAATGATTTTGGTTAACATCATTTAGAAAAATGATATAAAATTTATATCAGTTAAAAGTGATGTAACTAACGTTTTTTACTTTATCCCACATTGCTAATAGATGAAGAAGTTAAAGAGAAACCATCTCTATATATACTGAAACTTAAAATCTAATATTCATATTTATTGGTGAATAAAATTAATTTTTTTATTTGGTTTTAATCAATAAGATTAATTTTCTTTTTGGTTTTAACCAATAAGATTAATTATATAAAAATAAATAACATAATTATTACAATCAATTATGATATCTCGCATAAATTTAACATCAATTATATACAAGTGTAATATTTTAAATCATATATTTTAAATGATACAAATATTAAGTCAGTTATTATAAATGATACAACTATTAAAATCACTTATTAAAATTGACGCTAATTTTAACATCAATTATTATAATCGTCACAAATACTAACATCACTTTTAAAAATTGATGTAAAAGATAACATCAGTTTTTTATAATTGACAAATATTGAAATCAATTATAACAATCGATGCAAAAATAAAATATATTTGCATCGGTTGATAACTAACTGATGTTAATTATTTGCATCACCACAAACAGAGTCACTTTTCTAAGTGATGTAAGATTCATTTGCATCAACTATAAGTAATGCAAAAATATATAATAAATGATACAATCCACCCCCTTTTTTGTAGTGCCATAACCATAGGCAGATATGAGGATGAGATCCTATGTGATGTGTTACCTATGGAGGCAGGCCACATTCTTCTTGGAAGGCCATTGCATTTTGATCGAAGGGTGACGCATGATGGATTCACCAATAGACATTCTATTGAGTTCAAGGGGAGAAAGATCACACTGGTTCCGATGACACCACATCAGGTATATCAAGATCAGTTGTTACTTAAGAAGAAAAGAGAAACAAACACTTTGAGCGACCCCCTAAACACTTCACACAAGAAAAAGAATGAGAGTCTGAGAAAAGACAAGTCAAAAGCCTGTGAGAGCAAACCCGTGAGGCATTCAAACTTCTTTGTGAGGATTAGTGAGGTTAAGAGAGCTTTGCTTTCGAAACAACCTTTACTTATGTTTGTTTATAAAGAAACTCTTATGAGTTTGACTGACCTTGCACCGACGCTGCCGAGTGAAATTACTCTTCTTTTGCAGGACTTTGAAGACGTTTTTCTGAAGATAACCCGAAGGGATTGCTACCAATTCGTGGAATTGAGCACCAGATAGACTTTGTACCAGAAGCTTCATTGCCAAACCGTCCAGCTTATAGGAACAATCCTGTGGAAACAAAGGAGCTTCAGAGACAAGTTAGTGAGCTCATGGAGAACGGACATATCCGAGAGAGTATGAGCCCTTGTGCCGTACCAGTTTTACTTGTGCCAAAGAATGATGGAAGCTGGCGCATGTGTGTGGATTGCAAAGCCATCAATAACATCACTGTAAAGTATCGCCATCCTATTCCTAGACTTGATGACATGTTTGATGAGTTACATGGTTCTAGCATCTTTTCTAAGATAGATCTTAAAAGTGGTTACCATCAAATTCGCATGAAAGAAGGAGATGAATGGAAAACTGCATTAAAAACAAAGCATGGTTTGTATGAATGGTTAGTTATGCCATTTGGGATAACAAATGCACCTAGCACTTTCATGAGGTTGATGAATCACGTTCTGAGAAGTTTCATTGGAGTCTTTGCTGTTGTTTACTTCAATGATATCTTAGTTTATAGCAAGAGTCTAGATGAACATGTTTTGCACCTGAAAAAGATTTTAGATATTCTTAGAAAGGAGAAACTGTTTGCCAACCAGAAGAAATGCACGTTTTGTACAGATAACCTGGTCTTTTTAGGTTTTGTTGTAAGTGCAGATGGCATAAAGGTTGATGAGGAGAAGGTCAAAGTGATCCGAGAATGGCCTAGTCCAAAGACGGTTGGAGAATTGAGGAGCTTTCACGGACTAGCAGGTTTCTATAGGCGCTTTGTAAAAGATTTTAGCACCATAGCTGCACCACTTACTGAAGTAATCAAGAAGAACGCTGGATTCAAGTGGGAAGAAGCTCCGGAAGAAGCGTTTATAACCTTGAAAGGGAAGCTTACAAACGCACCACTCTTGTCTTTACCTGATTTCTTAAAGACTTTTGAAATTGAGTGTGATGCTTCTGGTGTAGGTATTGGGGCTGTGCTGATGCAAGAGAAGAAACCCATAGCTTACTTTAGTGAGAAACTTGGAGGAGGTACGCTGAATTACCCAACGTATGACAACGTATGACAACGTATGACATTTCTATGGATTTTGTACTTGGTTTGCCTAGAACTAGAACTGGCAAAGATTCTATCTTCGTGGTTGTTGATAGGTTTTCTAAGATGGCACATTTCATTGCTTGTCACAAGTCTGATGATGCACCTCATATAGTTGATTCGTTCTTCACATAAATAGTTCGAATGCATGGAATTCCTAGGACTATTGTTTCAGATAGGGATACTAAGTTCTTGAGTTACTTTTGGAAAACGCTTTGGTCTAAACTTGGAACTAGGTTGTTGTTTTCTACTACTTGTCATCCATAAACTGATGGTCAGACTGAAGTAGTTAATCGAACCTTGTCCACTTTGTTGCGTGCATTGATTAAAAAGAACTTGAGAACTTGGGAAGATTTTTTTGCCACATGTAGAGTTTGCGTATAATCATTCGATCCATTATGATACTAAGTTTTCTCCATTTCAAATTGTTTACGGTTTTAATCCTTTATCTCCATTGGATCTAATCCCATTGCCTTTGAGTGAAAGAACTAGTGTGGATGGAAAAAAGAAAGCAGATCTTGTCAAGAAGATCCATGAGAAAGCAAGAAAGAACATTGAAGAGAGGACTAAGCAGTACGAAAGGAAAGCAAACAAGGGCAGACGCAAAATGATTTTTGAAGTTGGAGATCTCGTGTGGATTCACTTGAGGAAAGAAAGGTTTCCAGCTGAGAGAAAATCGAAACTTATGCCAAGAGTTGATTATCCATTCCATATAGTCAAAAGGATCAATGACAATTCTTACAAACTCGATCTTCAAGGTAAGTACAACGTTAGTTCAAGCTTTAACGTTTCTGATCTAGTGCCTTTTGTTGCAGATGGTCCAGATTTGAGGGCAAATCCTTTTCAACAGAGGGGGGATGATGCTATCATGGAAAGCACAAAGGAGGATGAGCTTGTAGCTGAGCTTAACCTGACCTAGAAGCCGTTGAAGACTTGGTGATTTCATCCGGACCTATGACTCGTGCAAAGGCTTAAGAGATTTAAAGAAGTAATTGGAGGATTACTCAATAAGCAAGTCTTAAAAGCTTATAAATCCGAAGTCTTACAAAAGCTTATAAATCCGAAGTCTTACAAAAGCTTATAAATCCAAAGTCTTATAAAAGTTTATAAAGGTTGTGATCATTTGTACTCCTTTTCCTTGTCCTATGTTTTTCCCATTAGGTTTTCCAGGAAAGGTTTTAATGAGGCAAATTGATTCATAAACTTTATAAGGCCCCTTTTATAAGCGTGGGATTTCGACCAAAGGAAGGGATTTCGACCAAGGGAAGGGAATGCAGCTCAAGAGTCATTCAACTCATTTAGTCTTTGGTCTCCGCAACTCCTGTGCGACCATTTGATTCATTTCCTTGTTCTTCGTGGCTTCACAGTCCGTTGAATCTAGGCTTATCTATCTACCAACTATAGAGTGCAATAATCCTTTGGAGGATCGCATCAGAGATAATCAATGGGTAGGCTTGAGAGTTTGAGTGATTAGGGGGGGGGGGGGGGATAATAGGGAGGTTGTGAGTTGAATTTTTGTTTGCTCGAAATCAACCCTTATATTTTTCTTTCCTTCTATAATATTTATTAGTTTAAATAATTGTTGTTGTTCGTTACAAAATATTTTAAGAACCTCAGACATCAGTGAAACAAAGACCATTGTGTATTACATAATAATGGCTTCTTTTCTAAACTAGAATTCTTCTCTAGGTTGAAAGATGAATCGCGCCATGGAAAACATTTGTTGCCAATTCTAAATCAGTGTCCACAACAACAAAAATGAGGTAAAAATATTTTTAGGGTTTTGTAATTTTAGTGTGAATTACGTTCATTTTTTCCAAATGTTCGCTTAAATGTCTGAAATAGTTTTGTCTTGGTTTTAAGTGTTTTTAATTTTCCCAATTTCAGTGTTGCACACACAACCTTCAGTTGCTACTACAATGGTAGAAAGTGGAAAAAACCTGAAGGAAAACTCATTTATAATGGTAGCGTGGTACTTCTGTTCGACAATCACATGCATTGTTTACAATGTTGATGGATAGTTCTAGTGTGAGTTTATATTAACATAATTGTTGGTATAAGCTGTCGTTTGAAGATCTAAGTGAGCGAAAAGAATTGTGTAACATTGATCTAAATTTTGAGAAGATGTGTGATGCAACTATCTAGACCAAAGCAGTTGAGGTGTTTATGGTTCTTGATAGATTTGATTTGTAATGATTGTGTTGCTACTGACGGAGATAGTGATTTCCATCATGAATCAAGGGACAATGGAGATACTTCTTTAGTTACTGAAATAGATGTTGCAGAAGATGATGGTTATAATGATCAATTTTCAGAAGAAGTGCGAGTTCAAAGCATTGTGGCTAGTTTTATCGATAAGAGTTGGATGATAACTATCTTCGTACACTTACTAGCTCAGATTGTGAAACAAAGGAATATGTGAGATGTAAAAAAGGTTGTGGTGAACTGAGGTTAAGACAAGTTGTGGTAGATTATGGTAGATTATGTAGGTTGAGTAAAGGTAACTAGGTAATAGGAACTTAAATATCAGCGCTTATATATTCTACTTTATAGAGAAAGTCTATTTTACTGGAGGTTGCTTTTCTAAAAGAAGGTCGGTTGGGCATAATAGATGTACTTTCCATGGTGTGTGTGAGGAGACCAGAAACCACGATAGACTACCTAAATTCTTATTTATCCTTTGAAAAAATAAACCATGAGTTGCCTTTCATTTAAAGCTAAGAATATGAAGAAAGGATTGAGATATTTTGCGAGGCAATACTTTCTTTTATGAAGCCTCAAGATACTTCGAGTATTATAACCTCACGCAGTTTTTCTTCTATATTTTTTTTCTTAGTTTAGTTAGATTTATGGTGTGGAGGATCCACTAGGTGGCAATCACATAGCATATTTTCCATACTAGCTTAAGCTTATAGTTGGAGACAACTTATTTGCCTAGTTTTCTCTTAGGAAGATAAGAGATTAAAGGTTAGACTGTCGTGACTCTGATACCAATTTTACAAACACGTAATAGGTACAACAACGTAGGAGGTTTTAGGATCAAGTAAATATTTTAAGGATACTAAAAGAGAGGAGGAATGATATATTAAAGAAGGACAAATTTTATTATATGAACACTCAAGGGATTACAAAAACACTCAAACTTATTTCTCTCACTTGGTTTGAATATAACTCTCACCAAACGTAGATATTTATAGTACCAAGCCTAAAAAATATTACCTAGTATATTCATTTTGATATTCTACAACTTATCCAATACATATCATAATATCTAGATTAACGTTATTCACTCCACACATTTATTCAACGCACCTAATATTCACTACACAAACTTATTCAACACACTTAAAAAATATTATTTATGAAATATGTAAATATATGCTTAAATTTGAGTTCAACAATACCAATTGATTTAAGCGCAAAGTTTAAGACCACATTCAACGAGGATATAAACAAGTGATCGATGCATCGTTAGTAGACAATGGAACATACTTGCTTGTGGTAGACTGATCTGAATCAAGCGGGTCCTTTTTAGATAACTTCTGAACGAAAAACCCTTGTTTTCGAGGAACTGGTAAAGTCATAGTATTACTAGTGAGCATCACCAAAATGTTTTGACAAGGCCGGACGTTCTACAAGATCTTCTTGAACACATAAAAGACCGATATGGATGCATCGAACTACTTCACTCTTTGGACAATTAACTACAATAATTGGATCCACGAGGTCTAACGCTGTTCCATTACTCCAAAGCCTCCAAGCCTATAATATCGATCAATCAGTTTTACAACCATTGCTTAAGTATAAAACTTGATTGCCTTTCCACTTACATATGTGACCAAGTCATGTGAACCATCAACCTCGGTGAAACTGTTATTCTTCCTACCACTTATAATCTCAAGAACTAGCACTCCGTAGCTATAAACATCAGACTTCAATGAAATCTGGCCACGCATCGCATATTCGGGAGCCATGTAACCGCTGGAATCCACAACAAAACTTCAGTATATTGGCAAAATAATGTTCAACAAAATTCAACTTGTGAGAAATTAAGGGAAAAACTTACTAGGTACCAACTATTCTGCTTGTGTTCTCTTGGGTTTGGTCCAATCCAAAGATTCTAGCCATTCCAAAATCTGAAATTTTAGCATTCATATCCGCATCCAAGAGAACGTTGCTTGCTTTGAGGTCACGGTGTATGATTGTGAGCCGTGAATCTTGATGAAGATATAGAATCCCCCGAGAAATTCCTCCAATGATCTTGTGTCGTAGAGTCCAATCCAGCTGACATCGCTTTGCCGGGTCTGCGCACATCCATGAATTACAAATAAATTTAAAGATTTGCAACCCCAAATTTCAAGAATGGCTAAAGAATCATTGAAACAAAGCAATAAATGCAACTGACCAAAGAGGAATTAATGGAGGCTTTTGTTGGGAACATACTCGTAGACCAATATCCTTTCTTGTCCTTCTAGAGAAAATCCGAGAAGCCTAGCTAGATTTCTGTGCTGAAGCTTTGCAACAAAAACAACCTTGTTCTTGAACTCTGTGTCACCTTGTTGTGATGATTTTGATAGTCTTTTCACCGCAACTTCTGTCCCATTCGCAAATGTATCCTATCCATTTTCACCAGCATCATCTCGTTATCCAAATATGTTGACCAAAACTTTCAATAACAAGTACACAACCTCTCGCGTAGTTAAATAATTAATACCTTGTAGACCTCTCCAAACCCACCTTGACCAATCTGATTATTCTCTGAAAAATCATTTGTTGCAGCTTGAATTGTTCTATAATCAATTTGCAGCGAGTCTATGGTTGTTATATCATCCCCTGTTGCACAATAAAAGTCTTAGTAATCCCAAAAAAAATGTTAATCAAATGAATATTTATCATCAAATGTATGTGATCTGTCATAAGTCTTCTTTGCCCTCTTTGCAAGGAAACAATAACCAGCTATAACAGGCACAACAATTGCTACCACTAACATAGATGAATTCCCCACCTTTTTCTGCATTTGAAAATAAATTTGCTTAAGTACGGATAGTAGCAGTTGAATAACAAATCGAAATTCTGTCAAAAGACTGAAATTAACTTTCTATTTTGGTATTGCTAATTGAGAGGAATCTAGCAAAAAACAGAGGAGGTAAACAAAGAAAAAAAATCTGAAATTCTGTCAAAAGGAGGATTTTTGTTTTTAATACCTTGAAATATACACTTTTTTTAAAAAAATACACTTATTTATATGTAATAAAACTTGTTGGACCTGATTTAAATTAGAAATTACATATTTTAATAAATAAAAATAAAAATTTAAAATTATTAATATTATAATTATTTTGTTTGAGATAAATATATATTAATTATTTAACATTTTTAAATTTACAATTGGATAAATCTTTTGAAATATTTGAAAATTTATCTTTAAGAAACAGACTCTGCGTAAAACCTTTCATCATACTTGTGGTTTAAGGAACCGGAGTAGAAGACAATGGTTTAATATTTAGTTGGTTTTTTAATTTAATTTTTTTGATTAAAAATAATAATAAAACATATTTTAATAGATGATTATTTAGATAAGTAGAAAATTAGGAAATTGTTATTTTAAATAAAAGCTAATTATATGCCATATCTTTATTTTTATTTTCATTAAAATAAATTATTTAAATATTAATAAAATTATAAAGTTTTAGATTAGGTTAATTTAGCCAATTCACTTTTATAAGTGTAATTTTTTGAAAAATGGTGTAATTTTCAAAATATATTTTCATTTAGGGCTGAAATATCCGATCTGAAATCAGCTTCCATCCGCTCTGAAATTAGGATATCCAAAGCATCCTGATCTAGATCTGGATAGTAAAAATTCCAAGACCCGGCTATGCGGATCCATCCCATCCTTTCATTTAAAAGTATTTTTCCAATTTTTTTTTCAATATTGGTATTGTTAGTTTGGAGAAGTTAAATTTACAGAGCGCTGACCACGTCGGGGAGCGGGAGGAGTAGAAACCGGCGGCGGCGGTGGTGATTGAAGCGGGATAACGGCGGATTCATAAAACTGGTAAACCTCGTATCTTGAATTACAGCTCGCCAAAAGAACTCTTGCCCCCAACGGTGTCAGTGGGTAACTGTTTGATGGACGTTTCCAGACAACGCAAACATTCTTTTGTCGTCAGATCAGGAGTGCAGTGAACAAGTCCGTACACACTCTCCGTGTAACACCCCTACCGCCACTACCAGCGAGACCCCACACCTCTCAAAGCTTGTGGAACCCCCACCTCTATCCGACGGTCGGTGCGTTATTTTCTACGATGGCCCGACCGATTCTGATCCTGCCAGTGTGAGCCTTAACCTCCAAACCCCAAGACAGTCCCCTGGGACAGAACCAGTTTGACTTCCCTTGGCTTTGATACCACTTGTAACACCGCGACTGCCCCTACCAGCGAGACCCCACACCTCTCAAAGCATGTGGGTCCCCGCCTCTATCCGACGGTCGGTGCGTTATTTTTTACGATGGCCCGACCGACTGATTTACTTGTCCCTGCAATCAACACATGACCTTTTCCCGTGTTTTGATCTCACTCACACGGTTCCGCAGAGGACTTCCCGGAAGGTCACCCATCCTAGTGCTACTCCAGCATAAGCACGCTTAACTCTGGAGTTCTCTTAGGGTAAGTAACCGGAAAAGGTAAGTGCACTTTGATGACATAGGTAGCTAAATCAATCCATTTAAACTTATTCAAATGGGCCGGGCCCGGATCGTTACACTCCGACTCAGTAAAATTGTCTTCTCTCACATCGAATTTTCTGGAACTAGTCGCGGCTCTCCTGGCCACTTGGTTCAACATGGACAAAACCAATTCTCTGAACCAGTATAGTTGGTTAGGTGGAATACTAACGGTGCTAGCCAATGTATATCGTTCTTCGGTCCTAAGGGTCGAGAGAATATCCCGGTTAGAGTATCTGAGCATACAGCCATCGTAATAGAGTACGACCTCTCTCTGACTCGGACACGAAATGACGGATTGGTTGACGGAATTGACGACGCAGTCACAACATGCTTGTGCCGAGTCACCTACGCAGCAAAGGAAAAGCCTGTTGACCATGTCGGGGCTTTGACCCGCCGTGGCGTTTTGGAATCCGGTGGAGTATGAAGCTTTGGGAGAAGAGAGGGAAGACAAAAGGGTTGTGAGATTGGTGGAGTAAGTGCTGTTCCTTGAATACGTTGTGTTATTTGGACAATTATAGTTTAAGAAAAGATTCCGAGCAGAAGCTCTAAATCTAGTGAGGAAGGGGAAAAGAAAAAGGAAAAGGAAGATGAAACAGGCGCAAGAAGACATAATTGTGCTTCGGGAAGCTCCGCTATAAGATATAAATTAATTTTCGTGTAATGACCAATATGTAGATTAGCGTGAAACGACGACAAAAGTAATCATAAACGTTTAAGATCAAGCGCGTTTTGTAATCAGAAAGGACGACAAAAGTAAACGACTGTTATGGGCACTAAAACCCACACTCAGATATTTGTAAAGTGATTGAATAGATTGGAGAAAAGATGGGTAAGAATCTCTTTATGAACCAACGAATATAAGGCTTAGAATAAATAAGTGGATTTTATTGATAAGAACAAGTATTCGATTACAAGATGAATGAAGTGCGAGAGCTCGTAATGAATACAAGTTTAGAATTAGGTACAAGTTGTTTATCTATGACGACTCCTGCTTCTTATATACTCTCTCACGAATTCCAGCTGTTGCGCGAATAACGGGGCCGTTGCACGTGCTCCGGATATTTTGGGAGTTGCTGCTGCGCCGAGCTCCGGATATTGTGGGATTTCGCCTAACTCAGATGATTTAGCCTCTATCCTTATTCGTGTGTGATTGCTCGACATGAGGTTGGAGATACGAAGGTGGGCCATCTTGTCAACGAATCGTCATAGGTGGGCTTGAGGTGATGCCTTGGTGGGTTTCACGGTGGGCCGGATTTAGGTCATAAATCCAGCTCCAACAGTTGCCCCCCAGCCCATTAAGTGAGGTGGCGAAGTTGATGGGCGGAGAACATGTTTTGGGATTGATTAACCCTTTCTTGGTCTGTGCTTCGGGCTCTGGAGACGTCCGAGCTGGTGAAGAACTCGCGGAGTAAAAATCCGAACATTGTCGAAAATTTTCTTTTCTCTTTTTCCTTAGATAAAGATTTGCACTGTTTAAGATAAGCTGTTGAGATTTATAGAAACGGGTGGTTGCATTGAGTTGGATAATACCAAATCTCGAGGTAAAATTAAATCTTTTGAGATTTATCTCTAAACGTGGTTGGGATTGGGAGAAGCCGAAAATATTTTCTCGATTTTCGTTGGCAATGATGACGGCTGCATAAATACAACCTCCCACTTCTCTATAAACCGGACACTGATAGGGTCAAGGTTTTACCCAAATAAATCAACACTGCAAGTGCACAGTAATGCAATTGAAGTATAAGGGGTTATCGAATCCCAAAGGAAGTAGATGCTACACTATAATCTCTAGGTTCAAATTATGCTAGGTCGAATCAATAAAAGTAAATTAAACTACTAAGCGAATTAGTAAACAAAATTAAAGGTGATTAAAGTTCAGGAGACTAAAGCACTAGGCAAGGGTAATTTGCAGGTTGAATCTGAGAATGTAGAAAATATACTGTCAGTAAATTATTAAGAACCGTCTAGAACTCGAAACACTAATTTAAAACCAATCAACTCTCGTTGCAGAAGTTATCTATGCCTAAATTCCAGAATTTCAAATCTCTTTGCAAATTCAAACAATTAAGGCAAGCATTAAAAACAGGTTTGATTGTTCACAAAATCTCTAAATCAAATCTCTTTGCGAATAGATATTTTTCTCATATATGATTAGTTCAAGTTATTAATAATGCTCTCGCATCTATTAAACAACCTAGGGTTTGATTTCTAAGTGATCAATTAAGAAATCAATATAAGCACAAATCAAGATGAAGATAATTGATTTTCTTAACAGCATAACAAATCTACAAACTCATCATCAACCCCAAATCACCATAACCTAACTAGCAGATTACTCAGACATGGAGATGAAAACACAAATCATGACTCAAATAAATTGCATAAAAATAAGAAAAAGGATGATACAGGGGTTCAAAATCTTCTCAGAAGAGTACAGAATTGTCACCCCAAAAAGCTCTGAATCAATCTCTCTCTAACCGGTAAAAACCATGATATATCAACTCCCCCAGACTTAGCTTTTGCTTGCCCTCAAGCAAAATAGAAACAAAGTATAGAGTCGAGGTTTAAAAACAGAAATCTTCATCTAACCTTCAAAACGTCACATTGATTAATACTCTTGAATCCACATATCATAGAGCCAACCTTAGATAGTGTTTCAGTGTACTTACCACAAGCTTAGCAATCTCCCAGTTCAAGTCCAGATCCCTTCCTTCTCAAGATTTCAAACTCAAACAAACGGTATTAACTAAGGGATTTACAGATTCTTTCCCTTCCTTAGCGCCTGAATAAGACATTCTTTCCACAGCTCTCCTATTTTCTCTTCCCTTAGTCAACTGCTGCCCATTTTCTGGGTGTTCTAAAGATTTTTTCATTGAATTTTTTATTCTTTTGAAGCCTTGGAACAGTGCTGCTCTTTACTTGTGTTATTTGTGAGGAGACAGGTTCATGAGTTCTCATTAATATTGTTCCTTGTGAGGAGACGGGCTCATGAGGATCTTTGCACTATTCCTTGACTTAGACTCTTTAATTTCTTTTCTCTAGGAAGATCAAGGAGAGACTGTAGTTTTCTTATCTTGTCAGTGCTGAAAGAGGAATCAAGTCCAATGCATATCAAGCTCTATATAGGAATCTGAACTCTCTCTGTGAGACTGATCCACTTGCAGCTTTCTACCTAGTAAAACCTGCAATCAACTACTATGACAATGGTCCTTCAAGTGTCAATGTTCTGCCGTTAGTCCCAAGAAAAACTGAAAGTTTCAACTGATTTTGACTCAATAAAACAAGTTTTTGACTGACTCAACTGACTCTCAAAACAAGACACAATGTTAGCAACTACCTCCCCCAGACTTGAACAACATTGTCCCCAGTGTTATTAAGCTTGAGTTTGGTTGAAAAAAATGTGAAACAGCTTAAACCAAGAAGACAAAAAGGGGTTACCCGAACGTGCGAGTGGTGCCGATCGACACTCTATCCGAAAACAGAGTTCAACTTGCCAAACGTGAATGGTGTTCAGTCAGATTATTGTTAGAGTCATCCAAACTGTTAGAAAACTCAAACAAAACGGTTAAAAGCACAACATAATCCATAATCTCAAAGGTTCAAACAAGTTTCGAAGCAAAGTACAGAAGCAAATGAAAAAGAAAAGCTGACTCAAGAAAAAGAAAAACTGACTCAAGGAAAAAGAAATACTAAACCAGAAGTGTTGGGAACACTACTCTTCATCTGATTGCGGTGGTGTGGAGGGACGGACGCAGCCACAGTTGGACACAACCGTGATGGCGTTCCATATGGCCTGGAAACTCTGAACCATGTAACGCTGAAATACAGCATGCTCCATGGGAATCTCAGGAGCAACGGGAAGGTGATGACGACCACTAGGCTTTGGACTGGATGGTGCTCTGTTGCGCCTAGAGGATGAAGGTCGTGTGTGATCCTCAGCTGGTGCATCCTCTACTGATGAAGCTGCAGGGCGGGAGGAGGCACCTCTGTGTCGGGCAACTAGAGCAGCTCTCAGCAAGGTCGGACTGGGCTGAAAGCTGAGACGGTGAGGGTCAGTGGTGATGTGAGTGAGGTCCCTGTCAAGTAACTGAACCAGAAGCTACTTAAAACCCATAACTTCTCTGACTTCACCCAGGTAGCTCTCCGCAAATACTTCATATCAACCAGAGCACGCGAGGTAACAATGGAGCAAGTGGTAGTGTCTATCCCGCAATGCTGGAAGATATGAGTGAGAAGACTACCAACAGTCTCTGGCTTGATGCTGGATCCACTGAAAGGCTTTGTCTTCAGCGAAACCAAGTGATGAGCAAACACAGCACCGAGGTTGACCTTCTCTTTCAGCCAAAACTCCTCATAAATCACAAACCAGATGGCATGATACAGCAGCATCAATTCAGAAACACGCATCTTCCCTGGCTCATGCTTACACAAGAGTGTAGTAGCAAATAGGCGAGCAATGTAACGAAGAGTAGGATGGCGGATATCTGTCTGTGAAGAGGTCTTGGAGTCGTACCTCCCATTCCTGAAATATGACCAGAAGTCCTGGTTGTCTGGAAGCTGATGTGGAAGGGAGACACCGGTGGCGTGCTCGTTCTCAAAGCCATAGATTCCACAAAGTTCAGGAACCGGAATCCTGTAGCGAATTCCGCGGACAAGAAAGGTCAAAGTCCCTTCCAAAACATTCTTCACCACCTCATTCCGATAGTAAACACAAACTGTGGAAAGAAATTGTCGTACCAAGTCGGTGTAAAGATCGTATTGCTTGGTTGCAATAGTCCCCATTCCTACTCTTCTCAACAACTGCAGGACATCGTCCTTGATACCCAACTCTGACATCGTCTTCTGATCAGCAAATCGAGTTGGTGTGACAGCCACCTCCAACCACGCATTGTAGAACAGCGTGTCATACTCATCCCAGTTCTCGCTAATGTCGCGGTAGACACATTCATCTTTTGCTACCTCTGCTGCTGGTGAGTCGTCCCAGTTTCTCCCCATTGGAATTCTTGCGGTCTCACGCTTAGGCAAAGGAGGAAGTGAGGCAATCGGTGCATCATTAGCAGTCCAAGAAACGGACGCTTCAGTTGGCCGTGGTCTCTTAGTCCTCGGAGGCATCTGCAATCAAAATCAAAACCAAAATCAAAATCCAAAATCCTAAAATGTGGCTCAAAAATCCAAAATCCAAAAATTATGAATCCAACCCGAAATAGGCATCAATTATCTGTTTAAACATCATCAATACCATCAATCCAAGAGAATTCAACAATAAAACCCGAAAAAAATCTCTAAATTCGCAACATTCATCATCAATTTTGAAAATTTCAAAGTTATGCAAATTAAGAGATGAAATCTAATGGGTAATGGTCTAAATCATGGTTTACAACCTAAATAAGCATGATTCAAACAAGAAATCAAGCAAAAGAGGTTGAATTAGAGATTTTTCACCTTAGGGACGAAATTCAAATTGGGGAATTTGAAGCACATACCTTTGCAGATCGAAAGAATGGACTAGGGATTGAGAAAGAGGGTGACAAAACCGCACGTATTAGGCCTTAAATGTACTCAAATCCGTTGAGAAACAGGAAATTTATAAATTTGGGAAAAATCTCTAAGGTTTTCGCGAGTTTATGATTTTGGGGAAGAAGAGAGATAGCTCGGATTTTAAAAGACTTACCTGTGTTGTCGCGTGGTGGCGATCGACAATGCATGTTGTCGAGCACCATTTTTTTTTTATGACTATAAAAACCAATACTTATTAGTAAAATCAAAAACCAAAATAAAATAAACTAAGTAATTACCAGTGGGTTGTCTCCCACTAAGCGCTCATTTAACGCCAATAGTTGGACTGTTCACGCGTTTAGGCAGTGGGTGCATCATCCAGAGACACAATGTGTCCTGCTGGAATCTCGGCTTGTGCCCAATAGTGTTTCGCCCTCTGTCCATTCACAATGAACTCTTCTCCTTTGGAGTTCGTCATGACAATAGCTCCATATGGTCTGACCTCTTTGATGGTGAAGGGACCTGACCAACGTGAACGCAATTTACCAGGAAACAATTGCAAACGAGAGTTATACAGAAGTACCTGATCATTTGGTTCTAAGTGTCTGGAGACGATCTTCTTATCATGACATGCCTTAGTACGCTCCTTGTAAATCTTTGAGCTTTCATATTGATATGTCTATATTTTGCATCGTATTTACCTCCATTTAGTATAAGTTTCTTATCATATAGGAACCTAATTAAGCATCATTGTATTGCATTTTGATCATTTAGAGTTCTAGGATGTCCTTGCATAGTCTTTGCATATTTTGTTGCATTTGGAGTTTTTTCTTAGGTATCTTGGAGGTTAGGAAGACCATTTGGAGATTGGTGGATAGCTTGGAGTCAAAGAGAAGTTGGAGAGCAAGAAT
>JAHZTW010000001.1:241893935-241970235 GCA_020283515.1 Alliaria petiolata | reverse complement strand
TCCAATCAAAGGCATGTACATTTTGTTGGTGAGAATCAAGAAGATTGTGATGATCAAGTTGAGTCTCAAGAGTGTCAAGAAATGGTAAATTTCGTGGGAGGCCAAGAAGGTTACAACAACAACTACAACAACAACTATAAGGGGAATAACAACCTCTCTTATAGAAGTACTAATGTAGCCAACCCCGGAGACCAAGTCTACCCTCCACAAGCTACTCAAAGCACACATTTGGTACCTTACAACAATCAACAAAAGGGTTATGCACCAAGGTATAACTACCGAGGAGGAAACCAAGGCAAATATGGTGGTCCAAAGTACAATGCTCCACCGGGTTTTACTCAAACTTCACAAGGTCCTCCACAAGACAACATTCAGCTAATGCTTCAACAAATACTTCAAGGTCAAGTCAATAGTGATGCTAATGTGGGTAAGAAGATTACTGAGAATAACACAAAGATGGATTCTACACTTAATGAGCTTGCCACTTAAATAGGGGGTCTCCAACACAAGTTTAGGAAACTTGAGAAAGGCAAGGCTTCTAGCTCCACTTCTCAAGGTACTCTACCGGGAAAATGTGAGGCAACCCCCAAAGAATACATCAATGTCATCACTTTAAGAAGTGGAAAAGAGTTGCCTCCAAGAGAGAATTCTCTAATCAATGAGGACATTGAAGTTCAAGATGGGGAGGATAGCTTTACAAAAGCTCAAGAAGCTATAACTTTTGATGATGTGTACATTGCCAAGAGAAGCAAGGATGTGGTAAAGGAGAAGCCAAAAGAGGATGTGCACCAAAAGGAGTCAACCTTTGTCCCCCCACCTTACAAGCCTAAACTTCCCTTCCCCGGGAGGTTTAAAAAACAGTTGGTAGAGAAATACAAGGCCATGTTTGACAAACAAATCAAAGACATTGAGCTCAAGATGCCTTTGATGGATGCCTTCATGTTGATCCCTCAATACACCAAGTTTTTGAAAGATGCTGTGGCACAAAGAGCTAGGGATGTCCAAGGAGTTATGCAACTTTCTCAAGAGTGTAGTGCAATTATTCAAAGCAATGTGATACCAAAGAAGCTTGGAGACCCCGGTTCTTTCACTATACCATGTGCCCTTGGTCCTCTTGGTTTTGAAAATTGCTTGTGTGATCTAAGGATTAGCATCAACCTAATGCCCGATTCAATAGCTAAGAAGCTCAGTTTCACCAAGTAAAAGGAATGTGGAATCTCCCTAATACTAGCGGATAGGAGTGTGAGGATGCCTATTGGGGTTCTAGAGGATTTGCCTCTAAAGGTTAGCAACTTTATCATCCCCACGGATTTCATGGTTCTTAAGATGGATGAGGAGCCAAAGGATCCTTTGATTTTGGGAAGACCCTTCCTAGCTACAGCTGGTGCAGTCATTGATGTGAAGCATGGGAAGATCGGTTTGCATCTAGGAAAAGGGGTTGAACTGAAATTTGACATAAAGGAGACTTTGAGGAAGCCAACCATTGATGGTTAAGTGTTTTACATTGAAACTATGGATGAGTTAGCTGATGAGTTGCTTGAAGAGCTAGCTCAAGAAGACCATCTTAGTGTGGCTCTCACCAAACCACATGGAGAGAATAGCTACTTGCATGAGGAAACACAAGCATACATGCTTATGCTAGATTCGCGCAAGACATAAGATGGGGAGGATATATTTTTGATCTTGATAGCTTCATGTGAGGGTGAAGTGGAGTTTGCTCAAGGTAAGGAGTCTTTGAGGGTTGAGGTTTCAAGTGAAGGGCAAGAGAAAAGGCTAGAGGCGCTTGAAGATGGCGAATTGGCAAGGGACCTTGATGAGGATTGGAGAGAACTCAAGGCTCCAAAGGTGGAACTCAAGCCACTTCCCATTGGACTAAGGTATGCTTTCTTATGCCCTAACTCTTCTTACCCCATCATTGTCAATGAAAACTTAAGTGATGATGAGCTCAACTTTCTTCTTAATGAGTTGAGAAAGTATATGAGAGCTATTGGTTACTCTTTGAGTGATATCAAGGGCATATCTCCTATACTTTGTACTCATAGGATCCACCTTGAAAATGAAAGTGCTTCTTCAATTGAACACCAAAGAAGATTAAACTCAAACCTTAAAGAAGTAGTGAAGAAGGAAATCTTGAAACTTTTAGAAGCTAATGTGATCTATCCTATTAGTGACAACACTTGGGTTTCCCCGGTGCATGTTGTCCCTCAGAAGGGTGGAATCACTGTGATTAAGAATGAAAAAGATGAATTAATACCAACTAGAACCATAACTGGCCATAGGATGTGTATTGATTACCGAAAACTTAATGCTTCTACTAGAAAAAAATCATTTCTCTCTTCCTTTTATTGACCAAATGCTTGAGAGATTGACTAACCATCCTTTCTATTGTTTCCTTGATGGATATAGTGGGTTTTTTCAAATACCCATTCATCCTAATGATCAAGAGAAGAATATCTTCACATGCCCTTATGGTACCTTTGCATATCGAAGGATGCCATTTGGGTTATGTAATGCTCCAGCTACCTTTCAAAGGTGCATGATGAGTATCTTCTCCGATCTTATTGAGGAAATGGTAGAAGTTTTTATGGATGACGTTTCTGTGTATGATGCCTCTTTTTCTGCATGTCTCTCTAATATTTGCAGGGTTTTACAAAGATGTGAAGAGTCTTACTTGGTGCTTAATTGGGAAAAGTGTCATTTCATGGTCAACCAAGGGATTGTGTTGGGTCATAAGATTTTTGAGTAAGGAATAGAAGTGGACAAATGCCAAGATAGATGTAATGGTCAAGATGGCGCCACCAACCAATGTGAAAGGCATAAGGAGTTTCCTTGGACATGCTGGTTTCTATAGGAGATTCATCAAAGATTTCTCANTGGAATCACTGTGATTAAGAATGAAAAAGATGAATTAATACCAACTAGAACCATAACTGGCCATAGGATGTGTATTGATTACCGAAAACTTAATGCTTCTACTAGAAAAAAATCATTTCTCTCTTCCTTTTATTGACCAAATGCTTGAGAGATTGACTAACCATCCTTTCTATTGTTTCCTTGATGGATATAGTGGGTTTTTTCAAATACCCATTCATCCTAATGATCAAGAGAAGAATATCTTCACATGCCCTTATGGTACCTTTGCATATCGAAGGATGCCATTTGGGTTATGTAATGCTCCAGCTACCTTTCAAAGGTGCATGATGAGTATCTTCTCCGATCTTATTGAGGAAATGGTAGAAGTTTTTATGGATGACGTTTCTGTGTATGATGCCTCTTTTTCTGCATGTCTCTCTAATATTTGCAGGGTTTTACAAAGATGTGAAGAGTCTTACTTGGTGCTTAATTGGGAAAAGTGTCATTTCATGGTCAACCAAGGGATTGTGTTGGGTCATAAGATTTTTGAGTAAGGAATAGAAGTGGACAAATGCCAAGATAGATGTAATGGTCAAGATGGCGCCACCAACCAATGTGAAAGGCATAAGGAGTTTCCTTGGACATGCTGGTTTCTATAGGAGATTCATCAAAGATTTCTCAAGGATTGCTAGGCCTTTGACAAGACTCCTTTGTAAGGAGGTGGAATTTCAGTTTGATGAGGAATGCTTGCAAGCCTTTGAAACGATCAAGAAGGCACTTGTGAGTGCTCCTATTGTGCAAGCACCGGATTGGAGTCTACCATTTGAGATCATGGCGGATGCTAGTGACTATGCTGTTGGAGCGGTTCTTGGACAAAGGAAAGATAAGAGGCTGCATGTGATCTACTATGCAAGTAGAACACTTGATGATGCTCAAACCAAGTATGCAACAACAGAAAAAGAACTCTTGGCGGTGGTGTTTGCTTTTGAGAAATTCAGATCTTATTTGGTGGGATCAAAAGTGATAGTCTACACGGATCATGCTGCATTGCGCCACATCTATGCTAAAAAGGAGACTAAGCCAAGGCTCCTTAGATGGATCTTACTTTTTCAAGAGTTTGATATGGAAATAGTTGACAAGAAAGGTGTGAAAAATGGTGTAGCTGATAATTTGTCAAGGATGAGGATTGAAGATGCTTTACCACTCAATGATGCTCTTCCGGAAGAGAAATTGATGATGATCAAGATTGTTGCTAGTGCACATGGAGTTGGAAAGATGCTTCAAGAGACTCAACGTATAGATGTCAAGGGTGAGCCTTGGTATGCTGGTTTTGTTAACTACTTGGTGTGCAAAGAAGAACCAACACATCTCAACAATTATCACAAGAAAAAGTTTATGAGAGATATGTCACACTTCTATTGGGATGAACCTTATCTCTATTAGAGATGTGCTGATGGGATTTATAGAAGGTACATGGCACAAGAAGAAGTCGAGAGTGTGATTTTTCATTGCCATAGGTCTAAATATGGGGGTCATTTTCGCCACATTCAAGACAGCTACAAAGGTCCTTCAAAGTGGATTTTGGTGGCCTACATTATTCAAGGACACTCATGAGTTCATCAAGATATGTGAACCTTGTCAAAAGAAGGGTAATATAAGCAAGAGAGATGAGATGCCCCAAAACTCAACCTTAGAAGTGGAGTTGTTTGATGTTTGGGGCATAGACTTCATGGGACCTTTCCCATCTTCTTATGGAAACCAATACATCTTGGTAGCTGTTGATTATGTCTCCAAGTGGGTGGAGGCCATTGCAAGTCCTACCAATGACTCCAAGGTGGTGGTGAAGATGTTCAAGAGTATAATCTTCCCAAGGTTTGGTGTACCAAGAGTTGTGATTAGTGATGAGGGAAGCCACTTCATCAACAAGGTCTTTGAAGGGTTGCTAAGCAAGCATGGTGTCAAGCACAAGGTAGCCACTCCTTATCATCCTCAAACTAGTGGTCAAGTGGAGGTTTCAAACCGAGAAATCAAGGCCATTTTAGAGAAGACAGTGGGTGTAACAAGGAAGGATTGGGCAATCAAGCTTGATGATGCTTTGTGGGCTTATAGGACAGCTTTCAAAACACCAATTGGAAGGTCTCCTTTCAACCTTGTGTATGGTAAAGCTTGTCATCTACCCTTGGAGATTGAACACAAAGCTTTGTGGGCTGTTAAGCTTCTCAACTACAACATAAAGACAGCGCAAGAGAATAGATTGATTCAACTCCAAGAGCTTGAGAAGATTAGGCTTGAGTCTTATGAAAGTTCAAGGATCTACAAGGAAAGGACCAAGGTTGTCCATGACAAGAGGATTGTGAAGAAGGAGCTGAGCGTTGGTGACAAGGTTCTACTCTACAACTCTAGACTGAAGTTGTTTCCCGGTAAGCTCAAGTCAAGGTGGGGAGGCCCTTTTGAGATTCAAGAAGTATTACCTTATGGATCCATCACTTTGATTGGGAAGAATGGGGAGAGTTTCACAGTCAATGGTCATAGGGTCAAGCCATATTTGGTGAATGAATCTGAGGAAGAGGCAAGCTCATGTCCTCTTCAAGAACCCACTCATGCCTAAGGGTTTGAAAAGTCAAGCTTAGAGACTTTAAACAAGCGCGTTTGGGAGGCATTCCCATGGTATCCTTGTATATATTCTTATTATTTAGTTTCAATAATCTGTCTTTAAGTGTTTGTGATCATCAGGTTTGGATAAGAGAAGCAAGAGATAAAGGAAGAAGGGTTGTAAAAATCGGTTGGGGTCGCATCGGAATGTTGCACATCGGACAACAAAACGATGCGACACACCTTGAAATTCGCATCGGCATGTGCATCAGAGACCAAACCCGATATGAGATGGGAAGAGTTCTTCTGGAGCCACATCGTTTAGAGACGCATCGGGCAACTGTTCGATTTGAGCCCTTCCGTTTTTCGCTTCAGAGACGCATCAGACAAGGTGCATCAAACAACTGACCGATGCGAAGCATTCCGAATTTGGCATCGGTCTGTTGCATCGTGTAACTGTCCGATGCACCCCCAAAAGGTAAGTTGACTTTTCCCTTTTTCTGCCTTTGACCGGTCCATTTAGAGTAAACCAAGACACATTTAAACCGGTTTAAACGGATTTTGCTCGGTTTTATACTCTTCTTCTTCCCCAAAAATCGATTTTCACTTCTCCTCCTTGGCCAAAAACGCATTTCACTCTTTTCTCTCTCAATTTTCAACAAATTTTCGTGATTCAAAAACCAACAAGCTCGAATTTTCGTTCTCAAACTGATTCATCACCCATTTTCGGTCATCCTCTTGCAATTAAACAAGGTATGCTTCTAATTTCCCTTCATATCCATCATTATCTCCAATGGTGCTTTTTGAGGTATATGTTGTCAAAAATTGTCGAATTAGGGTGCAAGGAGTTTGGGTCATGCTTGAGATTGGTTTATATGTTGATTTCCTGGGCTAATTCATTGTTAGCATGGTGAAATTTTGAAATTTTAGCAATTAGGGTTCATGAGTTCTAAAAGGTGCGAAAATGCCAATTAGTCTTGTGATTCTTGTTAGAATTTGGGGCTTTCACTTGCAACCACTTGCATTCATCATGTATAATGCTTAGCACTTGTTAGCCAACAATTTTTGAGAAGTTGAAATTTTGAGTTCTTGGGAAAAAAATTTCTAAGTGTTGTAATTGTTTGAATTTGGCCAATGCTTGTTGTGCTCATAGGTTTCCCCTATTGTTGATGGCTATTGCTGAAACTATAATGTGCTAACTCTTGCTCTAGGGTATCTATTTTATAGGTACCAATATGGGAAAGATTAGAGGTGCAAGTGATGAGGAAACCGAAAGGCAAAGGCAAGCTAAAAGAAAGGGGAAACAAAAAATGGTACGCGGTAGTGGAAGTGGAAGTGCGAAAGAAGCTCCCGGTAAAGAACCCACGGCTAATGAAATCTACAAAGCTCTTATGGCCATGGAACACCAAGGGACAAGGTACCCACACATGGAGACACTCCGGAGCTCGGAATATTTGGGGATGTGTTAACTCTCTTCACCAACATGGGAATGAGACAATTCTTCCAAATGGCTCACCCAACCCACCAAGTCCCGCTTTGCCAATTCCTTTCCACATTGAAGGTGGTTTTCTACCCCCTTTGTGCTGAGCCAACCGAAGAGGAAGAAGCAGATGGGCATGGCTTTATAAAATTCAAGGTGGGGAGGAAGAACTTTAGGATGACCTTTAAAGAGCTAAGTGAAGTGTTTGGGTTCGCCGAAGGATGGAGAAGAGGGAAGATGATGGAATTTCAAAAAGGTGAACTCACAAGTTTGTGGAGGTACATTGGAGTTGGCAAGTACAAGCCCGGTATAAGCAAGAGTACTTCTATCACCCATCCCGCAGTGAGATATGCACACAAGGTGCTCGCCAACACGCTTTTCGCAAGGAAGGAGTGCGGATATGTTCTTGAGGACGAGCTTGAACTCTTGGACATGGGGCTCAAGGACATTCTAAGGAGAATAAGGACTGATGGAGAAGTAACGATCTTGCGAGGTGATAGCTCGGGAATAGGGTTGATCTCTTTGGTTATGAAAAGGTTGTTGAGTTACAAGGAGTGGGCAATGACAACTAAGGATTACACGCCACATCTCAGCATTGGAGGAGTTGTAACTCCCATCCTACTTGCATGTGGGGCGGATCTTGGAGAGGTTACAAGTGAGATGAAATGGATGGACATCAAATACCTTAGCAAGACAAAATTCGTCGATGGGAAGTTAGGACAAAGCTATGCCTACAAGTTTGCCTACAGTGACACGGAAGTGGCAAGAGTCAAACTTTCTTGCCCACACTTGACAAGTTTCACCACATCAAGACATATCGACTTCCGTCCTTCCAACGATGAGCTCTATAATCCTTCAAGGGAACCTCCACTTCAAAGCATAAGGAAACAAAAGGGTCCCCCTAGGAAAGAAAGCGGAAGCAGCCCCCAAGAAGAGAGCCAAGAGGAAGCGCCCCCAAGTCCTGCATATGGAAGCCAAATGTACTTTTTGAGGCCTATGATTCATCCATCCCTAACCAAGCTTTGAGAGAGGCCCACCACCGAATCAACATCCTACAAAGGTGGAACAAATGACAAGACAAGACCATTCGAAAGTTGGTCAAGACGGTTAAGGGGATGAAAAATCAAATGAAGGAGCTCAAATCCAAGATGGGGGGCGCATCTTCTTCAAGAGCTGTGCAAGGAGATGCAAATGAAAGGGGAAACATGGGAGAAAGCGCTATGGAACTTGATAGGAGACATTCATTCCATGTGCAAGAAAGGAGTGCTTTTCATGAGGATCAACCAAGGTCCTCTTCTTATGAGACTCGCCGAAGGAAGAGGAGAGCGATGCGGTCACCAACTCCGGAATCTAGCAACGTCTCATATTCCATGGAGGAATCCCCTTCCTCCTCAGTCCAATTCTAGGTACCACTCCACCCTCCTTTGTAAATATTAATTTTAAACCTTTGTTTATTCATTTTGTCATATTGATTGAGGTCTCTCTTGGGCTTTTATTACACAAGAGACTATGTAATTTAAGTTTGGGGGAGAGGTTGAGAGATTTGACGTGTGTTTTGTGATTCTTATTTTCATTTGCATCTTGAGTCTCATGCATACACTTAAGGCATAGAAAAACAAAAAAAAAATTGAGAAAATTTCGAAAATTTCAAAAACAAATAGCATGTAGTTGCATTTGCATTTGTGATATAAGTAGGATTGAGTCTAATTTTCATATAGGATTGCATTCTTGCATAGGGGACAATGATGATTTTTCCTTGTAAGGTGTTAAGCTCATGAATTAGTTCAAGGCCCTAGTTAGTAGTTCTTTGATGCTTTGTGTGCAAAGTTTGAAAGTAAAGCTGAACCCTACTTGGACCTCACCATTTAAAATTCAAGTTTTAATTGAAGCAAGCTTTGAATAGAAACCAACTCTCTTGAACTTAAACTTAATTTGAATAAGTAATTATCATGGTTATGCATTGTTAGAGAACTTGTGGATACTATATACATATTTGGGTTATCTTCTTTCCTTTGCCACTCTTGTTAACCCAAATAGCCGACTCTCATCTTTAGAGCGGTTAATATCAAGCACCTTAGCTAAGCTTTCTTTGAACGTCTAGCTTATTGAGCGCATTAGGCATTTTTCATCTCGTGAACTTAGCAAAAAGTGTTGAGTTTAAGGCAACAAGGATAGGCTTTCATGTAGCTAGCTCGAGACAATGAGCTAGGTGATTAGGTTAGGATTCTTAGGTGGGGCTTGTAGCTTGAATTTCGATATAAAAGAAGTTGGTGTTTACATATTGTGGTGGTGAGAAAGGAAAAACAAAAATTTTGTGACAAGTGTTGGCAATATATTGTGTGCTCTAAGTATAAAAAAAATATGAGATGGAAATCCTCTAGAATTGAAAAGTAAGAAGCCAAGAAAAAAAAAAAAAAATATGGCTAAGTAATAAAGAAAAAAGGATAGCTAAGTGTAAAGAAAAAGAGCTTGAAGTAAAAGTGTGCCAACACTTGTGGTTGAAGAAGAAGTTTTTCCTAAGTACTTAAAAGAGAAAAGAAAATGTGTTTGAACTTCTATTGGGTTTGGCGAATTGTCTTGTAATGGGTAGCCTAGGTTGGACTTGGTGAGTGAGCTAAAAAGAAAATGAGAGTAAGGAACATTTGTGTTACAAAGGGGTAGATGAAAGTTTATCCTTGTATGCATAGGTTGCTTTTTACTATTAGCATTTTGTCAAAGTTCACTTGTTCATTGAGAGATCCCTTGCATTGGAACCCCATGAAGTTGAGATCATTTTCATCTCAAAACCTTACCCAAAAACCAAGCAAGTTCGCTAGCATTGCATGATTCATGATCCATAGTTACCACTTAATTAATGTTAAAGAGTTCGTGAAAATGAATGCTTGTGTAGGTTAAGGTTTGGGTTTATTTGAAGGAGTATGGGTATGGCTAGCCCTTTTGGAGTAAAAGTTTGCATAAAGAGCATCCTAGAATTAAGAACTACGACCATTGAATTGATTCATTTGCTTGCCACCTTTGGATTTGAGTCCCCACTTTCAAACTTCTCTCCTTGACTTGTGTTTCATTTGCTTGGGGACAAGCAAAAGGCAAGTATGGGGGAGTTGATATGTCTATATTTTGCATCGTATTTATCTCCATTTAGTATAAGTTTCTTATCATATAGGAACCTAATTAAGCATCATTGTATTGCATTTTGATCATTTAGAGTTCTAGGATGTCCTTGCATAGTCTTTGCATATTTTGTTGCATTTGGAGTTTTTTCTTAGGTATCTTGGAGGTTAGGAAGACCATTTGGAGATTGGTGGATAGCTTGGAGTCAAAGAGAAGTTGGAGAGCAAGAATGAAGAATTGTCTGGCATCACATCGGTTTGCAGCCCATCGGACAACAAACCGATGTGAGCCTCCACGAGCTCACATCATGGGCTGCATCGGACATAACCGCATCGATCAACAACCCGATGCACAACCACTCGGAAACCTCCTGGCTTGCATTGGACAGAGAGCATCAGACAACAGTCCGATGCGAAGCATCCTGGAGTTCACACCGGACAGAAGACATCGAGCAATAAACCGATGCAAGCACGTTTGAGCTTCAGCCTTATTTCTTCTTTGTTCGCATCGGGTAGCAGTGCATCGGACAACAGTCCGATGCGAACACTTAGCAGAGCCAAAAACCGGTCAAAACCCGGTTTATTCCGGGTTGACCCGGTTCGATCACTATTTACTATAAATACATTTTACCTAATTTTTCTGAAGGATCTTTTGTTCTTGCTTAGAAACTTTCCCCTTTTTAGTTCTAAGTGATTTGTAAGACCTTTTGAAGGAGTTTATGCTATAGTTTCTCTTGTTTAATCTTTCATCTTTAATCTTTATAATCATGTTTAGCCCTCCTCTTATCTTTGATTTGATTGTTTTAACCATGGATAGTGAGTAGTTCTTTAGGAACTTGGGGATGTGTTAGATTTAGGATTTTCTAATGGTTCAATCTTTCAATCTCGGTTAGATTCTTTCATCTCTCTTCTTATTAAGTAGTTCCTAATGCCAAATAGCTAATCTTTACTATTTTGGATCATAGGCATTTCACACACCCACCAAGTGTTTGATGAAATGCTTGAACCAACTTAATAAGAGATTTACATTCCTAGCCTAAGATATTAGTTGCCTATGGTGTTTATCATGCCATTTAGACTTGTGATTAACGCTTGCTAATTATTTTAATGCTAAAACATCATTAGTTCATTAGGGTGATTAGGAAAGGGATTATTACCACACATCATGGATTAGTCTTTATTAAGTGTTCTAGGCATATAGTTAGCTTGATTAGTTGCTTAAATGATTGCAAGATTGTCCATTTGATCTCCCAAATCAATGATTCCATCCCTAGGTTTTGTTTTTAGTTAATTTGAAATCTTGATTAGTAGTTAATCTCTTGTTTAGTGCTTGATTAGGGTTAATTAAGGCTTAGAATCATATAATTGTTCTTGTAGTGTCTCTCTTAGGTTGTGTTTTGCTTTTAATTGTTGCTTGTCANAATCTTGATTAGTAGTTAATCTCTTGTTTAGTGCTTGATTAGGGTTAATTAAGGCTTAGAATCATATAATTGTTCTTGTAGTGTCTCTCTTAGGTTGTGTTTTGCTTTTAATTGTTGCTTGTCACTTCAATTTCGAATTTAGATTAGCTTAAACAAAACTTTGTATTCCTTTTGCACCAAACATCCCAAGATGAATTGATATCTCAAGTATTGCAATGATATGAGCAATTGAGGAATTGCAAGCAAGTGTAAAAACTCTTGTTTCACATATGCATGATGTCGAATCTCATCTAACTCATTGAGCTGTATCAAGCGCCTTTCTGCTGCAGGCTTCAAGTCAAAATTCATCTTCTTGATAGCCCAATGTGCCTTGTGTTCCAATTCCACTGGAAGATGGAACGCTTTTGCTCATCTATGATTAGTTCAAGTTATTAATAATGCTCTCGCATCTATTAAATAACCTAGGGTTTGATTTCTAAGTGATCAATTGAGAAACCAATATAAGCAAAAATCAAGATGAAGATCCAATTGATTTTCCTAACAACATAACAAATCTACAAACTCGTCATCAACCTTAAATCACCCTAACCTAACTAGCAGATTACTCAGACATGGAGATGAAAACACAAATCATGACTGAAATAAATAGCATAAAAATAAGAAAAGGGATGATACAGGGGTTCGAAATCTTCTCAGAAGAGTACATAATTGTCTCCCCATAAAGCTCTAGATCAATCTCTCTCTAAGTCTCAAAAACAGAAAATAAGATAATGGCTAAACAAGGTTTGACAAAAAAAAGATAATGGCTAAACAATGCCTTTAAAACCTATTTGTAGAGGTAAATTCGCGTGTGGGACAATCTTGTAAATCATGAAAACTTCAAGCAATTTTCTTTTTCCTTCGGGATTTGGCAAAACTCGGACGGCTTGATTGGTGACATCCCTTGTGCATTCCGGCTCCGACTTCATCACTTCGGCTTTTTCTCCAGAATGCTCCAATAAGTTCCAAAATCTCCCAATAAGCTCCAAATGTACTCCATCCTGTAAAGATTCTAGTATGACTCTAAAAAGACCAGAAGACTCTATAAATAAGACTTATATCATGTCCAAAAACCGGTAAAAACTATGATATATCACACACGCTCCACTACTTCTCGAGGGAATTTCTGTTTCCCTTTATTATTTTACTTTTTGGTTTTCTTTGTCTCTTTCATCTCTCATTCGGAACAGTGTCGAAAAAGAGAAAGAAAGGAAGGAATTTTGGTTATCGATCTACAGTCTTTTCCGTTTTCCTTCTGATTGCTCGTTTGGGTTTAACGATTCTAGCTCTTAGGGGTAGCGAATAGTTTTCCTTTGTTTCTTGCCCTTTGATACGATGGTACAATCGAAGATCGTGGATAGTGAAACCCCGGCCGTCGAATCTTCGAAGCGGCGGGTCAAACAGAAGTTGGGCGTTCGCCTAAACTCAAAACTTTCTGTCGAGGAAGCTGATGATCTACGGGGGTGAGATTGAGGTTCCTCGGGGTCTTGAATCAGCGGAGAAGGCTATGGTTGTGCCTTTCGGCACTACTTTGACTCGTGCGGCCTCATTTTTCCGTTTCCTCACTTTTTACTGGAGATCGCGGCGGAGATGAAGATAGCAATGCTGCAAATGCATCCAAATCTGGCCAGGACTCTCGTTGGATTGCGCGTTCTATCTAGGGAGCTTGCGCTCTCATTTGGTCCTGAGGAGTTTCACCAGCTATGCATGCTGAAGACGAACACTCAGAGCGATGGCTCGTTTTATGTAGCTCCTCGTTCCAACAGGCGGATTCTCGAGAACTTGCCTACGAGGGATGACGGGTGGCAGGAGAAGGTTTTTTTCTTCAAGCTCAACCAGGCGTCGATTGGTGACTTTGATTTCGGCCGGCTACCGTCGAAGTGGGCTACCGCAGTTGGTTAGATAGGCTTTGTCGGGGATCTGGGTTTTTGCATGTGATTGTTGGTGTTTCTTTTTTATGAATGTCTCACATGCGATTCTTTATTTTGCAAAATCTCCTGGCAGAATCCAGTTCAACGAAGCCTTGATAGCACGGACCAAGTGTCTTCGTGAAGGTCGGACTCAGTGGGAAATATTTTCTAGAGAAAGGATCTTGCAAGCCTACCGGATTCCGGCTCATGTACAAGATCTGAATCTTGTTCCCCTTCATCCAGGTACGTTTCCTTTTCTGCGGTTTTGCTATTATCGAGGTACGACTGATCTCGATTTTGATTGTATCTTCTTTCCCTTCGTAGCGGAGACACCTGAACTTGCTGATAGCAATTCATCTTTTGTTCCCAATTTGGTGCGAAAGATGACTAGGAGACCATCACCGCGTCAGCTTGAGAAGGCTGCAGGGAAAGCGAAGGTCGATGACCGTGAGGTGCTGCAGTCCGGTGATGTGGCGAGTGTTGTGCGCGAGATGATGCACGACACTACCGTTCCTCCTTCTGCCGGAGGATCGATGTTCGTTGGGAGTCATCGGGATAATATTTCTCCGCCGCTGGGGAGTCCTCCAACAGCTCCTCCTGTGACTTCGGACAACAATGGTGGAACTCAGTCGCAGCATAAAAGGGCGCGGGTTGAGAGGCCGAGGGGTGGCTCATCGAGGCCGCGTGGTGGAAACCAAGCTGGCTCGGGAGGGAGCATGCCTTTCCATTGGACTTATGAGCACACCCGGGACTCTCCGATTATGGATGATCCAGAGGGTCTTGCTCATTTGCTGAGACATTGCAAACCTGCGGGCTGTGCGCTCCCTGCTCTTGATGACATGTAGGGGCGTGAGTTGTACATTGATGCGGCGGTAGCGAATTCTAAGGTAATTATGTCAACAACTCGTATCATTTTCTTTTAAACGTTATGTTATTAATCGTGCCGTCTCCGTTTATTCTCATAACATGGAGGCTAAAAATCTGCTGTCCGCGTACTTTCATCGTCGTATGAGGGATGTACCCACAGTTGGAGAGCTTGATCAGATGAAAGGCGCAATCCATGACATGAAGGCGGCTCTGAAATCCGCTGAGGCCCGTGAGGAGGTCTGCAAGCGAGAGCATGCTCGCGCTAGCGATCTTAAGCACCAAATCGAGCTACTTGACCCTCGAGTCCGAGTCGCAAACTCAAAGCGGGAGGCCGCAATCGACCGAGCTGCGCTTCTCAGTGCTCAAATCAGTGATCTCCAGGATTCGCGGGATGAAGTGATTCGTCGCTCCGTTCGAGCTGGGAAATGAGAGGCTGCTGGCCTGTAGACCTCGTTGCTGAAACTCTGAAAGAGAAATGGGAGAAGCTAAAGCTCGAGGTTGATTGTCAAATCACTCTCTAAGAGGTCGTTGCTAATATCGATTTGATCACGGAGCTGAATGTTGGGGAAACGACGATCGAGGTCGAACTTCTGAAATGGTCGGCGAAAGCTGACGAGTACGAGAAGCGTCTTGAGGCTCATACGGTTTCGGACTTTACTGTCCAAAGCTTAATCTTCCACATATTTCAGAAGACTCGGTCATGATGGAGGTCGACCTAGTGACTCGGGTTCCGGCATGTGTGAACCAATTTGGGAGTAATGGTGACAAGGATCTTAGCGATTTGGTGGTGGGCGAGATTCGTGGTGATGCAGGCGCGGCTGCTGAGCGGTCTCAGCCCGAAGGAGGTGGTGTCGAGGAAGAAGGCGAAAAGGGGGCAGAGGAGACTAATCCCGGTGGGGAGTAATTGTCTTGCCAGCTCGTCTTCCCTTGCTTTCTTTTTCTTTTGTTTCGAGACAATGCTCGGGAGAGTTTTAATCCTTTTATGTTTTATGTTTGGACCTGGTTTTCTTTCAGGCATTTAGCCGTTGCAAGCTTGTTAGGACATGTTGCCTAGGAAGGCTTTTAAATCCTTTGTTTATTTTGTTTGAATTGATCTGCGTTTCCTTAGGAATTTGATCGTGTTTTTTGTTAAACAAGCTATTGCTTTTAAATCCTTTGTTTATGCTTTGTTTCTGGGTTTGGCAGAGTACGGGTCGCGGCACTTCAGGAGTTCGCGAAAATCTATCTTTTTGATTTGAATAGCCCCCGACTTGATCGTCGCGGCTTGTCAGTGTCCGTTCCAGCCTCTGGCTGTTGTTTTTCTTGATTACCGTAGTTCACCTGATTTCAAGAATTTTAACTTGGTTGTTACGGTTCGTAGTCCACGGCTTTTATAGGTGTCGGTTTAGAATGTTGTGCAAATGCTGGTGATTCGGCTTGATGATTTTGCTTGAATGCGAGCGATAGCTCGTCACGTGCCTGACTCGAAGTTTGTTTAGGCGGTTGTATTTTCAAGCATCATTCGATCGATAAGTGTTCGATTGGGACACGGTTGAGATGAGCTTTCAATGTTTTGTCTGGCCAAACGTTGTTTAGCGGACAATATATTGTACCCGGGTACTCGTTGCGTCTAAGTTAGTTGCATACCGATTTTAAGATGTCGCAGAGTTTTTGATGGTTTGAAATTGTGCAATAAGGAGCTTGGAAGGTTGAACAAATGTGTAAACTTTATTTGCAAAAGGAGTTTATAAATGTTGTACACTATGTGAACCATGAATGTTTTTGGGAGAATGGGGGCTGGACTCTAGGGACGAGCTTCCTACGTACCCCGCCAGGGGATCAAGCCATAATGTTGTTTGATTGTTTTACTATTTAGTAATAGTAGCGTTTGAGGTTCATGAAATTCCATAGACGCATTTCGGCCTTTTTCTTCGCGTAGTCGAAGAGTTTATAGACGCCGGGGCATACTACTTCGGTGATTTTGTAGGGGCCTTCCCAATTGGCTCCTAGCTTTCCACCGGTTCGTGATGTTTTGTCAAACACCTTTTTTAGACTTGGTCTCCAACTTTGAACTTTCGTTCTTTGACGTTGGAATTGTAGTAGAGAGCTACTGCTTGCTGATAGATTTGGATGCGAACCAGTGCTTGATCTCGTTTTTCTTCGATTAGGTCGAGTCTGTCTCACAACAGTTCTTCCTTGAGTTCCATGTTTATGGAACAAAGTTCTCTTCGAAGAGTTGGCACTTTGAGTTCGGCAGGGATGATTGCATCCATGCCATAGGCTAGTGAGAACGGTGTCTCGTTGGTCACTTTGTGAGGTGTGGTTCGGCAAGCTCATAGGACTACGTTTAGTTCGTCTGACCAAATCTCTTTTCTTGCTTTGAGCCTCTTTTTGATGTTGCTCATTACGGTTTTATTGGTATCTTCTGCTTGGTCGTTTCCTTGCGGATATCGTGGTGTGGAGTAGCTTATATGGATTTTCTATTTTTTGCAGAAGTTACGGAATGCTCTCGAGATGAATTGAGGTCCGTTGTCCGTCACGATCTCGTAGGGGAGACCGTGTCGGAAGATGATATCTTGCCAGATAAAATCTCTAACATCCACTTCGGTGGTTTGTTGGTAAGCTCTTGCTTCCACCCACTTAGTGAAGTAATTTGTTAGCACTAGGACATATTTCAATTATTTTGGCCCGGACGAGACCATTGGTCCGATGATGTCCATGGACCATCTCATGAACGGGTACGGGGCACATATAGATGATAGGGCCTCCGTAGGTCGATGGATTGTTGGTGCGTGCTTTTGCCAGCTGTCGCACTTTGCTGCGTAGTTTTCACAATCCGCGATCATCGTGGGCCAGAAGTAGCCGTGTTTTTTGATTCGTATTGCGAGAGTTCGTCCGGCGGAGTGGCTCCCGCAGATACCATCATGAACGTTTGCCATTACGGCCAGAGCTTCCAGACCATGAACACATTTGAAGTATGGTTTTGATAAGTAGCATTTGTATAACCTTTGCTCGATTATACAGTATCTCGAGCTTTTGGCTCTTACTTTTCTAGCTTCCTATTTGTCGGGAGGCAGGGTGCCGTTTTGGAGGTAATCGAGTATTGGGATTCTCCAATCTGGTCTACCGTGGAATTCTCCATCGGTGATGAAACGTCTTTATGTGGTGGATGCCTCGTTGGCTGCTGCATCCTCTGCAATTTGATTCATCACCGATTGACTAAGCTTGGGTTCCCTGCTTTCGGGTTCCGGGGTATCGGTTGCTGCCGAGCTAGCGGGGGTTTGAGATAATTCGTTCGCGCTGACTCCAGGTTCCGGGGTGCCGATTTATTCCGAGCTAGCGAAGGTTTGTGATAGCTCGTCTGTGCTGGATACGGGATTGTTTGTGATTACAGCGACCTCCGCTGTAGTGGCAGACTTGAAGGTTATTCTTATACATGGTTTGTCGATTCCTTCGACGGGAATGATTCTTTTTAACAAAGGGTCCGAGGTGGAGGCTAGAGATGCTAGGGCGTCAGCCGAAGTGTTCTCTCCACGGGGAATTCTTGTTAGTTCGAATTTGTCGAGTTGTTCTGTCAGGTCGCATACTATTTTTAAGTAAGCTTCCATTCGCTTGTGCTTTGTTTCGTATGTGCCATGGAATTGGCTTGTTACGAGCTGCGAATCACTGAAAGCGCTTACTTCGCGAGCTCCGATTCCTATTGCACGCTATAGCCCGGCGATTAGGGCTTCATATTCTGCTTCGTTGTTTGAAGCGTCAAAACCCAACCGGAATGATTACTTTAAAAGTTCTCCGGTAGGCGATGCAAGCCTGATTCCTACTCCATATCCATGTTTAGATGATGCTCCATCTACGTGGAGTGTGCATTTGTTGTTCTTTGTCGTGTTGTCGAGAGCTTGCGGTGCTAGCTCGATGACGAAGTCTGCTAGTACTTGCGCCTTGGCGCAGGTTCTGGTATGATATTCTATATCGTATTCACTTAGCTCGATTGCCCATTTGGCTAGGTGTCCTGATTGACTTGGGCTTTAGAGGACGGTGCGCAGTGGCTGCGAGGTCATGACCACAATGGAGTGGGATTGGAAGTAAGGTCTTAGCTTCCTGGCTGACATGACGAGCGTCAATGCTAGTTTTTCCATTGCTGGATATCTGGTTTCTGCATCTATTAGTGTTTTGCTCGCGTAATAGATGGACTTTTGTTCTCTTTGCTCTTCTCTTACTAGTACACCGCTGACTGCAGCAGGTGATACCGCGAGATAGACGTATAACGATTCTCCTTCTACTAGCTTAGCGAGTATGGGAGGTTTGCTTAGGTATGGTTTAGCTGTTGGAATGCTTCTTCACACTTCTCATCCCATTGGAATTTTTTATTCGCTTTTAGGAGTTAGTAGAAGGAAAGACACTTGTCTGTAGATCAAGAAATGAAACAGTTTAGTGCTGCAATTTGTCCGGTGAAACGTTGGACTTCTCGGGTGGTCTTAGGCGACGCCATCTCGAGAAAATTCGCGATCTGTTTCGGGTTAGCTTGGATTCCTCATCCGGTTACCAGGTAACCGAGGAAATCTCTTGAAGCTACGCTGAAAGAACATTTAGCGGGGTTGAGTTTCATCCCGTATTTGTTGAGAATTGTGAAGCATTCTCGTAGTTGGGCTACATGGTCTTCCTCTTTCGAGGATTTGTTGAGCATGTCATCAATGTAGATTTCCATTGATTTGCCCAGTTGGTCGGCGAACAATCTGTTTACGAGTCGTTGGTAGGTGGCTCCAGCATTCTTTAGCCCGAAGGGCATGACTTTGTAACAGTATGTTCCGCGGTCTGTTATGAATGATGTTTTTCCTGGTCTTCCGGGTTCATGGGGATTTGATTGTACCCGGAGAATGCATCCATGAAGGACAGCAGTTCGTGACCAACAGTTGCCTCGACTAACCGATCTATGTGTGGGAGTGGAAAGCTGTCTTTTGGGCAAGCTTTGTTTAGATCTGTGAAATCTATACAGACTCTCCACTTCCCGTTTTTCTTTTTGATGACAAGTGGGTTTGCGAGCCAATCAGGGTTCTTGACTTCTCTGATTGATCCGACTTTTAGTAACTTGTCGACTTCGTCGTTGACTGCTTTTGCCCTTTCGGGCCCCAACTTGCGTCGTTTTTGTTTTATGGGTTTGAACGTGGGGTCGACGTTTCGTTCGTGCGATGTTATTTCGCGGTTAAGCCCTGGCATGTCCGATGTTGTCCATGCAAAAGTACTCACATTTTCTTGGATGAAAGCGATGAGCTCGTTTCGAATCGAGTTCAGGAGATCGACTCCGATGTTGACTTGTCGCTCAGGGTTAGCGTCGTCGATGTAGACTTGATCGACGAGGTCTTTTTTGGGTCCACGCGTGGTGGTGTCCTTTTTTTCTTTATTAGTTGTTCTGCGAGCTCTTACTCTTTCTGTATTTTCTATACTGATGAGCTCGTAGCTTGTTTGAAGCAGTTCATGTAACACATTCTTGAATTTTTCTGACTGTCGTATATCGTTTGAGTTCCCTTATGGGATGGGAATTTCACGCATTGGTGATAAGTGGATGGAACTGCTTTCATGGTATGTATCCAAGGCCGACCGAGTATGGCGTACAGTGTTTCTCTTTCGACAAAAGTTATCTCGTGGTCTGGACCTTTCATGGCTTTTTTTACTTTGGAGGTGCTTTTGGCCTTTCGTTGAAAGGTTTTAATCGAGTTTATCGAGTTACGTCAGAATAGCGAGCCTCTTGATATGAAGTTAATCTGTTTCGGGATGGATGGTTCCTCTCCCCCCCCCCTCTCGGCAAAGGCGTAGCTCTTGCAGGCGTTGGCATAAAGATCTGAGAGGTGCGGGCGGGGGGGGGGGGGGGGGGGTAGTCTGTCGAACCTCCGACGAGTTCGGGACCTTTGAAAATTGAGTCGATTCGTAGTTTGGCTGCGGGAGGAGGAGAGTTTTTCTCTTCCCTAGCTCGTTCATTTCTCTTTTGAGACGGTTTGTCGTTTTCAGTCTTTTTTGGTTTGGGAGTTTGTGGAGGCGATTCCTCTTAACTTACTTCCTGTTCGGGGTTTGTCTCATCCCTAGTAGGTTTTGGGAGAGGTCCCGAACGACATTCCTATGTGGAATGTCCATTTCGGTTGTGATGCTTGCAGAATTTGCTTGCATCGTACTTTGATTGTTTGCCCGGCTTGAGTTTGTTTATTACGAGCGTTTGATGGCTCTTGCCGGAGTGTTCTCGGGTACCTCTTTTCTTTTGCGGGTTCGACATCTGATATTTGTAGAGTGATTGAATAGATTGAAGAAATGATGGGTAAGAATCTCTTTATGAATCAACGAATATAAGGCTTAGAATGAATAAGTGGATTTTATTGATAAGAACAAGTATTCGAGTACAAGATAAATGAAGTGCGAGAGCTCGTAATGAATACAAGTTGAGAACTAGGTAAAAGTTGCCTATCTATGACGATTTCTGCTTCTTATATACTCTCTCACGAATTCCAGCTGTTGCGCGAATAACGGGGGCCGTTGCACGTGCTCCGGATATTTCGGGAGTTGTTGCTGCGCCGAGCTCCGGATATTGAGGGATTTCGCCTAACTCTGATGATTTAGCTTCTATCCTTATCCGTGTGCGCTAGCTCGACAGGAGGTTGGAGATACGAAGGTGGGCCATCTTGTCAACGGATCGTCATAGGTGGGCTTAAGGTGATGCCTTGGTGGGCTTTATGGTGGGCCGAATTTAGGTGATAAATCTAGCTCCAACAAATGTCATGTCCAATTTAGCTTGGAATGGTAAGCGTATAGTCTTCTAAAACCAGCGCAAATCCAGCAGAACATGCCAAACAATTGTATATCATACAAAATTTAACTTTTTATCGTATTTGTTTGAATGGTGATGAAATATACAAATGATACATATCTAATTATTCTAAACCAATTATATATTTTATTTTTGAACTAAATTAGGCCTCGCGTATATGCAAGATTATTTAAGAGTCATTTACATAAAAGAGCATTTTTTCAATTTCTCTTACATAAAAGAGCACTTTGATTAATTAGGGTACTTTCCTATATTTTTCTATGCTTTTTGGGGGGCACAATATCTTTTTTACCCTTAATGAGATTAAATCTGTGGACGAAAGCGGATGGATGTATAAGATGTGGATGTAGTATATGTTTGGATGTTGGGAGGAGATGTAATAGATAAGTTGCAACATTTGAATAGTGATGTAGAATGATATGGGTTGGGTATGGATGCATCTGTAGTCATTTTCGAGACTAGTGACCATCCACAGATCTATGTCCATGTGTACAGACTAATAGTGGATTTATTTTTATTTCGTGCTGTGCATGGGTATTTGTGGATAATATAAGAAGAGTAGTGAATTAGAGGAGTATAGACAACATCCATGTAGATCCACCGTAAGAATTCCATAAAACGGCGTCCATGGGTTGAAATTAGGATAGATTTGTGTAACAATTTACATATTATGTTTTAGGTCGTCCACAAAATTGGACCATAGAATCTTGAGTACCACTATGTTAGAGAGTTATCAAAAGAAAGAGAGAACGTAATACGTACGCGTATCACTTTTCTTCAAAGTCAAAATATGTATGTATATACACTTTTTCAACTCAAATACGTAGATACAATTTCAAGAAGAATTTAGTCATTTCCCAGACAAACTACCATCCACGAATATATGTCCATTGATACATATCCATGTGTACACAGTAATACCCATACATCTGAAACATATGGTTTCCACCTGAAACTAAGCTTAGTTGAATGTCTGAATTTGACATGTATTATATTGGCATGGATGGTAATCCGTGGATATTATATCATAGATAGTCTTAGCAGATGAGTAATTGAGAAAGGTAATTGTGGGCATATATATCTTGCAAAACACACAAATTTTTTCATCCATTTCTACCATTCCATATGCGAGTATCCACATGTACAACCATCAGACATGTCTAAAACTAAGTTATACTATATCCATACACAGAAATCCACATGACACATGAATATAAGTTATGTCCATCCAGTTTGAATCATCCACGAATTAGAACCTTACAAATACCATTTTATTCAAATACAAACTTATGGTATATTGAATTTTGATAAATATTTGTTTTTTGGTTGTTAAAGAGAGAGAAATATAGAGAGAAATATAAAGAAAATATAAAGAGAAAGAGAAAGAGAAAAAAAAAAGAGAAAAAGAAAGAGAAAGAAAAAAAGGTTAATATTGTCTTTTCAATAGCTTAAAGTACTATAGTTGCACAAAGTGCCCTTTTATATAATTACACTTTAAAAATGTGCTATTTTATGTAATTATCTCATTATTTAAATAGATTTAAGCTCCACGTACACGCGAGTTTTATAATTTAATAATTTACAATCAATTAAAAACAAACATATATCATTATAAGATTGAGCATGCCTACAAAATTACTCACAGTTATAGAAGTCTAACAAAGTAACAATTATTTATTTATGAAAATTGAACCATTCGTCAAGTCAATAAAATAAGATTATTTATTTTTCAGTTTTATTTATTTTTTCTTGCTGATATTTTTTAATATGTTTAAAAATCTAATTGTTAAAATTATTTCACACATGTGGAAATCTAATTGATATACTTACCACGTGTCACAATCATATTAATTAGCAACTTTGAAATATCAACATTTATATAATAAGATTTATAATAACCTTTTTAAAAAAAGCCAAAAAAAAATCAGATCATCCATGAAATTATATAAAAGAACATTCAAAATGCCGATACGAAATCACCAACCGATTGGAAAGTATAACAAAGTAACAATTATTTATTTATTTTGGTTTTCTTGTTTTTTCTTCTATTATTGGAATTTCAATTAAAATTTATTACATATTTCCAAATATTTAGTTTAATCCTATTACTTTCGTTATTTAGCTACTTATATATTTTTTCAAAAATTTGACGAATCGATTCTCATATTTCTATGTGAATTATGTTTATTCTTTTTAAACATATTTGATTTTTTTGTCTTACTAAATCAATATCAAAATATTGTACATCACTTGTTCTTTTCATGTCTTTATTCCTTCACAGTTTTGACCATGCTTTGAGCGAGGCTTCTCGGTTCGAGAATCAACCCGGATTGGGATATCGCCTGAATAAGGAAGATTTAGTCTATGTGCTGTGGAAAAAAAGAAATGGAAGACGTCATCAACAGAGGCGGACGTCATGAAAAGGTGGGTCAGCTGACACCCCTAAAAATATTTAAACATTAATTGTAGAAAGAGATTTATAAATACTGACAGCTTAATTGGTTTGAATTTCAGTTGGTGACCCTTCTAACCTAAGTTCTGCATTTTGTACCATATTGTAGTTTTTCTCAATTTTTATTTGGGGTTAAAGCCCAATTTGTGTTATATATTTTGTACCGTAGACCTTAAAACTCATATTTATTTGGGCTTAAAACCCAATTTGTGTTATATTTTTTTTTTTTGTTGACCTTAAAACTTTATTTTGTTTTTCTTTTTCTTTAATTTAAATTTAATATTATATATTAAAATAATTATAAAATAATTAATTTAATTTATGACTCCGGTAAAAAACATTCCTGGAACCGCGACTGGTCATCAACACCCATATATTACATTCTCCTCTTACACTCGCACATTCTTTTATATCAAATTTAGTTATTGGATAAATGATCGAAATAGCAGTATTTGTTAGACCAAACCCCCAAAACTTACCAAAATTTTATAGTTTTTTTCAAAAACATCCTAATTGTCAAACCCGTCTCTCGCTTACTTACCCGAGATGATGGCAAGTCACAGGGGCGGAGGCAGTAAAGGAACAGTGGGATCAGCTGACCCCTTTTAATTAAAAAATTATAATGTTTTTGTGTTAAATTTGTTTATGACTCTATAAAAAAATTTTGTTGACCCCATAAAAAATATCAAAAACATGAAAAAACAAAAATATATTTAAATTGAGTAATAATTTTATTTTGGTTTTGGGCTCAGTTTTAGTTTAAGCCAACTCTACATACCAAAAAAAAAAATCATCATTTTAACTAGTTTCAATTAATTATTAGCTCATAAAAAAAAAAAACTCTACAACCCCTCCCTTCGTCATTCCTTTTCATTGTCTATGTTTTTTTAATTTTTTTTATTATTCACCAAAAAATTAAAACAAGTAAAACATCTCACTTGTTTACCTTAAATTTAATTATATTTTTAAAAAATTATATTAATCTTTTTAGATTATGTTTTACGTTTTTATTAAATTAGATATGACATGATTTCAAATTTTTGACTCATAGAAAAATTATAAGCTTTATATTTATAATCTATGAATTTGAATATTTTTAATTTTAATTTTGTTATTTTCACTAAATAACTAAAGGATTGATTACTGAAAAAACAATTTATTAACGAATGATACTAAATCGTATTGGTAATCAGTTTTTTAATTGATTGTCTTGTTTGTTTTATCAATAAAATTATTTAAAAATGTAACAAATGAAATCGTGATAAAAAAATTTCAAACTATTGGTGAACGTATAGTATATTTGTAACCATTTTTTTGGTAATTTTTTTTGCCCCGATAAAAAAAGGTTATGGCTCCACCACTGAAGCCATAACCTTATCAAACCATGAAACTATAAACGTCCCAATAAATGAATCTCATAAAAAGACACTTCTTTTAAAACTAACGATCAAACTCATCGTAAAACCAAGAAATGAAGTAAATATTTTAAAGGAAACAAAACACGCTTGATCTTAAACTACTAATCCTCAACTTCCCATGAATCCATAAAAGGAGACATATCAAATTACTCAATTAAAACATACATGTCCACGTGATCCACAAAACAAAACTAAGCAAACCATATAACGAACAAAGCATAAGCACATAATAAGCTACACTAGCTTCTATGAGCTAACACGCAACCATACATCCACATGTACATTGAAAACAATTTCGGTCCAAGCCTTCCTGCCTCCCTCTCCTCTCGCGATCCAACCGGCTCGTTAGATATTTATGAGCTACAAGTTAGCAATTATTGTCCCAGTTGTACACCAACAAACATCCAACGCAGCAATGATTGCGCGCACGTTATACCATCACATTGCGTTATATCAACATATATCATCAACATGCTATATTATCATCACACATCATAACTCTAGACACTTTTTTATTAAAGCCCTGCAATTTATCAATTATCTTTGAATCCTACATTTATTATGCACTTATAATTATGTAATTAGGTTAAAAATGACTCACATAAATCTCATTCACAGCTGGTGAGATACTCCAACAAGCTCAATTGTTGACCCTGCATATCACCAATAGATGGTTTTCTGTATTTTATCAAAACTCATACAGTATTTACTGTTGGAGGCATTCTACATGAAAATGACACATGTCATAGTTATAATTAATTAGATTATGACGCATTACTTTTAATTTTAATTTATTTATTTTCTACATATAGTAAAACTAATAATTTGTCAAATTTTATCGCAATGTAGGAAAAAAAGAAGTATAAACGTTAATTTTATGTCAAACTTTTGGTAAATTTCTATAACTACAATTTTACAAAATATGAAAATGTTGAGAAAAATGCTGAAAATATTAGAGAAAGAAATCATGATGAACTGAAAAAAAAACGATAGGATAGGAAAATGAAGAATAATCAATCAATAAAAATGAGGAAGATGAGAAGTATAACAAATATAACCAAATAAGTGGTGGTCTGGCGGTAGTACAAAGAATTTGGTTTTTCATTTTTATTTTTGTCTCGGATTCAAATCTCTTTGGGACGGAAAGTTAATTTATAAATCTGGTTATTTAAAGGCTGAATCTGGGTACTGAGAGAGATTATGTGCCGAAGGTCTAGAACTCTTACGATTTAAAAAAAAAGTATGACAAATATAAGAAAATATTCAAGAAGAAGACCATTCAAACGGGGAAGGACTGTGAGTGACAAAATATGTCGTCTCAAATGAAAGGAAGAAGAGAAAAATGTTTTAGTCAACCAAAAAAACGAAGAAGAGAAAAATCCCGCAAAAGGACAGAGAAAAATAATATTGTTGAATTTAAAAGAAGTGACGGATTGTCATAAACAATTATTAAAAACAAAGACGAATTGTCAAAAACAAAGAAAAAGAGTGCAAGAAGTACAAAAAGAAATAAATTTGGACGCGTTGAACGTGAATAGAAATGTTACAATATTATTTTGCTGGATTTTGACATGTTCTAGAAGTTATATTTTCACATATGTAAATTAAAGTAGATTTTAGAAAACGAAATAAGTTAGTTTAATGTCAAAACAAAAAATCAGTGTTCAGTACATAATTTTGGGGTTATGTACTAGGTTCTAGGTTACGTCGGTGGCGCAAGAGCGGGAGAGGTATTTTATCCATCGTGTAATAGCGATTGAATTCAGGTTAGGTGCTCATCTACTGGGGAATGAATACCCGAAATGCTTCTGTGCGACTGGATAATCTTGCACACTAATAAATAGATCTCAAAGGGCCTCCGCAAAAAAAAAAAAAAAAGCTCTCCTCCCGAAAGTTATATGACGTTCAAAGTCAGACGTGATCAATTGAGAACGTTTGATCGGAAGATGATTGATATGGTTGAGTGGGGAGTCACTTCTGAAGATCGGAATTCACTTCCGATGTATTTTAGGTAGTTTATTATATTCTAGACTCATGTATGCTGAATACTACCCTGATGAATATCACGAAGAGTGGCTCCTTTGAGGAATCGTGAGGTGAGATGTGGCTGTTGGCGAGCCATTCTCTAGGATGATCCGTTGGATGGATTTGGCTGAGACTGTGTGCTGGCCAATCTTTGATCTCTTGTACCTAGCAAACTTCATAGTTTTCGACTAAAAAAACAAAAGTTTTTGACTCGATAAAATGATTCGATAAATGAATGAATGCATGCATAGACTCATGAAATAAAACCATAGTTAAAATAAAATCCCCAGACTTAAATCAAACTGTCCCCAGTTTGAAAAAGTCGAGTAGAGGTAAAAAATATAGTTAAATTCAAGTACTATCTCGTGAAAACTTACTTGAAAGTGGCGTGTTGCTTGGGTGGGTGGGTGGGTGGGTGGGTGGGTGGGCATGGCTGTGTTTTGAGTAAAGGACGTGATTGTTCTCCTTATGTCATTGAAAAGAATTGCCTTCTTTGAACGAAAAAACTTAACTCGAAAGAAGTATGTTGCGGTTTGAGCTCCATTTGCTTCGGATGGGCGTGTGGTGGTGATGAATGGTGGTGGTGGTAGGCGTTTGATGGCGGTTGACTCGCCGTTATGGTACTTTTTCAAGTACTTGGTTGTATGTTACTCGCCTTGTATCCTTGACCTTTGAAAACAACTTGAAAGAAAGATGGAAAATCTTCTACACTTGTGATTTGAAGATTACGTCACCTTAGAAACACGAAGTTTGAGCTTTGTGATGGCCTATCCGGTGATGTATTCGGGATCCTCGAAGACAGGTGTTTCGAGTTAGAAATTCATTGCCATTTGAAATCCTTCCTTGCTTCGGTTAAAGGTCTTGATCGCGGGTGAGAAAAGTTAGTTTTCGGGAACTTTTCTCTTCGCGGTTTGGTGAAGAAAGTTGCATCTCCTTCTTTCTTGGAGCTTTTGCAACAGTTGTAGAGTGTTGAAACTGTTGTATTCGTCTTCTTTCTTGTTCAAACACGTCCAAAAAACTTGCCATCTTTGATGGTATTGAAGAAGTTGAATGAGAGAGATGGATCATTGATTTAACTCGACTTGGATGAGATCTTGTCTTGTCTCGCCATCCTGATGCAATAGAGAGTTATGCCGCGGTTGTGGAAGTTGTGCTGCGGTCTTAGCAGCCACGTTCAAGCCTTAAACAAGTAGGGAACTTGCAAGACTTGACGAAAAGTTGAAGAAGGCTCGGTATAGTGAAGATTTGAAGTGCCTGCGTGTTGGAAGTGCAATGGCCGCGCGACAGGGACTCGGTGCCGCGGCCTCATCTAGGTTGGCCATGCCATCGTGGTTTGTGCGTGGCCAGACTCCTTCTGGCCGCTTCACGGGCAGTCTGTGGCATCATGGATGGTCTTCGAATCTCCTTCTTCATATTTTTGGTCTTTTCGGGTTTTTCAGATTTTTTGTGTTTTTGTGGTTTATAAAAACTGAAAACTTGAGGAAAAACTAAAACTAAAACTAAAGATCAATAAGTTAGAAAACAAAATAAAATAATGAAAAAGAGTACCTAAATAGGTTGCCTCCTATTAAGCGCTTTTGTTTTAAGTCTTTTACCTAGATTTTGGTGGAGGTTTAGATGTGAATGGCACACCCTAAGGAGGTCGTGGCTCCTTTAGCTTCTCGGCACTCCAGACTTGATGGCTTGAGAAATCTTTTATCCCTTGTTCATGGATCCTTATTCTTATCTTGGAGAACAAATACATAGCTTAGGTTCCTTCTCTTAAGTTGTTTGCCTTTCTCCTTTAGGTTCGGATGGGTGATAGGCTCGAACTTGGGAAAGGTTTTTGAGAAATTTTAAGCTTCACTTTGAATTAAATGAGTCTCCATCACGTCTCATATAAGCCAAGGTTGAATGTGAATCACATGGAATCTCTTTGCACCTCGAACTTCTCGGTTTGGTGCCTCCCTTAAACGTGTGGGGTGGATCTTCTTCTAGGATGTTTTTGTCATCCTTTGTGCTTCCTCCAGGGTCTAGGATGGGTCCATATCCATCCCATGTGGTCGTAAAATGAGAGATCCTTGGAGGTTTTGCTCTATAGAAGGCCTTCTCGTTGATTTTGAAGAAGTGCGCTTGTTGGCTCGTCTTTGAAGGTTGAAAGCTATAAACATTTATGCCTTCTGCAATGGTTTTGGACATGAGATTGAATTCATATCTAGTACCACAAAGAGGGTCACGAATTTTCACTCTTTTGGTTGAGCATGGAAACAAAATATTTCCCGGATCCTTTATCTTTGAAGGAGTCTTCAATGGTTGTTCTTGCGTCACCATAGGTATGTTCTTCTACACGATTTTTGTATCACCTTCAACGTGTTGAGGAGCTGGAGTAAGAGGACCATCTTGGTCGTGGATTTGAGGCTATTTGCTAGTTGGCTCGTCGTCTTCAAGATGATTAAGCGGATTGGTAGAGATTAAGTCTTCTTGAGGAATAGAAAGAGGTAATTCTTTTCCTAGATGTTTGGCACCAAAAACTTGAACTTGATGATTGGCTTCATTAGCATGAGTAGGGTCGTCCAACAAACTCAAATTCAATGACTTCTTTCGAAATCCATTGTCTTTGCATTCCATCTTGGCGTCAAGAGTCATTGAACTCGTTGCATTCCGTCTTCCGAAACTTCATGCATCTCGGGTACAAGCTTGCTCTCTTTGGTTATAGCATAGCTATTCTTCAGGATCTACTTCATCATCTTCTTCGGGGGGACCGTATCGAGCATCGAGTTTCTTACTAAACTCAAATTCGACTTTCACTCGAACTTCACACATATGAATGTCTCTAGCGATATCTTTCCACTCCTCGTCACAATCCTTTGCTTTTTCCTCCGAAAAAGTGTCAAGAGATGTAGCGAGGCGTTGTTTCATCTCTACAGCCGAGCGCATGATTGTTATGAACTTGTCGATACTTCGACTAGAGTGTTGGCGTAGCATGGATATGAGCTCGTCATCTTCTTCCTTATATCTAGGGAGGAGAACCAATAGGATGTAATATCCTATCATATTCGGTGGAATTGTTTCGGATGGTCGCAGCGAGATCGTTGATCATGGTGCGAGCTTTCCTCATCGCAAATGTCTCTAAAAAACTTAGAAACAAAAATGAAGATTAGAGGGAAAATGGATGTCTTTGAGTCGTGATTCTAACCTTTTGAATTGGACAGCGGAATCCAATCTCCGGAGGCAACCGCGCCAAAAATTTTGATGGTTCGAAGTAGGCGGTTCGAAATATGGATGCTTCTTAAGGACTTTCTCGAGCTTTAAATTTATAGACCCTAAGTTGCAAGTGCACAACGTGCATTGTAGTACTTAGGGATCGAACCACGGGCATAGTCAACTGAAAAACAAAAGTAATGTTAGAGCGACCAAAGACGAATGGGGGTTTTGGTGTCACGGTTTTGGTATCAAATGAATGCGGAAATTGAAAAGCTAGGCAAGTCAAGTAAACAGAAAGTGGGCGATTGAGAGTAGATACGGGAAAAGAAATAAAAGCAACAAATCAAAGCAAATAAAACGGTATGTAAATCAATAAACGAAGCGTTGGGCAAAAGGGATTTCGCGGGGGTTCACAGGTCGATCTAGATAAATAATTCAATGAAAAGGGTAATCAATTAGAAAAGTTCTTTAAACTGAAACACAAAACTATAATCAACCTATTTTCATATGATCGATTATCTATGTCGTACTACTCCGTAAGTATGCGGTCGCATCTTACGACGCATCACAACCAGCAATGAAAGCGAGTTTGTAAACGTTTATAACACTCCATGGATATGCTTTCATATCTCACGACGCGTTGCTCGTTTATCCTAGGTCTCGTTAATAGATTTAACACGTTAATGGTTCTATCAATCCTATGATCCTATCGCGAGTCTAGTCTACTTGCAATAAGAAGGACAATAAACGAAGAACGATCTAAAAGTATTATAAATCTCTAATCTATCAATCTAAGAATCGAAACATGAAATCCCCTTATGCTAACCCTTAAACCCAACTAGATGACTACTCGCTCATGGGAACGAGAGTCATCGTTTGGTGTATGAAAAGGTGCGATTTATTAAGGGCAAAAGAGGGTATAGAAATCTTTTCCAAGTGAGTTTGAAGAGATCTTCTCCCTATGGTTTGCGAAGTGTGCGATTAATAAAAGTGAAAAAGAGGGTTTATAAATCTTCTCCAAATGAGTTATGGATGAAGAGATCTTCTCCTTATGGTTTTGAAAAAGTGCGATTATATTAAAGTAAATAAAGAGTTTCAAAATCTTAAAGTAGTGAAAGACCAAATGAAGAACGAAGAGCAAAGTATTGAAATCTAAGAACTAAGAACGAAGAACAAAGTAGAAATGCAAAAATGAAAGCAAAGAGCTCGGCGGCTATGAAGCTCTCTCTCGAGATGTGTTCAAGTGTGAGGCTCCGAGGTAGCAAAAATGAGACACAATGGAGGCACACCGAAATCAGTGAGTAGAGGTGAGTATTTATAGGTGTTGAGGTGCTCTAGGGCGTCACTTAGGGTTTCCTCGGGTTTGACGGGAATTGGGCTTGACGGGTTTGCAAACGGGCCTCGGGAATCGTCATTTGTTGTGGCCGTGCGAGCGTGGGATCATGGCGCGGCCAAGTGAGGTCTGGCTGTGGCATGGGAAGCTGGTGGCGCGGTGGAGAGGCTTCTGGCCGCGTGGTCGAAGGTTCATGGCGCGGGGATATCACTTGTGTGATCAATCTTCATTTCTCCCCTTACTTCTCCCGCGATACTGCATGATACATCTTCAGTTAAAACGTCATAACCCCAGTTCTAAAAGCCAACATTCTCCTCTATCTTGCGTCCAATTTTGAAAAAGATCGAGTGGTGGGAAGGTCTTCATCGGATGTTGAACTTCTGGCAGTCCGGATTTGTCCAAAATGTCGTTTTTCCATTTTGCTCTGTCTACTCGATCATGTTCCATGAATATCGTACACTAGTTTTACGGTAGATGAAACGGTAAGATTGCCATCTTCACCAATGTCCTGCTCATATTGAAACAAATCAGAGAAATCGCATAAATGTAAGCACAATAATCAACAACGTATATTACTAAAATCCCGTCCTTTTTAATTTTCGCCGCGAGTCTTGTATCACCAAACAGGTACAATAAGTAGTTAGCTATATATAGGTACACCGACTTTTAGCATGCTAGGGTTTCATTTTACATGCACTGACAAGTCCAAATCTCCCCTGTATAGAAGTAATAAGATTCTTTTACTATATTCGATAACATGAATATCTCTTATATTATGTTCGATAACATTAATATTATATGAAACTGCACTTTGCGAACCATTTACAAACCTAAATAAAGTCTTTTAACTAATTATCGTGAAATAATTCTTAACTTTAATAATCACGATCATAATGACAACCATCCTCACATGTCACCACAGCTTTAATAGGCTATTGCACACGTATTACTCCCTCCGTTTCAAAAAGAGTGTCGTTTTTATGATTTTATTTTTATTCACAAAGAATGCTGTTTTACATTTTCAATGCAGAATTTTAAATAAAAATCCAGTTTTGACCATACTAAGTTAATGTAGTAATTAGAGAGATGATTTTATTTAATGTGTGAACAAAGGATAAAACATAACTTTTAATTGTTTTCTTAATTTGTGTGAAATGTGTCAAAGTTACACTTTTTTGAAACGGAGGGAGTATTAAAGCCATCATAAAAGTAGTCAAATGATTTGAAAAACGGAGGTTAAATGTTAAATCTAGAACATAATATCTGTTTTCTTGAAATCAGAACATAATCACACTGAATACAAATGACGTAGGTATTCGTTGTCCATAAACATGTCGCGTAAACATTCGGCTTCCGGAAGAAGAGGATCCAATAAAACTTGTGTACACTTGTAAGCAGCGGTAGCTATCCAAACACCCTTACTAAAAAAAATAGAATCAAATCTGATTACACGAATAACAATGTCGCCCGTGCATTTTCTCAACTTCTCAAGAAAGGCCTCAGAGTAGTCTATCTTCAAAACCACTAGTAAACGCAAATTCCTGTTCATTTTACATGTACCACCAGATAAGTTCCAATTAAGATATCGGAATTACGGTTTAAGAGAAAACACAGCCGAAAGAGATAGGATACACTAAAATATATCAAAACATACTTGTGATCAAGAAGCTCGAAACATACGTCGCGACATTTATTAATAGAATTCGAATAACGCTCTACAAAGTCCCAACATTCACGATTTGGCCAATCAGATCTAAAAAAAATCAGAATATAACAAATATGCCTAACCTAGATAAAACCTCTAATTAACGTCAACTCACCAACACACACGTCGGGATCCAATAATCCAACTTTAATACTCTTGAAATCAGCAAAATAAAAATAATGACCAAGGCCTAGTGGAAGAATATAAAAAAACTTCGTTGTTGGTGCACTGCACTCTAAAAGCGTGAACAACCAATCAGAACCCACCAACCACATGTCGAAGGTCAAAACCAGTAAAGAGAACCCAATCACCCTCATTGATTTTCGCAACAAAAAAATCACTAATTTCCTCACATAAAGTCGCATGGATCTTACCGCCCTTCATAAACATTAGAAACCATAACAAATTCAGTTCAAGTCGTATTAGAATCTGAAAACAGAATATTAAGGTGTGAAAACGCCTTACTTTACGATCAACTAATATCAGATTTATCAGTTCATCAACCTCGTTTAAGTGCATAAATATACGAAGCACCTTAACCCGCATACGCCATCTATAGAAATTTGGATTTAGTTCTGATACATCAAAAACAACACTGCGATATTTCTTATGAATAGCCTCTGAAAGCAGGTGAGTCATTAGACGTCCGTGAACACCAACCGAAGAACATAAAAACCTAATACAAAAATTGGCAACGGCATACGATGTACCAAACCATTGCTATAAGTTAATATATATAATAACACGATTAATCCTACGGATAAGGTAATTATCCGTTTCTGATTATCTTTATCAGTTTCATACTTAGAAAACAAATCGCATCTCATTAAATAAAATTTAAAATAATTAATATATAGAAAGTTTATGTATTTCATAGAGAATATAACACCATATTTTTTGTAGATAATGGTCGATACGCACATTCGTCTAATCGTTTTATTTAACGTTTACCGATAAAGGTTAAAAATATTCGTCTATATAAGTTTATGGCTAAAAATGGCTAACTATTTTCACAAATAAGATTTAAGTCCAATTGTTCACGTAAATACAAATATAAATTAGGAGATAATTTTATAAAAAGACTAACTAATTTTACATATTTAATTTTTAAAATTAACTCTGTAGGTATAAAATTTATAAATAATAATATAAACCTTTTATAAATGTAACTATATTCAGTCTAACAATAATAAAAAAAATATTATAAATAGAATCTTAAACTGGAATAATAGAAATTACAAAGGATGATCATTTGATCATTTACATTAAATTAATCGAAACCCATGCATGAGGCACCATCTACGTTGTCCTTCCGACACAATCGACGCCTCTTTCTTGGTAACCTACTAAACTCCAAACCAATGCATCAATCAAAATCAAAAATATCAAACTTAAATATCAGAAATTATACCAACCTAGACATAAACTCCTCAACCTCGGGTATCAAAAGATTAACTATCACACGAGAACAGGCAGTGGCTGAAACGGTTATCTTGTCTAAACACGAACAATTAAAAATCAGAACACAAATCCAATAAGACATTAAACCTAATTCCAAAACTGAATATATCAAAATACCTCGAAAAGAATCCACAAGACCCCATCTTATCACAAACACTTCAATCTCACCACAGACAGCATTCCAATCAACAAAAAAACCGTAAAGCCATATGTCCAGACAACGAACATCGAATACTGACATAGCTAATTGAAAATAAATTATATACCAGCAAAAATAAACATCCAAAGACCGGAGCTAAATATCCATATAAGAAAATCGAGATACCTCTCATCACAAATATCAAACGTGATATTCCATGCGGGTTCATCGCATGTAGTCAATGGTCCTTTACCACCCGAGACACCGCCCAGTGGATCAAGCTCAGTGATAACTAAGCTTTTTCAGGCTTTAATCAATCCTAAAGCTTCATTATGTCATTGTAATACTTTAGGTGTCAAACCAAATTGGGTGTTGAAAGTTACCAAGAATACAAGAGCTTAAGCAAATCTAAGTCATATTCGGTTTAAATGGGGGAAACAAACTTTAAAAACTACTTGCAGCTATCAAACGACTATGAAAACAATTTTAACAATTCTACTGATGGTTTAAAGACTACTAGGCTACTGCTAAAAATTTAAATGACCGAACTACTAATTTTAAGAATTGCCAAACCAAAAACAGATAAACTAGGCAATTTCTAGCAATCTAGGATGAATTTTAAAAACTAGTTATAAAAATCGACGATTCCTAAATGAATACTAGGCTAAAGAACAATACTCTAAGCAATTTTTAAAATACTGAAACCAGCAAGAACACAACTTTTTTCGAATTAAAAGACTCTAATGCAAATATTAAGCTAACTAGGTGATATTTAAATAGCTAATGGAAAAGATTCAAACTTTAGAACTAGAAGGTGATGACTTTAGATATTCAAATACTAAAAAGCAGATTCAAGGTTGAGGCTCATGCTTAGAGAGGTTCAAGATTCGAACTTGGGGTTTTAAAAAGATAGATCTACACATTTTAGTGCTATCTCTAGGCCTTAAGAAGCTAGATCTAGATTTATCCATGGTGTGTGGTATAAATCCTTCTTCAACCTTTCTTCCTAACCCATGATGTTTAGTGGAAAGATAGGTTGAAGAACATGAAGTAAAGATCTTAAAAATGGCCTAACTTGCTCCCTAAGCATCCATGGCGTTTAGGAAAGGATGAGCTAGTCTCTTGGATTTGAGTTTAAGGGATCTCCTAAGTCTTATTAGGAGAAGAAAATCCCTAAGATCAAAGAGATCTCCTTTGAGAATCTCTAGGCTTTAAAACCTCCAAATCCAAGAAGAGATTTAGATGAAGAACAAGAAAAACCCAAGCTTAAACCCTAAGAACCTCCCTAATCACCCCAACCTTAAACCTTAGTGGTTTACTCACTAATCATATTCAAACTTCTCTTAAACATAGGTTTAGAGCTGTTGAACATGCTAGGTTTAAGAAAAGAAGAAAGACTAAAAGACAAGTACTAGATTAAAAATTAAAGATTCAAGTTTTACAATCAAGAAAAGCTTAAAAGTACAACTATGGAGAGAAAAGAAAAACTAGATCTTGAAAATGAAGAAGACAATGAGAATAAAATTGTGGATCCCCAAAACAAGGTAGGTCTTATCTAGGATCCTTACAAACACAGTGGTCCCCCCCCCCTAGAAGACAAATCCGCTTAGCTGTTCATATAAGGTTGGCGTGTCTGGGGTGGAAGATCGAGCTGAGACGTTGATCTTCCGCTCGGTCTGTTTTCTGAATTGGCCAACGTCACTCGATCTTCAGCTCGATCGGATCTCCAGATCGATGCGCCAGGTCGATCTTGCGCTCGTTCTCCTTTAGATCGATAGGCGACCCCGATTTCTTCCTCGATCCTTCCTCCATTGCGTGCAAGCGACTTGACTTGGTCGATCCTCCACTCGATCGGATATTTGGATCATATTGGCTCCTCGATCGTCTGGTCGATCTTCTCCAAGATTGACTCATTTGACTCAATCGTCTCCTCGATCTCGGTTCCTTTGCTCTTGTTCGAGTTCTTCTAGGTGCTCCCATCAATCCCCAAGCTCTCCCTTGAACCTCATTGAGATCCAGCAACTCTCCACGGTTCCAAGTACTCTAAACAACCAGAAAATGATGCAAGAATGAAAGAAACCATGCAAATGCTAATGCAAAGTGTTCTAGGACCTAAAATGAGATAAATAGTGCAAACTAGCCTATTATGATAGATGTATGCATGAAAACCTATTCTAAATGTATGCTAAATATGCAAAATATATGAGTCTATCACTCAGCTACGTGAACAACCTCACCGACTAAATCTGCAAGACAGACGAATCAGGAATCAGAGAACGCGATATACTACACACAAAAAAACACTCCGAATATAAACCCACCATTGTTGTAATTATATTATAATGTGTTTAATTATATTGTATATAACATGAAATATAAGATTAGAATTATTAATTTATTTGTGGGAAGAGAGAAAGAGAGCTAAAGAGAAATATACCAATGAGAGAGAGGAGTTTTATTTATTGTGTATGTGAACGAATACATATGTCTTCCTTATAAAGAGAGTAAAATCGACAAATATCACTGTGAGATGTTAATGACTATGGTCTCCATTTCAATCTCTTCAGGCAAGAACTTGACTTTTGCAACACTCCCCCTTGGAGTCCATTGTCATTCATATCTCATGTGATTCGTTTTCAGTTGCCTCGTTAAAAACCTTCCTAGGAAAACCCAGTGGGAAAAACCATAGTAAGGTAAAAAGAGTACAACCACACACTCCCCCTCGAGCAGATATGACAACGGTTTATAGGCTTTTCTCGTGACGCATTCCAATGTTGTGGACATGTTTTCGTAACATCGTGGTGGGTAATGACTTTGTGAAGAGATCAGCAGCATTATCAGATGATCAAACATACTTCACTTCAATTTCTTTATTCTTCTCAAGTTCTTGGGTATATGAGAAGAACTTCGGTGGAATATGTTTGGTTCTGTCACTTTTGATATATCTTTCCTTTGTCTGAGCAACACAAGCAGCATTATCTTCATACAAGATGGTCGGTTCTGGACTAACGCAGATTCTACTACTTGATTGGATGTGTTGACTTATTGATCTAAGCCAAACACATTCCCTACTTGTTTCATGGAGAGCGATGATTTCAGCATGATTTGAGGAAGTGGCTACAAGTGTTTGTTTCTGAGAACGCCATGATATGGCGGTTCCTCTAACTTTAAAAATGTATCATGTTTGTGATCGAGCTTTATGAGGATCAGACAAATATCTAGCATCTGCAAAACCAACCATTTAACCGTTTGAGTTTTTAGGATAAAATAATCCTAAATCAATCGTTCCTTGAAGATAGCGGAATACGTGTTTGATCCCATTCCAATGTCTTTCCGTGGGAGAGGAACTGAATCTTGCCAAAAGATTAACGGCAAATGATATATCAGGCCGAGTACAATTTGCAAGATACATAAGTGCGCCAATTGCACTTAGGTACGACACTTCAGGGCCAAGTATCTTTTCATTTTCTTCATGTGGTCGAAAGGGATCATTTTCAACATTAAGTTACCTCACCACCATAGGAGTACTAAGAGGAGTTGCTTTGTCCATGTTGAAGCGCTTTAACACTCTTTTGGTGTATGTGGATTGATGTACAAATATACCCTTTTCAGAGTGCTCAATTTGTAGACCAAGACAAAATTTTGTTTGTCCGAGATCTTTCATCTGAAATTCTCCCTTTAGATAGCTTGTTGCTTTCTGTATTTCTTCATGAGTTCCTATAATATTTAGATCATCGACATATACAGCAATGATAACAAATCCAGATGATGTTTTCTTGATGAAAACACATGGGCACATGGGATTGTTTACATATCCTTCTTTCATTAAATGTTCACTGAGGCGGTTATACCACATGCGTCCAGATTGCTTTAACCCATATAACGATCTTTGCAATTTTATTGCACATACCTCTTTGGGTTTGGAACTCAAAGCCTCTGGCATCTTGAATCCTTCAGGGATTATCATATATATATCCGTATCTAATGATCCATATAAATATGCTGTGACAACATCCATGAGGCGCATCTCTAGATTTTTATTTGCTGCCAGACTCATTAAAAATCTAAACGTGATTGCATCCATAACGGGAGAATATGTTTCTTCGTAATCAATCCCCGGTCTTTGAGAAAAACCTTGAGAAAAACCTTATATCTCATAATCTCGTTTCTCCCATTTCATTTCCGAATGAAAACCCATTTGTATCCGACTGGTTTCACATCTTTAGGTGTGAGTACAATAGGCCCGAACACCTCTCGTTTATTAAGCGAATCAAGTTCGGCTTGTATTGCATCTTTCCATTTTATCCAATCATGCCTCCTTTGGCATTCATATACTGATTTTGGTTCTAGATCTTCGCTTTCATCATTAATTTCCTTTGACACAAGGTATGAAATCATCAACATCATTCATTTTATTTCGGTCCCATATTTTTTTTATTATGAATGTAGTTGATAGATATCTCATGATTTTCTTCGGATTCGGAATATTTCACATTGTCATCACCCTCATGACTCATTTTCTCCAAAATTTTTGTTGTTTTGGAAGTGTTTTGTTTCTCAGCCTCCTTCCGTTTTCTAGGATTTTTATCTTTAGAATCGATTGGTCTACCACGCTTCAAGCGTGCTTTAGACTCATCATCTTCTCTTCCACGTTCTTGTGGTATTTTAATACGAGCAGGGGCATTTGCAGCTGGTATATGTGATTTTCTTACCGTTTTGGTATCCGCAAATGCATCAAGTAGCTGATTTGCTATATTTTGCAAATGCATAATTCGACGAACTTCCAGTTCTGACTGTTTTGTAGGAGGGTCAAGGTGTAATAAGGATGGTACACTACATTTTATATCATCTCCTACTTTCTTATTTTCTCCCCTAGAACCGGGAACACTTTCTCATCAAAGTGACAATCGATAAAACGTGCCGTAAATACATCACCTGTTTGTGGTTCTAGGTAACGTATAATTGATGGAGAATCATAACCAACATTCCCATCCTTCGTTGTGGATCCATTTTTGTACGTTGTGGTGGTGATATGGGTATGTATACCGCACAACCAAAAATCCTTAGATGAGAGATATTTGGTTCTCGACCAAATGCTAATTGTAGTGGAGAATACTTATGGTACGCACTTGGTCTTACCCGAATAAGTGCTTCGGCATGCAAAATTGCATGTCCCCATACAGAGGTCGGAAGTTTTGTTCTCATGATCAGTGGTCTTGCAATCAGTTGCAGACGTTTAATTAATGATTCGGCCAAACCATTTTGTGTATGAACATGAGCAACGGGATGTTCAACATCGATACCTGTTACCATACAATAATCATTGAATGCTTGGGATGTGAATTCACCAGCGTTGTCTAATCTAACTCTCATTATTGGATTATCAGGAAACTAAGATCTTAGTTTTGATTATTTGGGTTAAAAATCTCGTAAATGCCATATTTCGAGATGATAGTAGACAAATGTATGACCATCTACTGGACGCGTCAATCATTACCATGAAATAGTAGAATAGTCCACATGGTGGATGTATAGGTCCACAAATATCGCTTTGAATCCGTTCAAGGAACTTTGGTAATTCTTTATCGATTTTTAAGGGTGATGGCCTTATAATTATATTTTCTAAAGAACACACAACACATGTCATTATATTCCCCTGTTTTATTTCCTGGATTTTCAGTAAATGGCCACGTGAGCTTTCTACGATTTTACGCATCATCGAGGTGCCTGGGTGACCGAGGTGATCATGCCATAATATGAAATCATTTAGATTTCTTTTGATCACGAGATTTGATTCTATTGCATCTATATAATTATGATGCAATCGAGAAGGAAGTTCTGAGAACTTTTCCAATATAAGTTTTTTGCCTGATTTATTAGAAGTTATGTACATATACTTATTTTCATCATCAGTTACAGACTGGTTGTCATATCCTTGAAGATATATGTCCTTAAAACTCAATCAATTCCTTTTAGAATTTGGAGAATACAAAGAGTTATTTATGGAAATTTTTGTTCCATTAGGCAACATAAAGTTGCCTTTACTAGTTCCTTCAATGAAGTCTGTAGGATTCGAAATTGTATTGACAATGATGTTTGTCAGTTTGAGATTAGAGAAATTTTTCCTCAGAATAGTGTGCATTGTTCCACTATATGGTATGAAAGTTTCTCGAATCTTTTTCCTGCATATTGTTCCATTTGTATTGTGATCCATTTCTGAGATAAACAAAAGCAATTGATATAGATAAGATAATTTGATTCATGAAACAAATTTCATACAATAATTATACAATAATAAGCTAACGTCACACAATAATTATACATGAGTAGGTAGTACAAATGACATAAATATTTTACATAAACGACAATTATTTATCGCACAATCGTACAACTTTTCAAGTCACGTGACAAATCTTTCAGAGTTCCGTCAGAGTGGCCACATCGAAATCATCGGCAAAGTCAGATGCATCGAGGTGCGTTGTACCCTCAAAGTGTTCTGCAAGGTTTATTTCCTTTCCTTTACCTTTGGCAGATTCTTTGTACAATGCACATAGATGTGAGGGAGTACGACATACCCAGGACCAATGTCCCTTGGTACCGCATCTAAAACAAGCATCCTTTCGCTTCTGGGAGGTACTTCCTTGGTGTTCTTTTCCCTTCGGGGGTTGTTCAGAGCGGACCCACTGGACTGACTTTCTGTTTTGCGGGTTATAGTTTCTCCCGCGTCCACAATAGTTTCGACGGCCACGGCCCCGGAAATTTTTGTTTCCTCTCACCGGGTTCTTAACATCCAATGCGTTCGCTTCAGGGAACGATTTAGATCCGGTAGGTCGAGTCATGTGATTCTTAATGAGAAGCTCATTATTCTTTTCGGCTATTAGGAGTGCCACAACTAGATCCAAAAAATTTGTATACCCACGCAACCTATATTGTTGTTGCAGGGTGATGTGTTTTTTGTGGAATGTGGTGTACGTTTTCTCAAGCATTTGAGATTCCGTTATTGTTTCGCCACAATACCTTAACTTGGCCACAATTCCTAACACTGCGGAATTGTAGTTCATCACTTTGTCGAAGTCTTGGAACCTCAGACTTTGCCACTCGTCCCGAGCAAGAGGAAGTGTTTATGTCCTTCTGATGATTGAAACGATCTTTCAGAGACTTCCATAGCTCTTTGGGATCCCTCATGTGTGATAGCAAGATTTGACCAATCAATTACTCAACCCTACTACACATGTCATTGTAGTATTTGAGGATCAATCCATATGGGTTTGTTGTGACAAAAAGAATTCATAAAACTTCTTAATCTAAGCAAGTCTAGTGAAGGTTTTGGTATGTGATTAGTAACATTAAACAAGGTGAATGATAAACTATCTTCAAGATAAGTAAAAAAAAAACAGAGATAAGTAAAAACAAAACAGAGTTTCTAAAGGATTTTTGTAAATTTTGGAAAGATGAATCCAAGGTTATGGTATTGATTTTCAGGTGTTTAAAAGTGTAATCAATGATGTCATTCAACTCATATAAATGCTAATCCCTAAGCTTATAATAGATTAAACCACTTTCATGGACTTAATCTTTTCATCACATTTCTAATCAAGAACAAACTTTCATTTGTGATCAAAGATGTAACAAGCATAAAGATTTAGTTCTAATCTGCTAATAAACACCTTAGACAATTAGTTTCATGAGCTAAGTATGTAAATCTCTTGCTTAAATGATCCAGGAATTTTACTAATCTTTTGAATGAGAAAATTCCCTAGAAATCTAATTCAACATGATCAAGGTTGAAATTAGCATTAAGAGCACTAAGCAAGAAGAGATATGGAAGAATCAACTCATAGACATCAAGACTAACATCCTAAACAGCCTAGATCTAACCAACCTTAGATTCTAAAGAACTACTCACTAAACATGGTTAAACTCATAAATATATTGAAGTAGATATTGGTAAACATAAATATAAAGAAGAAGATGATAGAATAGACAAACTCTTGGATTGCAAACACTCTTGAAAATATCTTACAAAGTTGATTTAGAACCAAAAGGAGAAAGAGTTTTTAAACAAGAACAAAAGATGATTAAGGTAAGAGATTGTAATAAGAGCTTAGAGAAGATGAGTAAAAGAAGCTTTGGCCTCAACAATGGCCAAGAATACATATATATAGATGAAAATCACGTTTTCTTGTGGAAAAATTAGGTAAAACCAAGTTTAAACCATATTTCCTTTGATTTTGCACTTAACCAGCTGGTTTATGAACAGGGATCGATCGATCCCCCTACAAATCGATCGATCTGACTTTTTACGGAGTTGAGGCTCATCATGGGATCGATCGATCTGATTCAAAACGATCGATCTGCTACAAATATCGCCGTATCTCTTGAACCGCTGCACCAAATGGCATGAAATCACAACCAAACGAAAGCTAACTCAATTTTCTATGACTTTCATGAAGACCGTCGAGGCTAAATTTGAATTCAAACCCTTCTTCGAGGCTGATCTTTCAGTTAATCAAAATGATCGATCAAAACGTCCAGACGGATATGTGTTTGATAAAATCGCTGTATCTCTTTACCCACTGATCATAATGATTTGAAACAACCATCGTAGGAAAGGTAACTTAATTATCTATGATTTTCATGAAGATGTCGGAGCCTGAATCAGAATGGAAAGTCTTTGTATGCTCTGATCTTTGAGTCACTTTAGGCGGCATGGACTTGTTTTGGCTGCAACATCTCGGTACAGCAAGTCGATACGGTGCCAAATGACGTCTGCTTGCTTCTTATTCTTCTCTACTTGGTCCTAGATCATTCTCCAAGCTTCAGCAAGTTTCCATATGATCCAAATCACCTGTAATAACACTACAAATGAAAGGATATGCAAGAAAATGCAAGACCTAAAACTAAAACTTACTAACTCTAAAATGGATGCAAACTAGACTATATGGAAAAGTTATATGCATGAAACAATGCAAATGATACACTAAATGGATGTTAAAATGGTGTAAATATGCTAACTATCAACTCCCCCAAGTGCCTTTTGCTTGCCCTCAAGCAAATAAATATGACAAATCCAAGAGAGATGTCTGAAAGTGGGAGCTCAAATGCAAAAATGCCAACAAGAGAGATAAAACCATTGTCCAAGTTAATAATTCTAGGATGCATATCAAGTTTGTTCTAATTTAAAAATCTTAGCCATGCTCATCACAAACATGAAATGAATTCAAGTCTAGCCTACACAAGCTTTCTTATCCTTCATTCCTTTAACATTCATTCAATTTGTAACCATGGATCATGCTTATGCACTGCAAGTGAACTCATTTGGCTAATGGAAAAGGTTATGGGATAAAAAAATGATCTCATTCTTGTGGGTTTTTCATTGCAAGGGATCTCTCAAGAAAGAATGAACTTTGGCAAAATGCTAAGGGTAAAGAACAACTTGTGCATACAAGGACAAACTTCCATCTACCCAAGTACCATTTGCGATTTTAACCCTTATCTCTAAACCCAACAAAGTCCCTCCTATTATACCCTTTTCTTAATGCATTTTGCCTTCTTGACCCACACAATCTCCTTTTATTCACTTCCATTTTAACTCTTAGGAGAAACTCTTCTTCAAACTTTGGTAAACAAATGGTTTTGACTTTTTACTCTCATTACTTAGCTCTCATTTTACTTTCTAGGTAAGACAATCTAATCATCCTTTAGATGATTTTGCCATTTTAGGATTCTTTTCTTTTCTTTAACTTAGAGGCTTACCAAAAATTTATACTTAGAGCTATTTTACAAATTTTCTTTGCCAACCAATCCAAAATTGTTTTCCCTTATACCTTCTCCAAATCTTTTCTTCTTTTCCCACTTTTTTTTTCTTTAGACAGCAACACAAGCCCCTACTTAAGCCAACCAACCTACCTTATGTCTAGCCCAATGATGCGTGAGCTAGTTCTACATGGAATATTTTCCTTGTCGTGCTAGACCCAACACTTTTTAATAATTTCATTCAAAAATTAGGCCTCATAACACACACAAGAGCTTTTTGGCTTGAAAAAAGGTTTGGTTAGGGGTGTGGTAAGCTACTTGGGATAACAAGAGAGTGGTAGAAAGGAAGAAGACATCCCAAATATGTATATGGTATCCATGAGTCACTTACCAATGTATAAACATGATAATTGCAATTCAAGATTAATGGTTCTTATAAGTAGGAATGAGTTCAATTCACAGCAAGCTTCAACCAAAACTTGAACATCAAGACATGAATTCCAAGTGTGGTGATATCTTAACTTCAAACTCATTTGAATGCATCAAACAATTACGAACGTGGACAATGGTTTCATCTCAAAAATAAGCATTTTACAAGGAAAACTTATCATTGCTCCCTATACAATATGAATGCAAGCCCACATGAAATGCAACTAGACTCAATCCTAAAATGCAAATACAACTTCTGAATGCTTCTTTTTGGTAAATTTTCAAATTTTTCGATTTTTTGTGTTTTTCTATGCCTTAGAGAAATGCATGAAGACTCAAATATGCAAAAGAGAAAATAAGAAACACAAAGCATAAAATCAAATCTCTCAACCTCTCCCCCAAACTTAAATTACACAGTCCCTTGTGTAGTAAAAGTTCAAGAGAGACTTAATCAATATGACAAAAATGATGAAACACAAAGCTAAATGATATGTACAATGGAGGTTGAAGTGTTACCTCTAAAATGGTATGGAGGAGGAGGAGGACGAACCTGCTGAAAACAAACACTCAAAACACACATTATTAAAATAAAAAGAAAGAATATATAAAAGGATAAACATGAGAATGCCTCCCAAGAGCGCTTGTTTAACGTCACTAAGCTTGACTTTTCAAACCCCTTAGGCATTGGTAAGATCATGAAGAGGGACTGAAGTTGCCTCTTCTATTGTATCACTGGCCAAGTAAGGCTTCAACCTATGCCCATTCACAGTGAATTCTTCTCCCTTGAGACCATAAAGAGTGACAGCTCCATAAGGTAAAACCTCCTTGATCTTGAAAGGACCGGACCATCTTGATTTGAGCTTTCCCGGGAATAACTTCAACCGGGAATTATACAGCAGTACCATGTGTCCAGCCAAGAACTCTTTCGGCTTGATCTTCTTGTCATGAAAGGCTTTGGTTCTCTCCTTGTAGATTTTGGAGCTTTCAAAAGCTTCCAAGCGGATTTCTTCAAGCTCTAGGAGATTGATCAATCTCTTGTCTTGGGCTGTTTTGATGTCAAAGTTCAGGAGTTTGACTGCCCATAATGCCCTGTACTTAAGCTCCACAGGTAGGTGACATGATTTCCCATATAGAAGAGAAAATGGTGATCTCCCAATGGGTGTTTTAAAGGCAGTTCTATAGGCCCATAGTGCATCATCAAGTTTGGCTGCCCAGTCTTTTCTTGTAGCCCCAACTGTCTTCTCTAGAATGGCTTTGATTTCTCTGTTGGAAATTTCGACCTGGCCACTTGTTTGAGGATGGTAAGGTGTTGCCACCTTATGCTTAAGTCCATGCTTCTTGAGAAGGCTCTCAAAAATCGTGTTGATAAAATGGCTTCCTCCATCACTTATGACCACTCTTGGCACTCCAAACCTTGGGAATATGATGGATTTGAAAAGCTTGATCACCACCTTAGCATCATTTGTGGGACTTGCAATGGCTTCTACCCACTTGGAGACATAGTCCACTGCTACTAAAATGTATTTGTTGCTATAGGAAGATGGGAAAGGACCCATGAAATCTATTCCCCAAACATCAAACACCTCCACCTCAAGGATTGGGTTCTGTGGCATCTCATCTCTTCTGCTTATATTGCCCTTCTTTTGACATGCCTCACATGTAGAAATGTAAGCATGAGTGTCCTTGAAGAGGTTTGGCCACCAAAACCCAGATTGTAGCATCTTTGTTGCTGTTTTGAATGTGGCAAAGTGCCCTCCATAAGCTCATCCATGACAATGATATAAGATGCCATTCACTTCTGATTGTGCAACACATCTTCTAAAGAGGCCATCAGAACACCACTTGAATAGATAAGGCTCATCCCAAAAATAATGGGAAACATCCTTGAAGAACTTCTTCTTGTTGTATGCATCCAGATTTAGAGGCACATCACCTCCCACCAAGTAGTTCACAAGGTCTGCATACCAAGGTATCCTTTCTCTAAGATTTTGATTAACATCAGCTGCTCTTCAGGAAGAGAGTCATCAATGGGGATGATCTCTTCTATTCTCATTCTTGACAAGTGGTCAGCAACTCCATTTTCAATGCCTTTCTTGTCCACAATCTCCATGTCAAATTATTGGAGAAGAAGTATCCATATTAGAAGTCTTGGTTTGGTGTCCTTCTTAGCATAAATGTACCTTAATGCTGCATGATCAGTGTACACCACTACCTTAGATCCTACAAGGTAGCTTCTAAACTTCTTAAAGGCAAAGACAACAGCTAGAAGCTCCTTCTCAGTTGTTGTATACTTCACTTGAGTGTCACCCAAGGTCCTACTTGCATAGTAGATGACATGAAGTTTCTTGTCCTTCTTCTGCCCCAAAACTGCACCCACTGCATAATCACTTGCATCACACATGATCTCAAAAAGGAGATCCCAATCTGGTGCTTGCACTATAGGGGCACTCACAAGAGCTTCTTTGATATTCAAGAATGCACTATGACAATCTTCATCAAACAGAAATTCAGCTTCTTTGCACAGCAGTCTAGTGAGTGGCCTTGCAATCTTGGAGAAGTCTTTAATGAACCTTCTATAGAACCCAGCATGGCCCAGGAAACTCCTTATCCCTCTCACATTTCGTGAAGGCTCTAGACTCACCATCAACTCAATCTTTGCCTTGTCCACTTCAATCCCATTTTTAGAAATTTTGTGCCCAAGCACAATGCCTTCTCTCACCATGAAATGACATTTCTCCCAGTTCAGCACCAGGTTTGCATCCTCACACATTTTAAGCAACCTGCAAAGATTTGACAAACACCCAGCAAAAGAGAGGCCATACACAGAAAAATCATCCATGAAGACCTCTACCATATCTTCTATAAGATCAGAAAATATTGACATCATGCACCTTTGAAAGGTTGTTGGTGCATTACATAACCCAAATGGCATCCTTCGATATGCAAAGGTACCATAGGGGCATGTGAAAGTTATTTTTTCTTGATCGTTGGGGTGAATGGATATTTGAAAGAACCCACTATACCCCATCTAGGAAGCAATAAAATGGATGGTTTGCAAGTCTTTCCAGCATTTGGTCAATGAATGGGAGAGGAAAATGATCTTTCCTTGAGGCTGAATTTAGTTTTCGATAATCAATACACATCCTATGGCCTGTTATGGTTCTAGTTGGTATTAATTCATCTTTTTCATTTTTTACCACAGTTATTCCTCCCTTTTTTGGCACAACATGAACATGTGAAACCCAAGTGCTATCTGAAATGGGATAGATAACACATGCATCTAGAAGTTTAAGGATCTCCTTTTTTACTACTTCTTTCAAGTTTGGGTTTAATCTTCTTTGATGTTCAATTGAAGTTAAAGATTCATTTTCTAGATGAAATCTATGTGTGCAAAGAGAAGGAGAGATTCCTTTGATGTCATCCAAAGAATAACCAATGGCTCTCCTAAACTTTTTCAGTTCATTCAAAAGTGAGGTTAACTCTTCCTCATTCAGATTTTCATTCACTATGACAGGGTAGGACGAATTTGGACATAGGAAAGCATACCTTAGCCCTTGTGGAAGAGGTTTGAGATCCACCATTGGTGTGAACTCAAAGCACCAATCATCTTCAATGCTAGCCTTACCATTGCTAGCATCCTTCTTGTCATCTTGTGTAGTGTCTAAGGAACCAACATCTTCAAACATAGAACCTCCATTGTTGTTATGCTGCAGCTCCATGAAAGTGCTTTCTCCTTGTAATGGTTTGTGTGAATCCAGCAGCTTCAAGTATCCCAGGCTTTCTTTATGTAGAAACCCATTCTCACCATGCTCATTGGTTAAAGCCACTTGGTGATGATCTTCCATGGCTAACTCTTCAAGATATTCATCAGCTAATTGGTCCATGGTTTCGATCCAGAAAGCTTGACCTTCAATGGTAGGCTTCTTCAATGTGTCATTGATGTTATACTTGAGAACAAAGTCCTTTCCCAAGTGTAAATCGATTTTCCCCTTCTTGACATCAATAATAGCCCCATCTGTTGCTAAGAAAGGTCTCCCAAAGATGAGTGGATCTTTTGGTTCTTCATCCATCCTCAATACCACAAAGTCTGTGGGCACTTCAACATTCCCAATCATGACTGGCAGGTCTTCAAGCAAACCCACAGGAAGTCTAATTGATCTATCAGCTAACACAAGGGAGATTCCACACTCCTTGTAGCGATTAAAGCCCAGTCTTTTAGCTACCGAAAGTGGCATCAGACTTACACTAGCTCCAAGGTCACACAAGCAATGGTTGAATGACAAAGGTCCCAAAGCACATGGCAGAGTAAAACTATCAGGATCACCAAGCTTCTTTAGGATGATGGTCTTTTGAATAATGGCACTACATTCATGAGTAAGAACCACCATACCTTGCATCTCTTTAGTTCTCTCCATTACTGCATCTTTGAGAAACTTGGCATATTGAGGAACCAGCATGAATGCATCCATCAAAGGCATGGTTAGTTGAATCTCACTCATTTGCCTGTCAAAGAGAGCTCTATACTTCTCCACCAATTGCTTCTTAAAGCGCCCAATGGGAGTTTTGGTTTGTATGGTGGTGGAACAAAGAGAGTCTTCTTGTAAACAACAGTTTCCTCTCTTGGTTTCTCCCCAACTTTTTCCTTGCCTTCTTTTTGAACCACAAAATCTTCAGCAATCACACTTTTATCATTTTGAAAGTTCACCTCCCCATCTTGTCTCTCAATGTCCTCATTGAGTTTGGAATGTGTGGCTGGTGGTTGTAGTGCTCTCCCACTTCTCAATGTTATTGCATTGATGTACTCTCTAGGATTAGTCTCCGAATTTTCAGGGAGAGTACCTTGCTGCCTTGATGTATATGTGTTGGCCTTGTTTTCCATGTGCTGATACTTGGAATTGAGTGTTTCTATCTTTGAGTTCAGCTCATTGTATGTTGAGTCCACCTTATTGTGTATTTCTGCCATCTTCTTGCTTAAGTCCATTGCTCCTTGTGCTTGGCCTTGTATAATTTGATGGAGCATATTCCATATATTGAGGGGCTAAAATTTGTTGTTGCCCTTGCTGCACAAAACCAGGGGGCTGTTGTGGTCTTGGCTGAAAGTTGCCCTGACCTCCTTTGTATTTTTGAAAGTTTCTTTGGTTCCCTTGATAGTTGTTCTTGTGAACAAACCCTTGCTGTTGGTGGTATGGCACAAAAGGCTTTTGTGGAGGAACTTGGTTATGACCTTGGTGTGGGTAAACCTGATCTTGTGGGTTCTCCACATTGTTGCTTCTGTAGGACAGATTGTTGTTGTTGTTGTTCCTATAGTTGTTGTAGCCCCTTTGAAATCCTTGGCCATTAACATAGTTGACCTCTTCTCTGAAATCCTCATTTGGTTCTTGATGAGGTCCATGGCTGTCTTCATAATCACCCACATAATATACTGATTTTTGAGAAGCCCGCAGCAGCTTATCCTTCTTGTCATTGAGGGCTTTCATTTCCCTTCTTCTTTGATCTTCAGTATCTCCTCCATCTCTTGATGATCTATCATAGTCTTCACTATAATTCCCATCACTTTGGGCTAGGTTCTCCACCAGCTGAAGACCATCTTCTACCTCCTTCCCCAGGAAATTTACATTGCTTGCAGTGTCTAGAAGCATGCAAAATTTAGGAAGCACACCTCTATAGAGAGTGCTTAGTAGAAACTCTTCAGAAAATCCATGGTGTGGACATTACATGGTATAGCTCTTGAACATTTAACATGCTTCACAGAAACTTTCATTGCTCCTTTGAGTGAAGCTAGAGATGTCATTTCTCAGCTTTGCAGTTCTTGAGTTGGAGAAAAATTTGGCCAAGAAAGACTTTTTGCATTGATCCCAAGAAGTGATGGAACCTTGTGGAAGTGTCTTCTCCCATAGGTGTGCTTTGTCCCCAAGAGAAAATGGGAAAAATATCAGCTTGAAACCATCCTCTGAAATACCATTGATCTTTGTCATGATGCAGATTCTATCAAACTCATCCAAGTGGTCCAAAGGATCTTCCATTGGTAGTCCATGGAACTTGTTGTTCTGCACCATAGAGATCAACCCACTCTTGATTTTGAAATTGTTGTTCTCAACTGGAGGAGGGATGATACCTTAGCGATTACCATGAGTGTTAGGCGCATCTCCAGCTCCAATATGAAGTGGCTATCTAGGTGGGTGATGTGGCACTCTTGCTCATTGAGCTATCTGTTGATGGTCAAGATAATGAGGTGGTGGTTGACCACCTGCTTCCTGCAGATTGTCCATGCCCAGGCATGCTATATGGGCTGCACTTTCTTGCTCTCTTCTTGCAAATGCTCTTATACTCAGTCTATGAATGTTGTCTATTGGTTCAACAAGATCTTCTTATCCTCTAGACCTCAAGTTCATGCACCTATAGAGAGGAAAAAACAGAGCAAGCAAAAAAGATTAGTAATGAAATAAAAAATAAAACTTAGTCTCAAGAGGATTTAAAATCCTAATGCACAAAACAAAACCCAAATGGCAACGGCGCCAAATTGATAACAGGATTTTGCCAATCAATTACTCAATCCTACTACACATGTCATTGTAGTATTTGAGGATCAATCCATATGGGTTTGTTGTGACAAAATGAATTCATAAAATTTCTTAATCTAAGCAAGTCTAGTGAAGGTTTTGGTATGTGATTAGTAACATTAAACAAGGTGAATGACAAACTATCTTCAAGATAAGTAAAAACAAAACAGAGATAAGTAAAAACAAAACAGAGTTTCTAAAGGGTTTTTGTAAATTTTGGAAAGATGAATCCAAGGTTATGGTATTGACTTTCAGGTGCTTAAAAGTCTAATCAATGATGTTATTCTACTCATATAAATGCTAATCCCTAAGCTTAGAATAGATTAAACCACTTTCATGGACTTAATCTTTTCATCACATTTCTAATCAAGAACAAACTTTCATTTGTGATCAAAGATGCAACAAGCATAAAGATTCAGTTCTAATCTGCTAATAAACACCTTAGACAATCACTTTCACGAGCTAAGTATGTAAATCTCTTGCTTAAATGATCCAGGAAATTTACTAATCTTTTGAATGAGAAAATTCCCTAGAAATCTAATTCAACATGATCAAGGTTGAAATTAGCATTAAGAGCACTAAGCAAGAACAGATATGGAAGAATCAACTCATAGACATCAATACTAACACCCTAAACACCCTAGATCTAACCAACCTTAGATTCTAAAGAACTACTCACTAAACATGGTTAAACTCATAAATATATTGAAGTAGATATTGGTAAACATAAATATAAAGAAGAAGATGATAGAATAGACAAACTCTTGGATTGCAAACACTCTTGAAAATATCTTACAAAGTTGATTTAGAACCAAAAGGAGAAAGAGTTTTTAAACAAGAACAAAAGATGATTAAGGTAAGAGATTGTAATAAGAGCTTAGAGAAGATGTGTAAAAGAAGCTTAGCCTCAACAATGGCCAAAATCACAGATATAAAGGCCAAATTTTCGTTCTTTGGTGGAGATATTAGGTCAAACCGGGTTTAAACCGAAATTTCCTTTGATTTTGCACTTGAACCAGCTGGTTTATGACTTGGATCGATCGATCCAAAGTGGAACGATCGATCTAAAATGTTTCTGGAATTTGCTTGGCAACAGATCGATCGATCCAATGTCGGAACGATCGATCTAAATAGTTCCTGGAAATTTTCGGTAAACGGATCGATCGATCTATTTCAGATCGATCGATCTAACTTAAAATCGCCGTATCTCTCGAACCGCTGCACTGTTTGACTTGACACCACCATCAAAAGAAAGATAACTCAATTTTCTACGACTTTCATGAAGACCGTCGAGGCTAAATCGGAATGGAAGCCTTTCGTCGAGGCTGATCTTTCTGTCGATCAAAATGTCCAGACGGATATATGTTTTCTTAAATCGCTCTATCTCTTTAACCACTGATCATAATAACTTGAAACAGCCACCGTATAGAAGGTAACTCAATTTTCTATGACTTTCATGAAGATGGCTGAGCCTGAATCAGAATGGAAAGTCTTTGTATGCTCTGATCTTTGAGTCACTTTAGGCGGCATGGACTTGTTTTGGCTGCAACATCTCGGTACAGCAAGTCGATATGGTGCCAAATGACGTCTGCTTGCTTCTTATTCTTCTCTACTTGGTCCTAGATCATTCTCCAAGCTTCAGCAAGTTTCTATATGATCCAAATCACCTGAAATAACACTCCAAATGCAAGGATATGCAAGAAAATGCAAGACCTAAAACTAAAAATTACTAACTCTAAAATGGATGCAAACTAGACTATATGGACAAGTTATATGCATGAAACAATGCAAATGATACACTAAATGAATGTTAAAATGGTATAAATATGCTAACTATCAATGTGTGCGTAGTCATAAATGATACTTTCATCTAGGTGTCTCCTGAGGAAAATCACCGATTTCGCCCTTTCTTGGGCCGTTGAAGTATTCTTCTCTTTGATGGATTCCGATAAACCTAGAGACTCGAGATGAAGTTCCACATTTGTAGTCCAAGATATGTAATTAGCACCAGTGATGTCAAGGGCCGGAAATTGGAGCTTCTCAACGTTTGCCATTGAGTTTCTAAAACAAAATATCAAGGATATAATTAGACAGGTGGTTTTATATAACTTAAAATATGCGAGGTACATAAAGAAATAATGAGATTACAAGAAAGACAAATGCATAGAAAATCAAAATAAAAATCATCACAGATTCTTCCGGAGAAAATTCTCCGACGAGTAAACTATAAATTGCAACAAGTATATAACCTATTACAAAAGCTAAAAATAGATTAAACATTTTTTTTTTATGAAAGCAAATGATTTTATTTTGAGAAGATTATGGAGAAGGGAGAAATATTTGGGTGAGGTGAATGAATGAGATATAAGTGTATTTATAGATTAGAAAATACTGTTTATTAGCCGTTAACTAGCCGTTTAGAAATTAATATATATATTATTTTATTTTGTTTATGCCCGTTGGGAGTAAAAGAAAAACAACACAAATAAAATATGCAATCAAGAATAATTTATCAGTTCAAGAATAATATATAAGTGACGGAATTTATTTTATAGTAATTATAGCATGATCAATCATATATGGTGACCAAGTCATCCATATTAAAATGATAAATGAATAAATGATGGTGATTGAAGTCATCCATATAAACGCATTTAATAAGTAAATTATGGTGACCATAATCATCTATTAAAACTAAAAGTAAATAAATCATGGTGACAAAGTCATCCACCTTAAAAATAATAAATTATGGTGACATAATCATCCATTATAAAAAAAACAATAAATTAAATGTTTAGGTGGTTAAACCAAACCATTATGGTGCATAAAGCAACCATTATAAAATTAATAAATTAATAATTGGGGCGGCCGAGCCGCACTCCGATAATAATAAAAAAATAAAACATAACTAAAGAGTGAACGTGCTGATAACGTGCTGTAATTATATTATAATGTGTTTAATTATATTGTATATAACATGAAACATAAGATTAGAATTATTAATTTATTTGTGGGAAGAGAGAAAGAGAGCTAAAGAGAAATATACCAATGAGAGAGAGGAATTTTATTTCTTGTGTATGTGAACGAATACATATGTCTTCCTTATATAGAGAGTAAAATCGACAAATATCACTGTGAAATGTTAATGACTATGGGCTCCATTTCAATCTCTTCACGCAAGAACTTGACTTTTGCAACAACAATAACATAATTCAACATCCAAGACTTGAAATACCAACTAAATAATCATTGTCGTGAAGCCGATGCAGAATCCTGTGAAAAGCAACAAAATCAAAAAAACCTCGTAGACATCCAAAAGTGCTCTCACGGACATACGTCGACTGTGTAAAGTGAATCTTGAAACCATGAGGTGTTGACCGGAGAGAACCAACTTGTGGTACAATGAAAAAATCATGTATAGTCACCAACAGATCTTGTGCAACTATAGTCACGAACTTCTCATACATACGGTGATCGATAGTTGCCTCGATCACACCCTAGACACCTGAATTTAGTCTCAACCACAATTCCCTTTTTATATATCACGAACACAAAACAAAAATTAAAACAGAAGCCGATGGGAGACTCATATGTTCATCGGCCAAGATTAGACATAAGCTTCTCGAACCGTTCGCAAAAGTCTTGAGTATAGATTCGAAGAACTTTTACGTAAACACTACCACTGGAATTCGTATGACCAAGAACAGATAAAGGAGTGTCTACGGTAGACTGCCTATGGGGAAGCAAAATCGATACGTCAAAAACACCGGTATCTACAAAATCGGGATCATCATCAAACTCATCATCACCGTTACTCTCACCAGCACCACACTCATCATCCCAGTCATCATCATCATCATCATCACCTCCATTATACGCATGATCATCATCATCGTCATCATCACCATCATCATCACCAGCATCGTCACACTCATCATCTAGCAAAGCGTCCGACGAAGTATCGCTATCTGTATCGATGCCACCACAATAGTTAGACTCATCAGAAGCGTCATCAGGCTCATATTCTGATACAGAAAGAGATGACCTAGACAACAACGAATCAACGTCGGATCCATCTTCGAAACTCCCACCAGAAATGGCCTCGTTATTATACACGTAGGTCATATCATTATCGATATGACATCTTATACGATACGAACACAAACGATTGTCAGGTATACAAAACGCACCAAGAAAACACACATTGACCAGCATCATAAATTTTGAATAAAGAAATAACACCAACCATCAAATTCTACTACACGCGCACGCAACATCCATTCAGAAGTGCAATCATCCCAGCCAAAACGACAACGCACACATAATATTGCATCTATAAAACTCGCACGTTATTAAAAAAAGATTAGAATATAAAAACACAATTAAATTTGAAACCAAAGAAATAAACTAAATTATAAATGTAATAAACAACTAACAATGAGTACCTCCAACATCTATAATCCCATTCCTCGATAATGAGGAACGTTAACCTGAAGACACAATAAAAACATTAACCTGAAACCTTAATAACACATCTAGATCGATAAATGATCCGCTAAAAACAAACCTTGTTTCTCTTCCTCCGAAACGACGAAGAAGAAACGGACGTTATAACATCCATCCATTCGAAGATTACGATAAGCCATAGCGTTGAAGAATTCAGATTTAAGATCCGATTCGCCGGTGAAACAGATCGTCGATATCCTCCCAGTGGGACCTAAACAAAAGAGAACGCACAAAATTAAACAATCATTGTACATAAGAATAATCCGGAAAAAAACAAAAACGCCGAGCTTACACAGCGACATATCAACAAACCCGCAGACCACTGCAACCCTATACGAAACCACAAAACTATATTCAGAACGAGCAAGTGGTTAGATGCGTATATAAGCGATCAAACATATCGAATATCGATATTCAAAACTATGGAGACGAAACCCTAAACCCATGCATAAAAAACGCACGACGCTAATAATATGTGAGGGTGCACAAAGTATTTATAGCGAACGAATTCTAGAGTTTTAATGTAGCCATTTACAGTTTACAATATATAAATTGATAATCACGAAATAGTAATTATCCTTTTCGATGTATAGTAATTATCTTTATGCATTAAATTAATAATTTCTCAAATAAATAAATATGCGATGCATCGCATTATTTAATACCGTATTAATAATTTAAGGAAAGAATTAATTAAATACGCCACAATTAAATATGCTAGCTAAATTACGCAATGATACACCATTCCCTTTGTATTCATTAATGGAAGAAGCGTAATTCACTATTCAACATTCAATCTTAGCGAAATTCACTTGTGAAATAATAATATAGATAGTAGAATTTTTTTATTTTTTATTTTGTATGAGAAATAATTGTATTATAGAGCATTTGCTTTAAAATATAAATAGGTAAAATTATTCATTTAATCACCGTAACAAAAATATCTTATGGAAAGTTAGATGATGTTCAACATCATAGTACAGAGAAGGTGTTTGAATTTTTTATTTATTTTGTGTGTGTTTTTTATATGTTATGAATCGGTGTCATTTTATAAAGATTATGAAAAATAAAAGACATATAAAACCCTCGCAGATGGACGCACAAGTATGATGGGGTCTCCGCCCAATTTAGTGGAGAAAACATAGATATACAAGCAACTGTCCCCTCGACGGTTCAAATGGAGTACAATGGATTATGGTGTTATGTAGATGCATCATGGAAAGAGACGGAGGCACTCTTGGGAATCGGTTGTACTGCTTTACAGATGGTACAAATGACTCCTTTATGGGGACCAGAAATCTTGGCAGGAGTCTATCAACCCTACATGCAGAATTGGAATCACTTATACGGGCTATGCATTGCATGATCGCAAATAGTCAGCTCGAGGTAGCAATTGCAATAGACTTCTTAGAACTGGTGAAGATGGAATCTCGACCAGAGAAGTGGTATGCATTCTCAATACATATGGAGAAGTTCGTCAGAAGTAAAGAAATGTTCACTTTTTTTCTATCTCGCACATCGCACGAACCAGAAATATGAAGACGGACAAGTTATCACGAAGTGCTCACAGTATCCCTAATGATGTTAACCATGTAGACTCGAAACCACCGGTTTAGATTTTCGAACCGTTATAGGTGTCGTGTCTGTCAACAAAAAAAACCAACACAAGTAAAACTAGGTAGAAATTTACCCAATATGTATTTAAGTGAAAATTCTAGAATGATTCAAAAATCTAAACCGATGGTACCGAGTTTACATAGTTAACAGTCTAGACCAAACCAATATTCTTACAATAGCGTTTAGACTAGCTTTTCTCCTCTCTCTAGCACCAAATTTTTGATGCGAAAAGTACAACAATCAAATATGAGAAACTTACATAAGATAACCCAACAAATATTTAAAATAGCTAAAATAACCCATATTTATTTTTATTATTTAAATAACCTCCTTTTGACTTCATTTTTTTAATGCCTAAATTGTCCTTTGAATAAAACTAACTTTAAACCTACTTTACCAATAAAATACATCTTTAAAATTATAAAATTAATAAAATGTTTTTTTCATTAAAATTTATAATCAATATTACAAGAAATATTATCTCGTTTCATCATATAGTTTGTTATCCTATATTGATAACCACGATAAAAAAACAATTATAAACAATTTTATCTGCAGATAGCACATACTCTGCTGAATATCAGAAGAGTTTGCAAGATATCCGCAGAATGTGCCGATATTTCCAGAATCTGTTAAATATTTGTAGCGTTTGGAAAAGCAAATGGTAGACTAGTAGACTGAAATATAAGTCTACTCAGAAGTTTGAAGATTTTTTCTAAGTCTGCCAAATACCAAAATGATTTGCCATATACTGGTAGACTGTCAATTTATGGTAGACTAGAAAATTAAAATATAAGTCTGCCAATAAGTTTAGAAAACTTTCGTAAAGTCTGCCAAATACCAAAACAGTCTATCAAATATTCGTAGAGTTTGCTAAATTTTGGCTGATTATAAGTTAAATCTAAGTATGCTAGTAAGTTTAGAAGACTTTTGTAAAGTCTTCCAGTAAATTTATAAGACTTTCGTAAACTGCCAAATATCCGCAAAATCTACCAAGAAAATGGCAGATTATAAGTTAAATCTTTGCCAAATATCTACAAAGTCTTCCATATATCTATAGTCTGTCAAATATATGTAAAGTCTACCAAATGAATGGTAGACTAGTAAATTGAAATATCAATCCACTAGTAAGTTTGACAGATTTTGTAAAGTCTATCAAATACACGTAGAATCTGCCAAGCATATGTAAAGTCTGCCAAATATATGTAGAGTTTGCTAAATATCGGCAAAGTTTGCTAAATATCGGTAGAGTACCAAATATCGGCAGAGTCTGCCAAATATTGGCATAGTCTACCAAATGAAAGGCAAACTAGCAAACTGAAATCAAAATGCATCAATGAGTTTGATAGACTTTTGATATATCATGGTTTTTACCCATTTTTAGACCATGATATAAGTGTTTTTATAGAGTCTTTTGGCTATTTTCGAGTCTATATAGAGTCTTTACAGGTTCATGTACAATTGGAGATAAATTGGAGATTTGGATACATTTTAGAGCTTAGTGGAATGAAGTCGGATTGAAGAAACACGATGAGTTGGTGTCGATCGACACCAGGATTTCCAATTTCCAGAAGCGAGAAGTTTCCAGTTTTTGAAGAAAAGGAAATCTCCAAGCCATTGTTTAGGAATAATCTGATACTTTAAGAATCATAGAAGTTTAGAGTTTTTGGAGAGAAAAATCAGACTCCTTTAGAGCTGATTTGGAACTCCTTATTTTCTTCTATTGATTTCTTTTATGCTTTCTATTCAAATTATGATTTTTGTTTTATTAATCATGTCTGAGTAGTTTGCTTGTTAGGTTTATGGTTTTTTAAAGGTGATTAATGAATTGTTAGGTTAAATTTAATTGTTAGGATAAAATCATTAGAGTTCTTCATCTGGATTTGTGTTTAATGCTTATTCTAGCTTCACGACCTAGAATCTGATCTTAGGTTAATTAATAGATGCGAGAGTATTATTAATTGCCTGAACTAATGTTAGATGAGCAAAATACCTATTCGCAAAGAGATTTGGTTTAGGATTTTGTGAACAATTGAACGTGTTATTAATACTTGTTTGAATTGATAGGATTTGCAAAGAGATTTTAAATTCTAGGGTTTAGACATAGATAATCTTCGCAGCGAGAGTTGGTTGATTTTACATTAGTGTTTCGACTTCAAGAACGGTGCTTAATAATTCCTAACATTCTGTCTAGACCTGCAATTTGGATCACCTGAGAATTTCCTTGAACATAGCTTTCCGTCTCCTGAATTTACATCGTTTTTAACTGATTTCGATCTTTTAGTTTACATTCTCACTTAGCTTAATTAGAAATTAGAAAACTGCTGTGTCACTATCCCTTCCTTGTGGATTCGATCCCTAAGTACTACAACTGATCTCTTAATTTGAGAGAGTAGCTCTAGGGTAAATTTGAGAGCAAAACAAAATTTTGGCGCCGTTGCCGGGGAAGGAGATTAGTTGCCTACAGAGTTCTAATATTAGAGTTTTGTCTAAGTTTTTAATTTTTGTTTTTGGTTACTAATTTTAGTTTCTTATTCTTGTTTTCAGGTGCATGCTTAATCGCATTAGCAGAAGCAACAAGGACAACGAACTAATCGCACTCAACCAGGAGCTCGGTCGTCTCGAACGTAGGAACCGCAAGACCACACGAGTGTCGATCGACACCAATAGCATCGATCGACACCCCTCGCAGACAGAGATGGGGGAGCCTGTGATTTTGATAAGGGATGAAGCTGGCAATCTGTTCGATATGGAAGGGCACCGAAGGAACAACCAAGGCCAGAAAATAGATGAGAACGAGGCTGTTTTGATCGAGCCAGATGGCGTCGATCGACACCCAGTTGGTGTCGATCGACACCAAGTGCGGCAAGATGCATTACAAGTCGCAAATGTTGGATGAGGAAGAACTCTTGGCGAGTACAACCGACCAGGCCAGTTCTATGCTAATAGAGCTGCGATTCGTCCTCCTGCATTCCAGAGGAATGACTTCGAGCTGAAGCCTGCTTACTACACACTTGTGGCTCAGCATCGCTTCCATGGTCTTCCTAATGAGCATCCAATGGACCACATTGAGAGGTTTGAGGACTTGGCATCAAGCATCAATGCCAATGGAGTTACATATGATTATCTCTTTTTGCAAGCTTTTTCCTTACTCGCTTGCTGGAGATGCATCATACTGGCTGAAGCAGTTGGATCCAGGATCCTTGACCACTTGGGAAGAAACAAAGAATGCATTCTTATGCAATTTCTTTGATGATGCAAGATCTGAGGAGCTGAGGATGAAGATCACTACATTCTCTCAAGGACCAATTGAAGCATTCAAGGCTGCTTGGGTGAGATTCAAGGCTTACCAGAGAGACTGTCCACACCACGGTTTCAGCGAGCCACAGCTACTGGGAATTTTCTACAGAGGGATCGATTGGAGGTACCAGATGGCTCTGGACGCTGCCAGCAATGGAAACTTCAACACTAGATATCCAGAAGATGCATATGTGCTGATTGAGAACTTGGTTTCTAGCAATAGTACCAAGAATGCAGATTTGGATAGGAAGAAGAAGGCTGTAAACATGGATGGACGTCAGATTGCTGAGGTGAATGCTAAGCTAGACTCAATGCATAGCCTTCTAGTGGGAAAGAAGCAAGTCCAATATGCAGCTGAAGTGGAGACCTTTGAGCCAGAAGAACAAGAAGTCAACTACATCAATGGAGCTGGATTTCAAGGACAGAGATTCAACAATCAGCAAGGTTATGGTTCTTCTTACCATAAGCCTTTTCAGAGCAACAGCTTCAATAGAACTTATGGTTCTTCTTCTTACCAGAATCCTCCTGCTCAAGACTATAAGATGGAGTCCATGATTCAACAAATCTTGGAGGGACAACAGAAGATGACTGTGAACTTCAATGGGAAGATCGATGCCTTGTACACTGATCTGAATGGGAAAATTGAGTCTCTAGGTACTCATATGAAGCAATTAGATGTCCAAGTAGCTCAAACTGCAGGAGCTTTGAAGAGACAAGAGGGATTCCTTCCTGGCAAGACAGACGTGAATCCAAGGCATCATGTGAATGCCATCACGATTCAGAGTGAAACAAGCTTTCCACCAATGCAGAAAATAGGTCTTAATGCTAAAAATTTCGAAGAACTTGAAGATGTAGAGGATGCTGCGGAGCCAGTGTCGATCGACACTACTGTGTGTCAATCGACACCCATGAAGATTCACGACGAATCAGACGAACTCGTCGCGAAGGACTCGAAACCACACGCAAGGTTTCGATCGACACCACCTGGTATCGATCGACACCACCTGGTATCGATCGACGCTCTACGCGGACTACACCAGATCAGCTCATAACAACAAAGGTTGCAGAAGAACGGGTCTACAAGCCGAAGATACCTTATCCCATACCTCCTAGATGGTCTAAACAGGAGAGAGAGGAAGCTAGATGCAAATAGATGATGAGTAAGGTGATTGTCGAGCTACCCCTATTTGATGCAGTCAAACTTTCACCTGCATTAAGAACATATGTCAAGAGAATGGTTGTCAACGGTGTGAGTCCTGAGGAAGGAGCATTACTTACCAGAGACATGAATGCGTTTCTCTTGAACATAGCTCCAAGGAAGAAGAAGAAGGTGAGGGTTTCTGAACAAGTCAGTGTTGTGATTCAGAGGAGGATTCCAGAGAAGTTACCCGATCCAGGAAACTTTGTGCTAGATTGCTCAATCTCAATAGGAAGGTTTCCTCGTTCTCTCTGCGATCTAGGTTCAAGTATCATCTTAATACCATACTCAGTTGCTGTTAGATTTGGAATGACTGATTTCAAACCAACCAGAATCTCCCTTGTCTTAGCTGATCGATCAAAGAGAATCCCAGAAGATGTTCTAGAAGATGTTCCCTTGAAGATTGAAGGCTGCATGATTCCCACAGACTTTGTGGTTTTGAAATATGATGAAAAACCTGCATATCCTCTTATTCTGGGAAGATCATTCTTGCCTTCAGCTGGTGCCATCATTGATGTGAGGAAAGGGAAAATGGAGCTTAATTTGGGTGATGTTGTCATGAATTTTGATATGGACAAGTTAAGAGAACCATCCACCATCAATGGCAAAGCTTATTCAGTAGAGATTTCCATGGATCATGATCCAATCAGGGAGCATTCAGACGATATTACTGCTGGGAATGTCAAGGAGCTAGTTTCTAAAGAGCAAGAGAACAAGGTGTCTGTTCAAGAAGCATTGGCTGAGAATTATGAGGAAGCTATGGAGCTTGAAGATTGGAGTGGAAACGATCATATCTTCAGGACTATAGGCGAAGATGAAGGCTTAATCACTGCCAAGTTGATGGAGGAAGCCGTTTTCATCATGGAGACAAGGATTGCAGAGCTGAATTGCAGAAGGAGTGCAGAGATTCGAGCTGTAGAGTTGGTGTCGATCGACACCCTCCGCGGATCACTCCAGAAGCTGCTTCCAATGTTTCAAATCCATCACCAGTGGACCAACAGATCCTTCCACATCCTACATACCATAAACCTCGAAGAAAGCAAAGGTATGCATAACTTGGAATAAATTCCAAACACCCTGATCTTGTCATTAAGAATACCAAAAGTTCAAAAGCTATTTTGCACTTATGCAAGCCACGAGATTCTCGTAGAAGGCTTGGTATTTCTTTTGATGATGCTGCAGGAAAACGAAGTGTCCCACCCGAAGTCAAGTCCCGCCCTGCTGTTGTTCCTCATTTCCTTGGTAGCTTTCATGCACGTAATGCCTATACACCGCCATGGATGAGAAGACATTCGTTTGGGAAGCATTCAATGCCACCCTCTGATCCCCCAGACGTCTGAACCCCGACACAGTCAAGCTAATGACTGAAAACGAGCGCTGAGTGGGAGGCAACCCACTGTTAGGTACGTTTTTCTTTTTATTTGATTTTGGTTTTACTAAGTTCTAAGTTTCAGTCAGTTGAAAAAAGGAGACATTGGATTCGACTTAGACCAGTGTCGATCGACACCACTATAGTGTCGATCGACACCACGCGCAGACGAAGGTAAGTCTTCGAACTGGCCTTTTATGTTGTTTTTAATCATTCTTTTAGCCAACTTCGGGCTTGATAACACTGGGGACAGTGTTGTTTAAGTCTGGGGGAGGTGATTACTGACTTTGTGTTTTGTTTTGAGAGTCAGTCAAAAACTTTGTTTTATTGAGTCAAAATCAGTGAAATTTTCAGTTTTTCTTGGAACTAACCACAGAATATTGACACTTGAAGGACCATTGCTTTAGTAGTTGATTACAGGTCTTACTAAGTAGAAAGCTGCAAGTGGATCAATCTAACATAGAGAGTTCAGATCCCCTTAAAAGAACTAGGTATGCATTGAATTTGATTCCTCTTTCAGCTATGAACAAGAGAAGCTAGTTGCAGTCTCTCCTTGATCTTCCCATGAGAAAAGAAAAGAATTAAGAAGTCTGACCAAGGAATAGTGCAAAGATCCTCATGAGAATGTCTCCTCACAAGGAACAATATTAGTGAGAGCTCAAGAACCTAACTCCTAACAAGGAACACAAGTAAGAGTAGCACTATTCCAAAACTTCAAAAGAATGAGAAAAGTCAATGAAAAGATCTTAGAACACCCTGAAAATGGAAAGAAGTTGACTAAGGGAGGAGAAAATAGGAGAGATGTACAAATAATGTCTTGTTCAAAGCACTAAGGAAGGGAAAGAATCAGCAAAGTTCTTTGGCAATACCTAAGGTTAGAGTTCGAAATTTATCTAAGGAAAGAATCTGGATTCAAACTGGGAGATTGCTAAGCTTGTAGTGAGTATACTGAAACATTACCTAAGGTTGGCTCTACTGCATGTGGATTCAAGAGTGTTAACGAGTTGTGGCGTTCTGAAGGTTAGCTGGATATTTCGGTTTTCAAACTTCGACTCTATATTTAGTTTCTGTTTTGCTTGAGGGCAAGCAAAAAGCTAAGTCTGGGGGAGTTGATATATCATGGTTTTTACCCATTTTTAGACCATGATATAAGTGTTTTTATAGAGTCTTTTGGCTATTTTCGAGTCTATATAGAGTTTTTACACGTTTAGGTACAATTGGAGATAAATTGGAGATTTGGATACATTTTGGAGCTTAGTGGAATGAAATCGGATTGAAGAAACACGATGAGTGTCGATCGACACCAGGATTTCCAATTTCCAGAAGCGAGAAGTTTCCAGTTTTTGAAGAAAAGGAAATCTCCAAGACTTTTCCTAATCTTCCAAGGAATTGAAGATTCGAACCTAGACCTATAAACAGTGGCGGACCCAAAAAAATTTTTTACCGGGGTCAGATTTATTTTATTAAAAATATTAATTATTATACATTTATTTATATTTGAATTAAGTTACTATAATAAAACTATAATTTTTTTTGATAATATTTATTTTAAAAAAGTAATATTACAGACCAAATAATTTAAAATTTTCATAACGTATTTACAAAATATAACGATTATTATTAATCATTTATATTAAAATATGTATAATATTCTAGATTGCATGATATATATTTATTTATTTTAATTTTATATCATATATTTAAACATTGTTTTATTATTTACGGGTATATATGAAAATATTATTTCTAAATTTATAAAGTATAGTCAATTAACTATCTAAAATAGAAGAAAAATTTAAATAATATATAATTTTATTATAAATTTTTTGTCCAACTAATTTTACTACAGTTTTTTAAAGAAAATAAAAAGAAACATGCCATGAAAAAAAGAATTATTGTTCATCTGCTTTAAAAATTGAAACTAAAAACTAATTTCTTTTAGAAGAAAAAAAATTAGCAGTGCGTGTCGAACTAATGATCTAATAAAATGAGGGGTGCAACAGGAACCAAATGCGCTAGAAAACATTTAATAACAATAGCTAATACAAAACTTTATATATTTTACCTGGGTCAGTTGACCCCCCAACTTAACACGTGGGTCCACCTCTGCCTATAAATATAGTTGTCAAAGCCATTGTTTAGGAATAATCTGATATTTTAAGAATCGGGAAAATGGACATTTAAATCCTCAACTTCACCATTTGAACAATTCAAAGCTCCACCTTTCACCTGATCTATTTAAATAACAAACTTTTTCGTTGACCGATATTTAAATCACGAACTTATTTTGACTCGGTCATATTAGGCACGACGTTAACTTCACTAACGGATGGACTTAACGCCGTCTAATCCCGTTTGTTAGTAAAATTGACGTCATGCCTAATATTGTCAAGTCAATATAAGTTCGTGATTTAAAATATAGCCAACGTAAAAATTTGTTATTTAAACAGTCCAAACGAAACATTGTGCTTTTAATGGCCAAAATTTAAAAGTATGACATTAAAATGGCATTTTCCTGTCTAACCAATATTTTTAGTTTCTTCGGATGACGTAATATTACGTGATTGCTAATCAAAGTAAATAAAACTAATTTTTAGAAGATATTTAAACATAAACTAATTTTACGAAATAGAATTTTTAATTTCTTCGGATTACATAATATTATGTGATTGCTAATCAAAGTAATCAAAACTAGTTTTAGAAGATATTTAAACATAACTAATTTTAGGAAATAGAAGTTATTCGTCACTAGAAAAATGTCATTTAAATGCCGAACTTTCAAATTTTAGATATTCTAAACATCATGATTTCTGATGAAAGAGTATCTCAAAGCTTCTATTTCTAATGAAAGAGTATCTCAAACTCAAGATTTTACAATGTGAAAGATTAAGGATCTCAAGCTTTTTGTGACCTAGTGAAACTGTAATCATGATCGATGAATGATCAGTGTTTTAAGATTTTTTCATTTACTGAACGTTAACCGAAATGAATCCTTTTTATGATAACACCAGCGAGGTAGAGCAAGTTTCTCGAAGTTTCTCAACTTCTGTATGTAGATTTAGGATTTCGTAAGATTTACATATTGTTAGATAATCATGAGATGTGGTTAAATTGATGTTTTAAAAACTAAACCCAATTTTTTGTGTAATGTAAATTTAATTTATGTTTAAATATCTTCTTAAATTAGTTTTGGTTTACTTGGATTAGCAATCACGTAATATTACGAAATCCAAAGAAATTAAAAATATTGGTTGGACGGGAAAATGCCATTTATATGTTAAACTTTTAAATTTTGGCCATTAAAATCACCATGTTTCTCGTGGACTGTTTAAATAACAAACTTTTACGTTGACTATTGTTTAAATCACGAACTTATGTTGACTTGACCATATTAGGCACGACGTTAATTTCCCAACCAGACGGGATTAAAAGGCGTTAAGTCGATCCGTTAGTGAAGTTAACGTCGTGCCTAATATGGGCGAGTCAACAAAAGTTCGTGATTTAAAGATCGGCAACAAAAAAGTTTGTTATTTAAATAGATCAAGTTAAAGGTGGGGCTTTGAATGGTTCAAATGGTGAAGTTGAGGATTTAAATGTCTTTTAGGGTTTAAATAGAAGTACTGCAAATTTAATTCCCTATCTATGTCTAATTCAATGATTCATAAATTCCCTTGAAAACCCTAAACCTAACTATGAATCTACTCAGATATGGATGCAGAGAAAAAGCAAATAGATGAAGAGAAATTCATAATCAATAAATAAGAAATCCAAAGGGGTTCAGAAATCTTCTCCAAAGATGCAGAAACTTGTCTCCCCAAGCTTACAAAGCACAAAACACAAAAGTATGAATAGAATAGAAAGCGTTGCCTAAACAATGGCCTAAATGGTATTTATAGGTCTAATCATGTTCTGGGTCGAAATCCACTCCAAAACCAATCGGAAATAGGAAAAACGGAAATTTCCTTTTCTTCTGAGCAAGTAAACCGGTCGGTTTGGGGTCGGATCGATCGATCTAAAAAGCTCCTGGAATCTTCAAAACACTGGATCGATCGATCTAAATATGGATCGATCGATCTAATATCCTTCTGGACTTTTTCTGCACATGCTTCATCTTCTCGTCAGGATGGACAGTCTTCACGAAAACTGGCATAACTTTTGATCGCACCGTTGTATCGACTTCAAACCACTTTCAAATGAAAGCTAACTCAGAGGTCTAGGTTGTCCCAAAACTTCAGCTCGATCCATCGGTGGGAAGTGCTTCAACGAAGGCCAAACTTTAGACGTCTCTGCATGGTTCTGCATCTCCACATACTCGTTTGTACCCAAAATGACTTCTTTTTTTCCAAAGTGACCTAAAACCTGAAAAGACTCGATAAAACACTAAAAGACTCTAAAAAACACATGTTGAATCGAAAAACCATAGAAAACATTAGGTTAGAAATCTTCACAATCGCAATACATCAACTCCCCCAGACTTAGTCTTTTGCTTGTCCTCAAGCAAACTAGTAAGAATAGAGTCGAGGTTTAAAAACAGAAACTCACCAAATCTTTAAAACACCATCTTGACCAACACTCTTGAATCCACATACCACATAGCCAACATTAGATAATATTTCAGCATACATACTACTAGCTTAGCAATCTCCCAGATACGGTTCAAACCACTTAGAGAAATTCAAAACCTCCATTGTTGACCCCTTTAATCAATTAAGCGTGCAGTCTCATCAAGGGAGTATCGATCAAAGAACTTATAGATTCTTTCCCTTACAAGCTCCTAAACACACAAAAAGTATTTGTACAATCTCTCTTATTTTCTTTCCCCTTAGTCGATTTCTCCCTACTTTTCTATGGTATCATTTTATTTTTTCTATCGACTAGTTTTCCTTCTCTTTTCTATAGATCAAGAACGGTGTTACTCACTTTCGTTTTTCTTGTGAGGAGACGCTTTTATGAATGTAAGCTCGCCTTCATAGTCCTTTTTATGGAACTCAGACTGCTGTTCTTAACCTTAGACTTCTAATTTTTTTACTTTAGGGAAGATCAAAGAGAAATTGTGACAANGGAACTCAGACTGCTGTTCTTAACCTTAGACTTCTAATTTTTTTACTTTAGGGAAGATCAAAGAGAAATTGTGACAAAACTTATCTTTAAAGTGCTGGAAGAGGAATCAGGTTCGATGTATACCAAGCCCCAAGATGAGAAATTAAGGTTCATTTGGGCGGAGCAACCAATGAATCTTTCGAACTCTCCAGAAATCTGAACTGTCTTTGTTAGATTGATCCACTCGCAGCGTTCTACCTAATAAAATCTGCAATCAACTATTATAGCAATGGTCCTTCAAGTGTTAATGCAATGTGGTTAGTTCCAAGAAAAGTTCATAGTTCATAACAAGGTTTTGACTCAATAAAACAATTTGGACTGATTCAAGAAAAACATAAAAATGACTCAAAGAAACAAAACAAAGAAAATGGTGTTAGTAAACGATGAGCATCCTCCCCTAAACTTAAATCACACTGTCCCCAGTGTGAAAAAAAAACGAGAAGAGGATGGTAAGTATGAAGAAACAGGCAAGGGATTAAAAAACTTACATGTTTGTGGTCGAAAGTGAAATGAGAGTGGGTCTGGCCGTTCTTCTTCTTTTGTTTTTTTTTTTTTCTTGTTCTTCATCTTCCTAAAATCTCAAATTTTCTCCAAAAATCTCCAATTTCAAGTGCAAACACACAAATCACATTAAAAAGGCATGGGTGATATCAAATTCAGCTTATAACATCATAGCAAGCCACAAAATTAGCCTAGAACAAGCTATCAAACTCGAATTACCACCTTAAACATATGATTTTCGAACTGAAAAAGAGGAGAAAGAGGAGCGTACCTTTGCATATCGAGAGAACGAGTGTTAGAATCAGAAAGAGCACAAAACTTCGAGTGGAATGCATCCAAAAATCACTCAAATCCGTAAAGAATTGAAGAAGTTATGAATTTATGAAATTTTTGCTCAAGAACACCAAACAAGTGCGAAAAAGAGGAAGAAAAACTTACCTGGGCTAAGGATGGATCGATCTGAGAATGGAACGATCGATCTACCACCGGAACGATCGATCTGCTAGGATCGGATCGATCCAAAAATTTACGTTTTTCTGTTTCTCTAAGGGATCGATCCATCTGTTTTTTTTTTCGTTTTTTTTTTTTTAATTAAATTTTTTTTTTTTTTTTTTTTTAGGACCTAGAACACTTAAAACCAAAACTAAAAGTTAGAAAACTAAAAAAAAACGAAATATATGCACTTACCAGTGGGTTGCCTCCCACTAAGCGCTTGTTTGAAGTCACTAGCTTGACTTTAGATGCCAGAATCAGTCAGGTGGAGCATGAGAGCTTGTTTCAAAATAAGCTCCACATTCAGACATAGATAGCTTCAAAACTCTGCTCAACAATCCTTTCACAGCATCTTGCCCTTTCTCCTTCATCTCAGGTGGAAGAATTGCTCTAAACTTGGAGAAAGGCTTTGGAAATCATTTGCACATCACCTTATACTCAATTGTGTTTCCATCACAACTCTGAGGTATCAAAGTCACTTGAGGATCTCCCTTGATCTGTTTGCTCTTCACTCCCTCAGTCGCTGTTACTTTTTTAGTGGGTGCCTTTGGGATCATGTGCGGATTTCCACCTATAACTTCATCAGCTGCACTCTTAGCACAAGATTTCTCCTCAGGAACAACTGCTAGCTTATCTCCTCTGACCGCAGTAATCCAAGAGANCCTGTGGGATCATGTGAGGATTTCCACCTATAACTTCATCAGCTGCACTCTTAGCACAAGATTTCTCCTCAGGAACAACTGCTAGCTTATCTCCTCTGACCGCAGTAATCCAAGAGATGTGGTTGGGAGATCCACTAGTAGGGATTGCCTTGTAGAAAACCTTTTTGGCAATGTTAGAGAATGAGATCCTCTTATTAGGCAAATCGACAATCGCACCCACCGTGGCCATGAATGGTCGCCCAAGAATCAAAGGTATATCAGAGTGCTCTGTCATCTCGACAACCTGAAAATCAGTAGGTACTAGACAATTTCCCACTTGAATAGGTAAATCGAAAATGGTACCATATGGAGTTGTTGTGGAAGAGTTGGTGAATGTGAGTGTCATCTGAGGAGGTTTCATGTCAGCTATTCCCAACCTCTCTGCGATATCCTTTGACATCAGATTCACACTAGACCCAGAATCACATAAAGATTGTGCAAAATCAACTCCTGCAATAGAGCATGGCACAACAAACTGCCCAGGGTCTTCTACCTTAAGCAATCGCCTCAATGAGGGTGGTGTACTCCTGGCTTTGCTAAAGAGTTCCTCAATTTCTTCAAGACTCTCTTGGCAGTAACTAAAGAAATCACACAAGGGATAACTCTCACAAGCTTCAACAAATGAGACTTCACGCGAGATTTTTCACACCATCTTGTTAAAACCAGCCAGCTTCTCTTCACTAATAGGTTTTCTAATGTATTTGGATGAGACTGGGTATGGTACCTTAGGAATGTATGGCGGTGGAGCTGTGTGCAGGAACCTCTCATCTGAATCATCAACAGTCTCAGCAGTTTCTTGTGCATCCAACGTCTCCATTGGTTCCGGTGCAATCTCTATCACCTCTGGAATCATCACTGCATTACAATGAGCGTTGGGTTGCTCAACTCTTCCACGAAGATTACCTTGTTGTCGCTTACTAGCCTCTGTGATCTGAGCAACTTGAGTTTCTAGCTTCTTCACATGAGCACTTACAGCTTCATACTTGATGTTGAGATCATTGTACATGCTATCCACCTTGACATTTATCTCATTAGCAGACTGTTGTTGGTTGAGCAGGAGTTGTTGCATAAGGACTTTGAGCTCGTCATTCGTAGAGCTCGCAGGATCTTGGAATGGAGCTGGTGTTGTTGTCTGGAAGGTGTTCAAAGGTTGTTTCTGCTGAAATCCTCCCTGAAATCTGTTCTGGCCCTGAGTGAACCCTCTGTTTTGCACATACCCCTGTCCATTCACAAAGTTCACTTCATGTTGCTCATCAGTCTCTTCTGTAGCAAAGTTCATTGCATTTGCTCCATCTTCACAGAATTGCACACCTTTCTGGTTTTCCTTCAGCAATAGATTCACCTTCGCATTCAGCTCATCAAACTTTTGTGATTCAACACTGCTGACACGTTTAGACCGATCATACTCTGAACATCGATTGTTAGAACTTGCAGCCAAGTTCTCTATCAGTTGGTATGCTCCTGCGATGCTCTTAGTCATAAAGTCTTCATTGCTTGCAGCATTGAGATTATGCTTGTAGTCCCAATCAACTCCATCATAGAAGATGGTAAGAAGTTGCTCATCTGAGTACCCATGATGAGGACACTCCCTGCGGTACTCTTTGAATCTATCCCAAGCCTCACAGAAAGATTCTCTTGAAAGCTGCTGGAAAGAAGTGATCTTGTTCCTCAACGAAGCTGTCTTGGACTTGGTGTAGAAGTGATCCAAGAAAGCAGCTCTGGATGCATCCCAGGTCCGCAAAGATCCAGGAGGTAGGGACTTGAGCCATCTCTGTGCCTTATCCACTAAGGAGAACGTGAAGAGTTTACACTAGATGTAATCAGCAGGTACTCCATTCGACTTGGTGGTGCCGCAAATCTCTTCAAAGTTTTCTATGTGATCCATTGGGTTTTCAGCAGCCAACCCATGAAACACGTGCTGCTTCACCAGAGCGATCATCTGCGGTTTGATCTCATAATATGCCCGTTCGGGAGGGGGTGGACAGATTGCAGCTCTGTTCTGGTAGAAGGTGTGAGGGGTATCTACATCCCCAATAGCACGCTGCTGTTGTTGCTGCAATTTCTGTTGTTGTTGTTGTTGCAGGACGTGCTGCAACTGTTGTTGCACATTCCGAAGTTCTGCAGCTTGAGCAGCTTGAGCTTCAACAAGTGCTTGGTTATTGTAACAAATCACCGATCAAATATTTGTAAATATGAAAATGTAGAAGACTAGGTTCGTCTTTCATACCAAAATGACCGAGTAACTTTGTGAAGCAAATATGGACTTGTAAGGAAAAGAAGAGATGTGGAAGTTTTTTATTGAGTTCGAAGTGAGTATTATGATATATGGTCTGTGGTTTAGATTGGTTTAATTTTGGTTATTAGGATTATACCGGTTTACATGTTAATACATGTATATACATAATGTATACGACACAATTGTACATTTGGGTTATTATTGAATAACAAACATTTCACAGCTTCATCTTCTTCGTTTAGCTTTCGTTCATAGACTATCTCAATCTCAGAATCTGGAGTTGATATGGTATCAGAGCATTCAAATTGATCTTTCGCTTTCTCTCCGATTCATCATGAGTTATCCGATTCCAGTTTTATCGCGATTGGTTCGTCTTTTGTTCTTGGCGATTGAGGATTTCATCGTCGGATTTTTCTTCTGTTTTTCGCTTATGTTTTCTTTCTTTCTTTGATTGACCTTGTGCGCACGATCTTTCTTTAGATTTCCACTCGAATCGTCGCATATTTCTTCTTTTGTTTTCTTATATCGTCTTGGTTGGGGTAACAAATTCTTCTTTGAATCCGATGAATCCTTCTTCAGCAGCAACCGATTTCACCACTTCAGCTCGTTTCTCGGCGGATCAGTATGAAAATCCATACTATCTTCACAACAATGATCATGCTGGTCTTGTGCTAGTTTCGGATCACTTGACGACGGCCTCCGATTTTCACTCATGGCGCAGATCTGTGCGGATGGCTTTGAACGTTCGGAACAAACTTGGTTTTATTGATGGTACGATTTCTCGTCCTCCTGCTGATCATAGGGAATATGGTGCGTGGTTTAGATGCAATGATATTGTGGCTACATGGTTTATGAACTATGTATCGAAGAAAATAGGCCAGAGTCTGTTATTCATTTCGACTGCTAAAGGTATTTGGAAGAATTTTCTCTCTAAGTTTAAGCAGGATGATGCTCCTAGGGTCTATGATATAGAAAAACGTTTATGCAAGATTGAACAAGGTTCTCTGGATGTTTCAACATACTACACTGAGCATGTGACTCTATGGGAAGAGCACAAAATTATGTTGAACTTCCTGTTTGTACTTGCGGTAAATGTGAGTGTGATGCGGCTGCCTTATGGGAAAAGCTTCAACAGAGGAGCCGAGTGACAAAGTTTCTTATGGGATTGAATGAATCTTATAAACCTACAAGGCGTCACATTCTTATGTTAAAGCCAATACCGACGATAGAAGAAGCTTTTAACAAGGTCACTCAGGATGAGCGCCAGAAATCCATCAAGCCTTCTTCTAAGATAGACAATGTGGCTTTCCAAACTTTAGTTGATAATGGTATGATGATGCCATCTGATGATAATGCTTTTATTGCTGCTTACAACATGATGAAGTCTGTTCAAAAACCAGTTTGTACTCATTGTGGCAAGACAGGTCACACGGTGCAGAAATGTTTCACGCTACATGGTTTTCCTCCAGGGTATAAGACTAATGCTCCGACTGGTAATTTCAGGAATCAGAATTCATCTCAGGTTCAGTTTCAGAACCAGAATCAAAACCCAAATCAGATTCCATTTCAACCACGGATGCAACAGTTTCCACAGAGGATGCCAATGCAAATTCCACCAAATCTGAATTACTATCAAAAGGCTAATGCTATTGCCAATGTGTATTCTGATGTTGGACCATATCAGTATAATAACTCTGAGCGGTGCCATTTCAACAGTATGGGTATTCTCAGCCGATTGCTTCTCCAACTGTTTAACCAGCTGTTCCACATCTTACAAGTGGCGGTAATAATCTTACCCTACAAGACTTCACACCGCAACAAATTCAGAATCTGATTTCATAGTTTAATACTCAAGTTCGAGCTCAAGAGCCTCAAGTCCCTTCCTCACGAGCTCCAACATCAACATCGGGTACTGTCCCTTTTCCTACTACCAGCCTTACATATGTGAATAGTACTCTCCTTTTCCAGAATCATTGTTTATCTACTATTCGTTCCTTTCTTTCACGTGATGCTTGGATCATAGATAGTGGAGCTTCTAGTCATGTTTTTTCTGACATAGCAATGTTTACAGAACTCATACCAGTTTCTCGTGTAGCAGTGACCTTGCCTAATGGTACTAGTGTTCCTATTACACACACTGGCACGATCCATATCACGCATTCATTGATCTTGCATAATGTTTTGCTTGTTCCTGATTTCCATTTTAACTTTATTAGTGTTAGTTGTCTTGTGGAAACTTTGTTTTGTTCTGCTCATTTCTTTTTAGATGGTTGCTTGATTCAGGAACTTTCTCAGGGCTTGATGATTGGTAGGGGTAATCCTTACAACAATCTTTATATTCTCGAGCATTCTACCCTTTCATCATCTGCTTCGTCATTTGTTTTATGTGGATCATTGTTGACTGATGGAAATTTGTGGCATCAACGTCTAGGACACCCTTCTCTAGGTACTTTACAAAAACTGTCTACTGTCTTACCGTCTTTGAAAGTAGTTTCTCATGAGGTTTCTCATTGTCCAGTTTGTCCTTTAGCAAAACAAAAGCGTTTAGCTTATGTTTCTCATAACAACTTGTGTTCTCAACCATTTGATTTAGTTCATTTAGACATATGGGGTCCGTTTAGTGTTGAGTCTGTTGAAGGTTTTAAATACTTTCTTACTTTGGTTGATGATTGTACTCGAGTTACATGGGTTTACATGTTAAAGAATAAAAGTGATGTTTCCACCATTTTCCCTGTTTTTCTTAAGCATGTTACCACTCAATACAAGTTTAATATGAAAGCAATTAGATCTGATAATGCTCTTGAATTGGCTTTTACTGATTTGATTCGTGAACAAGGTATGTTACATTACTTCTCATGTGCATACACACCTGATATGGGTCAAATTTACCCTAGAGCTACTCTCTCAAATTAAGAGATCAATTGTAGTACTTAGGGATCGAATCCACAGAGAAGGGATAGTCACACAGCAGTTTTCTAAATTCGAATTAAGCTAAGAAATAAGATGGAATTAAAAGACAGAAAGCAATTAAAAACGATGTAAATTCAGGAGACGAAACGCTAGGTTCAGGGAAATTATCAGGTGATCTAAATTGTAGGTCAAGACAGGATGTTAAGAATTATTAAGCACTGTTCTAGAAATCGAAACACTAATGTAAAATCAACCAACTCTCGATGCGAAAATTATCTAAGTCTAAACCCTAAAATTCCAAATATCTTTGCAAATTCTAATAATTCAAACAAGCATTAATATAAGGTTCAATTATTCACAAAACCCTAAAACAAATCTCTTTGCGAATAGGTATTTTGCTCATCTAACATTAGTTCAGGCAATTAATAATACTCTCGCATCTATTAATCAAACTAAGATCAAATTCTAGGTCAAAAAGCTAGAATAAGCGTTAAACACAAATCCAGATGAAGAACCCTAATGATTTTATCCTAACAATTTAATTTGACCTAACAATTCATTAATCACCTTTGAAAAACCCTAAATCTAACAATCAAACTACTCAGACATGATTAGTGAAATAGAAATCATAATTTGAATAGAAAGCATAAGAGAAATCAATAGAAGAAATAAAGGGGTTCAAAATCTCAAGAACAAAGTATAGGATCTCTCTCCCCAAAAACTCTCTAAAATCTCTCTCTAAATTATTGTGTGTTGTATGCCTAAACAATGGCTGAAAAACTCTATTTATAGGCCTAGGTTCGCATCTTCAATTCCTTGGAGGATTAGGAAAAGTCTTGGAGATTTC
>JAHZTW010000001.1:241832532-241888544 GCA_020283515.1 Alliaria petiolata | reverse complement strand
AAATCATAATTTGAATAGAAAGCATAAGAGAAATCAATAGAAGAAATAAAGGGGTTCAAAATCTCAAGAACAAAGTATAGGATCTCTCTCCCCAAAAACTCTCTAAAATCTCTCTCTAAATTATTGTGTGTTGTATGCCTAAACAATGGCTGAAAAACTCTATTTATATGCCTAGGTTCGCATTTTCAATTCCTTGGAGGATTAGGAAAAGTCTTGGAGATTTCCTTTTCTCCAAAATATGGAAACTTATCGATTCTGAAAATTGGAAAACCTGGTGTCGATCGACACTAGGTGGTGTCAATCGACACCTTGCGTGTAAATCCGCTCCTGACTTCATCACTTCGTGACTTCATTCCTTTAAGCTCCAAAATGTATCCAAATCTCCAATTTAGCTCCAATTGTACCTGAACCTGCATAGACTCTATATAGACTCGAAAATAGTCAAAAGACTCTATAAAAACACTTATATCATGGTCTAAAAATGGGTAAAAACCATGATATATCAACACCTCAACAGAACTCTGTGGTAGAACGCAAGCATCAACATCTTTTAAATGTTGCACGTTCACTCTTATTTCAATCAAATGCTCCCTTACCTTATTGGAGTGACTGCATCATGACTGCTGTTTTCTTGATTAACCGCTTGCCTTCTCCTTTGCTTAAACAACGATCACCATTTGAAGTTCTTCTTGGAAAACTACCGGATTATGCATTGTTAAAGAACTTTGGTTGTTTATGTTATGTTTCTACACTCCAAAAGGATAGACACAAGTTTTCTCCACGGGCAAAACCAGGTATTTTCTTGGGTTATCCTTCTGGTTTTAAGGGTTACAAGGTTTTGGATTTAGAATCCCGTTCAACATTGATTTCACGAAATGTTGTTTTCCATGAAAGTATATTTCCTTTTAAAACCAGTGATTTGATATCTGAGGCAACTGATATGTTTCCGAATACTATTTTACCCTTGTCTGTTCCTTTTCATTTTGTTGATTTCATGCCTTTATCTCATCCATCTGTTATGCATCCATCTGTTGTTCCTCCATCTTTTATCCATCCATCTGTTGTGCATCCATCTGTTGTTCCTCCCTCTGCGCATTTGCATTCTCATTCATCTATGCATACACAACCTAGTACCACAAATATTTCACGTGGCACTGCTACACATAACATAGGTGAGAGTTCTGTATACAATGCTAGGCCAAAAAGAACATCAAAAGTTCATAGCTATCTTTCTCAGTATCATTGTGCTCTTGTTCCCTTTGTCTCCCCAACTTCCCTGCCCCCAGTCCTCGATAAGCCCATTAAAACTCCCTATCCTATATCTTCCTTTCTCTCTTATGACCAATTAACTCCTGTCTTCCAATCCTATATCCTCTCCTATACTCTGGAGACAGAACCCAAAACATTTAAACAGGCCATGGCATCTGTTAAATGGACTAACGCTGTGAATGTGGAACTTGATGCTCTTGAAATTCAACATACTTGGGATATTGAGTCTTTGCCGCCTGGAAAGAATGTTGTTGGGTGTAAATGGGTGTTTACCATTAAGTATAATGCTGACGGTAGTGTCGAGCGTTATAAAGCCCGTTTGGTTGCGCAGGTTTTACACAGCAAAAGGGCATTGATTACATCGATACGTTTTCTCCTGTTGCAAAATTGGCCAGTGTGAAGCTTCTCTTAGGTATTGCTTCCATTACGGGGTGATCTTTAACACAAATGGATGTTTTGAATGCTTTCTTGCATGGTGAGCTTGATGAGGAGATTTATATGAGCCTTCCACATGGGTATACTCCTGCTGTTGGTACAACGCTACCGCCTTATCCAGTTTGTCGACTCAGGAAATCCTTATATGGATTAAAGCAGGCTTCTCGCCAATGGTACAAACGTTTATCATCTGTTCTGATGGGCGCGAACTTCATTCAATCTCCTGCCGACAATACCTTGTTTGTTAAGGTTACTTCTACTTCCTTTGTTGCTGCTTTGGTCTATGTAGATGATATAATGATTGCAAGCAACAATACTACTACGGTAGAACAGTTAGAGAGTCTTCTCCGGTCTGAGTTCAAGATTAAAGACCTTGGTCCTGCTCGATTTTTCCTTGGGTTGGAGATTGCTCATTCCTCTGCAGGGGTTTCTGTTTGTCAACGGAAGTATGCTTTGAACTTGTTGGAAGATTCTGGTCTTTTAGGGTGCAAGCCAAGCTCAATTCTGATGGATCCAAATTTGCATCTTACTAAAGACCTTGGCACTCTTTTACCTAATCCAACGAAGTATCGAGAACTCATTGGTCAATTGCTTTATCTGACGATTACACGACCTGATATCACGTTTGCAGTCCACCAATTGAGTCAGTTCCTCTCTGCCCCTACTGATACTCACCTCCAAGCCGCTTACAAGGTGTTGCGCTACATTAAGAACAATCCTGGTCAAGGTTTGATGTATTTTTCTTCATCTGACCTTTGCTTGAATGGTTTTGCGGATGCTGATTGGGCCACATGTAAAGACATAAGACGGTATGTGACTGGTTTTTGTATCTATCTTGGGAATTCTCTTATTTCCTGGAAATCTAAGAAGCAATCAGTGGTGAGTAGGAGCAGTACTGAGGCTGAGGATCGGAGCTTAGCTTTGGCTACATGCGAGATGATTTGGTTGCAACAACTGTTGACTGATCTTCATATCAAGGTAACTTCTCCGGCCAAGTTGTTTTGTGATAACAAATCTGCGATCCATATAGCTTCCAACCCAGTGTTTCATGAACGTACCAAACACATTGAGATTGATTGCCATACGGTGAGGGATCAAATCAAAGCTGAGAAGCTCAAGGCTCTTCATGTTTCCACTGGGAATCAGCTCGCAGACATTTTGACTAAACCACTTCACCGGGACCATTCTATTCTCTCCTGCAACGTATGTTCTTGTCAAGTCTTTATCTTCAACCAGACAAACTGAAGCTAAAGACTTGAGAGGGGCGTATTATGATATATGGTCTGTGGTTTAGATTGGTTTAATTCTGGTTTTTAGGATTATACCGGTGTACTTGTTAATACATATATATACATAATGTATACGACACAATTGTACATTTGGGTTATTATTGAATAACAAACATTTCACAGCTTCATCTTCTTCGTTTAGCTCTCGTTCATAGACGATCTCAATCTCAGAATCTGGAGTTGATAGTGAGATACAAAAGATACGGAGTAGAATGTTTGAGCTCGGAACAATTTAATAATAGTTGAAAGTAAGAAATATTGAGTTCAGAGAGTGTTTTAGTGCAGTTTCGCAATATTCGCGGTGTCCTTCTCGTATCTTATTATATAAAACTTAATGGTTAAATTTGGTAATTAACATGATCGAAACATATATTAAGTTAATCGATCAGATTTCAAGAAATCTTCAACAAATTATTTTTAACATAATGTTACCATTAAGAAATTACAAATTCTTAACATAATTTTTTATAGCGTTAACATAAAAAAAACTATACTTCGAATTAGTAAAAAATAAATTATTAGAGAAAAGGTAAATAAGATATTCCTTCATTCTCCAAATAAATTAAGAAAGATATAATTTTGATAAGGGTAAAAAAAATTATAACTACTTAAACTACTACAAAAGGAAAAAAAGAAAAAAATTTGATGTTGTTTTTGGTTGAAATGTGAAATTTATTAATCAACAAAAACAAAATATTTACAAAATTCTGGCGTAAAAAAAAAAACAGAGCGCCTAGTTCCAATAGAAATCGAGCATCAGGGAGCATAGTCTTCTTATCCAATCAGGGTGCAAATAGTAAAATCGAGCATCAGGAAGCATAGTTATTTCTGTGTTCGTCATGTTGAGTGAAAGAGATGCAATTTGTATCTCTTCATCAGTGAAATGTGCGAGTGTAAGAGAAGAATGTGATAATATGGGTGTTGATATTCAGGCGATCTCCAATTAATGAGCGCTTTTTGCAAGGTGATATCTCAGTCCGGGTTGATTCTCGAACCGAGAAGCATCGTACAAAGCATGGTCCAAACTGTGAGGAAATAATGACATGCAACGAACAAGTGATGTCCAATATTTTGATGTTGATTTAGAAAGAAAAAAAAATCAAACATGGTTAAAAATAATAAATATAATCTACATAGAAATATGAGAATCAATTGGTCAAAATTTGGAAAAAAATATAAGTAGCTAAATAAATAAAAAATAAGTAATTGGAAATATGTGATAAAATTATCAAATAATAGAAGAAAAAACAAGAGAATCAAAATAAATAAATAATTGTTACTCTGTTATGCTTTCTAATTAATTGGTGATTTTGTGTTGGCGTTTTAATGTTATTTTATTTAATTTTGTGAATGATCTCATAATTTTATGATAGAATATGAAATTATAAATCTCGCATATACATGAAGCCTAATCTATTTCAAAAACAAAATATATTATACGTATACATTTCTTCACCATTCAAATATATATAATAAACAGTTAAAATTATGGTATTGTTATAAACTATTATGTGATGTCTATTATAAGTTTATAAGCCCATTAGGTTTTACTTTGTCACCAAGTAAAACTCTCTCTTGTACTCTTATATAAAGGACTTCTTATTCATTGGAATAACATCATCAACATCAATTCCTTCTTCTCTTTTCTTTATTCACAACATGTTATCTGCACGAAACCCTAGCCGCTGAGTATCTATGAAATCCTACCCACCTAAGCAAAACCCTAATCCACTTCGTCTCCGTACATCTCCAAAACACTTGTCGAGATAAGTACCTTTCGTATTATTTTAATTTGATCAATAGATCTGATCGCTTTATTATTACTTACGGTGATCGTAATGTTTTCTGAATTCTAAAATAATATATTCACGGCATATGATGTTTTATATATGACCAGATTCGTTGTTTGGTTTAACTTCAATTTTGTTAGTCAAATTTTGCTGCTGCGTAACCGACCCATCTCCAATCTCACCCTTCATTGTTACCGATCAAGCTAAGTGTTATTTCATATGTATTGCTTAATCGTGTGGTTCGATTAATTCTCTAGCTACAACCAAAAGCATTATATATATTTATTGTTTATGGGTTGGTAAATTATTGGTTTGAGTTGGTTTAGTAAATCGTTGGTTTTGATCGCTTATTGTTTCATTATTGAATTATGCACATGTTTGGTCATAGTTAAATCGACTAGATTAATAATATGATTGATGAATTTTGTAAACAAACTGACACATGTTTACTAATAAGTTTACTTGGTATTATTTAATTTGTTATGTTGAATGCTTCGGTTTTGATCTAATTGTCACGATCTGTTAAAATATTGGTCTTGAGTAGATGTAATATATATGAAAAAAAAATAAACTTAGAAAATCGGTAGATTATATTACTGAAAGTATTACTGAAAGTTCTAAAGATAATTTTTGTTTGGTATTTCTTACTGCATCGATTTTTGAAAATATCTGAGAGAAGTGTTTCTCCTATTTTGCGCAAAACAATTATATCATAAGTTTATTATGATTTTACATGGGTATCTACTTGTTTATTATCATGTACAGATAATTTTGCATGGAATCCTAACCAGCTGAGAAATATAAACCATTTTTTTTTTAATGTCGTCTCCGTGTCAGATCTCCGATCTCCACCACATTTCTCCTTATTGAGATAAGTACTACTCTCTAATATATTGTTTTTAGAATCTCAAACCATCACCAAAGTCTATGGTTTTAAAGTAAGAATATGACATCGTGACTTGCTTGATTTGTTTAATTCAAAATCATTAAACTCATTAGAGTTAGATCACGTTTGGACTTTTGATTATTGCAATTGATATGTGCTAAAATCAGTCTAACAATGTGAATATGAAATAAAGTAGATTGAAAAATTGAGAATTTGATAGAAATAAACATGGTGATTGAATAATTTTATGTGATTATTATTTTTGTTTATAATATATGTAGTTTGATCATATAATCACATTTTGTATTCTCTACTAGATTATACTACAAAAAGATTAGTATAATGGAGATAAATGTTAAACCAGAAGTTTAATTCATATCATTGTTTGGCATGAGCCGGTTAGACCATAACGATTTAAGAATGATGCGAAAAATAATTAATGTAGACACTAATTGAAGGACCTGAAGATTATTCCTAATGATGTTTCATGTAATGCTTACTCACAAGGCAAATATGATAATATGATCATCACTAGCCAAATTAGATTTGGATTTAACAAGATGGTTATGTGTATTCTTGTTATAGATCTACAACCTGAAGTTTGCAAGTGTACTTGGTAATGCTACTGAATTCACATCTTAAGACTTTGATGATAAAAGCATGTTCGTAAGGATAAAAGTTGAATATCTTAAGAAGTAGCATTAATTCGCATTAAGCCAACGAGTAATTAAAAGTTTTTCCCATCAAAATTGGTTTAGGGTCAGAAACCAAATATTTTCCATCTAAAATATTTGGATGTGCAGTATACATCCACATTGCTCCACCACAGCGGTATAAGATGGATCCTCAAATGAGGCTGTAAATATGTTGGATATGAATCTTCATTGATAATTAAGTATATAGAGCTATCCATGATGGATATGTTCAACTTTATTTTTCAACATAGAGGGGAGAAAATAAACAGCTGGAAAAGAAAATAAACTGAAATGAATTATCATTGATCCTCTGACTAAAGAAAGTGAATTGAAATTCTGAAAGATAATTCATTTACAAAGTTTAGTAAATCAAGTTGCCAGACGTATTTACAGACCCAAATAAAGTGACAAAGTCACATACCAGCTGTAAATGCTCCAAGAAAAATTAATGTCTCAGAAGGACAATATCAAGCTGCTAGTGAGTCTAAAGAACGCATGAAGCGTGATAGACTTGTTCCAAATAAAAGAATCCTCGAAAATAAGAAGGAGCAGAATTTGACAATGGTCAGATCGAGGAAACAAAGATTTTTGAATGATCTCAAGAAGAGACATTAAACATGACAAGAAAGAAATTCAGGTACCTGAGATAATAAAGAGATCGATCTCAACAAGTTATGTCATGTGTAGATTAAAATGGAACCGAAAAGCAAATCGACGTCGATAATATTTTTGCATGCAATGTAGCAGTTGATATGATGAATGAGAAAGAGGATCACGAAATCTATTGCAAAGTGTACACAAAGAAATGATTGGCCAAATTATAAAGAAGCAATAGTCATAGAGTTAAAATCTCTTGGAAAGAGATGAGTATTTGGACCAGTTGTCCATACACCTAAGAGTGTAAAACCAGTGGGAGATAAATGAGATTTTATGATGAATATGAAATTGATTATGAAGAGACATACTCTTCTGTGGTGGATGCAACTACTTTCAAGTTCCTTATCAGTCTGGCAATAAGAGAAGAACTTGACTTATTCGACCCACTGGAAAATGATACTTAAAGTAAAAATCCTCGAAGGATATAATTCATGAAGGATACAATACCCGAAGGATTAAAGATGTCAAATTGATACAATCTCCGAAGGATTGATATGTCAAAATTATATTCCCGGGAACTTAAGATATTTGATCGAATTATGACATATATATTTCATGAGGTATAAGTGAATATTATAAAGTTAACCAATATACCCATGTGTATTTATCAAAAGATTATGGATCATTGAGATCTTTAATTTGAATATAGTTGAAACTCTTGAAGAGTTAATATAAGAAAAGATTTTGGAAAGACAACATTGTCTTTAAGTATTCCAAATTAAAACATTTAGCGAAAGAGATGTTATCTCAAAAGATCCTTGCAGGATTACATAATGAATGCTCACATATACTTGGTCTCGAAGGACCATACTTAAAATGATAGTTAAGCAATGTATTGATCTCTTTCATGATTGAAAGATGTGTTTTCACATAACAAGAAAGAAAGGTAAAACAATAAAGAAGAGCATGAATAAAATGTTATATACAAGTATGTACAATACAAGTTTAGAAAAATGTATGTAAATAGAAATTTGGCTTGAAGTCCAAATAGAGTTAAGAAATTAACTTTTATGTAAAAATGTTGTTATGGATAAGAAGTCCAGTAATCTAAGAGATTACAAGATAATCATACGATTTTGTTAATTAAGCTTATGCTTATAACAATTCCCAAAAGATGGTATATGATTGGAATGCATCTCTTGAAGAAGATGATTCCAAGGGGAGAAATATAATGATGTGTGTGGTTGTACTCTTTTTCCTTATCATGGTTTTTATCCCACTGGGTTTTCCATGAAAGGTTTTAACGAGGCAACAAAGAACACGCAAATGATAGACATCTAAAGGGAAATGTAAAGATGAAAGTCTATCACCCTTCCAAAGTATTTGTCATACTTTAATGAGAACAAGTGAAACAAAGAGAATGATCAAGACGAATCATTAGCAAGACTCATGCACTGCAGAAGAATGGCGATGTAAGAATTCTACAAATTCATTCAAGTGAAGATTCGACAGACAGATTTACCAAGGCGTTACTTTCAAGAAGTTATTTCATCATATTGGATTGCGTCATCTCAAAGATCTCAAGTGATGTACTCATGAGGGGGAGTTAATGCGCGCTGCACTCTTTTTCCCTTAGCTATGGTTTTTTCCATTGGGTTTTCCTAGTAAAGTTTTTAACGAGGCAGCATCACATGCGCTTTAGAAAATATTTTTGTATAATGAACATCAAGGGGGAGTGTTATGAACTATTATGTGATGTCCATTATAAGCCCATAAGCCCATTAGGTTTTACTTTGTCGCCAAGTAAAACCCTCTCTTGTACTCCTATATAAAGGACCCCTTATTCATTGGAATAACATCATCAACATCAATTCCTTCTTCTCTTCTCTTTATTCACAACAGGTATGCATTTGTTTGACCTACTTGATTTGTATTTGATATTCGCTTTGACCTTGACTTGTCGTTTCTAATTACAAAAGCATCCTTTGTTTCACGCTAATCTACATATGTCTTCACAAAGATTACACGAAAATCAATTTATTTCTTATACCGGAGCTTCCCGAAGCCCAATTATGTCTTCTTGCGCCACACTTTCATCTTCCTTTTCCTTTTCTCCATTTTGAATAGCTTCAGAGCTTCAGCTCAAAACCTTTCACTCTTATTGAAATTATTGGTCTTTTGTCTTCCCTCTCTTCCCGCAACGCTTCATTCTCCACCGGATTCCAAAACGCCACGGCGGGTCAAGCTCCCGACAGGGTCACCGGACTTTTCCTTTGCCGTGGGGATGTCTCGCCGGAAGTTTGTCGTAACTGCATCGTCTTTTCCGTCAATGAATCGTTAACTCGGTGTCTCGGGATGACGAGATCGACGTGAACATATTTCCTTATTGGTTTGAGTTTTGTTATTTTCAGAGCATTAGCCACATACAAAAGATTTTGTTCGATTTTTTTTACCGCCTACTGCTGCGGATCTATCTTTCTATCTTTATCTATTAATTTCTCAAAGTTTTGTTTTCCAAAAAAAAAAAAAAAGGGTTACTTGATCTTATGTTTTCGTTGAGTATTCGTTGGTACTCAAAAGTTTTACGTGATGTTATTTTTTTTATTCTAATTTGTTTTTATTTATGTTCTTTATTATTTTATGTTTATAAAAATAAAACTAAAAAAAAAAAAAAAGGGGACATGATGTCTCAATTGTGGTGTTTTGCTTTGTTCAAAATACAGATTTACAAAAACATGTCTTCATGTGGTTATCAATCTACTACAAATTTGATGTGACCACAAATATGATGACTCCAACGGATATATACTGATCCGGGGGTGATGATGATGTTGATGTGGACTAAATATGAATCTATTGATGGGTTTGTTCAGTTCACATGGTGACAGATGACGAGACGATGGAGATACACAACACTACGATCATGATGTATTTTCCACCGAATCGATGACCTTATGGCGAGGTATAACGCCAATGATGACCCGACGGTCGGGTATACACACCGTGAATATGACCTGATGATTTGTCCAATCTCATACGTGTTACCACGTATGAGCTTGCGTGAGGGTATTAAGAGATCTCGGGATGACGAGATCAACGTGAACATATTTCCTTATTGTTATTAGGAAAGTTAACATTTGTGTATATTTCTTTATTGTTAAATAGGAAGATTTACTATTATTAAATATGTAAACAGCTTGCTAGGTAAGTTAAGACTTTGTATAAATAAGCCTATTGCCTAATGAATAAAGATGAGAGAAACTATTCTACTACTAAAGTTTCCTCCAAATTCTATCATTTTCCGTCAATGAATCGTTAACTCGGTGTCTCAATCAGAGAGAGGCCGTGCTCTATTACGATGAGTGTATGCTCAGATACTCTAACCGGAATATTCTCTCGACCCTTCGGACTGATGGAGGATATACCTTGTCTAACCTCAATAATATTCCACGTAACCATCAAGACCGGTTCAGAAATTTGGTTTTGTCCACGTTGAACCAAGCCGCAACAGAAGCTGTGGCTAATTCGGTGTGAGAAAAAAGAAGTTTTATTGCGTTGCAGAGTTTGTATGGACATGTTCAGTGTACTCCTGATCTGACGAGACAATATTGTTTGCGTTGTCTGCAAACATCTATCAATCAATTACCAACTGAGTAAATTGGGGCAAGACTTCTTTTGCGGAGCTGTAGTTCAAGATACAAGTTTTACCTGTTTTATAATTAATCCTCCTTTAGAACACACCTGATGCGACTACGCAAAGCATCAGTGAGAAGGAAGTCACTTTATTTCAATGTAGCATATAAATATTTGAGTTTCCATTTCCTTTCGTGATTTAAAGTTTGTAGGAGTTGAACTCCAATGTAAAATGAAAACCAAATAAGAAATAAAGACAGATTGAATTAGCCTAAAGAAAAGTGTTTTCTTTACCAAATTACCACCACAACCTCCGTGGCCCGGCTGGAAATTTGTTTTCTTCCTCTGTTTTTCATGTTTAATGGCGACTGCGCTTAATAAAACAATGTCCTTACCAGACATAAAGACGACGTATTTGTTACAAAAGACTAAAACCATGTGCATCCATGGTCTCTAACAAAGTCTCAAGAAACAATAAAATATAAAATATAATATAATAATAGATGGATTTCTCTAAACTCAGTTCTGAGTCCAAGCGGGTCGAGCCCAAGCTTGCGGCCCTTTATATATATATATATAAAATATCGTCTCATTTAGTAAAATATGTCCATAGTCTAGTGGGAATTGGTTCCCTTTTCTTCCTTCAGCTCACGAGTTTAAATATTAGCTATGGTAAAACCTTTTTTAATAAATCCAACTAGTCATTTTTTTAATTTGGATTTGTGGCCTTCAAAATGTCAGAGCCGGTGAATCTCTCAACTTTTGAGAAACTCATCTATTATTATACTATTAAAAGAGAAATTGTTTCAAACAGCCTCATTTTCAGTTTTCAATTCAATAATAGCACCAAAAATGTTATAGATCATTAATAGCATTTAGAGCATAAGTGAAACCAAAAATGTTATAGATCATTAATAGCATTTAGAGCATAAGTGAAAGACGATTCTAACCTTTCATAAAAATAATCTATCAATTTAGAAAAAAAACAGAGTTTATCTTCCTCAACAAAGGAGAGAGACGACAGAGATCTGGAGATCGACGACGGAGATGAATACGACGGAGGAGATCATAGACGAAGACAGAGATTGAAGATCGAATACGATGATGATCTCATTCAGCATGTTGAAGCTTCAATTTGCGCAATTTTGTTACCCAAGTTTCTGTTGGAGTTCATAGTTCCAATCGAAGCATTAGTTTGCGATTTTGATTTCGAAGCTTTTGTTTCTCGAGATCTCATTCACCATGCTGAAGCTTCAATTTTTGATTTCGTTACCCAAGCTTCTGTTGGGCTTCATAGTTTCAAATCTTTAGTTTTCGATTCCGATCTGGTAGCTTCGGTTCACTATTACAAATCTCAAAACTTTTGTTTGTGATTTGGATTTTGAAACTTCTGCTTTCAATTATTTCTCAAAGCATGTAATTATGATCATGCAAACTTTGAACACTAGATAAAAAGAGAATGGATGAATGATCATTTCTAAAACGTGATCATGCCAAATTACAAAACAATCTTTTAGAGCCTTGATTTCTGAATTGGAGATGGCGAATGGTGGGAGCTTGTCGCTAAAGTAGTTGTTGATCTCAACTCAAACTCTCTAAATTACGTGTGTGTAGCTTCAATTCTGATCTCAAAGCATTCATGATCATGTCAATTTAAATAACTAGACAAAAGGAGTTATGAGCAAAAAACTCCTTTATTCAAATTGTTTTGTACTTTTATTCAAGTTTTTGCTCGTATAGGAGAATGATGGTGGTGAAAGACGACGCCAACAAAGGGAATAATTAGGCTTTACTCTGACTTATCTACATGAACTTGTTTAGTACTTGATTCAGGTTTGGCCGAATCTAGTCTTTGAACTAGATTAGAAGTTATACACTTTTTGGTTTTGGTTTCAGCACGCTTTGCATATAACTAAAACCTGCATATTAGATTTTCGTCAGACTAATTATTCAACATGTCAGATGTGTTCCTCTTCTTGAGATTTATCCCTAGTATACATTGAAAGTGCTCACGACTTGCTGTATGTTCTGTTAATACAGCATCATTCTTTTGTAATCTGATAGTTTCTTTCTGTTATTTTTTATTCCTTTAGGAATTAAAGTGTTCTAAATTTACAAATCTCTTCCTAAATATTAGTAAATCATTTCTAAAGGTTTAGTAATTCTTTCCTATATCATGAGATTTTTCTTAAATGATTGGTAAACCATTTAAAATATTGTAGAATCACATTTGTAAATGTTTTAAACTCAAACCATCTTTTAGAAGAATACTAAGTGAAACAAAAACAAGATCTTTAAACAAATTATGAAGGTTTCTTACAAATTTAGGAGAGGGTTCCTATATTTGGAAGGTTTGGAAGGCCTTCCTAAATTTGTAAAAATCTTTCAAAATATCAACTTGATGTAATCGGATATCTACTTGAGACTTCTGGAACTGAGGTAGTAGCGAGACTTGACCAATTATTTGACATTTCTGTGTTGTTTGAAATTTTGAATTCTAGTATGTCTTTGTGAGCAGATAAGTGGACTACTAAAATACTTGAGTATGGTTTCAAGCTTGACGGCAGAAAGAGATGGGAACTCAGAAAAGCTGCTCTGGATATAAAATTCTTGGTAGGACATCAAATTTACGAGCTTTTGCGAAGTTATAGTGAATTCTTTTCATAATATGCCATGAACGAATTGCAGCGATTAATGCACAATTTTACATATTCTCATACTCTATTCAGATGGAGATCTTTGATATTTGAATCATTAATGGATGAAATGAAAAAAAAATAAGAAGAAAAGAAAGAAACATATTTTGTAGTTTGTCGTAAGTTGTAATGTTTGTAATTTTTCATAGTGTTGTTTTAGCTTTCGCATATCTAAATTAATTTGAGGGAATTGACTAATGTTGTAGTTTGACAAGGAAAAAAAAAAAAAAACTATGAAGTCGTCTTACACATTTATGAAGCATTTTCTAAAATATATAAATTAGAATTTTTAGTCTATTAATACAACAACTCAAACATCAAAACACAATGTGACAATAATTGTTTTCTGTTTAGTTTAAAATGAACACAATGTGACAATAATCATTTTATGTTTAGTTTATAATCATTTCTGTTTAGTTTAAAATAAATTTAGGAAGCCGTTTTACACATTTTGGAAGGTCTTCATAAAGCGTATAAGAAATAATTTTTCTGCATATATTTATATAAAAGCTCAAACTTGTGAGCTGTCCTACACATTTAAGAAGAATTTCATAAAACATATAAATGATAACTTTTGTATCCATTTATAAAACAACTCAAATTTTGTCAGATATGTCAACACAATATGAAAACTAAAAATCGTTTTATGTTCTTACTTGAATGTTTAGTAACTTTTTAAATGGTCAAATAATTTATTTTAAAACGTGTATTGAAAACTTTTGTGTCTGTTTATACATTCACTCAAATTTAGGATGTCATCATACACATTTAGGAAGACCTTCCGTTAAACATTTAAAATATTTTTTTAAGAGTTTATGAATGTATTCTATTAGTCAATGACAATCTTGTAAAATTCTAAGAAGTTTAAGAAGCTTTCATAATAATTTAGAAAGGTTTCTAACATTTTAGCAAATCTTCCTAAAAGTTTAGGTAGTCTTTCTAAACGTTTAGGAAGACTTTCCTAATATTTGATGAGAAATGTTTTGAAGGAAATTTGAATGCTTTCTAAAATTTTAGGAAATTAGAAAGGCTTTCTTAACACGTATAAATACAAACTTTTGTGTACCATTTAGATACAACTCAAATTTAGGAAGTCGTTATACACATTTAGGAAGGATTTCCTAACATGTATAAATGCAAACTTTTGTGTTCCATTTAGATACAATTCAAATTTATGAAGACGTTATACACATTTATGAAGGCTTTCTTAACACGTATAAATGCAAACTTTTGTGTACAATTTAGATACAATTCGAATTTAGAAAGCCGTTAAATACATTTAGGAAGTATTTCCTAGCACATATAAATGCAAACTTTTGTGTACCATTTAGATATAATTCAAATTTAGAAAGGCGTTATACACATTTAGAAATTATTTCCCAACACGTATAAATGAAACTTTTGTGTACCATTTAGATATAATTCAAATTTATGAAGATGTTATACACATTTAGGAAGTATTTCCTAGCACATATAAATGCAAACTTTTGTGTTACATTTAAACACAAGTTACACAACTCAAATTTATGAAGCAATCATACACATTTAGGAAGACTTTTATTGTCTCGGAACAATGTCTTAAATTACATTTCTTTTTGCATCTGGTTCAAATTTGGAAATCCTTTTGAAGTCGAATTGTTGTTACTGATTGTGATCTTCTTCCTTTGAATGCTTATTTCAGAAGACTAATCAATCATGTTCTTCCTATACAAACATGTATCGTTTTTTTTTCTTGTAAATAACAATGTCTACAACAAAATAATAAAAAAAAAAAAAAAAATAAAAACTCTTTGAGATCGATAATAATATCTATAAAGTCAGGAAAACATTCCTGAAACTTTAACAAAATGATCGTAAAATGCAATTATATGAAATTCCTTGATTTGACTCATTTCTTATTTGTTGTCGCAAGGAAGACATTGAGATCTTGAAAGGAAATGAATATTCCATATGTCTTCACCTGTAAAAAATGCATGATAAACATATGTTAAAAGAAACTAGAGATTGCTAAACAAAAAAATAATCATAAAATAATAGAGAGGGTGGGGACATTACAACTTTGAAGTTCTCTAAACGATTCAGGAAGACTTTTCTAAATTATTCAGAATCCGTCCTGAAAATTAGAAAGACCTTCCCAATTAAACATTCAGGAAGTTTTCTTCCTAAAACATCCTAATAAAAAATTAATCACAATTACCATCAAGTGTGGGACATTCAAACATATGTTAAAAAAAACTACAAATTGTTAAAAAAAAAGGATCATGAAATATTAGAGAGGATGCGAGACATTCGAACTTTGAAGTTCTCTAAACGATTTAGGAAGACTTTCCTAAACAATTAAGAATCCGTCTTAAAAACTAGAAAGGCCTTCCCAACTAAAAAATTAGGAAGTCTTCTTAATGTTTTAGGAAGGTTTTCATAAAACATCCTAATAAAAGAATAATCACACTTACACTCAAGTGTGAGACATTCAAATCCATTACTAATTCATGAAGAGAATGAATATGCGGTCATAGTGAATAAGTGAATTCATGTGATCCAAATAAACAACAAAAACATCTAGAAATCACATATTCCACATTAAATATAATCTAACAAAAAACAACAGATAAAGGCAGCTCAAAAATCATAATCATGTCCATATATTTCGGGTTTTACATTGAACTTAACAAACAAATACGAGAAGAATTCTGAGAATGAGTCTGATCAGCATCACTGAGTCATATCCCATATTATCATGGTAAGCATCTCTGGCGAATAGTTGTATTAACCATTTATATGAACCTAATTTACCTAATATGAATCATTTATATGAACCTAATTTACCTAATATGAAACATAAAAAAAATGAAAATGACTGAGACAATGCTCTTAGTCATTACAAAGTAGTAATTTACTTTGAATACAAACAACTATTTAAGAAACAATAAAGAAAGCAACTAACCTCGAATTTCATAAACTGAACTGATAAAAGAACGATAGCTTTACCTTTCTCAAATATTGCTAATAAATAAAAAGTTGCACAATGGACAACATGATAGGCATTTTTCTTATACTAGAAACCAAAACAGAACGAGAACCTAGGAATTATGCAGAAACAGAGCATCTCAGCACGAAATCATTACGCAGTAAGCACGCCACTAAACAAATCGACGACATAATCATAATAAGAAATCTAAACAACACATGGAGCTGTTCGGGTACTCGGAAGAATCCAAAAGGAAAAATAGCATACGAAATTGATGAAAACGAAAAACATAAAACAGAAGGGCCCAATGACAATAGAATCCTCTCTCACTAGGATCATTGGAGGCTCAACGGATACGACATGCTGTTACAGATCTGATAACATGCCAGTCGCCAGAAAGAACAATTGGGCCATTATGAATCCTAAAATAAAAAAAAATCTTAGAATCATCATACCTTGACTGTCTTAATTCCGCTGTTGTTCTTTTTCGTCACTACTGTTGTTCGCCGGAGATATCAGAGACGTCGATGTCGTTGGAGATTTGTGGCCGTCGGTGAAACAAGGGTTTTTAATGCAAGTCGTGAAATGTGTTTTCAATAAAATGTTCTAATTTTATAAGAGAGGGCATAGTTGTCTTTTGCCCTTTAATGAATGCTATTTTAGATTAAAAATCAGCGTGTGGGCTATAGTTGATCTATAAACTTGTTTTTGTGCCATATAAGAGAATTGCCCTAAAAACTATCTGTATTTAATATAATACAATTATTTATTATTTAATGGTTGTTAGAGACTCCCTTAAAATCCATGGATGCAAATGCTCTAAAAATAATAATAAAAAGTTATAAATTATGATGACTTTGACGAGAAACGAAACAAAGGAGAGGTTTGGAGAAATTCAATGGGTATGGATAGTGTGAGTTGAATTTGTGTTTGCTTGAAATCAACCCTTCTATTTTTTCCTTCTATAATAATTATTAGTTTCAATAATTGTTGTTGTTCGTTACAAGAGATTTTAAGAACCTCGGACAGTAGTGAAACAAAGACCATTGTGTATTGACTTCTTTGCTAAACAATCAGCACAAAAATTCGCTTCTCTAGGTTGAAAGATGAGTCGCGCCATGGAGAACATTTGTTGCCAATTCTAAATCAGTGTTCCACAACAACAAAATTGAGGTAAACATATGTTTAGGGTTTTGTAATTTTAGTGTAGAATTGCCAATTGGTAGGTTTAATCTTGATTTTTTGTTTTGATTTCGTATAGGATCCATGAGACATTAGTACACTTTTAGGTGTTAATATCTAATATTTTCATGATTTGATAGTAGAGTTCTTCATCTCTTCCAAATATTCGCGTAAATGTTTTTGACTTGGTTTTAAGTGTTACAGACGCAACTTTCAGTTGCTACTACGTACTATGGTGGAAAGTGGAAAAAGTTGATAGAAAACTCATTTATAATGGCATAGTATGGTACCTATACTTGACCGTCACATGCATTGTTTACGATGTTGATGGATAGTTCTAGGCCGAGTTTATATGAACATAAGTTTTGGTATAAGCTGCCGTTTGAAGATCTAAGTGAGCGAAAGGAATTGTGTAACAGTGATCTAAATTTTGAGAAGATGTGTGATGCGGCTATTTAGACCAAAGCAGTTGAGGTGTTTATGGTTCTTGGTGGATTTGATTTTAATGATCGTGTTGCTGATGCTACTGACGGAGATGGTGATTCCCATCAAGAATCAAGGGACAATGGAGAAATTATGATGGTAATGATGTTGCAGAAGATGATGGCTATACTGATCAATTTTCAGAAGAAGTGTGAGTTGAAAGCATTGTATGAAAAGCTGGATGATAACTATTTTCGTACACCTACCTGTTCAGATTGTGAAACAAAGGAATATGTAAAATGTAATAAAAGTTGTGGTGAACTAAGATTAAGACAAGAGTTTTATAGTTTAGAGGAGTACAAAGAAGTTGTGGTAGATTATGTGGGTTGAGTAAAGGTGATTGGGTAATAGAGACTTAGCTATCATCGCTTACATATTCTACTTCATTGAGAAAGTGTATTTTACTAAAGGTTGTTTTTCTAAAAGAATGTCGGTTGGGCATAATAGATGTATTTTCCATGGTGAGTGTGAGGAGACCAGAAACCACTATAGAATACCAAAATTCTTATTTATCCTTTGAAAAAATAAACCATGAGTTGCCTTATCATTTGAAGCTAGGAATATGAAGAAAGGATTGAGGTATTCTGCTACATAACCGAGGCAATATTTTCTTTTATGGAGCCTCAAGATACTTCGAGCATTATAACCTCGTGAAGTTTTTCTTTTATATTCTTCTTTCTTAATTTAGTTGGATTTTTGGTGTGGAGTATCCGTAGGTGGCAACCACATAGCATACTTTCCATACTAGTTTAAGCGTATAGTTGGAAAAAACTCATTAACCTAGTTTTCTCTTATCTTAGGAAGATAAGAGATTACCAATTTTACAAATACGTAGTAGGTACAACCACATAGAAGGAGAAGCTTTTATTATATGAACACTCAAAGGATTATAATGGCTTGAATTTAACTCTCACCAAGCCTAAGGAATACTACATGGTATATTCTTTTTGATATTCTTCAACTTATTCAATGCACATCATAATATGTAGACTGGTCTTATTCACTCAACACACTTATTCAACACACCTACACAAACTTATTCAACACACTTAATAATATATTATTTATAAAATGTGTAAATATATGATTAAATTTGAATTCAATAATACCAATTGATTCAAGCGCGAAGTTTAATATCATATTCAGCGAGGATATAAACTAGAGGTCGATGCATCGTTAGTAGACACTGGAACATACTTGCTTGTGGTAGACTGATCTGAATCAAGCGGGTCCTTTTTAGATATAGTTTGAATGAAAAACCCTGGTTTTCTAGGCACTGGTAAAATCATAGTATTACTAGTGAGCATCACCAAGATGATTGACAACGCCGGACGGTCTACAGGATCTTCTTGAACACATAAAAGACCGATATGGATGCATCGAACTACTTCACTCTTCGAGCAATTAACTACAATAATTGGATCCACCAGGTCTAACGCTGTTGCGTTACTCCAAAGCCTCCAAGCCTAGAATATCAATCAATCAATCATTAATCAGTTTTGCAACCATTGATTAAGTATAAAACTTGATTGCCTTTCAACTTACATATGTGACCAAGTCTGGTGAACCATCCGTCTCGGTAAAACTGTTATTCTTCCTACCACTTATAATCTCAAGAACTAACACTCCGAAGCTATAGACATCAGCCTTCATTGAGAGCTGGCCACGCATCGCATATTCGGGAGCCATGTAACCGCTGGAATCCACAACAAAACTTTAGTATGTTGGCAAGATAATGTTCAACAAAATTCAACTTGTGAGAAGTTAATTAAGGGGGAAACTTACAAGGTACCAACTATTCTGGTTGTGTTCTCTTGGGTTTGGTCCAATCCAAAGATCCTAGCCATTCCAAAATCTGAAATTTTAGCATTCATATCCGCATCCAAGAGAACATTGCTCGCTTTGAGGTCACGGTGTATGATTGTGAGCCGTGAATCTTGATGAAGATATAGAATCCCCCGAGAAATTCCTCCAATGATCTTGTGTCGTCGAGTCCAGTCCAGCTGACATCGCTTTGCCGGGTCTTCACACATCAATGAATTACAGATAAATTTAAAGATCTGCAACCTCAAATTTCAAGAAAGGCTAAAGAATCATTGAAACAAAACAATAAATGCAACTGACCAAAGAGGAAGTAATCGAGGCTTTTGTTGGGAACATACTCGTAGACCAATATCCTTTCTTGTCCTTCTAGAGAAAATCCGAGAAGCCTAGCCAGATTTCTGTGCTGAAGCTTTGCAACAACAACAACCTCGTTCTTGAACTCTGTGTCACCTTGTTGTGATGACTTTGATAGTCTTTTCACCGCAACTTCAGTCCCATTCGCAAATGTACCCTATCCATTTTCACTAGCATCATCTCGTTATCCAAATATGTTGACAAAAAAATTCAATAACAAGTACACAACTTCTCGCGTACTTAAAGAATTAATACCTTGTAGACCTCACCAAATCCACCTCGACCAATCTTATTATTCTCTGAAAAATCATTTGTTGCAGCTTGAATTATTCTATAATCAAGTTGCAGCGAGTCTATGGTTGTTATATCATCCCCTGTTGCACAATAAAAGTCTTAGTAATCTGCAAAAAGGTGCTGTTTAATGACATTAGTAAATCCCCAAAAAAGATTGTTAATCAATTGATATTTACCATCAAATGTATGTGATCTGTCATAAGTCTTCTTTGCCCTCTTTGCAAGGACACAATAACCAGCTATGAAAAGCAGAAAAGCCACTATAACAGGCACAACAATTGCTACAACTAACAAAGATGAATTCCCACCTTTCTCTGCATTTGAAAAGGAATTTGCTTAAGAACGGATAGTAGCAGTTGAATAACAAAATCGAAATTCTGTCAAAAGGCTGAAACTTTCTATTTTGGCATGGGTAATTTAGAGGTATCAAGGCAAACAACAGACGAGGTAGACAAAGAAAAAAATCTGAAATTCTGCCAAAAGGACGATTTGGTTTTTGAAATATCATATTTAGGATTTGAAATTTGAAATATAAACTGTTTTTATTTATTTTTTTCTAAAAACTACACTTATTTATATGTAATAAAATCTTTTGGACCTGATTGAAATTAGAAATTACATATTCTAATAAATAAAAATAAAAATTTGAAATTATTAATATTATAATTAAGATATATTACTTATTTAGTACTTTTAAATTTATTATTGGATAAATCTGTTGAAATATTTGAAAATTGATCTTTAAGAAAAAAAAATCAGCTTTGTCAGTCTTATATAAACAAAATCTGCGTAAAACATTTTTATCATACTTGTGGTGTAAGGAATTGGAGAAGAAGAGGTTTAGTATTTAATTAGTTTTAATTTTATTTTATTTTTGATTAAACATAATAAAATATACTTTAATAGAATATTATTTAGATAAGTATAAAATTAGAAATTTACAATTAAAAATAAAAACTAATTAGATATCAATGAATAAGTGTAGTTTTCAAAATCTTAATTAGGTTAATCTAAATATTTATATTATTATAAAATCATAATTAGGTTAATTTAGTCATTTAATTTATAAAAATTATAGCTTTCAAAAATATTATAAATGGTGTAATTTTCAAAATATTGTTTCTTTTAGTGATAATAAATACGATATTTTGTGAATTATCAGTAAAAGACGCAATATTGAAGATATTAAATAGGATATTTTGTGAATTATCATTAAAATTAAAAGAAAGAGAAAATTTAGAAGACTATCTTGTGAATTATCACCATTTACAATTTTTACTGGGGTCAATACGCAAATTTTACAAAATTCCACTAAATTTTCTTTTCAAAATACAAGTAATTATTTTGTTGTCAAAAAAAAAAATACAAGTACTTATTTATTTTACAAAAATTCATAGGGGTCAAATAAATCCCCAAAAACAACAGCAATCGAGAAGCTATTCCAGCTGGTGGTACGACATGAAAATATCCATTACATGAACATGTCAACAGATTTTAATTGTTTTTTGTTCACTTTACGAGAAACAATTTGTTTTCTTTTCTGAACAAACTTTTACTTTCAATAAAATAAGAAAACTGCAGTGATTAAAAAAGGTATTAAAAAAACTAGAAGTTTAAAACAAATAAAAAACATCAAATTCTAAAGTCACGTGTCCTCGTCCTCATGTTTATATGTTTATTTTTATTTTTATTAATAATTATAATATAGATATTGAAATTATTATAAATTTTTAATTAGGTTAATTTAGTTTTTTTCACTTATAAATAAGTGTAATTTTCAAAAATAAATAAAATGGTATAGTATTAAAAATAATATATTTGGAATATATTCTTCTAAATTTTCTCTTTCTTTTAAAAATATTTTTCCAAATCACCTATTTTCATCTTGGTATTGTTAATTTGGAGAAGTTAAAGATGAATAAAAGAGTCAGACCAAAAAAAGAAAAAATCAGACCAAAAAAAAAAGATGAATAAAAGAGGACAAGAGAGGGCTCTGACCAGGTCGGGGAGGGGGAGGAGTAGAAACCGCCGGCGGCGGTGATGGTGGTGATTGAAGCGGGCTAACGGTGGATTTATAAAACGGGTAAAGCTCGTATCTTGAATTACAGCTCGGCAAAAGAACTCTTGCCCCAAAGTTGTCAGTGGGTAACTGATTGATGGACGTTACCAGACAACGCGAACAGTCTTGTGTCGTCAGATCAGGAGTGCACTGAACAAGTCCGTACACAGTCTGCGACTCAGTAAAATTGGCTTCTCTCACATCGAATTTTCTGGAACTAGCCGCGGCACCCCTGGCGGCTTGGTTCAACATGGAGAAAACCAATTCTCTGAACCGGGCTACTTGGTAAAGTGGAATACTATTTTGGCTAGACATGATATGTCGTTCTTCGGTCCTAAGGGTCGAGAGAATATCCCGGTTTGAGTATCTGAGCATACAGTCGTCGTAATAAAGTACGGCCTCTCTCCGACTAGGACACGAAGTTACGGATTGGCTTATGGAATTGGCGACGCAGTCACGGCAAACTTGTGCGGAGGCACGTCCGCGGCAAAGGAAAAGTCCGGTGACCCTGTCGGTGCCTTGACCCGCCGTGGCGTTTTGGAATCCGGTGGAGTATGAAGTGTTGGGGGAAGAGAGGGAAGACAAAAGGGTTGTGAGATTGGTGGAGTAAGTGCTGTTCCTTGAATATGTTGTCGTATTTGCACAAATAGAGAGCAAGAGCGGAAGATTCTGAGCAGAAGCTCTAAATCTAGTAAGGTATGAGAAAAGGAAAAGGAAAAGGAAGATGAAAGAGGCGCAAGAAGGCATCGTTACGTTCGACTTCCCCGACTTGGGTTTCTCACATCATGGAGTTTTTATTTATATAATGAATATATTTTTCTTCCAGACAGACGACGACGATAAGTCAGTCAATCATAGCCAAAGTAAACGGTCTTTTGATTTTAATGTCATTTTTTTTTCGACGTCATTTTTGTTAATCAACAAAAATAAAATTGTTGACCTGCAAATCCTCTACTACGCTGATAAAATCCAAAGGTCCAACGATGTAAATTTTTTTACCGAAGTGGAAGACCTCTGATCGAAGTTAAGCTACTAAACTCGTTCAGTCCGAAGCTCGAAGATAATAAAAGTTAAAACCTACAAGAATCTCCAATGACGAACTGAGAAATAGCTGAATCGATTGGAATAAATGCAATTATTACCAAATCAAAAGTAGCAAATGGAGTAGACATGGTTTCGAGAGATATAGAACAAGAGAAAGAACAAGGATCATGGGAGATCTTATTCAGAACTTCACACAACACACTTTCTAAGCAAGAACATAATTTCTTACATTTAGTACAATATTCTTTCTATTTTCATATTTCACCTCATTTTTTTGTTCTTTCTCTTGTAAACACTCAGAATCTTTAATACTACAGCCATTTGCTTCCATTTTCTGGTTATTCGCTCATCAAACTAGGTTGAATTCAATTCGGCACATTCTTTGAGCTTAGTTTCCTAAAAATTGCTCGATATAGTCCTTAACATCTTTGTTATCAGAAGATGACTCAAACCCTTCAAATTATTTCTATTTACAAATTTTGACCGCTGTAGTTTCTGTTACAACAATTTGGCGCTAGAAGAAGGGGGTGTTGGCAAGTCTAACATCATCACAAAGATGTCAATGGCCGCTCAATGTTTCTATCAATCCAAAGGATCAGCTCACGCTCTAAAAAATGGGTAAGAAGAGAATAGGATGAAAATGCATACTGCGACGCTCATGAAAGGAACGTCCATATCACAAAAGATTGATGGAAATTGAGGAACATCCTCATTGAGATGTACTTCGCTGGTAAGTTTGGAGACCTAGTCCCACCGTCGATTCAATACCGAACGTCTCGGTCGAGATTTGTGAACTTTATTCAAAAAATAAAGGGAAAGATTCAGAAAAGCAGTTAACGCGTTGACATGTTTCTTCGAACAACCCCTAGTTTGGATTATTTTTTGATGAAAAACGATGCCCGTGGTCTCAATAGACCACACAGTGATACTCTTGTTGTAACCATTGGTATCAGCGGTTACGAGATCAATAAAATCTTGATTGATACATGATGTACGGTGAATGTAAACTTCATTGGAACCCTAGAACGAATTAACATCTCAAACTTCAAGGGAATCCCCAAAAGACTCTTTGGCTTAGCCATAAATTCTATCGTCGCGATGAGATCAATATTTTTGCCTGTAACAATCCACGACGTAACAAAAAACCATGCAGTTTGTTGTGGTAGAAGGGCAATCAGTATACAATGTAATATTTGGAACCCCATGGATTCTTATTATGAAAGTTGTACCTTGTCCTATCATCAATGTGTCAAAATCTCATTTTTGGTTGAACGATTATATTGAAAGGAAGCCACAAATTGGCAAGATCGTGCTACATGGCTTGCCATAAGCTTAGAACTAAGAGTAAGCCCGTAAGCATGGTAAACCCGGATACTACAGACTTCGTCATCACGGACCCACCAGTCCGAGATGAGACAGACCTAGTTCCGATCGATGAGCTTGAAGCAGACAAGTGTGTTCACATCGGGGCAATGTTAGAACTTAGAAGAACCCATTAGAGGGGAATTGATTAACCTTCTAAGGGAAACAAAAATACTTTCGCATGGACGACACAGGATATGTCGGGCATCCCAATTGAAACGATTTCTCACGAACTCAACAAGTGCGAGATAAGACAGACCTAGTTCCGATCGACGAGCTTGAACCAGACAAGTGTGTTCACATCAGGGCAATGTTAGAAGAACCCATTAGAGGGGAATTGATTAACCTTCTAAGGGAAAACAAACTCAATGTAGATGACTCGTTCAAACCAATAAAACAAAAAGAAGAAACTAGAGCCAGAAAGGTCAACAGCCGTCAATGATGAAGTGGAACGACTTATGAAGAACGTGTGGTGATGATTGAGCTAAGGCTCCGGGAAAGAGTCGTTCAAATCATTTCCGCAGCCGTCAAACACAAGCAAACCCTAAGTGATGCCAAAAAGGAGTTGAAGACCTATAAATACTTAGATTATAAGGATTTATTTCATAAGTTTTCGTGTGTGCTCAATAACACTTCACGGCCGCAAATCTCTTTTTCATGTTTTCTTTCTTTGTTCTTCAAGGGAGATAGATACATCTCTTGAACGCTTTTCTTTCATCGATTTATACAAGTTATGCATCATGAACTTCGATTTCTTCTTCTCTTTCTATGTCTGAGTAGTTAATTTCTGTTGGACTATCTTTAAGGGGATTTATGGGGAATTTCATTAACTATTATTAAACTGGCTCCATCGATTTCTGATAACATGCATATTTTACCCATTTTTACTATCATAAGTGAGTGTTTTAATAAGCATTTCACTAAGGTTTTAATGCATAAACACTAGATTTCGAGTATTTGATTGTTCAAGACTCTTTCTAGGTAATCTTAGCAAAAGACGCATATTTTGGAGCAAAATAGACATATCCGGAAACAGTGCTCGAGGACATAAGTTGAACATCAGACGAAGGCCTTCCCACCACAAGATCAAGTTCATATTTGGAGACAAGGTAGCCTTATCAACTGTTTTTTACCTCGAAGTGGTTTGAGAACAATCCCACGGTTGGATCTCAAGTTATGGAAGAAGCAAGAAGGTCCGTCAAGAACTCGGAAGACCAAGCTGGCCGCGCCACGGCCTGACCAGACGACAGTGGCCGCGCCACGGCCAGTCGCTCGGCCGGCCAGCCACTTGACGATTCTCGAGCCCATTTGAAACCCAACTTAAATCCGCAACCTTCTTATGCAAGCCAAGACCTAATTGATGACCAATGGGACTTGAAGACCTATATATACTCGATGTTTAGGTTTTTTTCTAGAGAGTTCGAAGTTCTCTTTTCACAGTTTCATTGTTTTGGTTCCGATGGCCACATATCTCTTTCTCTCTCGATCTCCATATTTGTTCTTCGAGGGAGATCAATTTCTGCTGAAACCTTTGCTACTTCTTATTGATTTATACAAGCATGCATTCATCTATTACGTTTTCTACTCCTTCCTTCATGTCTGAGTAGTTTATTTTCGTTTGGTGTTCTTTAAGGGGATGTATGGGGAATTTCATTAACTGTTTTTAAACCAATCGTTTAGGCTGAAGATTAGGGTTTTCTTTCTTACCAAACTTGTTCTTATTGCATGAGTCTAGCGTCATGAACTAGATATCTGATTTTAGGATTTTCGAAAGCCACAATCGTGCTGAATTTCAGATCCGAACCTAGTTGGGTGGAGCGCAGTATTTATGGGATTCTTATGCATAGCTAGGAAGCTGTCGTGAATGCTTATTGTCCCGATCATTATTGCGTGTTTGCCTAGGACACCTGATACGATAGTTTACATGTGAAGTTTGCATTCATAGATCGACCTTGCTTGTTAGAGTTAGGTCGTTAAAACTAGTGAATCAGTTTAGGGAAAATCGCCTAGCCTCGTTTGTCTAAACTTTTGTGAGTTTGATTTCTAGTTAGAACCCCATATATTTCTCGAGAAGTTCCCCAACGTGTTTCCCTCATCTGCTTTACAACTCGAGATTTATGCACTTCAATATTTACTTTTTCTGCACCGCTCACCTGATTTACTTTTTACAAGCACTTAAGTTGATTTTCCTTTTCCCGTTGGTTATAGGATTGATTGACAACCTCTTCTATATAAGACGTGAATCCGTTTTCTTTCTTTTCTGCAAAAATCGTGACACTTACCCCAAAACCCCAATTTCTTGCGTCTTTGGTTGTCCTGATTCTCTGTTTTGCAGTTGACCTCCTCCCTGTAGATCGATACCCTAAGTACTACAACACACGCTGTGCACTTGCAGCTTAGGGTCCTACAAATTTAAAGCTCGACGAGTCCCCAAATAAATCCTCCAATCTCGGACGATTATTTAGACCCCATAAATTTCTTAGGCCATATTCTCGGGCTTTCTTTCGCCTGAGTTCGTTCTTATTTCATGAGCCTAGAGTCATCAACTAGGCTCTGAGTTTTGGATTGTTAAGAACCAATAACGTTTTAAATCATTCCACCGGACCCAATTTAGCCGAGCCTTCGCTTCATGAGATATTAACGCACATTCACGGACCAGATCTTCTATTGCGTGTTTGTTTGTGTCGTAGGAATACAAAAAATATCACTACGAAGTTCTCATAACATAGACGATCTATCTTCGAAAGAGGTTAGGTCATAAAACCAGTGATTTTAGTTTAGAGAAACTCGCCTAGTCTCGTTTGCCTGATTCGATGTTTGTTTGATTTCTAATTAGAATCACATAGATTTCCCAAGAAGATCACCAATGTGTTCCAACCCCTTCTTTTTAATCGAGATTTACGCACTTTCATACTTTACATTTTCTGCACTGCTTTACTTGATTTCTTTTTTGCAATTTACTTTCAGTCCTTAGTTAATTTTCCTTTTTCTCGTTCGCTATAAAGGTATGCGACAGCCCCTCTCTATAAACGTGATCCTACCCTCTTTATTTACTTGTAATCTGTGATACCAAAACTCCAAACCCCCTTCTTTGCGTCTTTGGTTGCTCTGACTTCTTTGTTTTGCAGCAGACAATCGCCGTGGTACACTTGCAGCTTAGGGTCTTATAAATTTAAAACTCGAGAAAGTTCCCAAGAAGCATCCCAATTTTGGATCGCCTATTTCTACCGATCAAGTATTTTTTGTGGCGTTGCCACCGGGTGCTGCATTCCGCTGTCCAAATCAAAGGTTAGAATCACAACTCAAAGACATCCCATTTCTCTTAAATTCTATATCACTTTCTATGATATTCAGGAACTTTCGTACTATGGAGAATGCAAGGATCGATCCTTGTATCCCTCCAAACTCATGCCCACCACCAGAACCTCTGCACTTTTCTCAGAGACCACCTCCGATGATGCTACCACACGCGAGCGTCTCGCACTCCAACCTCGAGAGGATTTGTACCACCAACGTTAGATGGAAACGAAAGTTCTCATCACCAAACGTCCCTCCTTTCTCGTCATGATCTGGAAATCACTCCTCCCCGTCTGCATCAAAAACATGAGAAAATCATGGAGCTGGTGAAAGTCATTACAGACCATGAAGCAAATTTCGATAAATTCTTCCATTCTCGGTAGACTCGATGCAAGCTGAGATGTCTCACAAGATACAAGACATCCTGAAGCAAGTCAAGATTCTCGAAGTAAATACTTTCAGAAATCTCAACAAGATGTCAAAGATAGAAGAAGAGCCAAGATGCCAAGATTACAACTTCACTCGAACCGAACAGAGAGTTCGGGGTTATGGCTACGAACTCGAAAAAACTAAAGAGGCCATTCGTGATGTTAGAGATTATCCGGAAAGATATATAGAAGAGGCGACAAAAGGACATCACGTGATCAAAAGCTACACAAATGATAACAGCAAAGAAATTGGAAGCATCGTCAAAGCATTGAAGGGAAACGATGACAGGTTCAAGAGATTCAACACCACTACAACATAGGTCATTGACCTTCATCGATACAAGAAGGCCCGAACGATCTGTGATCTGATCAGCCGAGAAGATCTCAAAGAATTCAACAAGGTAGTTAGTGATCTACCCCTTGAAACTACCTTTACTGTGGGATTATGTTAGATACTTGATATCTACGAACATTTAAGAGTGGGCAAGGAAGCTCGAAATCTGAGCAAGATTCGAGATCAAGGACAATTCCTTATCATGTGCTTCATCAAAGGGATCAAGATGAAAGATGCATTGTGTGATCCTGGTTCCACCGTCAGCATACTGCCTAGGGCACTAGCTTGTAAGTTGTAGATCAAGCACGCCTACTCAACAATAGTAAAGATCGGATTTGCTAATCAATCATCACCAAAGTGAGAGGCCTAACTTTTGACCTCCCGGACGTAATTGGTGATTGTACAATTCTGGTAGACTTCTATATAGCCAAAACTCGCCAAGAAGAAGTTGCACCTCTCATCTTCAGATGGCTATTTCGAGCTACTGCAGGGACCATCATGGATTGGCCCAATAGGCGTGTTTCATTCGCCAACATCGATGGGAAAAAGCTATCCCGCGACCCATTTTTCCATTAAGAAACATCTTCTTGAAAGGGATGAAGATGCAATCTCGGAAAAGTTTGAAGAATCTTCGACCAAAGATGGTGCACAAAAGGCAAAAAAACCTTGCTTAAAGTCGAGCTCACCCTCCAACTGAGCTCTCAAACCGCCAAAGTCTAGCTAAAAGACTCTAAACAAGAGTGATGGGGTAGGGTTTTACTACTCCAAGTTTTACCCCTAAGATAGCTGCAAGTGCACATCAATCACAGTAGTATATTAAGGGATCGAATCCAAAGAGATTGTTGTTTCGCGAAAGTTCTAGGATTTCTAACTTCTTTAAACCAAAAGGAAAGGTTGGGGATTTGTAAGTCACAGTTGCAGTATTGTTTTCAAGCAGCTAAAGAGAATTAAACGGTTGTAAATCAATAGGTAAAAGGTGTTGAGTTCAGGGGTGTTCTCCGGAGTTCATGGATCGGATATAACAAGCAATAGATTAGGTTTTAAACGACTTAATTGGTTAGGTTCTTAAGCTGAAACAGTCAACTATGATTACCCCCGCGCTCGCGGATCTAACCACCTACGTTTTCTTTGCTCTGCGGATATGAGTTATCATCCCACGTTGCAAATCAAACACGCAAACATAACTTTCACCTATTTATAAACACTCGCGGTGCAGTACGTCGATATGCCTAAGCATCCTACGGTGCGATCTGCTCGTTAACCTCTAGATCCAGACAATAGACCACACGTTCGTGTATCTAATAGTCATGGAATCAGTTGCTAATTGATCAGAAAAGAAAACATGCAATAAGAGCAAGACATAAACGAAGATACCTAATAGAAACTTTATCTCTATCAACCTAGCAAAATAGATCCATAATTAAACCCCTTTGAAAACCTCTTTTAAACCCAACTAGATGACTACTCATTCATGGGAACGAGAGACATTCTTCGAGATATGAAAATGTGCGAATTGTATTGAATAAGAAACGAGGTTAGAAAACTTCTCCAAAGAAAATCCAATTGAAGATATCTTCTTAAAGTATTCAAAAGCAAAGAACTAAGAACAATAGATGAAAAGCGAAGGAAAGAAAGGTGGCCGCTGCTTAAGAAATCTCTCTCGAGGTCTTCGTCTCCGGGTGCCGTCGATCTCTCTCTCTCCCTCTCTCTCTCTCTCTCTCTCTCTCTCTCTCTCTCTCTCTCTCTCTCTCTCTCTCTCTCTCTCTCTCTCTCTCTCTCCCCGACGGCGTGAAAAGTGTTTCGGAAAAGCTCTTGTGAAGAGTCACCTGTTTTGTGAAGCCCTAGGGGTCCTTTATATAGGCCTTCATGTCATCATAAGTGGGTTTTGCGTTTTAACCTCGGGAAATATCAAATAAGTGCAAACGGGCTCGGGATGGGCCGAAGTGCCCTGACCACTTGAGCGACCAGGCGTGGGCCGGCCATTTGTCTTCTGAACATTCCTGGCGCGGCCAGCTTTCTTCTGAGGATGTATCTGACGAACCTTCTTGCTTCCTTCATAACTTGAGATCCAACCGTGGGATTGCACTCAAATCACCTCGATGTGAAAGAAAGCTGAAAAGGCTATCTTGTCTCCAAATATGAGCTTGATCTTGTCGTGGGAAGGTCGTCGTTTGATGTTAATCTTATGCCTCGAACACTTGTCTTGGAAATTTCCGTTTTGCTCCAAAATGTATGTTTTTTGTCCAATTTCCCTGAAATGGCTCTTGAGATTAGGAAACGTGGAAATCACTTTAAAACCATTGAAAACCGGGTTAAAACATTTGTAAAAGATCTTGAAATGATAGGTTTTAGGAGTAAAATATGAGTGTTATCAACTCCCCCAGACTTAAACCTTTGTTTGTCCTCAAACAAAACGCAGATAAAAGCTCGGAAAGAGGTTTGAAAATATGGGAACTAGCGAAAACTCAATGACCGTCCTTATAAACCATAAGTCACCGAACATGCCTATTCAAGCTTAGTATAGAAAATTCTCACTATAGTTCCTTCAACACTAGTCCCTTAGAAACTTTCACTATCTAAATCTCAAGTTCCAGTCAACTAGCTCTCTAAGTAATATTAATATCAGCGTGGTCCTTGTCAAGGGATGTAAAGCTAGGTTCAACGAGGTTAGGTTCATAAAGGCCTTTACTGGTGAGGTTTAGAGTGTTTCGGGTTACCGTATAGATCTCCGGAAGGTGCGAGATATTATGCAAAACAACATGAGAAGGTGGAACTGTTGGGATCCAGGATTTCCAATCACTCTTCGCACGTACACATCCGCGAGTTCTCTTTGATATCGCCATACCCCCAGACTTGGTTTCTTGTTTCGGGTTAAAATTGGATGGCGTCTAAAACTTCTCACTATATTGACTAGACTCCGCCCCTTTGAATGTTCTGATTCTCTTAAGACTATTATGCATTTTCTACCCGTTTCTTTTTTCTCTATATATTTGTTTTCTTCCTTTTTTTGTGCAACTCTCCCTTTTTTTTACGGATAAGTACCATCATCATTCCAAGGAATTCAGGTCCTCTATCCGAGTTAATTTTTCTATATATATGATTTTTTTATTAAACGGGAAGACCCTTAGTATAGGGTCTTAAGGAGAACGAAAATATTACAATTCTTGATTTAGGTTGCTCTTAATGCTAGATTAGGCCGAATTTAGATGATGTTGATCTAGGTTGCATCTTGTTAGATCCTTCATTTAGGTTGCTCTTAATTCTAGATTAGCTTTTCGAAAAGTGGTTTAGACCTTACGTAATTTCATGCCTGAAAGGTGTTCGATGAAATGTTTGAACCAAATATTTTATGAGCTTTGCATATCCTAGCCAACGAGAGTTGATGTCTAGGGTGTTTAGTGAACTGGATTGAAGTTGTTTCTTAATTCTCATGGATTATTTTGATTACCAACGAGAGTTGATGTTAATTGGATAAATAGTGAAGTGATTAATACCACGAGAGTGGATTAGTCATAGATATGAATTTCATGTTCTAGGATGGTGCTTAATTTAATCTTTGAAATCATTTTTTGATTGTTATCTAGTTCTCATGATAGTTGAACCCATGATCCAATGCTTTTCATTTTGTTTTCCTTCTTGCATTTCTTACATTTCTTGATTAAACAAAAACTCATAAACAATTAGCTCTTGATTAGTTTGTGTCTTGTATCTATAGTGTTGCAATCTTTAGTCCATGTGGATTCGATCCCCAAATACTACAATGATATGAGTAGTTGGGGTTAATTGATATATTAGCATGTAAAAATCTTACTATCAATTTGGCGCCGTTGCCAGGGACTAAACGATTGCAATTAGAGTTTGGATTCAAATTAAGACTAGAGCCTTTTTATTCCTTTTTTGAGATTTATATGATTGGAGAAGGAACACTAGTTCCATTGCACTCTCATCTTTGAGTTTCATTTTGCCAAAAGTCAAGCTTTGTGACTATAAACTAGCACACTTGGGATAATCCTATGGCTATCCTTTATATATATTTCTTCCTCTTACTTTTTGTTCTTTTTGTTTAGTGCTTTCAGGGTCACAAGTGGATTTATAAGGTCCAACGAGGTTGGCAAATGCCAAGGAGCCACAACCAACTATTGAACCGACCTGGTGTATCAATCACGGCCAGAAAAATTGTAGGCCAAATAATGAGCTTAAACCAGACATTTATGTTCGGTATGACCGCCCATTGGTGCACCATGATATCCTCCCATTGGCATTTCCACCAAGAACCAATACGGAGGAGGACAATTCAAACCCAATCCTTAAAAGATTTTAAATCCTCCTCCTCTTCGCGTTTTTGAGGTATCTCCACCTCCCTTGTACATATTCCTTTTAGATTTTCGTTTTTGTATTTTGTCATGTTGATTGAGTTCTCCCTTAGACTTTTATTACATAAGGGACTGAGTAATTTAAGTTTGGGGGAGAGGTTGAGAGATTTGACATTGTGTTTTGTGAGTCTCATTTTTAACATGCATATTTGAGTATCATGCATTCATCTAAGGCATAGAAAAACCAACCATTTTGAAAATTTTGAAAATTTTCCAAAAAGAGAATCATTTAGATGTTGCATTTGCATTATAGGATTGAGTCTAGTTGCACTTCATGTAGGCTTGCACTCATATTTCATAGGGAGTAATGATGAGTTTTCCTTGTAAAATGCGAATTTTTGAGATGAAGTCATTGCCCACGTTCACAATTGTCTGATGCATTCGAGTGAGTTTGAAGTTAAGATAGCACCACACTTGGAATTCGTGTCTTGATGTTCATGTTTTGGTTGAAACTTGCTGTGAATTGATCTCATTCCTATCTATTAGAACCATTAATTTTGACTTGAATTATCATGCTTTGCTTTGAAAAGTTGAACTCATGGCTACCAATACACATACTTGAACTTTCTTAATCCTTCTACCACTCTTGCTAGTCCAAGTAGCTGATCTTCATCTTTGGGACAGTTATGAAAACCCCATCCTTCGCCGATACCTTCTTTCAAGCCTACAACTTTGTGTGTGATTGTGAGGCCTATTTTCGAAAATTTTGAATCACCTAGGCAAAAAGTGTTGAGTTTAGGCCGACAAGGAGAAGCTTTCATGTAGACACTAGCTTGCATTTTAAGCTAGTAATAGGCTAGGATGTTTGATGGGTTAGACTAGGAAGAAGTTCTTGTTTTAAAAAGTTTTAATCAATTAGAGAAGAAGAGGAAGAAAAGAATGTGATACAAGGAGATGGAAAGGGGAGACAAAATGATGAGATGGTGGCAACAAAGAAGGCTCTAAATTTAATCAACAACAAAGAAGGCCATACAACAAGAAGAAAATCCGGCCAGCAAGCATCCAAAAAGGTGACACAAAGAGACATCACATACAACAAGAAGAGCCATTAAAAAGAAGTCAAAAACCATTCTACACAAGGTGAAGAAGAACTCCCCAAGTTTAACAAGGAAGGTGAATCAATGTGAATGTTAGAAAGGCAACAAAGGCCTCTGGGAAAGGGTACCTTAAGTGGTTGATCTTTGGGTATAGTCTAGGATAGAAATCATTAGACAATTGGGTAGATGAAAGTCATCCTTGTATGCATCTATTGGTTTTTACTCTTAGCATTTTGCCATAGGCTGATTCTTTTCATTGAGAGCTCCCTACAGAACCTAAAACAAACCATTGCATTGATATCATTTTTATCTCAAGACCTTGTCCCTTAACCAAATGAGTTCTCTTGGCATTTCAAAGCATGATCCATGATTACAAATTGAATGAATGTTAAAGGAATGAAGGATATGAAAGCTTGTGTAGGCTAGACTTGAATTCAATTCATGTTTGTGATGAGTGTGGATAAAGTTTTTAAAGTATAGCAAACTCGACATGCATCCTAGAATTGTTAACTTGGACAATGACTTGATCTCTTTGGTTGGCATTTTTGGATTTGAGCTCCCACTTTCACACCTTTTATGAGCTTTGCATATCCTAGCCAATGAGATTTGATGTCTAGGGTGTTTAGTGAACTGGATTGAAGTTGTTTTTTTAATGCTCATGGATTATTTTGATTACCAACGAGAGTTGATGTTAATTGGATAATTAGTGAAGTGATTAGTACCACGAGAGTGGATTAGTCATAGATATGAATTTCATGTTCTAGGATTCAATCTTTGAAATCATTGCTTGATTGTTATCTAGTTCTCATGATAGTTGAACTCATGATCCAATGCTTTTCATTTATTTTCCTTCTTACATTTCTTACATTCTAGATTAAACAAAAACCCATAAAAAATTAGATCTTGATTAGTTTGTGTCTTGTATCACTAGTGTTGCAATCTTTAGTCCATGTGGATTCGATCCCCAAATACTACAGTGATATGAGTAGTTGGGTTAATTGATATATTAGCATGTAAAAATCCTACTATCACTCGGTTCTTGGATCTGTCGTTCGGGTGAGGTTCGACTCTGTGATACCAAAACAATGGAGTAAGAAAACTCATGATGCTCTCAACTCTCTTCTTCTTTCCTTCCTGAACTCTGAGGAACTTCTTCTCCATAAGAACATAGGCGAAAATGTACCCAAATTGACCTCAGTAGGTGCATCAAACTCGTCAGGCAAGGCCGCATATGTAATACGGTGAAATAACATGATCTCCTCATGCCTAAGTGCGCCAGACTCCTTCTTAGCAAACAACGTGTTGCTAAGTACCTTTGCGAAAACCCTAAGAATCGGGTTTCTGATCAAAACTTGATTAACCTGATTTGTAACATATGATCTCGAGGCTATTAAATCCGATACCTCGTCTTATTCTCCTTCATCCGGAAAGTAGGTCGCTTCCAGTGTTGGGTCAAAACCATAGATGCTGCACAAGTTTGTGATGGTAATTGCATAATGCTCTCCATGAGCCAAGTAATGTAGCACTCCATTCTGTGCCACTGGGTAATCATCGTCTTCAAAAACCAGAGCGCATGATGCCAAGAAATGTTTGTTCATGTTCACCAAATTCCGCGCTCGCTCATCCTCGCTCTACTTCTCCTCGGATTACGAGCTTATCCAAGTCTTTTTCATTCAACGTCTTTGTTCCTTCCATCTCAACATCGAGAAGACTGTTGTAGATCCTCGAGCAATATTTGTCCCATGATGTTACATCACGCCTGATGTAATCTCTGGATTGCTTGATCTCTGTGACTGAGTCGATGGATTTAACTTTCGGGAATGGCACTCCAAGTCCCTTGTTCGTGATAGTGACGTGTTTTGAGCTTGTTCTTCGTGCCATTTTCTTGAAATTCAAGGAATGTTTCCAAAATTAGCAATAATTCAATTCAACACGCAAATCAGATTATTTCGTGAAATAAAAACCTACAAGGTGGAATTAAACTTAATTGATAGCTAGACGATTATATTTTTCAAAAATTTCAACATTTATCCCTCATTTCTGAAGTTGGGGCAAACCACAAATTGTGAAAAATTCAGTTCAATAAAATAAAATTATTTCTAGCATGAATCTTATCACAGACTAACCCAACATCATTAATTCATCATCAGATCATCAATATAAATTATCAATATTCGAAAATCAAACTTTTAAACACATGTTCTTTACAAAAATTCAAAATTTTTACACAAAGTCCAAAAATTAAAATTCTCACAAGTTCTAAGCATTACCAAGCATGATTCTAGCATATAATAACTCCTTAAACAATCCACAATCCGTATCAAATTTCCCAATCAAATTGAGCAAGAACACACAACTCTTTTGTTTAAAATCATGAACCTGTAAAAAGTGAAAACAAAGAATTAAAATGAAAGGAAAACATTTAAAAGTTACCGACTAGCGAATTGCCTCCCATTCAACGCTTTTGTTTAAAGTCGTTTAGCTCGACGTTTATGACTTCTTCAAGTTACGGATTCAGCGATATGAGATACTGAATTTGCAGTCTTCTCATCCTTATTCTTCTCCTTCCTCTTCGGGTCAGGAGCTTTCTGGTCAACCATTCGCTTCTTCAAAAAATCTTCTTTCGAAGAAACATGGAAATCGCGTTCCGTAACACGTTTTTGTCAAACTGAGTTTTGACAAATATTTGAACATCATGAGGCTTTAAATCCTTACCAGGCTCTTTTCCAGTAAGGTCAGCTTGCTCATCGACATTCTCCACACCATTCTTGCCTTGCTTCTTTTTGTTCTTTTTGTTCTTTTTGTTCTTTGTTTTTTTGTACTAGATCTTGTGGAAGAATTCATCTTCTTGTTTCTCATCAAAGTATCCTCCAGAGCGTCTTATGAAGTTTGCATCAATAGCCTCATGACCAAGGTCAGCATTAGTAACAAATCAAAAATCCTTACCAGGCTTTTGATGGATTTCTTTGATTCCATCTGGTGGAACCTCCGGTTTCGAGAAAACCACAATTTTGTGCTCCAAATGCTTCACTCTTCCATTGAGATCCAGAATCATCTTCTTAGATTGCTTAAGTTGCCTTCCTTGAGAATCTGTAATGTTGTTCAATATCTGTAGTTTGTGATGTTCTTTTTGGCTTCGCTCACATCGGCGTCTACCCACATGATATCTTCTAGGAGACACGCATTTCTATCATTTAACTTCTCAGTTTCCCCTTCGAATCGCTTTAGAGAATTAATGTGATATGCAAAGTTTTCTTACCATAAAATACAATGTGACAGTTGCAAGTGCACAACAGACAATTGTAGAACTTCATGTATCGAATACACATAATATTTTGAGTGCACAATGGTTCTTAAAATGAAAAGAAAATTAAGTCGAAATATGATTTGAGTTTGTTTGCAAAAAAAGAATGCAAGTGGACAGAAATGAAATAAAATAAAAAAACAAGCAAAAAATGATTTCAAAGGATGTAAAACTTATGATTTATAACGTTGGAATGACAGGAAATCCTTAGGGGTCATGGTTTAGATAATTCAGAACTTAGATAACTTGAGATAAGCTTGAGTGTTTTCATTCTAGAGCCAAAACACATCTATGTTTAAAGGTATCCTTTCAGATGACATAGGATAAGCAAACATCTATCAACGTAAATCACATGTGTCAAATGTAACATAAGCAACATCAATGATTATCAAGTTCGCATTCTCTCTAAGAAAATCAGTAGCTGTCTAAAGATCTTAGCCTATCAATTCCATTTTCGGTTAGCAAGAAGCAGTGTTTAAACAATACTAACCTAATATCAATTACTAGGTGATCAATCTAGCAATATGCATTATAACCGCGAAAGACTGAGAATCTATTTCTACTCAATGCAAGTGCCACCCTAGAATACTAATCCTATCTACCAAACCATGGTGATTCCACTTTAGAGACCTTTAATCCCAACAAGTGATTACTGACACATATTCATCAAACAAGCAACAACAACAACAGAGAATTGCATTTTATTATTGATGAATGAAAGATGATAGGGTTCAGCAAAGAACTCTTAATGATGATATAAAGATGAAATATTCTCCCAAAGAAGAAAGTAGAAAACCTTCAAACCAAAAGCTATGAAAACAATGAAACTTTAGATGGTGGCTCCTCTGGAATGGTGATGAGATTTTCGTGGCTCTCTTATGTTTATATAGGTTGTCGGCTAGGGTGAATTTGTGAAGTTATTGGCGAAATCTCCAAAGAAATGACAACTTTATATTTCTACCGCATACCCAACCGATCGATCATGCATGCCAACCAAGCGATTGACTATGCCAATCTATCGATCAGATTGTTGTATGGTCGGTTGGTCGGTCGGTTGGAAAATTTCAGGAGCTTCTGTCCAAATTCAATCGACTGACCAACCAACCTGTGTAGGTCGATTGCACCTGGTCGCTTGATGACCAAATCTTATGCTTACTCCATTTCGTCACCAGAGTTGACAATCTTGAGTATTTTGAGGATAACTTCGGACTCATGATATTGATTGACTTCAAACCAGTTGGAGATGAAAGCTAACATCCATGGATATCTTATGTCCAAATTTAGTGATGCTCTGATAGTGGGAAGTCTTCCATCTAACATCAAAATTCTGATGCTTAGAAACTGTCCAATCTTCAAATTGTCCAAAAACGCCCATTCTTGATCCAATTCTTCATATTTCCTACCAAACCTCTAAAAACTCCAAAGACACTGAAAACATCGATTTATAACCAAATTCCATCCATTTCTTATTGAAAATATATAGAAAATACTACTAAAAAATAGTAAAATATGTTGTACATCAAGAGTCATTAAAGTTCATCTCTAATACTCTCGCCATTGCTCCAAAGTGAGCAAGCTCCTTCTTACTTGCCTCACTATGCGCTTTAAGCATAATGATCAATTCACCAGTTTCACTCATCGATGGTGGTTGTACTGGTAAAATCTGATCATCATCCTCAAAGATGTGATTAGGCATACGGTTTGGACCGCGAACTCTTCCACAAATGATGGTCTCAGCGTAAATATCTCTAGGAGGACGAGTCTGATCTTAGCCAAAACTTTCTCCATAAAGTATTCGATGGTGTAAATGGGTGTCTCTTCTTCCATTGAAGACTATATCCCTTCTCATGTAAATCAATACATGAAACACACGATAATAGAAAAGAAACGTAAAATCAAAGAAAAACAGAAAAATATTTGACTAGAAACTTACCTTAGGTTCAAAGGCAGGTGCAATCAATCTCCGGCAATGGCGCCAAAAAACTTGATATCCATGTAAAGTTTTACCCAAAATATTTTTGATTCTTCTTGAAAGTGCACATGTTGCTATCATAGTACATAGAGATCGAATCTACCGAGATTGATGGTTGCACTATAAACTTTGTAAACAAATCTCAAGCTAGTAAAAAATATAATTATGTTGTGTTGTTGTAACCAAAATGAGCGAAATGCAAACGAAATGAAATGAACTTAAAATCAATAAACTAAAATGTTGGGTTGTTGGGAAGTTCTTAGGGATCATATATAGATTAAACTATTCAGACATGTTTAGGAATGGTAAATTCAGTGGAGATTTCCAAAGTCAAATCGATTCTAACATATGATCAACAATACTCTCATACCCAATGATCTCTTTCTCTATCAACCTACAACAATGTTCTCATATCTGATGTAAGATGATAAACAAGCAGTAATTAAGCTTTCCACCATAATTAAGGTTTTGCAAATCATGCAAATGAACTCATCTAATGCTTGTTCGAATTGGTAGTGAAGTAGTGTGCAAACAATACCAATCTAGAATCAATAGCTAACTGGTCAAAATAGCAATATGCAGTAATCACAGCATAGATAAAGAACTCATACTAAGCTCCTAAGCCTAAAACATTCAATCCTATTTGTTAAACCATGACAATTTTTTTTTAAACAACCCTAACCCCAACAAATGATTACTCACACATATCAAATGAAATCATAGCAGCAAAGGCAATGGATTGAATATATGAAAAGGGTGTAGAGAGCTTCTTTGAATAGAGATACAAAGGTGGAAATCTTCTCCCTTGAAGAAAAGTAGGAAAACCAAACAATCTATGAAACAATGAAACTTTTGGTGGCTATGAAACTTCTTGCAACCCCTATGGTTGCTCTCTCTATTTTTGTGGCTCTTATGTAGCTTACATAGGTGTAGCAGTCAACTAGGATGAAATTTTGAGCTTGAATGCAAAATTTCTCTAGAATTGGAAACTTCAAGGAACCGATTGGTTAGAGTGGATGACCGATCGGTTGGCTTTTGCCAACCGATCAGTTGGGTTTGTGTCGGGTCGGTTGGTCGGTCGGTTAGAAAATTCCAGGAATTTTTTTCCGGGTTGAATAGATGGCAACCGACATGAGTGGGTCGATTCTAGGCCAATTCTTCTGCTTGCGTCACCAGACGTAGCATTCTTCATTATTTTGAGCATAACTTTTGATCCACCGTCTGGATTGACCTCAACCCACTTCGATATGAAAGCTAACTTTCTTGGCTATCTTGTGTCAAAAATGAGGAAGATCGCAGCGTGGGAAGATCTCCATCAAATGCCAAACATCTGGTAATAAGAAGCTGTCCAATCTCCAAAATATCTGAAAACGTGTCTTATGAGCCCAAAATTCTTATATTTCCTGCCAATACTCTTAAAACTCAAAATACACTAAAAGTGTGCTTATAAAGAAAACACCAAGATGTTTTTTTATTAAAAGTAAAAATAGTACTCCCTCTGTTTCATAAAAAAATTTCATTCTAAAGTTTAATTTTTGTTTCACAAAAACTGTCTTTTTACATTTGAAATCTAAAATTTAAAATAACAATTTAGTTTTGATCCTACTAATTTAATGTGTTTAATTAGAGAAAGAATTTTATTTAGAGTGTGAACAAAAGGTAAAACAGAATTAATTTCTATGAAATGAGTCAAAATGGCATTCCTCATGAAACAGAGAGAGTATAAAATAGTAGCAAAATACGGAGTATATCAATAACTCATTGATGATCCTCAACCCAGACTAGGCAGTAAAACTAAAAGTTTCCAAACACTTAGACTTCTGAAAATTTCCGAAACGAATAAAGTCACGGGCATGAAAAGATTCTCCAGCATGTCGAGCAAGCACATGCAGCCCCAAGAGTTGCCCAAGACAATTTGGTGCCAACTGGGATAGTTAATGCCCCGCATCAGCCAGAAACTCTACAAAAGTTTTGGAATTAGGAATCAGAGTCTGCTACCAACGAAGTAAGATTCATAAACGCAGCAATACCCAGGTGGGGCACTCTTAGGAATGTCATTTTCGCTGGGAAGAATAATTCAATCGAGTCAGGAAATCCGCAAGTGACTCGAAGTGCCTTTTCATCCATTCGTTAAACGGTGCCATTAACAAAGCCAAAGAAAGAAGATGATGAATTCAAAGAAACGCGAAGAAAAGAAAGAGGGAAGTATCGTTTTTCGCCGGGATTCTAATTTACCGAGAATACCGCAAGTAAATTCCTTAAATGGATTAAAATCCGATTTAAAGAATTAGAGGGGCTAACTGTTGGCATAAATTTAGGTCCACTAAACAGTAAAATCCAAGGCCCATCATGAGATCAACTTTCTTACAAAAATAGAAGGGCTCGGATCGAATTTAGCAATTAAAACTCGTTCAGTCTGAATATAAGCGATGGAAGTCACACTTACGGTTCAAACTAAGAGTCGACTTCGAAAATGAATTGAAGAATTATTCAAACAATAATAATTAAATTCTTTAATTTGATTCTAAACGGCTGAATCTACTTAAGTTAATGCAATCATTACATAATTCAGCATAGTAATTGGAGACGTTAAACACGGTTTAAGAGCTATAAAACAAAAGGAGTAGCAGAAATCAAATTACCGAAGGCTGTTTTCACATTCTACACTACACACTTCTCTGTATTTGTTATTTATACTCATTTCTCTATTTTTTCTCTTGTAAACTATTTAAATCGTCAATACTAAAGCCATTTACCCTCATTATTGTTCTATCTTGCTTTCTGATTAGGTCGGAATCGGTCCGGCATGTTTTTTTGAGAATTACTCGATAAAACCTCTTATTTCTTTGTTAATTAAAGATGATCCAAATTCTTAAAATTATTTAGTTACAAATTTTGACCGGTATAATTTTTGCTATAACAATTTTAAACTATTTAGTGATTAAGCTGTGGTGGCTGGAAATGTCTAAACCAAAACAATTTCAAAACAATCTTCATTTCAATCCAAAATATCTTCTTTGAAAAGTTCAAAAAAAAAAAAAGTTACTCCTCCTGTTCCATTTTAATTGATGTTTTAGATAAAAACACATATGTTAAGAAAAGGAATTCATTTTTAAAAATATCATTTAAAAGTGGAAGTAAAAGAGTTAAAAATGAAAGTATTTTTGATGAACTCAAATATTAATATATTTTTAATCAAAATTAAATTAAAATAAATAGAAAATGTGCATAAATATATAAAAAAATCAAATAAATTGGATAAAAGAAAAACTCTTGAACATCAATTAAAATGGGAGTATCTTTTTAACGTATATCTAACTCTTCTAATTAATTCCTTCTATGGTCACCAATATAAAGCCGCGTCTAGTTCATATCAAATTCAACATTAATAAATTCAACATTAATAAGTTCAGATCAGTCTGTTGGACTTCTCCGGCACGTATTAAATAAGCTGAGAAAGTAGGTCACACCTCATAATTGATTCAGAGTCAGACCTCTTCTCGCTTTATCATAGTCAGACCTCTTTTAATAAGACTATTTTTCATTGTCGGCTACGATGTATTATAATCTGTGGAGACTATCCATGAGAACATGTATATCTCATAATTTTTTATTTCCCAGTTTTTATAAGAAACTTTTGTTGAACAACTCTTGGTTTTTCGTTTATCTATCCTCCCTCGAAATTCAATCTTTTTTAATCCCCAATTTATTATACAAATGATTGTTGGTGTTGGATTTGGCATGTTAGGTTGAGCTCGACAGCCAGCATCATTCTAAAGCCCATTAACCAAATTATTTCAAATTCATTAATTGAAGCCCATCTGTATAAAGAATCATGGTAGCTGTCGAGTGTAACCTAATTTGCATTTAGCTTGACCATAAAACTATGAACTAACAAGAGAGTTGGTCAAAGGAATATGTGCTTTTATCCTTTAATTGAGTTCGGCCCGAGATCTCCGGTGGTTACTTCGTCAAGGATATGGCAAGATACGCGAAGAAGAGGAGCTGAGAAGCAAGTATAAAAGAAGGTGGAGGCATTCAAGAAGAGGATTTCATCACGTTGAATTAATTTATAACCCTAAAACTATTAGTTCACACTCAATACGTCTCTTTCGAGATCACTTGTAAAACCATCATTCGTTTATCAATATACAAAATCCAGTTCGTTATATTAATCTTATATTTCATCTTTGATTCATAGACGACCTAGCTCTTTTTTCTTACTTAAATCACTATAAAATCTAGGTGTGAGCTTTGAATCTCACAATTGGCGCCGTATGTAGGGTAGATTGTAGATTTTTTTCTTTCTTAAGAGTCAGATCAAAGATTCGTTAAACGAAATGGATCTCATCACAAACACTACTCCGTCCACCGTTGACCTCGAGCACATAGTTGTCGAGTGTCCATCGGGAAACAAGGGAGCAACCACACAGCCTCTGGGTTAGACCGAGATCGCCGGATCGAGTTCGCCCTTGACTCCTGTAATCTCTGCACCAATCGGCTCGAGCAGATTCGGCCCAACAGTCGCCTCGCCACCACTTAGCTCTAGCATGCAAAGTCGCGATGCAGATGAGCTCGCAGAATTTCGAGCGATGCTCAACTTTTTGGTTGGTCGCTCCCAAAATCAGGAGGTAGCCAATCGAAATCACGACATTACTAATCGAAACCTCGCTGCTCGACTTCTCGAACAAAAAGACGTCTTAACGTCCGCCTTGATGAGCTCGCCAAGCCCGAGATTGGAATGCATTACCCATACGGGAGAAGGACCTTCTTAAATCCACCTCCACGAACATGTATGGATTTCACACCCGTGATCTCCCCACCATGAACATCGGGAACATTTGTCACACCGCTGAACGTCGGAACTATTTCAGCAACAACCTCTGTGACAGCCTCAGCTTCGTCCAGCTCGACTACAACAATCTTAAGAATAACGGGAAAACATAACCCTGCCATCGTAAACTTACCTACCCCACCTCCAGGTGGTGAAAACAGAGTAAGATGGCTCGGTACCTCAGCATTCGCGTCGAGCTCCCAACCCCGCAAAAACGCTCAAAGAACGAGCTCGAACCCGAATAACCAAACTCTGTTCGATCGCAAAACACAACCATATGCGTTCGCACAACCACAATATGACCCGGCGTACGTCGAGCGTCAAACTACGGTTTTTCAATTAATTCTGATCGACCCCCACGGGATCGATAATGATTTCTTATGGAGATACGTTGAACATGCCAACGCGCAATTCATGCGGCTAAACTCCCGAGTATACATGACAACTAGTTCGGCACTAGATATCGATCGTGTCATCGAAGAGACACGACACACCCCTTTCACCGGTAGGATAGTTATTGCTAGACTACGCGATATTGGGCATAATTCTCTCGAACATCAGACCCAAAAGCTCAGAACAGAGCATTTCGCCTCGCAATAGCTCGAGCTCATTTAAATTACGAAGAGAAAGAACCTGCTTTTTGCACACTCTTCGCCGAAAACCTCGTAGGGCCAGCCCTAAAATGGTTCGTTGGACTGGAAGGAACTTGCATTGACAATTTCACCCAACTCATGACAGCTTTCCTAAAACAATACTCGGTCTTTATTTGAACCAAAACCACCAAGGCGCCCCTGTTTAATGTCATACCGGGTCCAACTGAGAGTCTGAGACCCTACATTCATACATGAACAGGTTCAAAAAAACCAAATCAAGGATCGCGAACCGGAACAACGATGTCGCGTTAGCCGCGTTAAGAAAAAAATTATGGTTCCGAGCTAGATTCCGAGAGGAACTAACCATCCACGAACCAATATCCCTTAACGATGCACTACACCGAGCATCCTCATTCACAATCTTGGAAGAGGAAATTTCCCAGCTCGAATCCGCATTCGCGCAGGGAGCAGAAAATTCTCCAGCCCCAAAGGCACCAACCAAAAAAAGACACACGCGCAGCCGGACAAACTTTTGCGGTCGAAAACCCAAAATCTTCTGAAAAAGCGGAATTCGACCCTACTAAATATTGTGCCCAGCACTAAATATTTTGCCTCTTAGCCGAAGCCAAAGAAGTCGTCGAGTTAGAGGAAGATGATACACCCCCTGCGAAAACAACCACGAAACCAAAAAAATCCGCTCCAAAAAAATGAGAGTACCCTGCGGAAGAAGAAGCTCTCGAATCTCCTCCTCTAGCTCCTCGAAAAAGGATCGATATGATCTTTAAAGAACTTAGCCTTTGCGTCGGTTCAATGAAATCAGTCATAACACCACCTCATGCACCGAGAAAAACTTCAAGTTGCTACTTGAGTAAATCTCGTCTTTTTGGGGGGATGGTAGGGCTATACCTCCAAAACCAAAACGTATAGATTTCATCTTCTCTAAGCTCTACCAAGGCTCTGTGAACTCAATCAAAAAGCTTAAAAGAAAAGTGGAAACTGATTCCCGAGAAGAAGCTCCACTCCAAGGGCCTGATCACGAGATCACTGATGGGTCTAAATAGTCGTCCGAGATTGGAGGATTTTTTTGGGGACTCGTCGAGCTTTGAATTTGTAGGACCCTAAGCTGAAAGTGCACAGCGTGCGTTGTAGTACTTAGGGTATCGAACCACAGGGAGGAGGTCAACTGCAAAACAGGAAATCAGGGCAACCAAAGACGCAGGGAACTAGGGTTTTGGGGTAAGTGTCAGGGTTTTTGCAGGAAATAATGAAAGTAGTATCACGCCTTATATAGAAGAGGTTGTCAATCCCTTCTATAACCAACAGAAAAGGGAAAATCAGTTTAAGAACTTGTTAAAAGGAAATCAGGTGCGTGGTGCAGAAAAGTAAATATTGAAGTGCGTAAATCTCGATTGAAAAGCAGTGCAGAAAAAGTAAATAATTGAAGTGCGTAAATCTCGATTGAAAAGCAGATGGGTGAAACACGTTGGAGATCTTCTCGGGAAATCTATGGGGTTCTAATTAGAAATCAAACACACAAAAGTTAAGCAAACAAGACTAGGCGATTTTTCCTAAACTGATTCACTAGTTTTAACGACCTAACTCTGAGAAAGCAAGATCGATCTGTGAACATATATTTCACAGGTATACTGTCGTATCCTGCGTCCTAGACGAACACGCAATAAGATCGGGACAATAAACATTCAGACATCTTTTAAAGGATGCTCTCTACCCTATTATGGTCTAGATCTGAGATTCAGGACATTCGTCGCTCTCAAGACCCTGCAATCAGAATATAGTTCATGACGCTAGACTCATGCAATAAGAACGAATATGGTGAGACAGAAAACCCTAATCTTCGGCCTAAACAATCGGTTTAAAAACAGTTAATGAAATTCCCCATAGATCCCCTTAAAGAATACCCAACGAAAATAAACTACTCATACATGAAAGAAGAAGTAGAAAACGTGATTGATGAATGCATGACTTGTATAAATCGATAAGAAATAAAAAGGGTTCAAGAACAAATCAATCTCCCTCAAAGAACAAAGTGAAAACCGCGAATACGAGATTCACGGCCACCAAAAGAAAGCTACGAATATGTGTTTCGTTCTCTCTAGAAAAACCCTAAACAACGAGTATATATAGGTCTTCAAGTGCCCTAGGTCGTAGATTAGGTCTTGGCTTGCATAAGACGGCTGCAGGTTTAAGTTGGGCTTCAAATGGGCTCGGGAACCGCGAGTGGCCTGGCCGCTCGAGCGACCGGTCGTGGCACGGCCACTGGTCGTCTGGATCGGCCGTGGCGCGGCCATCTCGGTCTTCCTGGTGCTTGACGGACCTTCTTGCTTCTTCCATAACTTGAGATCCAACCGTGGGATTGTTCTCAAACCACTTCGAGGTGAAAGACAGCGGATAAGGCTTCCTTGTCTCCAAATATGAGCTTGATCTTGTGGTGGCAAGGCCTTCATCTGGTGTTCAACTTCTGTCTTTGAGCACTGTTTCCAGAATTATCCATTTTTCTCCAAAATAAGCGTCTTTTGCTAAGTTTACTTGAAAAGAGTCTTGAACAGCCAAATACTCGAAATCTAGTGTTTATGCATTAAAACCTTAGTGAAATGCTCATTAAAGCACTCACTTATGATAGCAAAAATGGGTAAAATATGCATGTTATCAATCACCTTCCTGGAAAGCGACACCATAAAGTTGGTCAAACCGCACGATGATACCCCACTAATACGTCTCATCGTCGGTGATGTCGAGATGTCTAGAATCATGGCCAACATTGGTAGCTCAGTCGACGTCCTCTTCTATGACGCATTTAAGAAAATGGAATTCAAAGGCTCCGAACTCATCGAAAGAAAAACACATCTAGTCGGTTTTGCTGGTGAAACCACATACTCCTTGGGATCTGTCTTTATCCCAGTCTTAGCAGGAGGAGTTCGCCGAATGACTGAGTTCGTAGTAGTAGATTGTCTCTCGCCATACAACGCCATCTTACGCAGGCCGTGGATCTACGACATGAAAGCCGTCCCTTCGGCCTACCACCAATGCGTTAAATTCATGACTCCTAAAGGAAAAAAAATCATCTACGATAGAAAAAAACCTCCCGTAGCTCCTATATGGCTAGATATAAACAAATCAAACATTGCATTGTATAGCAATTACGGAAAAAGGATGAGTTCGCCGAACAACAAATTAAACGGAAGAACGACCCAAGTAAATGCGGACCTCGCAAAGACCTAATCGAGCAAGTTTGTATCGACGACGCTCACCCCGAACGATGCGTAGGCATTAAAGCTGACCTCTCTAACACCATAAAGAGTGAGTTTGTATCTTTCCTAAAAGAAAATGCGGTCTCATTCGCCTGGTCCACAGCTAACATGAAAGGAATCGACATAGATGTAACCTCTCATGAGCTAAACGTCTGTCTTACTTTCAAGCCAATAAAACAAAAACGTCGAAACTCGGATCTGAAAGAGCTCGAGCACTAAACAACGAGGTCGACCGTCTCCTGAGGGTAGGATTGATCAAGGAGGTAAAATACCCCGACTGCCTCGCCAATCCGGTCGTAGGCAAAAAGAAAAATGGGAAGTGGAGAGTCTGTGTCGACTTCACCGACCTAAACAAAGCCTGTCCAAAAGGCAGGCCACAATTTACTATCTTTCATGGATGCATTCTTAGGATATAACCAAATGTTCATGAATCCCAAGGATCAAGAAAAGATCTCTTTCACAACGGATCGTGTTACATACTGTTATAAAGTAATGCCCATCGACTTGAAAAATGCAAGAGCTACGTACCAACGACTAGTTACCATAATGTTCGCCGAGCAACATAGATGACATGATGGTCAAATCTTCCAAACAAGAGGACCTCTCTCAGTTAAGAGAATGCTTCCTAATTCTCAATAAATACGGGAAAAAATTAAAGCCGACCAAATGCACATTGAGAGTTACCTTTGACGAATTCTTCGGTTACCTAGTAACCAAAAGAGGAATAGAGGCTAACCCAAAACAGATCGCAGCCTTCATGGAAATGTCATCACTAAAGACAACACATGAAGTAAAACGACTCACGGGAAAGATTACGCCTCTTAACCATTTTATCTCCCGGTCAACTGGTAAATCTCTTCCTTTCTACCAGCTCTTAAAAGGGAATAAAAATTTCAGTTGGAACGAGAAATGCGAAGAAGGCCTAAACCAACTCAAGTCTTACTTGAGCAATCCTGCAATACTGGCTAAACCAGTGGAAGGAGAACCTTTATATCTTTACCTCGTCGTGTCACCCGCAGTGGTAAGCGGGGTACTAGTTCGTGAAGAACATAGCGAACAAAAAAATTTCTACTATGTAAGCAAAACCTTGATCGACGCCAAAACGAGATATTCAGCTATGGAGAAGCTCGCATTAGCATTGGTCATGTCAGCTCGAAAGCTTCGCCATATTTTCAATCACACTCAATCGTGTGTATGACATCTCAGCCATTGATAACCATATTGCATAGTCCCAGTCAATCAAGACGCCTAGTAAAATGGGCCATCGAACTCAGCGAGTATGACATCAAGTATCGAATTCAAACTTGCGCTTAAGCTCACGCTCTAGCAGACTTCGTCATAGATCTCCCACCCTTCGTCGATACTACGTCGTCTCTAAACCGGAGATGGGCGCTCCATGTCGACGGTGCGTCTTCCAGACAAGAATCTAGAGTAGGGATCAAGCTCGTATCACCCACGAGAAAAGTCCTAGAACAATCCTCCAGGCTCAGCTTCGTATCCTCCAATAGCGAAGCAAAATATGAGACATTGATCGCCGGCCTCAAGCTCGCCATTGGGATCGGTGCTCGAGAAGTTAACGCCTACAGTGACTCCCAGCTAGTTACAAGACAATTCAAAGGCGAGTACGAAGCAAATAAGGAACGTTGGAAGCTTATTTGAACGTAGTTCACAGCCTCGCAGAACACCTCAAAGTTTTCGAACTGCCTCAAATACCACAAGATAGAAACACCTCTGCCGACGCCTTACCGACGCTAGCCTCAACTTCAGATCTCGCCCTTAAAAGGGTTATTTCTATCGAAGGGATCAAAAAACGTAGTATGTACATAACATTAAAATCGTTGTCTTTAAAATATAATATCCTGAAACCAGCACACCGAGCTCGCATCACATATGAGGTATCTAACGCTGTCGTACTAGCAATCGTCGATAATGATCAAACGACCTTCGAACCCGCAGATGAAGAGCCCGAGCTCGACCCATCAGCGCTCGTAGGAGATGCACTAAACGGTCCAATCGGGGAAACTCTTCTCTCGCAAGATAAAAACGATAACGATTGGAGAACTCCAATCATACAGTATCTCGAACATGGCACATGTCATCCCGATAGGTAGGCTACCAAAAAGCTAAAAATCAAAAGCGCGAAGTACTGCATATCAGAGGATAGGCTACTCAAGCGGAGCATCGCCGGGCCATATCTCTGATGCATCCACGGAAAGCAAACCCATGTAATAATGGAATAAACTCATAGTGGCTTGTGTTGCAATCACTCAGGTGGTCGAGCTATAGCCATACGAATAAAACGACAAGGCTATTTCTGGCTTACCATGATCGCTGAATGTGCAGCATAATCTGCAAAGTGCGACAGGTGCCAAAAACATGCTCCTATAATCCATCAGCCCGCTGAGAAGCTGTCTTCAATATCAGCTCCTTATCCTTTCATGAGATGGACTTGGACATAGTGGGACCACTTGTCACCTACGAACAAACTCACGGTGGCTATATCACTTAATGGACCGAAGACGAATCATACCAAAAAATAAAGGAAATACACGTTAGAGAGTTCGTATGAAGTAACGTGATCTGCCGACACGGACTACCCTACGAAATAGTGAATGACAATGGGTCGCGGTTCCTCTCTAACTCCTTCATCAACTTTTGTAAAACTTGGGGCATACGCCTTTCTTATTCCACACCTCGCTACCTGCAAGGAAACGGAGAGGCCGAAGCCGCCAATAAACCCATAACGGACAACCTCACAAAAAAAACTCGACGAGAGCAAAAACAGATGGAGTAATTGTTGGACCTGGACTTGGCACAAATCCGGGCCAAAGTCGAAGCCCACTAAGCAGAGTAGTCAAAGTCTGAAACCTGAAGGCCATCTTCATCAAGAGTCAAGCTGTTACCTAAACACAGCTCCACATCCGCTCAACTCGACCAAAAACCTGAAGCCCATCTTCATCGGTCAGCTCCGAGATCTCCGCAAAGTAGTTGATCTTCCCCAAGAATTGGTCATCTCCGAGATCTCTGCAAAGTAGTTGTGTCAAGATATGCCGAGATATGCGGAGAGGTGGAGCTTGGGACGGAGTATATAAGAAGATGGGAGCATTCAGATTCAGGGACAATTTTTACACGCTTGAGCACATTTTACTCTTTCTCAAAGCTCCTTTTAGTTCAAATTCATTTTAAACCTAGAACTTTCAGTTCACACAAAATACATCTCTTTCGAGATCCCTTGTAATCGTTCATTGATCATTCAGTACAAAGTCCAGTTCGTTATATCAATATTATATTTCATCTTTGATTCATAGACTATCTAGCCCTCTTTTCTCGTACTTAAATCACTACAAAATCTTGGTGTGTGTTTCAGATCTCACATTTGGCGCCGTCTGTGGGAAAGATTATAGATTTTTCTATCTGAAGAGCCAGATCAAAGATTCGTAAAACGAAATGGATCCAGCCACTAACGCTACCCTGTCCACCGTTGATCTTGAGCACGTAGGTGTCGAGTATCTATCGGGAAACACACAGCCTCTGGGTCAGACCGAGACAGTCAGATCTAGTTCAGCCTCGACTCCAGCGATTTCGGCACCAACTGGCTCAAGCGCTCCCGTCACTGGGACGAACTCCATCCTTCTGAATCTGACCACACTGACTGGAAACCGAGTCTGGGTCAAATCCGATGATCCGCCAGCAACAGGAAATAGATCCGGTCTGCCACAAGCTTTGCCTCCAGTTAGCTCTAGCACGCCCATGCGCGACTCCGAAGAATTCGCAGAAATTCGAGCGATGTTGAATTTTTTGGTAGGCCGCTCCCAAAATCAGGAAGTAGCCAACCGGAATCATGAAATAACCAATCAGAACCTAGATGTGCGACTCAGCGAGAAAGATCGGCGCTTAAACGCCCACCTCGATCAGCTCGCTATTCCAGGAATTCGAATGCAACTTCTAGATGGAAGGAGGACTTTTTTGAGTCCAGCTCCACGAACACATCTGGATTTCACACCAAAGATCTCCACACCGGGGAGGTCGAGAACATTTTTCACACCATTGAATGCTGGAACTATTTTAGCAACAACTATTGTGACGACCTCCGCTCCCTCCAGTTCAACCTCACCGGTCTCGAACACAAGTGGAACACCAAATCCTCCCATCTCAAATTTACCACATCCACCTCTCGGTGTCGAAGATGGAATAAGATGGTTTAGCACCTCAGAATTTCCTTCGAGCTACCAACCTCGCGAACCCGGTCAAGGAACGAGCTCGAGCCCAAATGTTCGAACTCAATTTGATCACGAACCGCAAACATACGTCGAACATCAAATGCCGGTTTTTCAACCAGCTCCAATTGATCCTCAAGAGATTGATAATTACTTCCTTCGGAGATACGTCGAACATGCTAATGCGCAATTCATGCATCTAAATTCTCGAGTTCACATGGCAACTAGTTCGGCATCGGACATCGGCCGTGTCATCGAAGATACACGTCAAACTCCCTTCACTGATATAATAGCTAATGCTAGATTACGTGACACTGGGAAAATCAGGTTTCCAGAATTTTCTGGAACAACAGACCCAAAAGCTCACATTAGAATATTTCGGCTCGCGATAGCTCGAGCTCATTTGAACGACGAGGAGAAAGAACCTGCTTTCTGAAGACTCTTTGCTTAAAACCTTTCAGGACCGACTTTAAAATGGATTGCTGGACTAGAAGGAAATTGCATAGACAATTTCACCCAACTCATAACAGCTTTCCTGAAGCAATACTCAGCTTTCATGGGAGCAAAGACAATTGAGACCGCTCTGTTTGACATTAAGCAAGGACCAATTGAGACCTTGTGCTCGTGCATCGACCTTTTCAAAGAAACCAAGTCGAGAATTGTGAATCCAAATGACGACGTAGCCCTAGCTGCGCTAAGGAGAGGACTATGGTTCAAAGCCAAATTCCGTGAGGAACTCACGGTCCACGAACCAGTATCACTTAACAACGTGCTACATCGCTCGTCCGCTTTCACGATTCTAGAAGAGGAAACAGCTCAGTTAGAGTTTGAATTCCAACAGGAACAAGCACAAGATAGCTCGTCTGCTCCAAACAAAAGATAGCAACCTGTCGAGGAGGAATCCCCAGAGCCTCCTCCTCCAGCACGTCGAAAAATATTTGACCTCATTTTAGAGAGATCACCATCTGCAGCGGCTCGATAAACTTGGTTATAACGCCATCTCGCGTACTGAGAAAAACCTTGAGCTCTTGCTTAAGCAGACCTACTCTTTTCGGGGGGATAGTAGGGGATCAACATAGACGTAACCCCTCATGAGTTAAGTACTACCCCACCAAAAATCGAACTACGTAAAGCCTTGATCCCTTAAATGGGTACGTAGGCATTTCGACCTCGAGCACAGCCGCCCTCCTCAAAATTTCAAACGAGCTCTTGCCCGTCCAAATGTCCGAGAATTTCATACGAGCTCTTGTCCGTCCAAGTCTCTGAGAATCTCAAACAAGCTCTTGCCTGTCCAAGTCTCCGATAATCTAATACGAGCCCTTGCTTGTCCAAGTCTCTAAGAACCTAATACCCCATCCAAGTCTCAAAAATCTCATACGAGCTCTTACCCGTCCAAGTCTCTCGGAACCTCTTACGTGATCTTGTGCACCCAAGACTCTGAGAGTTCCAGTCCACTTCGTCAGCGACCTCTAAATGGTTCAATTAAATGTGACCTCCAATCGGTCCATCTTTCACTTCGTTAGCGACCTCTAAACGGTTCAACAAAGTGCCAACTTTAAACGGTCCATTTCGTTAGCGTCCTCTAAACGGTCCAACAAAGTGCGACCTCCAAACGGTTTACTCTTCATTTTGTTAGCAACCTTTAAACGGTCCAACGAGGTGTGACCTCTAAATGGTCCAACAAAGTATGATCTCTAAACGGTCCATATCGTTTGTGACCTCTAAACGGTCCAACAAAGTGCGACCTCCAAACGGTCCACTCTTCATTTCGTTAGAGACCTCTAAACGGTCCAACGAAGTGTGACCTCTAAACGGTCCATATCGCTAGTGACCTCTAAACGGTCCAACAAAGTGCGACCTACAAACGGTCCACTTTTCATTTCGTTAGCGACCTCTAAACGGTCCAACAAAGTGCGACCTCCAAATGGTCTACTTTTTATTTCAAGCGACCTCAAAACGGTCTACTTTTTATTTCAAGCGACCTCAAAACGGTCCACATCACCAACCGTTAGCAACATGATTAAGGTTCACAATACACAAACTACTCGACTCATCTCACTTAACGGGCTGGAGGGCAATTGTTGGAGTTGGATTTTGCATAAATTCGGCACATAGTCGAAACCTACTAAGCAGAGTAGTCAAAGCCTGAAGCCTGAAGCCCATACTCATCAAGAGTAGAGCTGTTACCTAAACACAGCTCGACATCCGCTTAGCTCGACCAAAAACCTGCGAGCTCGGTGAAGAATCGGTCAGCTCCGAGATCTCCGCAAAGTAGTTGATCTTCCCCAAGAATTGTTCAGCTCCGAGATCTCCGCAAAGTAGTTGAGTCAAGATATGTCGAGATATGCGGAGAGGCGGAGCTCGGGACGGAGTATAAAAGAAGATGGGAGCATTCAAATTCAGAGACAGTTTTTACACGCTTGAGCACATTTTACATTTTCTTAGAGCTCCTTTGAGTTTGAATTCATTATAAACCTAGAACTTTCAGTTCACACAAAATACATCTCTTTCGAGATCCCTTGTAATCGTTCTTTGATCATTCAATACAAAGTCCAGTTCGCTATATCAATCTTACATTTCATCTTTGACTCATAGAAGATCTAGCCCTCTTTTCTCCTACTTAAATCACTACAAAATCTTGGTGTGAGTTTCGGATCTCACAGTGATTACTTGACGAGAGCAAAAACAGATGGAGTGATGAACTCGATGGAGTGCTCTGGGCTTGTAGGACAACCCCTCGCAAAGGTACATGCAAAACTCCATTCTCATTAGCCTACGGCATAGAAGCTGTAGCACTAGCTGAAATATTGGTAACAAGCCTTCGTTGGGCGAAATGTCCAGAAAATGAGGAGCTAAACAACCAAATGATAATCGACGAGCTCTATCTCGCCGATGAACGCCGCGACCTCGCCTTGATTTGAATTCAAAACTACCAACAAGCAGCAGCTTGATATACTCATATTTTCTATATATTTATCATACATTTATAATAAGTTTTCATCCATATTTCATTTATAACTAAGTATAATCTTAGTATTTAATCATTTATAGGATTTAGAACATTTGCATTAGCATTTGCATTTTCTTTTGTATATATGCATCATTTCAGGTTATTCTATGGATTTGGCGACCAATTTCGTTAAACTGAAAGATCAGCTCGTATGAAGGGTTTTAATTGCGATTTAGCCTTGAAGTTCTTCATGAAAGTCTTAGGAAATTGTGTTAGCTTTCATTGGGCGGTGATTTCAAGTCAAACTGTGCAGTAGTGCAAAAGATACAGATCGATCAATCCATGCACCCGAACCAAAAGATATCATTTGCAAGTTGCTCAAAAAAGTGTTTATGCTTTAGTAAAAGTGGGATTAGATAGGTCCCTTGTCCCTTGCCCCTTGTCTCTTGCCCCTTAACCCCTCTTTTTAGGCCAAGAGGCATATTTAAAACTCTATATAAAGAGTATGTGTGTGCTTGTAATAAATCATTCAGTTTTTCATTCA
>JAHZTW010000001.1:241805117-241825967 GCA_020283515.1 Alliaria petiolata | reverse complement strand
TTTTTTTTTATAAGTTACTTATAGTTTTTATAAAATCTCTTTTTAATTTTTATTCTAATGTCAAGTCTTTCTTCTTAATTCTTACTTAAGACTTTGTAAAAATTCTTGTATTTTCGCTTTAGCTAGTATTTAAATTATTCCTATTCCAAAGCTTTTTCTTCTTAACCCCATAGATCATGTTTCTTAACTCTAAACTTATGTTTGAAAGAGGTAAAAACATGATTTGTGAGTAAACCACCAAAGGTTTGAGGTTGGGATGAAAAAGGAGGTTGAAGGTTAAAATTCTTGGGTTTGTTTTTATCTTGTGCTTACTTCAAATCTCTTCTTGGATTTGGGATTTTTAAGGTCTAGAGATTCTCCTTGGAGGTCTCTTTAATCCAGGGGTTTCCTTATCCTAACAAGACATAGGAAATCCCTTAAAATCAAATCCAAGAGACTAGCTCATCCTTTCCCACACATCATGGATGTTTAGGGAGCTAGTTAAACCATTTTTTTAAGATCCATTCTTAATGTTCTTCACCCTATCTTTCCACTAAACATCATGGGTTAGGAGGAAAGGGTGAAGAAAGGAATTATACCACACATCATGGATAATTCTATTTTAGTTTCTTAAGGTTTAGAGAATTAACTAAAAAGAGTAAAAATATATTTTCAAAAACCCCAAGTTTGAACTTTCAACCTTCTTAAAGATGATTCCCAACCTTAAATCTGTTTTAGTATTTTGAAAACCAAAAGAAATAAAAACTTTTTTCCTCTAGTTTTGTGTTTGTTTAACTTTCTTATTAAATAGTTTATTATTGTAATATAATTTCATAAATCTATAAATTGTGTTCTTGCTCTTTTAATCATTTTAGAAATTGCTTAGTATCTTATTTTACTGCCTGGAGTTAAATTTATAGTAGTTTGATTTTTATAAATAGTTTTCAATTATCTAGCTACTCACCATCAAATCTGTTATTAAAATCCGGTTTTATATCTTGAATTTATTAAATTAGTGGATTAGTTGTTTTATTATTTATAAGTCATCTAGTAGTTGTATAACTCTCTTGTAGTGATTTTAAAATTGTTTTCAAATCTTTTTATTAACCATAAGTACTTTATTTTGGTTTGTTCCCCAAATTAACCGAATTGTGCTTAGCTTCAATCAATCTCTTGTAATCTTAGTAGCTTTCACCCCAAGGTTGGTTTGACACCTGAAGTATTACAATGACATAGACAAGCTTTAGGTTTTGTTTAACCTGCTAAAAAGCTAGTTATCACAGCTCGCTATTATAACTCCAACGTAAAACAACGGAGATTCCAAGTAGGTGAATTCGTCCTGCGAAAAGTCTTTGATCATAAAAAAGAGGAGAAGGCCAGCAAACTCGACATAAACTGGGAAGGTCCCTACCTCGTGACCCATGTAGTTCGCGATGGTGTCTATAGACTCTCAGAGGTCAGCACCGACAATCACGAACTCCGACCATGGAACGACAAGAACCTCAAAAAGTACTATTGCTAAGTACCGCCACCTAATAAATGAACTACGTAAAGGCTTGGTCCCTTAACCTGGTACATAGGCAGCTCGACCTCGAGCACAGCCGCCCCTCCTTCAAAACCCCATACGACCTCTCTACGACAGGCTCCCAAGGTTCCTTACGCAAGCTCTTGCCTGTCCAAGTCTCACAAAAGCTCATACTAGCTATCCATGACAAACTCCCAAGGTTCCTTACGCGAGCTCTTGCATGTACAAGTCTCGCAAAACCTCGCACGAGCTCTCCACGACGAGCTCCCAAGGTTCTTATGCGAGCTCTTGCCAATTCAAGTCTCACAAAACCTCATGCAAGCTCTCTATGACGAACTCCCAAGGTTCCTCACGCAAGCGCTTGCCTGTCCAAGTTTCACAAAACCTCGCACGACCTCTCCACGACGAGCTCCCAAGGTTCTTAGAACATCATTATTGCACAACTTTAGTAGAGTTCTTAAATAAAAAAGAAAAAAAAAAAAAATAATAATGATGTGGCAAACCTTATTTTGTAGAATCTCTTCTTGGTAAAGAAGTTTTGAAACGGTTCTTAAACTGTTCAGTATTAAATTATATTTAAGAACCTTATATGAGTTTCTGCAATAATGATGCCCTTACGCAAGCTCTTGCATGCCCAAATCTCACTAAACCCCACAAAAAATTCGTAAGAGTTCTCCTGCAGCGATCTCCTGGAATTCAGACAAACTCTTGCTTATCCAAGTCTCTAAAAAAGTCCATTCTCATATGTCACGCATTGTTTTGTAACGATCAGTCATATGCTTCAATACACTTTCTACCTTTTAATTATCAAGTATTTGTTCGTACCTAAACAAACTGAATAGAAGAACAAGACAACGTCTCACGAATGACCAACACAAGGTCATCAGTTCAGTAGTCGAACTCCCGAATCACCGTATGACGACACTTTCTTAAAATTTCTTCGAGTAAAATAAAATACCTAAAAGAACAGGGAGAATAGTACGAGGATACACCTTGCATATAACATCCGCAAGCAAAATCCTTATCGAGCTGAAAATAATCTCTACCCAACCATCTAGCCAAACTAAGCTACAAACTTAGTGCGCAGATTTATGATAGGATTACATAAAATAAGACGGGCTAAGCCTGGAATCAGATTAAAGAGACTAAATCAATACTTGGTCAAAATTCTCTACAAAGTAGACCTCGCGTCAGAAACCAAACTAAAGTCCTCACCTAAAAGCATTCGAGCTAAAAGCTTGAAGCTAACTATAAACTAAAATCTACACTCCGCCAAGATTGGATTAAACCGATTAAAACGCGAACGATAAATAAGACAAGTTAACCCAACCGCTCAGCCCGCAAAGTAACCAACAAGGTTAAAACAACAAGTAAAAGGAACCCAAAAGTACTTTTACTGAAAACCAAAAGGATTAAAGCCCTCACGGGCACCAACATACTTGTTCAAAGAAAAAAACAACGAAACTTGGATAAAAGCCTTTCCAGGCACTAAGTTCGAGAATTAAAAAAAAAGCATAAACAAAAGATAGAGAAGGAAGGATTAGAAGTGAGCTCAAACCTGCATCAGCTCGCCCTCCCCTGCGACTTTCTCCGGAACTGCTCCAGGGATCTCGCCATCCTTTTCTTCTTCCCTTTCTTCCGTACTTTTGATAACCCGATTTCCTTCCCCCGATCCGCCACCAAGCTCGATAACCCCATCATTCGTGCCGAACTTGTTCAGACCAGTCGGAGCATGGGTTGTTGGATCGACAAACATGACCGAATCATCTGAAATCGATGGAAGAGGAAGTTTACTCAACGAGAAATCTGTGATCGCCATTGCAGCCAGCTCCAAGGCATCAACTTCCTTCTTAGCGGCTAAGATCGCAACCTCTTGGGTGAGATCGACATCACCAACAGCGATCAGGACAATGTTCGCAATGACCTCTTCGAGCTTGATCTCGGCATCCACCGAAGCATTCTTCTTCACCCATTTGGTCTTGATAGAACCAAGGATCTCAAGATACTTGGCGTTGAGTTTCATTTTTGCCGACCTCACTGCCTCTCTCACGGCTATCTCACGATCGGTTTGGAGCTGGCATTTCTCCTTAACCAGCCGAGCGGCCTGTTCGATTGCTTTCCCTCCTTCCTCCTGAAGAGAGAAGGTCTGGTTGGCCGCATTATCGAGCTTCTGTTTCAGATCGACCTCCACGTTCTTGAGCTCGTTGATGTGTGCTTCCATTTGTTGAGCTCTGGCCAGCTGTGTGACAATACCCTCTCGTGGTCTTTGTGCTCTTGCAAACTTTGGTTTAGCTCCACTACCAACGTCTCGGTTTGTACGAGCTCCTCGGTTCGATGAACTTCCCTCATCCACTGCTCGAAAATGGCAGCCACCTTGTACGTCGCAACAAGAGCATGCACATCAAAGATAAAAGTGGAAAGCAAATGAGAATAACTCGAAAACCCCAAAGTCTAAGACCAATGCACAAAACTGCCCGAGGACTAACCTTCCCTTGAGCATCCATCATCTCAATATAAGCCTCCTTGGCAATCATATCCAGAACTGCGGGAAGCCCGAATCCTTCGAGCTTGAAATGCCGCAACAAGTTGGCAACCCTCCCCCCCCCCTCCCCCCCTCAAGGGTCCTCTGCGATAGGGAAATCTTTTATGTGGTTGAACTTCCAGTGAAATGGCTTGCTTACGGTCGAGCCATTCCCATTAGAAGAGCTCGATTTAGCTCCCGATTCTTCGCCCCCACCATGCGAGCTATGATCAATCTTGGACCTCCCTCTCTTTGAGCCTAGACGGGGAGCTCTTGTTGGAAAAGTATGGATCAACCCATGCATCCTCGACGCCTCCACATCAACCACCGATCGAGCTAGAAGGGCACCAGTCTTACCTTGTGGAGAGCGAGGCACTGGTGGCTGTGAAGCAACCGGAGAAGCATGCTTCTGAGTTGATCCCTCGGCAAGGATGACTGGTTTAGAGGAACTGGCCTCTAAGCCTAGCACGGCGGAATGAGGCGGCGTAGTCCCTAACGCCCTCATCAGGGCGGTGGCGAGCTCACCAGTTTTAATCGCACCAACGTCGATGGGATTTTTTCTAGAGCGGCGCCTGCTTTGTCTTCGAGACATCTGTCGATCAAGTGGAATGCTTGTAGTTGAACCTGATTCAGATATTATACGAACTGGAGCTGTAACAAATCAAACATCGAGCTAAATGAATACTCGGAAGACACATGAAACAAAATATAAACAAAGTCTCACGATGGGAAGTCAGACTAACCTCGGCGAACTGGTTTATCAATATGAACTGGAGGAGGAGGAGCTCTTGTCATGTCTCTCAGAACTTGCAGATTGAAGGCGTCACGAATCCTCCCAGGAGTAAACTGATCCCAAAGAATTCTCTCCTTTCTCATCTCAGCTAACAAAGCGGGAGTCAAAACGTCGAGAGGAACTAAGTCAGAAGTATCTGCAAAACAAAACAGTATGGTTCAATCACAATCTATTTTGAAATACATACGAATATTTAAAAGCTTAGCTAGAGTTAATCTCCTAGTTTCTAACCGGCACGAGCGGCCCAAGAGGTTGGAATCTTAGAAGGATAAAAATCCCCAATAGAAACCGAGTTAAGACGAAAGAAGAACGCCTTCTCCTTCCAAATATCCCTCATCGGGACCTCCTCGAGGACCTTACGGCTGCCGCAAGGAGAGAGATAGTAGGTCCCAGGAAATTTAACCGAACACAACAACAAAACGGTCTTGGCATCAAGGTAGTGGTTCTCTTCTCGAGCTCGAACTGCCAAGCCAATCACTGTACATACGAAATTGGGGCACATCTGGGGAAATGACAAGTGCAACTCAGCAAGTGTCTCTAATAGGATGGCTACAATCAGGAATGTCAGACGAAATTTCATGAAGTAAGTCGAGTAGGCGCACCAGAATCCATATCGGATAAGCTCTGGAGACTCGGATTCGGATGGGAGCACTATTTTGACATCGTCCGGAACGCCATAAATGTCACCGAGTTCTTTCAGATGCTTCGCCGCGAGCCTCGAGGGCTCGTGATGACCGAACGCTTCGACGGAAGAGCTTTGCGCTATCTTTTTCCCCTTGATTTCGACATCGTCGGAACAACGACACTACCAGAGAGAACTAGCCTCGCAAAAATCTTCAAAGAAAGATTTGAATAAAGGGAAAAAGGGAAGGAACTAAAGAGATCGCTGATTTGGTTCGAATCAAAGAGATTGAAAGTGAATTTGGGTCTATCGAGTCGCAAGACTTTTAAAAAAAAAACAACCTAGGTTTAACTTTCTCGAAAAACAGTTATAGAAGTTCACTTTCTCTTTGATAAATTACTGAGAAAAGGGAAACGATTAATTAAATAAGAGAAGGGGAAGAGAAGTTACCTCAAAGTGGCATCCACTTTTACGTTTTCAATGAAGACGTGGAAGTTACTTTTATAGCGTCATCTCATTAGTAAACCTTGAGAATCGCGAAAAATCTCTCATCTCCTTCGATCTCAGCCGTTCGTTTTTAAATCATGGTAACTGCATGCAGATGTGATGTCATTCACGGAGCTCAAGATAATAATGATCTCGATCTCATCTCATATCAACCGTCCTTCTTTAAAGAGTTATCTTAACTCAGAAAATAATATTTAATATCGTCAAATATTCGACGACATCTGTTTAGATCGCAATAATTTCTCATCGTTCTCTCTCTCCCACCGTTTGATTGACAAGGGTGAGATCACGAAGATCGAGACGCACTAACCATTAATATTCGCCCACTAAGTTCAATGTTGTCACTTAACGGGCTGGGGGACAAATTTTAGTGTTGGATTTTACACAAATCCGGCCGATATCTAAAGCACATTAACCAGATTATTTTGAGTCCATTAATTGAAGCCCATCTGCATAAGGAATCATGCTAGCGGTCCATCTCAACCTAATTTGCCTTTAGCTCGACCATAAAACTACGAGCTAACGAGAGAGTCGGTCAAAGAAATATGCACTCTTATCTTTTGACTGAGTTCGGCCCGAGATATTCGGTGGTTAGTTCGTCAAGGATATGCCGAGATACGCGGAGAGGAGGAGCTGAGAAGCAAGTATAAAAGAAGGTAAATGCATTCAAGAAGAGGACTTCTTCACGTTGAATTCATTTATAACCCTAAACTATCAGTTCGCACTAAATACATCTCATTTGTTATATCAATATAAAATCCAGTTCGTTATATCAATCTCATATTTTATTTTTGATTCATAAAAGATCTAACCCTCTTTTCTCCTACTTAAATCACTACAAAATCACTACAAAATCTAGGTGTGAACTTTGGATAATGAATTCCCATAAATTCATATATCGACATGAAGTTCTATATTGTAATGTATTCCCAAACACGATTATACTATTTAAGTATTTTATTTTAATTATTCTGCGTTTATATCATCATTTTAAATCTAGATTTATACCAATTTTGACCGTAATTTAAAAGAAGACCTCCTATTGGCAAAAAATGAAAAACAAGGTTAAACAAGTATCTTTATTATATAAAACTAAACTTTTCTTACAATTTATAAAAGCCTTGACAAACAGCAGAACTGTAATTAATTATGCATGTGTCAATTAGCCCATTAAATTTTGATATACGTTAAATATTTAATTTTAGAAAATTTATAATGGCTGAAGAATATATATTATCCGTCAATAATGGTTCAAACTTTATAAAATACCATTTGTATTGATTTTTTTTAAAAAATTAGTATAATTTTAAAATTTAACACGTAAATAAGTATCGCTTATGTTTTCCAACAAAAACATAAAAAAGAAAATTAATAAAAAGAAAATCTTAAAGAAATGATCAACAACAACACAATCTCTATATAGACAGTAATCTGTATCATAGAACACTTATCAGTTATCACACAATTAGTTATCTGATATAATCTGGTTGCACTATATGTAAGTTTATTATTCTCTTACTTGGGCTAGTACAGTTGTACGAGAATACATGGGCTTTTAATGTCATGAAATTTTAGAAGAAAGGATCATATAAGAAATCAAAATTACGAGCGATGTAATTGAGTTTAGAGAGAGATATGTTTATCTGCTCGTCGTTGTCGCAAGAGGCATTTACAATCGATATAGCCTTCAATAGTTTGATGTTCGTTAAACACCAACTATAGTGAAATAGTATACAAGTTATGTTCCATCTTTAAAGATCTTTAAGTTCTAAATTGCAAATGCAAATGATGAATATGTGATTTATAAGGTTTAATAAACTGCTTTTTAAAAGTTTATAAACCTTGTTATTTTATGTTTGAAGAGGCATTTACAATAGATCTAGCCTTCAATAGTTTGATGTTCGTTAAACACCAACTATAGTGAAATAGTGTACATGTTGTCTCCTATCTTTAAGATCTTTTAAGTTCTAAATTGCAAATGCAAATGATGAATATGTGATTTATAAGGTTTTATAAACTGGTTTTTAAAAAGGGTTTTTATAACTCTAGGACGCTCGAACCAGGGAACCGTGATTTTCAAAGAAGTGGGAGTTTAACCATTCAGAATGTATTGTCATACTTGTTGTACATATGAATTTAATTGTTTATAGAGAAGACGAATTAGTTATTTAAAAATAATTTAAAAAACTTTTAAATCCTTAAAAAAACATTTAAAAATATTTTTTAAAGAGACTTTTATATCCATAGGATGCTTGAACTACGGAACTCGTGACTTTTCAAGAAGGGTGTTTAACAATTCAGACTGTATTGTCATACTTGTTGTACATATGAATTTAATTGTTTATAGAGAAGACGAATTAGTCATTTAAAAATAATTTTAAAATACTTTTAAATCCTTATAAAAAAATTTAAAATGATTTTTAAAATGGCTTTTATATCCACAGGATGCTCGAAACAGGGAACCCGAGACTTTTCAAGAAGGGTGTTTAACCACTCAAGCTGTGTTGTCATAGTTGTTATACGTTTGAATTTAGTTGTTTATAGAGAATACGAATTAGTCATTTAAAAATGATTTCAAAACACTTTTAAATCGTTATAAAAACTTTAAAAAGAATTTTTAAAAGGGGGCTTTTATATCTTCAGGATGCTTGAACCAGGGAACCCGAGACTTTTCAAAAGGGGAGTTCAACCACCCAGGCTGTGTTGTCATAGTTGTTGTACGTTTGAATTTAATTGTTTATAGAGAATACAATTAGTTTTTTAAAAATGATTTTAAAACACTTTTAAATCCTTATAAAAACTTTAAAAATGATTTTAAAACGGGCTTTTATATCCCCAGGATGCTCGACCAGAGAACCCAAGACTTTTCAAGAGAGGTGTTTAACCATTCAGGCTGTGTTGTCATAGTTGATATATGTTGAATTTAATTGTTTATAGAGAATACGCATTAGTCATTTAAAAATAGTTTTAAAACACTTTTAAATCCTTATAATAACTTTTAAAATAATTTTTAAAAAGGTCTTTTATATCCCCAGGATGCTCGAACCAGTGAACCCGTGATTAATCAAGACAGGTGTTAACCACTCATGTTGTGTTGTCATAGTTGTTGTACAAATAAATTTAATTGTTTATAGAGAATATAAATTAGTCATTTAATAATGGTTTTAAAACACTTTTAAATCCTTATAAAAACTTTAGTAATGACTTTTAAAAAGGGCATTTATATCCCCAGATGCTCGAACCCACCTGATCTTCGAGATGATAAGCAATTCTTCATCGACCATCCTGGCGCTGTCCCGATTTCTATTGCTCAGGGAGAGGAGCTGAGGAAGCAAATAGGAGCACCTTCTTACATCGAATGCAGTTCCAATACTCGAGAGGTATTTTTTATTAGTGTAACTCGTTGACAGATTTTTGGTGTTTATACTAATGCTAATGTTGATGTTTGAATGCAGAATGTGAAGGCGGTGTTTGACGCGGCCATTCGAGTGGTGTTGCAACCACCGAAACAGAAGAAGAAGAAGAGCAAAGCGCAGAAGGCATGCTCCATCCTATGATGACTCTGTTTTTTATATATATTTGGTTTTGGTATATTAATCTTCTCTACATTGAATCAATGTGTTAATGGACAGACATCCAAGTTTGGTTGGTCTTTTTTGTTCTTAATATTGATGGAGTTTGTCGGAATCAAAATCTTTTGCCTCTGCAATTAACACACACACACATGTTTTATATCAGTTTCAGTCCCATCATTTCTTCAATTGATCATATTTTGTGTGTATCCCTCAGCTGTAGTTCTGCGTATGTTTCTAACTTTTTTCGTCTCGCTTCTGATTATTTCAGCCAAGCTCTGGAGAGATACCTGCGTTTCTCACGTAAAAACCATTAAGAGAAAGCGGTTGGTAAAGTACTCAATTACAAACATTTTGCAGCTGCAACAAGTATAGTTTACTTGTTCAGCAGTTCGACATATAGGGCCACAGGACCGATGCTACTTGTACCTCGGGATGCGCCCATTTGTTGAACAGCATCTACAATTTTTTTGCGCCCTCTTCAGGTAAATCAAAACCCTGTTCTCATTTCATAAATTCCATATTAGCTCGAATAGCCACCCAAAACAACGACAAAGTATCAGTATGCCTCAGATTTTTCCACGTCTTAATTGTGTATGGTTCCCAATATTCAAGTTCAAGATATAGTGGATACATATGTAGCATACCTCTCTCCATCTTTCAGGTTCTCGCACTCGTCAGCCCAGAAAAGATGCGCACATTCGTAAACAGCTTTACACTGATCTGGCTTCTTAAGGAGTTTTGCAGAGTACTACAACAACAAAATATAATTTACCCCTGTTAGTATTCAATGTAGCACTCACTTACTCGACTAGAGTATCAGGAAAGATACCCCTGTCGCCTTGTGAATCAGAGTATCTCTGTTCTCAACATTAAATACACGCATCCGCTGGAGTGTCCCTATTATTAAACGTAGTGCTGTACTTGTGCCTTTGAATCCTAAAACACCCAAAATTTTAGGCCATGTCAATATCTTTCTTACAGAAAGATGCTTCTAGCCTCGTAGAAATCCACTTACTGAAATTTCTTCTTCATAAAGAAGATATGCCTTTGTGAAGAACTCATAAGCGACTGCTTCTAATTCACAGTCATTATCGAAGGCTCCTCTTCCTTTCCTGATCTTGAGCTTCTTCTCTCTTGAATCTGCAAGGTTTAAATTGATGAAAAGAGACTTGCTTTCTAACAAACAAGCTAAGATGAAATTCTAACAAACAGAGACTTACTTTCTGTACATGCTTATGACAACTGCAGCTAAGGCTGCAAAGAAACTCGTTGGTGGCTCGAACCCACCTGTACACAAACATATCATCTAAAGCACTTATACATAGTAGCCGCACCGCTACATTTCCTACGTATTGTGTACTGCTAAATTTTCGAGAAAGAGAGCAACCTAAGTTTCCTAGAAATAAACGACTCAACATGATTTGCATTAGCAATCATTCTATTCAAGACGATGACTCAAGCATATGATCAATCTATAATCCTATTCCAAAATCTCACATCGTTTTTAAGCCACCATTGCGTTATCTAAACCTAAAGCTGCATCCTTTCAACACAACTTACCCAAGACTAGAAAAGTTCTCACTAAAGTGTCATCAAAATCTAATTCAGGAAATTAAAAACGAGATGAAAGATTCGACAATTGATCTGACCTTACCAACTTGAATATTGATGGAATCTGGGATTTCCCTTTGCAGCAGCACAATACCAGCATTCCTCACGATCTCAAGGTCATCATCGCTCATCTTATCCGTCCATCCTCTCATATTAGCCCCACCAACGATAATGATCGAGTTCTGACCGTCCGATTGCAGTATCACCACCGCGTGTCCCGTCGGCTCGTCCTCCACACCCATCGGACTCCACACCCATCGGATCCATCACCCAACGCATCTGCGATGTTCGGATGGAGATTATTCGATTGAGAAAGTGAAATCCCTTTCATCATCATGGTGGCCTCTTGGTCGCTTCAGAGAAATCGCAGAGCCTGGCCCGCGTTGTCGTGCAATTGCACAAAGCCAAACAGAGCGATCTTTGATCGTGTACCTTATCAATGGCTTGTAAACTAAACGGTACTAAGAACAATTTTTATAATAAAAAAATGGTGGTATATTTGCTTAAATGAAAATGGATGGCAGTATTGAAAATGGTAATCTTAAAAATGGTAGTTTGGACAAATTCTCTTATTATATAATAGTTAATTATAATTCATTCATTTGATTTACTTTTTCATCTTTAGTTTTTTTTAAAGAGTTATATAATCGTTAATTATAAACTATTGTATATGGAGAGAGAGAAAAAAAAAGATTCACATATTTGGCATCTCCGATGCCTGACGTTCTTTGTCGGCATCGTGAGAGGATATAGTAGGTTTCTTTTGTGAGTTGCGATTTTCTTTTTATTAGTTTTCGTTCTAATAAGTTTTAGACCTGGTTAGTTTTATGAATTTTGGTGACTCTTTTGTTGAGTTCAGTTATTCTCTCTTAAGATGAAGTTTTTATCTGGAAATTCTTTATTCGTAGAAGATTTATAGTTTGTTTTAGATAGCTTTGCTTTTAGTCGATTTTGACTATATATGGTTTGTGCTTTGCAGTTCAACTTTGTTCGACGGTGTTTAAAGCGGTTTCTGCAAAGCTAATTCTTCCGAAACAAAATTGAAGAAAACAATAAAAAAGGGATCTATTTACATCGTGAGAATTGTTGTCGCATTGTCGTCAAAAATATAAGAAGTATGTCTGTTATTGTGCTACGGGAACGTCTTTTATTGGCCTTTTCAAGACTCGAAACAAGATTATTTTGGTATCGCCAATGTATCATCAAAGAATCTCTTCTTCACTAAATTGTTGGGAAAGATCGTTGGGTTCTCTTTGTATTTTACTTGTCGGATCTCTTCTATATTGTAATCATTCAAACGAAGATCACTAAAACAAAGTGTTAAAACAAAAAAAAAAGCCATTGTATATGTAGATCACATTCACAGTTAAAATGATTGAGATGTATCTCAGTCAATTGATCAAATTTGGACACGTCTAATAATTTTTTTAAATTAAGAAAGTCAATTATGGTTAAAGAAATCAATATAATTTCATTTAGAATATGAAAATTAATTTATATAAAATTAGTAAAATCACTAGAAATAAACTTAATTCATATAGGAATACAAAATTCTCAAAATTTAGAAATATTTAATAAAATTTAGTTGGAAACAAATATAAATGAAAAAAAAATTATTTTTCACAAGTAATTCGATTTTATTTTTTTTATTTTTTGTTTTTAATTTATTTTTACGGGTTTTAAGATATATAACTAAAAACTCGCGTGGATCCTAATCTAGTTAACTATAAATTTTGATTTTTTTGAAGTTAAAATCAGTTTTGATATTAAAAATATATTTAAAATAAAATTATTTTGTGTGAAGAAAAATAATCAAATTTTTTATAACAAAAATAGTAAGCAACAATTAAATTTTTGTTATAAAACATGTGTAAAACATATGATTAATCCATTTCTTCTACATTAAAGATACATCTCTTTTAACCATATTTAGCACCTCAGAGCAATCTCAGTAGTGATACTCTTATGGTGTCTTAACAGGATGCCACGTATGAGATTTTTTAGCAAATGAAGAAAAAAGAAAAAAATATATTTTACCTTCCAATTAGAAGATGCCACCTAAGGGGTTTTCCAATGTCTTTTGTGTCTTTGCAAAGACACGGATTTATACTATTTTCTTTTTTTTTAATATTTATTAAAGTAAAGATACAGACAAATATGTGGGTTGGAGGTGGTCTAAGTAGCTTACTGTTTAAGTTAGTAATAGCTTACTTCCCAAGCTAATGTACTATAAATAGAGGTGATTTCATCCTTTGTAAACATAAGTTCATAAGTTGTGTGATAGAGAAACTTAAGTTATTAATGGCTTACTCCCCAAGCTAATGTACTATAAATAGAGGTGATTTCGTCCTTTGTAAACATAAGTTCATAAGTTGTGTGATAGAGAAACTAATGAGAAATGCTTTGATCTCTCTCCTTCTCCTCTCTTGTGTTCGTTTCTCTAACAAAGATTTCTACTCTCTAAATCTCTTATTTGCTTCCCTCATTTATAAACACAAAACATATTGTTAGAGAGCATTGTTTTACAATAAGAGAAATTATTAGTTTTATAACACGTTAACAACACGATCGTCTCTATCCATTGTTATAATAAGAACGATCGTTTCTCTATTTGTTCATACGATTTAAGAGGTAAGTTCTAATTTATGTTGAATAGATCTAAATTTATATTACTAACGGAGTGGTAGGCTCTGGTTCCTCCTAATTTGTATGGTAGGCTCCGTGAAACGCCCTAACCCAAATTTCATTACCGCAGTAAGGTTTTGTCTCGTCCACTTCTTAACCATATTTGGGTATTTTTAACTTTTTCTATACTTAGTCATTTTTTCAGCATTTTCATTCGGATTTAGACAAGTCAATTCATCAAGTAAACATAAAATGCAACTTAGATTACATTGAAATAAACTATTACATTGAAATACTTGAGCCTTTCCTGGCTTCCGAGCCTTTCATGGCTTCCGAGCCTTTACCATTAACAACAGAACAATTGAATAATAACAATACACAGAACAGTTTAAGCAATCAAGGGTTAATCAAATCTATGCAAGAAAACGATACTAGACTACAGCCCACAGTCACGCACTCACCTTAGTCAATCGGTAGTCGCAGATCAATGAATTTAGCCGAACAGTTTCTTTAGATAATCCTCGATCCAGTTATGTTTCTCCGGAAGTAGTCGAACGTCACTCGGTGACAGTCGGTATCACACGGCTATCTTGCGAACACAATTGAAACTCTCGAACACTCTCTCGAATACAATCTTGTTCTCGGCTAGAAATCTCTCTCTCGGACTTTCTCTTCTTTTCTCTCCAGTTTATCTCCTTTTTCTCTCGGTGAAATTATGCAGAAATGAAGATAGTCGCGTGATAAAGCCAGAAACCATCGATAACTGCCCACTTGAACAATGCGTGTCGTTTTACTTAAGTCAGAAACTGATCCCGCGCTTTCTCTCGATCATTTCCTTCTTTGGACGGCCAGATAACCGTTCCCGCTTCTTTTAGTCGACAAGTTTCTCTTCAATAGTCGGATAACCGTTCCCGCGTAGACTTTAGCCGATACGCGCATTAATCCCTCGGTTATAACCGCTCGCGCTCGGCTATTTTATTAACTTAGCGGATATAATGATTTCCATTCGCATTATTCACGACAACTCTCGGATATTCCAGCTCAGCTCGGACCAGAGTAACCGTCTTGTCCGAATTCCGACCAAGAGTTCTGGAAAATACGGACTGTCCGAAATCCACATGTCCGAGCCAGTGATAAGTAGTTTTTTTTATGTATCAATTACTCAAACCTACTCATGTCATTATAGGTACTTGAGGATCAATCCAAATGGGGAAGTTTGTGACAATAGGAATGCATAAAACTCTTTAATCTAAGCAAGTCAAGATGTTTTGATGTTTATATACTAACCTAGATAAGTAAGCAAGACAATCAAACCAAATAAGTAAAGCTAATAACTTAAGAACTCAATTTGACAAGTAAAATGAGCAAACAAGGGACTAATCAATATTATCAATTGACTAAAAATGAATCCAAGGATGGGGTTATTGACCTTAGGTGCTTCAAGAACTAATCTATGATGTCAATCAATCACAATGAGTGATATTCCCTAAGCTTAGAACTCTAAAGCAAGATTAATCCACTTTCATGGTACTAATCACATTATTAACAATCCTTATCAAGATCAAAATTTTATTTGTGAAAAGGAAGCTAACAAGTATTAAGAATCAGTTCTAACATGCTAATAAACACCATAGACAATCACTCTCATGAGTTAGGACTGCAAATCCTTTGCTTATTTGATTGGGGAATTTCAACAAAATTTTTGTGGATGAGAAAATTCCTAAGGTCTAGAATTAGCTTGATTAAGGCTAAACTAGCATTAAGATCACCTAAGCAAGGAGAGAAATGAAAGGATCAAACCATAGACATCAAGATTAATCCCTAAAACACCATAAATCTAACCCATCCCTAGATGCTAAGAAATCCAAGAGAGATGTGTGAAAGTGGGAACTCAAATCCAAGAGAGATGTGTGAAAGTGGGAACTCAAATCCAAAAAATGCCAACAAGAGAGATCAAACCATTGTCCAAGTTAATAATTCTAGGATGCATATCGAGCTTGTTCTACTTTAAAAATCTTAGTCACACTCATCAAAAACATGAAATGAATCCAAGTCTAGCCTATACAAACCTTCTTATCTTTCATTCCTTTAACATTCATTAAATTTGTAACCGGATCATGCTTATGCAATGCAAGTGAACTCATTTGGCTAAAGGCGAAGGTTATGAGATAAAAATTGATCTCATTCATGTGGATTTTGCATTGCAAAGGATCTCTCAAGAAATAATGAACTTTGACAAAATGATTAGGGTAAAGACCAACCTATGCGTACAAGGACAAACTTCCATCTACCCAAGTACCATTTGCGATTTTAACCCTTATCTCTAAACCCAACAAAGTCCCTCCTATTCTACCCTTTTCTTAAGGCAGTTTGCCTTCTTGACCCACACAATCTCCTCATATTCACTTTCATTTTAACTCTTAGGAGAAACTCTTCTTCAACCTTTGGTAAACAAATGGTTTTGGCTTTTTACTCTCATTACTTAGCTCTCTTTTTACTTTTTAGGAAAGCCTATCTAATCATCCTTTATATGCTTTTGCCATTTTGGCTTCTTTAATTTTCTTTAACTTAGAGACACACCACACATTTATACTTAGAGCTATTTTTCAAATTTTCTTTACCAACCAATCCAAAATTGTTTCTCCTTATACCTTCTCCAAAACTTTTCTTCTTTTTCACTTTTTTTTTTCTTTTTTAGACAACAACCCAAACCCCTACTTAAGCTAACCAACCTAGCTGATGTCTAGCCCAATGATGTGTGAGCTTGTTCTACATGGAAGACTCTCCTTGTCGTGCTACACCCAACATTTTTTGGTAAGTTCATTCGAAAATAAGGCCTCAAAACATACACAAGAGTTTTTTTTTTGCTTGAAAGAAGGTTTGGTTAGGGGGTGTGGTAAGCTACTTGGGATAGCAAAAGAGTGGTAGAAAAGAAGAAGACATCCCAAATATGTATATGGTATTCATGAATCACTTACCAATCTATAAACATGATAATTGCAATTCAAGATTATTGGTTCTTATAAATAGGAATAAGTTCAATTCACAGCAAGCTTCAACCAAAACATGAACATCAAGACATGAATTCCAAGTGTGATGCTATTTTAACTTCAAACTCATTTGAATGCATCAAAAAATTATGAACGTGGACAATGGTTTCGTCTAAAAAATCAGCATTTTACAAGGAAAACTTATCATTGCTCCCTATACAATATGAATGCAAGCCTACATGAAATGCAACTAGACTCAATCTTAAAATGCAAATACAACTTGTAAATGCTTCTTTTTGTCTTCTTTTTGGTAAATTTCAAATTTTTTGATTTTTTGTGTTTTTCTAGCCTTAGATGAATGCATGAAGACTCAAATATGTAAAATAGAAAATAAGAAACACAAAACATAAAGTCAAATCTCTCAACCTCTCCCCCAAACTTAAATTACACAGTCCCTTGTGTAATAAAAGTTCAAGAGAGACTCAATCAATATGACAAAAATAATGAAACACAAAGCTAAATGATATGTACAATGGAGGTTGAAGTGTTACCTCTAGAATGGTATAGAGGAGGAGGACGAACCTGCTGACCACAAACACTCAAAACACACATTATTGAAATAAAAGCAATAATGTATACAAGGATAAGCATGAGAATGCCTCCAAAGAGTGCTTGTTTAACGACACTAAACTTGACTTTTCAAACCCTTAGTCTTGTGGAGGATCTTGGAGTTGAACTGAAGTTCCTTCTCCTTTCTTGATGAACATGGTGTTTTCTCCAGTGTGTAACAACTTCTTCTTTTTTTTAGACCTCGTTCTTGCCCTCATTGGTGTCTAAACTATAGGTTCCACCATCTTTTTCCATCAAACATAGCAAGTAGGCACTCACCATCAAAGCCTAATCCATCATACTCATTTTGGTCAAAAGTATCATCTTCTTTCAGCATCACACAAGTGAATCCCATCAGCTGACCCTTTGTATATGGTGGTTCTTCATCAGTTTTCATAGTAGCACATGTGATTGTGCCACAAAAACCCAAGGTAGAAGGCTTCATAGGATAGAAGACCTTATTATTCACACTCTTTAAAATCACCCTCATGTTGGTGAAATTAAGGCTTGCACCAACTGTGTTAAGAAAGAGAGTTCCTAAGAGAAGAGATAGCTTGGCTGCTTGAACCATGTCTATGACTATGAAGTCACTTGGGACTAGACACTCACCAACCTTCAATGGATAATTTTCAACAAGGCCTAGTGGTTGCCTTGAAGAAGCATCAACAAAGGTGATAAGTGATGAATATTTCATCATGTTTGTAATCCCAAGACTCTTAAACATTTCAAGGGTCATCACATTGACACTTGATCCAGAATCACACAAAGCTTCATCAAACTTCAAATCCCCAAGAGAGTAAGAAATCAAAAAAATTTTGGGATTACCAAGCTTTAGAATTGTCTTAGGCTCATATCTTGTTGTGCTTGGTGGATCAAAGCTTTCCGTCAGCTCTTCTATCTTCTCTCTATTAACCAGCAAGTCTTTGATGAACCTTATGTGACCTTTGACTTGAGACAAGTTCTCTACATTGGGCAAAGGTGCACCAGCCTTCTCCATGCTTCCTCTAAAGCTTGAGAGCACTTTCTTTTGTGCCTTATTCAAAATTCGCCCAGGATATGGTAGTGGTGGCTTATAAATAGGAAGATCACTGTAAGAAGCTTCTCCATATCACTCTTCTTAGCCACTTCTCTTACATCCTCATCAACTCTCGCTTTCGTAGAAATCATGGGCTCATCAAACACTCTTTTACCCATATCTTTAGCAACAACCATGTAGTCATTTTCAATGATCACCTCCTTATCTTGAACCTCAATGTCCTCATTGATTGTAAATGCAATCTCGTTGGAGGGTGACACTGCATCATGTGGACATTCTAGTAGTTCCTCAAACTCTCTCACAACAAGTTCATACTCATCCTCATTAATAGAGTAGATAGCATTGCAGTACTCCTTTGGGATAGCTATTGCTTTTCCAGGAAGTTGATCTTGAGTGTTTGAAGAAGAAGAGGCAACCTTGTTCTCTAGTTGTTGGAATTTTGATGACAAGGTCTCAAAATTTGAATGTAGATCATTGTGGGAGCAATCTACTTTGTTGTGAATTTCTGCCATCTTCTTGTTCATCTCTATAACTCCATTAGCTTGGCCTTTCAATAGTTGTTGAAGCATGCCTCTCATATCAAAGTCTTGTGGTGATGAGTTGCTTCCTTGCCCTTGTGGCGCAAAACCGGGTGGTGCATATGGTTGTTTTGATTGAAAGTTCCCTTGATTTCCTTGAAAGTTGGCTTGGTTCCCTTGAAAAGTGTTCTTTGGAACATAGCCTTGTTGTACTCCTTGAACATGGTTATTTTGTTGTGGGTAAACTTGGTCTTGTGGGTTAGCCACGTTGTTGCTCCTATAGGAAAGATTGGGATGATTCCTATAGTTGTTGAAGACTTGTTGATAGCCTCCTTGAATACCCACATAGTTGACTTTTGTTTTCAACTCATCAACCTTTGTATCTTGGTACTCTTCAAAATTTCCCAAAAAATGAACTTGTTTTTGTGAAGCTTGGAAGAGCTTATCCATCTTTTCATGGAGGGCCATCATTTCTGTCTTAGTTTGCTCCACATATTCTCCTCCTCCTCTTCTTGAATATCAATCATAATTCTCTTCATAGTTCCCATCACTTTGAGCTAGATTCTCCACAAGCTGTAGACCATCTTCAACCTCTTTGCCCAAGAAGTTTCCATTACTAGATGTATCTAGGAGCATCCTAAACTTGGGGAGAACACCTCTATAGAGAGTGCTAAGTTTTGATTCATCCGAAAAACCATGGTGGGGGCATTGCATGGTGTAGCCCTTGAACCTTTCCCATGCTTCACAAAAGCTCTCATTGCTCTTTTGAGTGAAGCTTGATATCTCATTCTTCAACTTGGCAGTCTTTGTGTTAGAGAAGAACTTGGCCAAGAATGCCTTCTTACATTGATCCCAATAGCTGATTGAGCCTTGTGGAAGTGTCTTCTCCCATAGGTGTGCTTTGCCTCCAAGAGAAAAGGGAAACAACCTCAACTTTAACCCATCTTCAGAAACTCCATTTATCTTGGTCATGCTACAAATCCTGTCAAACTCATCCAAGTGGTCCAATGGATCTTCCATAGCCAACCCATGAAACTCGTTGCTTTGCACCATTGATATCAACCCACTCTTAATCTCGAAATTGTGGTTCTTAACTAGTGGAGGGAGGATACCTTGGCGATTTACATAAGTATTGGGTGCATCTCCAACTCCAATGTGTCTCGGTGGCCTAGGTAGGTGTTGAGCCAATCTAGCTCCATGTGCTTGAGCGAATTGGTCTTGAGCAACAACATTTGGTGGCCCATTACCACCATATCCTTGTGGATTCTCCATACCCAACCTTGCAATGTGTTCCGCGCGTTCTCTTTCTCTTCTTGCAAAGCTATTCCGACTCAAGCGATGAATGTTGTCTATTGGCACAACAAGATTGTTGTTTCTTCTAGACCTCAAGTTCATACACTTATAGAGCAAAGTGAAAGAGATTAATAAGTAAAATAAAAATAAAGCTTAATCTCAAGAAGATTCAAAATCATAATGCACAAAACTAAACTCCAATTGGCAACGGCGCCAAATTGATAGGTAGATTTTTAGCTATCAATTACTCAAACCCACTCATGTCATTGTAGGTATTTGAGGATTGTGATATATCATGGTTTTTACCCGTTTTTGGACCATGATATAAGTCTTTTTATAGAGTCTTTTGGTATTTTTAGAGTCCTATTAGAGTCTTTATAGGTTGGACTACGTTTGGAGCATAATTGGAGATTCTGGATCTTTTTGGAGCATTCTGCAAGAAGCTGCGAAGTGATGAAGTCGAAAGAGTGGATTTACACGCAGGGTGTCGATTGACACAGATGGTGTCGATCGACACCAGACGAGACCGACACGTTTTGCCGACTTCTATTGGAAAAAGGAAATTGCCCAAAGTTTTGAAGAATTACAAGATTGCCCCTCGACGAAAATCCTCTTCTATAAATAGATTTCAGGCATTGTTTAGCCT
>JAHZTW010000001.1:241699215-241798360 GCA_020283515.1 Alliaria petiolata | reverse complement strand
TGTGTGACTATCCCTTCTCTGTGGATTCGATCCCTAAGTACTACAACTGATCTCTTAATTTGAGAGAGTTGCTTAGGGTAAATTTGACCCATATCAGATTGTGACAATAGGAATGCATAAAACTCCTTAATCTAAGCAAGTCTAGATGTTTTGATGTTTATCTAGACCTAGATACGTAAGCAAGACAATCAAACCAAATAAGTAAAGCTAATAACTTAAGAACTCAAGCTTCTTTCATTTCTTGTTTTTGACTATCTTGCAAGCTATGAGTCACCTTCTTATCCTTATGGATCTTGAGGTTTCTCCAATGGCGCGTGAGTAGTCTTTTTAAGGGTTTTGATGGTTTAAAAGAACCAAGGAACTCTCGGATTTATAGTTCTTGCTTAGCTAGAACATAAAGTTAGATTCTTTCTTCTTTATCATTCTCAATGCTTAGTCTAGTCTGATCATCTAGTCTAAAGACCATAGGCGGCTTGACATGAACACCACGTGCTTGCTTAGCCACACCCATAAACAAGAGTTTGATCTTTCCTAGCCTAAGACATTAGCTGTCTAGGAGATCTTACAGTTCAATAGGGACGATTTAGCATGCTTGTTTCTTCTATTGTACCGCTTTGCGAGAGCTAGTTTATGGTGATAGAGATTCAAAGAGGTTAGACCCAAACACCATGGGCTAACCGTCTTGTGGATCCCTTTACCTAAAAATCACCATCTAAAGACCAAGTCTTAATGTGATCCAAAAGCTTAAGCTTGTTAGGCAACCCGAGAGTTACCTAGTTCATAAAACCCATCTTGATCCTTCTTTTATTTAATTATCTCTTTCAACGTTTAAATCATTACTTCTTGCTCAAGTAGTCCAAAGCTCTTATTTGTATGGTCTTGAGTGACACACGATCTAGTCTTTAGTCGTTTTTAGTAGTAAATTCCTAACCTTTTATCATTTTAAACTTGACTTGTGACACCGATATAACCGATCTGTCAACTAAACAACCTCAAATGGATTGATACCCCATACACTATACTACAACGGTCTAGTGGTGGGTCATTGAACTCCCTAATACAAAGCGTGTTACCAATTGGCGCCGTTGCCATTTGGGGTTAAATTTTAGTCATTTCGGTTCTTGGTCGTTACAAGGAGAATTTTTTATTTTCTTGTTATTTAACACTTTTACTTTGATCCCTTTGTTTTGATAGGTACATGAACCTACGGTCACACGGTACAACAAACCTTGTTCCCCCAATCAACGATATACACTTGCTTGAGAGATCAGCAAGACGGCATCGGGAACAAGCCGATATCGCAGACCGTGTGGCAATGGAAAATCAACAAGGTGCTCAAGAAGCTGCAGGTGCAGCTGGTGCACAAGGCCAACAAGGACCCCATGGTCCACAAGGAGTCCAAAGAGTATAAGGACAACCGAGTGTTGCCGCTCCACAGCGAGTTATTCGGAAAATCGGTGTGGGTGATGCACTGATATCGACTGCAAGCCGACACGGCATTCAGCCTCCACATGTGGCGAACAACAACTTCGAGATCAAGAGTGGTCTCATCTCCATGGCGCAGAACAACCATTTATTTGGTCTGCCCTTGGAAGATCCTCTTGATCATCTCGATCAATTTGACCTGGTGTGAGCCATGACGAAAATCAACGGTGTAAGCGAAGATGGCTTTAAGCTGCGTTTGTTTCCTTTCTCATTAGGAGACAAAGCTCACGCTTGGGAGAAGACTCTGCCACATGCATCCATTACCTCATGGACAGACTGCATGAAAGCCTTCTTGACCAAGTTCTTCTCCACATCGAGGACAGCTCGATTGAGGAACGAGATAAGCGGTTTCACCCAAAAAGCCAACGAGACCTTCAGAGAAGCATGGGAGAGATTTAAGGGCTACACAACTCAGTGCCCTCGCCATGGATTCAGCCAAGAGTCTCTCCTCAGTACTCTTTATCGAGAAGTAATCCCCAAAATCCGAGTGTTGCTCGATACGGCTAGTAATGACAATTTTCTGGCCAAAGACGTGGACGATGTTCTAGAGCTGGCCGAGAACCTAGCTCAGAGCAACTCTTCCTACAATGAAGACCACGATAGATCAAACAGTGGTTCCAAATATGAGACCGATAGAAGTTGAAAGGTGATCGAGGAACTCAATTTGAAGCTAGACAAGTTACTGCTTGTCAAAACACAAAAGGAGGTCCATTTCGTGAAGGAATTCACTCAAGTACAAGAGGGAGGGGGGGGGGGACGTTCAGTATGAAGATGTTAACTACATCAACGCTCAAGGAGGTTATAATAATTGGAGACCCAACAATAACCTCTCTTACCAAAGCACAAGCGTCGCCAACCCACAAGACCAGACTTACCCACATCAACAAGCAGGAGGAGGCAAGCAGTTTGTGACTTACACGACTCAACAAGGATTTGTACCAAGAAACCCATTTCAAGGCGGCTACCCGCCACGGCAACAAGTCGTTGCACCTCCTGCTTTTCAACAACAGCAAGGAAATGCACCTGCTCAAGCTGGATTTGACCTGGAAGGTACTCTCAAGCAACTCCTTCAAAGTCAAACCCACATTCAGACGGATGTACACAAATATTTTGCCGAAGTGCATAACAAGATAGATAGTTTAAACACCGGGCTATCTGGGAAGATCGAGGCATTGACCGTACGAGTCAAGACGCTTGAAAACAACAAAGGCATTGCATCTACAAGCCAACCAAGCAAGCTTACTGGCAAATCCGTCATGAATTCAAAGGAGTATTACCAAATGATCACCACTCTCAATGAGGAAAAACGGGATCATGCCGAAACTACTTCTCCAAATTGGGCTCAAGCCGATGAGGACATCGGTATCCTAACACACGGAGAGTTTTCAAAATTTGGCAGTCCATGAAGAGCAACAGGTGATGAATCTACTAAAATCACCATTCCTGTGAGTCTACAAACCACCAATGTCATACCCTCATAAGCATAAGAAGCGTCTCATAGAAGAAAAGGAAGCCGAGTTGGATGAAACCTTGAGGAAGTTTGAAGACCTATTCAGCAACATTGACGACACCAAGCTTGTTCCAGCCTTTCTCTTGGCTCTAAAGGACAAACTCTATGCTGAAGCAATGGCAAGTATAGTAATGAATGCAGCAGCTCGTGAGGAAAAACTCAAGGAAGAAACCTTGATAGCCAAGAAGCTAGAGGATCCAAGATCATTCACTCTCCCGTATCACTTTTGACAACTGCCTGTGTGATCTAGGTGCAAGCATTAATGTGATGAGTCTAGCCACGGTAGAACGTCTCAAGTATAACGACTATATCAACTGCAACAAGCCGTTATCTCTGGTCGATGGAAGTGAAAGGAAGACGGTTGGGAAGCTAATAGACTTCTCTCTCATGATCGGCAATGTGACATTCCCAAGTGACTTCCTGGTGATAGAGATGGATCAAGATGTCAAGGAAACACTTCTGTTGCGGAGACCTTTTCTAGCTTCAGCCGCTTGCATGTTTGATTGCAAGAGTGGCAAAGTAGAGCTGAGACTAACCGGGAGCCTGGTGATGCACTTTGACACCAAAGGAAAGAGAATCAAGGAGAAAGAGCATGCATACTCCCTCGAGCTCAAGAAGACTCTCATTAAATCCGAAGACCCATCCATGGAAATATGCTATGATGGGGAGAGCTTCGATGGTTGATAAGTAGGTTTTAATCTACTTGGTCAATGACCCACTACTTATAACTGATTGTAGTATAGGTTATGGGTCTTATCAATCCGATGGGTAGATTCAAGACATTGCATCCGTGAGATTCTTATACAAGCTAGGAGCGATCTAAAGGTTTTAAAAAGGATATCTATCAACTTAAGTGTCACAATGATAGAAAGCTAATAACATAAACTCAAACTAACAAGAGTAAAAGAGATAAATAGAAATAAAGTAGCAAGCTTGCAAGATATGATGAGGATCGGTTCAAGGGACAAGGTGTTTAAAGGTAAAGATGATAAAGGTCGCTTCTTGATGAAAAAGTTAACTACCATTAAGGCTAATCCTTCAGCATAGAGTTCAAGAACTAGATAAATCCACCGCCGTGGTAAGGATCACTTTGCTAACTCATAACCTAACCTCGCTCCCGCGTAGTGATCCATGAGAATAGCAAGCATGAATAAACAACTCTATTTGTGCCAAAATGCTCCCTAGACATCTAATCCCTTAGGCTAGGATGAGCGGATCTCTTATGAGATTGGTTCTTGCAATTCTTCAAACATGGCGTTTGTTTGAGGAAGTTTGAAGGAATAGATAAAATAGCGAAGAGGATTAATCAATAAGAGCATCAAATAAGAAAGGATTAAGATGTTTTAAGCATAGATAAGCATCAAACATTGAACCTTTAACTCGTTTACCCTAACCTCATCCCTAAAACCAAGATGAACTACTCGCTATTTGTCATGGAAACCGTTAATCCTATACAAGAAAGAACGATCAACATAATTTTAAAACGAGAGAGAACAAGATTTCTTAAACATACAAGCTTAAAGGATCTCAAAAATGGTTATTTCTCTCTTGGAGAAGATGACCGAAAAACAGAGACAAAGAAAAGAAGGAAAATGTAAAACTGTCAATCCTTTGCCAAAAGCATGCAAAGGGACTTTTATAGGTGGTCACAAAAACTAGGTGTCACGGATCCAAGGCAAAATGCAAAGTCCGTTGTCTTCTAGCGTAATACGAGATGAAGCCGTTTTGCAGGGCCGATATGCTAAATCTTCATGATCTTCGAGTGATTCCCATATCGGATACATATTTCAGGGTCTCGTCGTTATGGATCTCGTGTCTTGCTGGTCGTTTCGGGATTGCCTCGTTATCTTGCTCCGATAATTTGTACTTTGGGGAACATTTTGGAATCTTCATCTCGGGCGACAAATATCGGGGGTAAGTCATTGCCCCTTACCAGTATTGGCTTCATGGTCGTAATCGATCCCTAATGCTCGATGGTTCATGTCTTGGTCTCCTTCAATGACCTTACTCCAAAATGCACTTGATAAGGACTGAAAGTATGTGCGAATGACCCTAACTCTATCCTAACTCATGCTAATCCATGATGAGTGCAAATGGGTGATTAATGAGCTAAAATGTATACAAATGAGTCCTAAGGTGCTAAAAATGCATGTTCAATACCATGAAATATACAGAGGTATCAATGGTGTCTGCCTCAATACCATGTTTGGAGACCAAACCGAGGAGATCCAAAAGCACCAAGGGAAGTGATCACATGCAAGAGGTTCCAAGGAAAATGACCTACCCTCGGTGATCTTCTAGACGGTATAACTCTCGAACCTGTGTTCTCTATTGCTAGCGAGATGGTATACAAGCCGAGATGCAAGGGAAATATTAGATCCTTTGCTTACCTTAAGGTGATTAAAGACACTGATTTGACCAATCAAAAGGGGGTCAAGGCAAGCAAAGAGGTAGTCTCATATGTGTCTCTGGCTGATTTCATCTCGGAGGTTAAAGAAAGTAAGGATCCTCTCATAGGATCAAGGGGTGTTCATTTCCCCCTTTCTCGTCGAAAAGGAAACACGAAAAGTCAAGGTTAGTGACTCAAAAGAAAGCGCTCTTGGGAGGCACCCCAAACTTATCCATGTACATAGTAATATTTTTTCTAGTCTATTTCAATGCTTTCAGGTACCTAAGGGAGAATAAGATGGGTCACTTGTGCACAAGAAGGAGCAAAACTATTTTTGAAGATTGTCTAGCACAACATCGGGGTGATATAACGGTTTCAAATTGTGGTAAACACCCCAGAACATTCCATGTCGAGCAGGCACAACAGTGTGTAGTCGATATAGAACGAAGTCTAAGCCAGACAATCTTTATCAGGGTCATATATCGGGCACGCAAGCTGAAATCCAGACGAACAGTCAACTATATCGTGATCAAACCGATATGGTCATCCGGGTAATAGTGGTTTTTTACTTGGCCAAACTGAGAAAATCGCCTAAATTCATGGCCCACTTTTTAAGGCAAGAATGCATGGTTGGGGTTAGCCGACAGCTATTTCCCAAACCAAGAAACCCTAGACAACCCCCCCCCCCCCACATCTTGTCTTCTCTTTAAAAGAGCCATCGTACGCATGAGTTGTGCACGAAATTGAGCTGAACCGAACAGTGCATAAATTGTGCATAAACCGCCGCCTCGGTCAAAAGATCGTAAGCGAGCCGAACCAAACCGGATACACCCGACATCAAGTGTAACCGAAGCATTCATGGGCTAAAGACGAAGCCCAAAAACCGATCCCGAGATCAAAAGCTTTTGGATGACGAGCTCAAGCCCACAAAGAGGTCCGAGGAGACGTTTACCCTAGAAGACGAAGTCTTGTGGGGAGGAGCGCCGCCAAGAGAAGCAAAAAGAAGAATCTAGGAAGATATTCCCGAGATCTTCACGGAGTCGGTTTAGAGAGCCGTATAAATAGAATAGTTGATTCATTTGTAGGGGTGATCGGCTTTTTACTTAGCAAAATCCGAGCAACATATTTGTACCAAAAGCTTATCTAAGAAGCACGAATAAACTGGCCATCTTTGGATCTCTATTCTCTCGTGTTTAACTTAGAATCTTACGTCTTCTTTCATTTTTAATTGACAAATTCTATTGTGTGAGATCCAGCACGCACACTCTCTAGTCATGAATAGAGATGTTTATGTTTAAACACGCATGAAAGTGATGCATTGTTTTGTTATCTCTACCATGTACTTACACACTTTTGAGTGTTTTGTTGATAGGTACAATGGTGGAAGCGGTGCTGTCCTTGGGAGATCGAGGGATTACCAAAGTGAGAAGAGAGATGGAAAGAGGCCACTTGGGAGTTGAGCAGAGCCGTCACTGCACATCGGGAAGAAGGAGGAGCTGGAGGCAATGTGGGGTCATATTGGAGTAAGCTCGTACAAGCCTGATGTGAACGAAAGCACCAAGATCAGGCACCCAGCCTTGAGGTATGTGCAAAGAGGTATTGCACATACGTTTTCGCAAGGAAGGAGTGTGGTGATGTGCTGACCAAGGAGCTGGAGATCATTGATGACAGTCTGGTGGAGATCATCCAAAAAACCCGAAATGGGACTGAGCTGAGAGGAAGCAGGAGGAGCACTTGCTTGATCACGATATTGCTCAAGGAACTCCTCCATTACAAGTCGTGGATGACTTCCACACCGAGCGACATGCCTCAAGTAGGCTGTGGAGGAATCGTGATTGTGATCCTGAGAGGATCTGGAGTCGATCTGGAGGAGCCAACACATGAGATTCGCTGGATCCATATACCGTATCTGAAGAAGTGTCAGTTTCTCGGGAAGTCATATCGGCATGGCCACCGATATCAGTTCATTCTCCTGTCCAACAAAGCAACCGTCTTGTTCCTGCCAAACCCCTACCTGACCACGATCAGAGAGCCTCTGCACCTGGACTTCGAACCACAAGAAGAGCACCTGTTCCCATATGGAACTGACTTCCATGGTGATTTCGAGGAGGAATATCGGGAGGAAGCCGATATCGGGGGTGCCTATGAAGAAGAGGAAGAGGAAGGATATCCGGAGCCAACAAACGAGTATGGTTTCCCTCTCTATGGAGCAGAGCGTTACCACTTTGAGCCAATCACAAGTGGCATGCACAGAACCCTCAAGTCATCCCACGATCGCATCAACGTGCTCCAACGCTACTGCAAGTGGCAAGATAGGTCAATCCGGAAGCTCGTCTCCACGGTGAAGGGAATCAAGAGCCACGTGAAAGGTCTGAAGGGCCAAATCAAGTCTCTCTCATCCAAGTTCAAGGGATCGTCCTCGCCACGGTTTGATGCCCATATGAATCCTGAGGACAAAGAAGAAGAAGAAGGTTCTGAGGAAGCAGACAGCCAAACGCTCCAGGAGAAGCATTCCTTCTCCGAGGGAACATGAGCCAAGTGAGCCGGAGAGGTCGTCATACCACGAAGGGAGCATATTGAGGAAAAGGTGTGCGAGTCAGTCCCCGATACCATAATCCGACAACCCTTTGATCTCGACCAGTGAGGACACTACGTCCTCACATCACACTGATACCTGAGGTACCACTCCAAATCTCTATACATAAGCATTTTTCTTTTTATTCTTTTTGTTTTTTTAAAATTTTTTTAGCATTTTTAGGTATGTATTCTTCCTCTCTTCTATCTCACAAGAACTGTGTGATTTAAGTTTGGGGGAGTACATATACATGCATTCACTTAGAATAATATATCATGCATTCATCTAATTGCATAGAAAAATAATTTAAAATGAAAAAATTTGAAAATTTATTTCACGAAAAAACCATTTTTTTGCATTTTCATTTAAGGATTGAGTTTAGATGCATTCATTTAAGATTCATAGCATTCACATAGGGTGTAAATTGTAGTGAATCCTTGTAAATAGCCATTTTAAAAGTCATGAAGTCAATGCCTTGGTTCTTGTTTGCTTGATGCATTCTGAATTAGACCAAACTTAAGGCAGCACCACATTAGGAATTCATCCTCTAAAATTCGGTCTTAGCTAATGCATTGTGATTTGAACCATTTCCCTATTGAACTTAAACCGTTAATACTGAAAATTTAATTATCTTGTTCATGTTTGTCATCAACTCATAGATTTCACTTGGACTTTCTTCTTCCTTTTTACCACCCTTTTGCTAGTCCAAGTACCAGACCACACCCGAAACCTTAATCTTTGTTTGAAACCATATACACTTTTGTGAGCGTATGTGAGGCCTTTGCATAAATTCCGAATCTTCTTAGGCAAAAATTGTTGGGTTTATGCTGACAAGGTTGGATTCTCATGTAGACGTTGACTCACAACTCGAGTCAACAATAGGGTTAGGGGGTTTATAACTTAAAACAGCTTGATACCGATATGCTAGTGAGAGTTAGCATATTTACACCATTTTAACATCCATTTAGTGTAGCATTTGCATTGTTTCATGCATATAACTTGTCCATATAGTCTAGTTTGCATCCATTTTAGAGTTAGTAATTCTTAGCTTTAGGTCTTGCATTTTCTTGCATATCCTTGCATTTGGAGTGTTATTTCAGGTGATTTGGATCATATGTAGACTTTCTGAAGCTTGGAGGATGATCTAGGACCAAGTAGAGAAGAATAATGAGCAAGCAGACGTCATCGGGCACCATATCGACTTGCTGTACCGAGATGTTGCAGCCGATACAAGTCCATGCCGCCTAAAGTGACTCAAATATCAGACCATAAAAAGACTTTCCATTCTGATTAAGGCTCAGAGATCTTCATAAAAGTCATAGATAATTGAGTTACCTTTCTTCCGGTGATCATAGATAATTTAGTTACCTTTCTTCCATTCTGATTCAGGCACAGAGTTGTTTCAAGTCATTATGATCAGTGGTTAAAGAGATACAGCAACTTTAGCAAACCCATATCCGCTTGAAAGTTTTGATCGACTGAAATATCAGACTCGACGAAGGGTTTCCATTCCGATTTGGCCTCGGCAGTCTTCATAAAGGTCATAGATAATTGAGTTAGCTTTCGTTTGGTGGTGGTTTGATGTCAAACAGTTCAGCGGTTCAAGAGATACTGCGATTTTAAGACAGATCGATTGATCCCATGATGAGCTTCAAAACCGTAAGATGTCAGATCGATCGATCCCTGTTCATAAACCAGCTGGTTCAAGTGCAAAATCAAAGAAAATTCTGTTTAAACCCGGTTTGACCTAATTTCTCCATCAAAGAACGAAATTTTGGCCTTTATATCTCTGTTTTTGGCCATTGTTGAGGCCAAGCTTCTTTTACACATCTTCTCTAAGTTCTTTTACATTCATCATCTTTTGTTTTTGCTTAAAAACTCTTTCTCTTTTGATTTTAAGTGATTTTGAAAGATATTTTGTAAGATATGCATATTAAAATTTGTCTTTCTTAATATTTTATCTTCTTCTTCTCTAATCATGTTTAACAACATCTCTTTCATAAGAATTGTTGGTTTAGCTATGATTAGTGAGTAGTCTTTTTTAGAATCTTTGGATGAGGTAGATTAGGGTGATTATAGAGTTAATCTTTGATGTTTAGGGATTAGAATGTTTAGATCCTTTCTTGTTTAGTGATCTTAATGCTAGATTAGCTTTGAGAAAATTGATTTAGATCTTAGGGAATTTCTCACCCAAAAGGTGTTTGATGAAATTCTCTAACCAACTAAATCAAGAGATTTACATGCTTAGCTCATGAGAATGAATGTCTAAGGTGTTTATTGGTATATTAGAACTGAAACTTAATGCTTGTTGATTATCTTTTCACAAATGAGAATTTGTTCTTGATTAGGTAATTAGCAAAGGGATTAGTGTCATGAGAGTGGATTAGTCTTGTTAGAGTTCTAAACCTAAAGATTAGCATTTTGTGATTGTTTTATGTTAGCTCTAGGATCACCCAAAGTCCATAACCTCATCCTTGGATTCACTTGTTTATCATTTTTAATCTAATTTAGTGTACTGCTTAGTTTCTTGTCTTGTTTTTGTTGCTTATTTTCAAATGTTTAAGTTGTTAGTTACCTTTTGAGTTTGGTTGTTTGCTTTTCATTTCACCTAGGTTGTTAGTTTAAAACCAAGTCTTTTCTATTTACTTAGCTTAAGGAATTTTGTGCATTCCTAGTGTCTTAGATCTCTAGTTTCCTGTGGATTTGATACCCCAAGTGCTACAATGACATGAGTAGTAGGGATTAATAGAAAGTGGAAAATCCTGCTATCAATTTGGCGCTGTTGTCGGGGAACTAAGTAGATTTATCATTAGGATTTCAAATTTTCTTGAGACTAAGCTTTCTTTTGTTTGTGTTTCTTTGGTTAATAACTTTCTTTCAAGTGTTTGTTCTTTTTGCAAGGAACAATCGCAAGGGAGAAAGCATGAATTCTGATATAACTTTCATCTTGAAGGCTATGTTAGAAATTCAAGAGAGATGGATGGTTTGGGACCCCACAAGCTACCATGGTTTTGAAAGCTCATCCACTAATCAAGGAGGATTTTCATATGGAAACTTTGCCCAAAGAAACCAATCTAGATATGGTGAGAGATACCAATCTTTGGACATGGAGGATGATCATGGAGCAACATATTCTTCCCAAATGTCCAATGAAGAAGAGAATCTCAACTTGCTGAAGTTGATTATGGAAGAACAAGATAAGTATAATGAGAACATTCGCATGCTTGATTTCGATATAGGCGCTCATACGCCAAGTTCAAGGGTTGCTACGACAACACATGTGGAGTCCATTAACACCGAACTTACCTAATGGAATGAGGAAAAAGAAGGAGAAAGCATTCCTCTTCATGAAACCGAGCTAAGAGAGGTGATACTTCCCAATGAAACTGGGGAAGATTTTGAGGAGAATGCTCGAATCGAGGATGAATTCCTACAAGAACTTGGATTTCTTTTTGGATGCACGGTTGATGAGGATCTTTTGATAAGATATGAGGAACAAGTTGACCCCGTGGCACTCATGAGTGATTCAACCAAGAGCAACGAGGAAAGAGTAGGGGCTGTTGGAATAACCTTTCAAGATCCTTGTGAAGGTGGTTTGGTTGTTGAATGCATAGAGAATACAAGTGAGGGCTCAAAAATGAGCTCTCAACCAAGGAGGAAACACATGTGCAACCCATTTCCAAGAAGGAGAAAAAGGAGAGTCAAATTGAAGAAGCCTCCAAGGAGGGTGAAGAAGAAGAATCTCCAATGGCACAACCCTTTGACAAGCATCTTGGTTTAATCTCCACCAATGAAGAGAGCATGTATGATCCATGGAAGTTACCCTTTGAAGAGGTTAGGATGCAAGAGTTTAGGGGATGGTTCTATGATGAATATGATCCTGGTGATCCAAGCTTCAAAAGTCAAGCTAGAGACTTAAAACAAGCGCTCTTAGAAGGCATTCTCATGTTTATCCTTATACATATTTCTAATTCTTTTCTGGTTCCTTTTTTATGTCTTTGTTTCATGTTTGCAGGTAAGGGATGTTTAAGGTCATGGAGCATGGTACAAAATCGAATTTTCCCAAGCAAAAGTCTCCAAAGCTTCATCTAACTCTACACACACCTAAACTCCAAGGTTTGGTCCTACCTCCATTGCATTATATATACCACTTACTTTTTATTTTGTGTGTGTTTTGACTCTTTCTTAGATTTTTATTACACAAGAGACTGTGTAATTTAAGTTTGGGGGGGAGATTTGTGTTATTTGACATTATGTTTTGTGTTTCTTATTTTATATTTTACTTATTTGAGTATTCATGCATTCATCTAAGGCATAGAAAAAACACAAAAAATTGAAAAATTTGAAAATTTACCAAAAAGAAGCATTTAGGAGTTTTATTTCCATTTTAGGATTGAGTCTAGTTGCATTTCATATAGGCTTGCATTCATATTGCATAGGGAGCAATGATAAGTTTTCCTTGTAAAATATTGATTTTTGAGATGAAACCATTGCCCACGTTCATAATTGTTTGATGCATTCAAATGAGTTTGAAATTAAGATAGCAACACACTTGGAATTCATGTCTTGATGTTCATGTTTTGGTTGAAGCTTGCTGTGAATTGAACTCATTCCTATTTATAAGAACCATTAATCTTACATTGCAATTATCATGTTTATACATTGGTAAGTGACTCATGGATACCATTTACATATTTGGGATGTCTTATTCTTTTCTACCACTCTCTTGTTATCCCAAGTAACTTACCAGACCCCTAACCAAACCTTCTTTTAAGCCAAAAAGCTCTTGTGTGTGTTATGAGGCCTGATTTTTGAATGAACTTACCAAAAAATGTTGGGTTTAGCACGACAAGGAGAGTCTTCCATGTACAAGTAGCTCACACATCATTGAGCTAGACATAAGGTAGGTTGGTTAGCTTAAGTACGGGCTTCGGTTGTTGTCTAAAGAAGAAGAAAAAAGTGGGAAAGGAAGAAAAGATTTGGAGAAGGTATAAGGGGAAACAATTTTGGATTGGTTGGCAAAGAAAATTTGTAAAATAGCTGTAAGTATAAATGTTTGGTAAGCCTCTAAGTTAAAGAAAAGAAAAGAAGCCAAAAATGGCAAAAGCATCTAAAGGATGATTAGATTGGCTTACCTAGAAAGCAAAATGAGAGCTAAGTAATGAGAGTAAAAAGCAAAAACCATTTGTTTACCAAAGTTTGAAGAAGGGTTTCTCCTAAGAGTTTAAATGGAAGTGAACAAGAGGAGATTGTGTGGGTCAAGAAGGCAAAATCCCTGTGGATTCGATACCCCAAGTGCTACAATGACATGAGTAGTAGGGATTAATTGAAAGTGGAAAATCCTGCTATCAGCTAGGCCGATATCTCTGGGTAGAGTAGGAAAGGTGGGTTCTGAATAATTATACAAGGAAGGAGGAAGAAAGAAGGGAAGTTCACTGAGTCAGACGGGGACATATAACAGGAGATGGCGGCTACAACAGATGCACAAAAACTTTTTAAGAAAAAGGCGATTCCAAAGAAAAAAAGAAAGCCAAAACATCAAAGTCAAAACCGGCCAACAACACCAAAGGTGAAACACAAGGAACGCCACAAAAGAGCCAAAGAAAAGCCGAAACTGATCTTCAACAAAGAAAAATTCACCCAAAGATGACCAGACAAGGTGAATTGAGGAATTAAAACGAGAATAAGGCGGAATGCGTAAGAAAAGTGTAGCCTAGGAAGGGACAAATAAGACTAAGGTAGAAAACAAATAGGTGCTTGGGTAGATGAGAATTTATCCTTGTATGCATCCATTAGTTTTTACCCTTAGCATTTTGCATTAAGAAGATTCCTTCATTGAGTGATCCCATCTAAACTTGACCCGTTCGCACTACGAGATCATCTTTAGCTCGTGACCTAACCTTTAACCAAATGAGTTGACTGATAAGCATGAATAGGATCCACGCTTTAAATTTTCAAATGAATGTTAAAGGGAATTGAGAATTTGAATGTGCATCTAGGTTGAGATTGATTTTGCTTGATATTGTGATGATTGTGGCTAAGGCTTTTAGAGTAAGTAGAATTCGGTCTGCATCCTAGAAACCTGAACTTAGACATTGACTTAATCTCTTTTAAATGGCATTTTGGATTCGGATTTACACTCTCTTTTCAAACCTCACCCCTCCGGTTGGCTTTTGCTTGAGGACATTCAAAAAGGAAAGTTTGGGGGTGTTGATATCTCTGCAATTTACACCTTTTTCACATGCATTACATACTGGTTAGGATCTCATTCATGCACCTTTGTCTTAGTTTTTGTTTCATTTCCATTCGTGTTTGGTCTAGATGCATTAGGTTAGGTCTTTGCATATTCTTGCATGTTTTGGAGTGTTTTCTCAGGTACTAAGGTGTATGGAGGATGGTCCGAAGAAAAAGGTCCAAAGAGAGATCGAGAAGGAAGAAACAGACGATATCGGGCACGGATCACGGCTCCTTAGCCGATACGGGCAAGTGCATGGGCGAACCTCGATGTGTAGAAGCAGCTTAATCCCGACCAAGGTATCCCGAAATGAAGATCCCACAAGGTGTTCCTTGGAAACCGATATCGGAGCAAGGCATCAACATCATCCTGATATTGGCAGCAGGCAACGGACTTCACAACGGCAAGACCCCGAAACCAGTCCCCGATATGGAGGTTACCCAAGGAACATAAGGACTTAGCATTTCAGCTTTCTTCCACGACATGAAGCCGATACGCTACAGTCCAAGAAAGTACCCATTTCGGGCAAAGTGATCCCAACATTAGGGTTTTTAATCTTTGGTGTATAAATACACATTGTTCCCCACGCTTATCTCTCTCTCTCCCGTTCCACTTTTATTTTCTGTCATTTTGTAAACCGAAACTCTTAGTTTTCTTTCACCATTAAAACTTTGTTCAAAGCTTGAACCTTTTATGTTATTTTGAAGTTATCAAGTCTTGTTTCATAGTATTTCTTGTTAAAGCTTCTTTCTTTTCTTGTTTTTAACTATCTTGTAAGCTATGAGTCACCTTCTTATCCTTATGGATCTTAAGGTTTGTCCAATGGCGCGTGAGTAGTCTTTTTAAGGGTTTTTGATGAGTTAAAAGAACCAAGGGACTCTCGAATTTATACTTCTTGCTTAGCTAAAACATAAAATTAGATTCTTTCTTGTTTATCATTCTCAATGCTTAGTCTAGTCTGATCATCTAGTCTAAAGATCATAGGCGGCTTGACATGAACACCACGTGCTTGCTTAGCCAAACCCATAAACAAGAGTTTGATCTTTCCTAGCCTAAGACATTAGCTGTCTAGGAGATCTTACAGTTCAATAGGGACGATTTAGCATGCTTGTTTCTTCTATTGTACCGCTTTGCGAGAGCTAGTTTATGGTGATAGAGATTCAAAGAGGTTAGACCCAAACACCATGGGCTAAATGTCCTGTAGATCCCTTTACCCAAGAATCACCATCTAAAGACCAAGTCTTGATGTGATCCAAAAGATTAAGCTTGTTAGGCAATCCGAGAGTTACCTAGTTCATAAAACCCATCTTGATCCTTCTTTTATCTAATAAGCTTATCTTTTTACCGTTTAAATCATTACTTCTTGCTCAACTAGTTTAAGGTTCTTATTTTTATGGTCTTGAGTGACACAAGATCCAGTCTTTAGTAGTTTCTATTAGTAAAGTCTCAACCTTTTACCATCTTTAACTTGACTTGTGACACCGATATAACCGATCTGTCTACTAAACACTCTAAAATGGATTGATATCCCATACACTATACTGCAAATGGTTATAAGTGTTGGTTCATTGACCAGTAGCGTGAAAAATCTACTTATCAACATCGTAAACCCATCATTTGTTTTTCAAACCCAACTAAATTGCTCAAACCCTAAAACGCAATGTCTCTTAAGGCCCACTTCAAAGCATAAACCTAGCTTTTGTCAACTCTCCTCCCTCTCCTATATATATATTTCGACCAGCAGCCTAGAGAGTACAGAAAAAGCTCTAGCGAAGAACTGCCAAATTCTCTACAGCCTAGCTACCAATAGCTTTCGGACCAGTAACCTTTCGAGAATGTTTCCCGTCAAATCCAAAGGATCCAGATCGTGAACATGATCTTTTTGAAAAGAGGCATTTCAGATCATTCTAGAGCCTCTTCATTCGTCCGATTTAGAGGTATATTTCGTTAGTTATGGTCATTTCAATACGAGCAGGTATTTCTATCAAATCCCAGAAATAAGAATTTTCCTGATTTCGTAGAAGAAGTTGCTGGCTGATTCCTAGGCAAACCAGATTGATTCAGCAGCCTCTTAGCAAATCGTTGGAAAGCCCATCCAACTATCTTGCGGCAGCAATCTGCCGATCCCCGATACCAGGTAAAACGCAAAATTTTTGTTGATTGCTTTTCGGTTAAGAAAATATCTAACCTGTCAAACCAAAAAAACCATAAACCAGTAATTCCTTGTTGAGCAAGATGAACAGAAACTCTAATCCGAAAACCCTAGACTTGATTAGAAATTTTTGATTTTTGAATGTTTTAATTTAGAGAATTATATTCTTGGAAACTTTATAAATTAGAAAGTTTTTATTTTTGGAAAGTTTCTATTTTATGAAGGTTTCCATTTTAGAAAAGTTTTTAATTCGGGGAAGTTTATTTAAGGTAACCTAAAGGCTATTTAGTTTTCGACCGTCAAACGCAGTAACCACACCTTCCGACTTCTCGTATTCAACCAAAGACAAAGGTGAGGACCGATTTATGATTCAGAAATGAATTAGTTGGATTAGTAATGTATGTGTGTTCAATATAGGGATTATATATGATTGATGGTTGTTGAATATGAAAGGATGGTTGTTGCATATGAAATGATGGCGAGAAATGATAATCGCATGGGTCATGATCGGGAGCCACGAAGCGATATTTGTTTGATGGGTCGCAATGAACGAATGAAAATGTATGGTTGCGGTCCCATCAATGAATGGGGCTGACGGGTCCAGAATGTTAAGAAGAGATTGAGTACCATGGGTTGCGATCCATGGGAATGTGATTTATATATGTTAGGATGAATAATGTGAAGTGAATGTTTGAATCTAGAAATGATTGAACCATGTTGCATAATAATGTTAGAAATAGCATGTTAGGTTGAGTGCGTGTGTCTATTGTCTATGTTGAGTATACTTGTGTTGCTGCTTTAATTGATGTATCAAAGGAATCTTGTGCGCTCTTTAGCGTGCACTCATTGAGTACTTGTAGAAATACTCATCCCTCTTTTCTTTTCAGGTGAGTTGAGTTGAGTTGAAGTCGAAGCGGTGCTATTTTCAGGAATAAAAATAGCGCTTTAGTTTTATTTAAAAAATTTAAAAGATATTTCAGTTAATTCTATTTTTAAGTTTAAACTCTGATTTTATTGTTATGACGCTTCCAGTTTCTGATTTGATTTTAATATATGAATTTTAGACAATAAATGCGTATTTGATAAGTTCTTTTTTATTTCGCAAAACGAACTTTCGTGAGAATGACTTTCGGGTAAGATAGCGGAATTGGGATCTGTCAGTTTGGTATCAGAGCGTAAGATTGTCAAGCCGGTTCTGTCCCATAAGGCGGTCCTTTGAAAGTAAAATGTTTTCAAAGTTTTTTTGGGGTAATGGGAATTTTTGAAAAGTTAAGCACCACTGATCAAAGCTTGAGTTTGTGTTTTGCAAGTGGCCTATAAAGATTGAAGATCTGATCCATGAGTGTATCTTTCCAAAATGGTGGGATCTCGAGGCAACGGTAACGAAAGCAGCAACCAGAAATGGAATGCAGTAACCCAGTGAATGAAGTACCAACTGCGGTGGAAGAGAATGTGGCTGCAGGAGGCCAAGGGCCAGCAGTGGCGGCTCAAGCAGTGGATCCTGCAGCTATAGGCGCAGCAGTGGGAGCGGCCGTGATTGAAGGAATTCAGCAGTTGCCTGGACCATTGTTGGAGAGAATCCCAGTTGCCGGAGCAGGTCTTGGAGTGGCTCAAGGAGGAGCCGCGAGGCAGCATCAATTTTCGGAGAAGTTTGCGTACCAGGATCTGCCACCGCAGGCGCAAAGGTATGATCCGCATGAAGTGCTCTCCTACTATGAAGTGCTCACCCTCACGAGGGAGTTGGGCATGGAGACTTTCAGTGGTGGGACTGACACAATGAGGGCACACCGTTGGAGAAAGTTGTTGGAATGGAGCTTTGCATCGGCAAGTTGCCGAGTGAGATACATATTAGAATTGGCAGTCCAATTCCTGAGGGATGAGGCTCCCGAATGGTGGGAAGGAGTGAGTACAAGGCTGCTAGAAGAGGNCTTAATGTATAATTTTTATAGCTTTTAAATGTATAATTTTTAGAATAATAAAATTTAATGACATTTTTATTTATTGTAATTTAATTTGGTTTTTTATTTTTTTTTAATTATTTTTTTTAAATAGCTACGTAATATTCATAGCCATTTGTGGATTTTTTCCACTTTTTGATTGTAGCAACATTGTAACAAATTGGCTAATTGCTGCAATTAAATTGTGACAAATTGAAGCATATTTGCTACAAAACTTCGAAACTATTTGTATAAAACTGTCACCCATTATTTGAAACAAAATTATAGCAAATTTGCTAACAATTTGCTACAAACTATATCGTATCTAATTACGACAAAATTGATTTGTGAGTAATTTGTATCAATTTTGTTACAGATTGCTACAAAATTCAAATAGTTACGCCCCCATACTCGCGAAAATTATTTGTAGCAATTCGTTACAATAATTTTTTTTGCTACAAAAAATATGTTATACCCACATAAAAAATTGTAGCTATGTTTACCCATTCTTGTAGTGTTAATGTTTAAAATATTAGTGGCTTACTTTCTAAGCTAGTGTACTATAAATAGAGGTGATTTCATCCTTTGTAAACATAAGTTTATAATTTGCGTGATAGAGAAACTAATGAGAAATGCTTTGATCTCTCTCCCTCTCCTCTGTTGTGTTCATTTCTCTAACAAAGAATTCAGCTCTCTAAATGTCTTCTTTGTTTCTCTCATTTATAAACACAAAACATATTGTTAGATGTTTTACAACAAGAGAAAGTATTAGTTTTACAATAATTTTTAATTATATATTTCAAAAAATCGAATTAAGAAAAGACTGACATGTGTCTAAAATATTAAATTGACAAGTTTTGATAATCTTAATAAAAGTGTATGGAATATTAAGTTAACAAAAAATGAAAAACATGATGTAAAACTAGATCACCATCAATAGAAAAAACACATACCTTCTATTATTATATATAGAGAAGCATTAGAAACCAGTTTTTCTAAGTTATCTATTTAAGAGAACTTCTGATTTAAATTCTGATTCAGTCGGAGGTGAGTTAGGATTTGCGTAAGCTGGGTCGGGGGAACTGGAGGTGGAGGAGGAGGGTGGGGAGAGACGGTTCATCCATATCAGTGGAGACGGTGAAGGAGTAAATCGGAGATGGTGGAAAAGTAGATCAGAGAGGGTAGTGGAGTAGATCGGAGAAGAAAGTCGAGAGAGAGAGTTGTTCTATTTTTTTTTCTCCGTCTCCACATAGTAGAAAACACAATGAGACTAGGATCAATTTGTTCATTAACCATATTGACCTTTAAAATTAAGTTTATAGCCATAAGGAATATGAAATAAAGAATCTAACCAAAAATCTTAAACTCTCAAAAATTTTGGACGAAAATATCCTTACTAACTAATCACTGGAAAAAAGTCAGTTATAAATTTTATACTATTTTGTCATTGTAAAATAGTATATTTGTCATGTTCGCTGGAAAAAGAGACGGTCGAAAATTCTATACTATTTTGTCATTGTAAAATAATCTTTTTGTAATTAAAAAATAGTAAATATTTATCATTATATTCTATTTTCTGTTATATTATATAGTATAAAATAAAGAACTGTATCAATTACGTTGTAATTTTATTTGTATTTTGATAGATTTTCTTTTCCAAATCATTTTGAGATTGGAATAGTTATGCAAATAAATTCCTCATATTTACAACTAGTTTGCAATACATGCTAATCAGTTTGAAAAATGGAATCGAATGATAAATAGTTACAACTTATATACACTTCAAATTCAAAATTACAAGTCTTACAAATAATAACTTGTACATTTGAGTAAAATGGCTCAATACTAAAATAGTTTAACTAATAAAATTTCGTTCTTTTGGAAAGCTTATTTACTTCATTCCATTGATCATGTATACTGCATAGTATAAGGGTGAAACATGGAAAATAATATAGCCATATACTGCTTCATGAACAATAGTATAGCACTATACTGGTACAACTCCGCAATCGATAAACTCCAAGATTTCCATACTAACAAATTTACCCCACTCGTCTTCCTCGTTTCGCTGCTTGGTTATTCATTTCGCAAGTTCAGAATCCATTCACCAAACATAAACTATTAACAGATCCAACAAAAGCAACACAAAACCAAAACCCATCGCAAAATCAGTATATAGAACAACCATGGCCAAAAAATCAAAATAGTATAGTAATCGCTTTCAAACTCTTTAACGGAGCCTCTGGAATTGCAGGTTACTCCGGTGAAGCCACATGGGCTGGAATTCAGCTTCCTAGTATCTAAAACGCCGGGATTCGAATCTAGGAGCGATGATTTGGATAGCGTTAGATGAAACGAAGGAAAACATAAAGAAAACGAGGAGGGGAAGAAGCCAAACGCGAGAGATGCGAGGAAGGATACTGCCGGTGACTCTTACAAGTAACAATTCGGTGAATCAAAAAAATCAAAGACAACAGAACCCGAATCAAAGTATATTCACCTTGTAAAATCTAAGAAGAGGAGAAGGGAAGAAAACCCATGGATTGAGCAAGAGAAAGTGCGTCGAGTAAGCCGTGTGAGGACATGAGTGATTCGCGAGATGTGATGGAGAGGTTGATGAGAGTGGTGGCGGCGTTTTCCTGAGAAGAGTGCGATGACGAGTAGAGAGTCTCGGAGAGGTACGGAAGAGCTCCGGTCTCAATGATGATGAGACGGCTTTCTGGATCTTCTTTGGAAATGAGCCTGAGCTCAGCTAAAGCGGTCCTAACCCACATTCGTTGGCTATCTCCTCCAACTGAAATTGACCTAACTCGGCTAACTGGGTTAGCGCCGCCAGCTCCGTCAGATTGAAGAAGAAGAAGGGGGTCGTGCAGCGTCGAGAGGTGAGAGATTTCCAAATTAGGGATAAAGCTTTGCAAGTTTGAGAGACGGCGGCTAGCTAAGGAAAGTAAATAAAAGTACTTTTTGGGTAATATTGTTGTTTATACACAGAATTAGAATAGGATCCGCATATATGCGGGTTTTGAATAAAATATTTTAAAATAGTAAAAAATTCCAATCAATTGTGAAGAAAAAAAAAAAAATTTAATTATCCTATTTTTATCATAATTAAAATGTAGATTAGGATCCGCGTATACGCGAATTTATAATAATAAAATTTGAAACCCGTTAAATACTTTTTTAAGAAAATATAAAGAAAAATCTGATCACTATAAAAAATATATGAAAAACAAAAAATCGAAATCTAAGAGTTATTTATTTATTTTAATTCTCATTTATTTTATTTAAAATATTCAAATCACAGAATCTGTTGCGGGTCCTAAGCAACATTAACCCTACTTCTCATATAGTTCACACACTTTATCAACTATCTTTTCAGGTTCTGCTGCGTTAATACTTGGGTATGCAATTCGAATCCTTCGAGTATATTAAAGTTCTCCTCACCCATTAGCTCTCTTCGAGCAAATAAAGTTTTCTTTCTCTTCACATTCACCTCCCTTATATGATCTCTCAACATTAACCCTACTTCTCATATAGTTCACACACTTTATCAACTATCTTTTCAGGTTCTGCTGCGTTAATACTTGGGTATGCAATTCGAATCCTTCGAGTATATTAAAGTTCTCCTCACCCATTAGCTCTCTTCGAGCAAATAAAGTTTTCTTTCTCTTCACATTCACCTCCCTTATATGATCTCTCTCCCCTCTAGAGAAATTATGCTTCTCAAGACTCGCATCAAAAGCCTCTGTACATGATTCTTGATATTCTCCTCCTCATTGAACTCACCATAATCTAACATCATATTATTAGTATTTAAAATTTTTTTTAATTGATATATACCTAGTTAATCTAATTTATTTTTTATTTTTAATTTACTTTTGTGTTTCTCCCGTATATGATCTATCTGCTCTCTAAAGAAGTTATGCTTTTCAAAACTCGCATCAAAAACTTCTCCACATGATTCTTGCTATCATCCTCCTCATTGAGCTCATCATCAACTCATATCATTAGCATCTAGAACTCTTTTTTTAACTGAAATAATCATTAGCTCCTCGTCGATCATAATAATTAATAACTTTGACGTTTATTTTTTTCTTTTTAGCAAAATTAAAATATCTTATTTACTTTTGTTTTGATTTTCTTTTTCTTAATTGAAATATGTCTTTTTATTCTTATTTTTATTTTATTTGTTTAGCTTTTAAAAATAATAGTATTTTCCTTTTTCTTTTAAGATTCTATTTTTTATTTATAGTATATTTTAATCAAAACACGTGTCAAAATCTAATTGGTTGAATTTTTTTAACACGTGTCAAAATCTAATCGATTAACTTGACACATGTCACGATCATGTTAAAAACTAACTTTGATGCATCCTACTTTATATAATAAGATATCATAGCCATGGTTTGATATGGTCATAGACTTAATTAAGGGTTTCAATATAGCTACTGAATGCAATTTTCCATGAGACTAATTGTGATTTTTTATCTACGTATACATTTATTTTTATTTTTTTTTCTTATAAATTGTTGCAATCTTAGATACAAATATTGTGTTGCAATCTGAAACAAATTAGTCACAATTAATCATCATTTGTTACAAATAATTTTGTAGCTAAGTTTATTACGTATTTTTGTGGTTTTTTAAAATACTTTTAGTGAAAATAAAAATTATTTGCAACTTATCTACAAAAAGTTACAAACTATTTTGTAACTAACTTTGTTACATCTTTTCGTGGTTTTTTTAAACAGATTTGATATAAATAAAAAAAATTCGTAAACAGTCGCAAAACATTTACAAAAAGTTAGAAATTTGCTATAATTTATCATTTACCATACATATTGTAACAAATTCACGGTAAATATAATAAAATTTAGTTACAATTTTTTTTGTCACAAAAAACGTATGAATGTTCGTATACATGGAAATGTAAAGATTTTTATGTTAACTTATTTTTGTAGTGATATATTAACTGCATATTAGATACACCAAGAAAAAGAAAGTTGATAAAAATCTTTTCGGTTAAATGTTCGTTTGGAATATTTGTTGGTAGCCAATTTTTTTTAAATTGGTTTACAATAAAAAAAATTGGCTAAAAAAAACAAAAGAGAAGTCAATTGTTAAACACTATAATAAAATATTATAACCACTTCCTATATATATACACACGTAAAGATAAATAACATCAGTTCCAACATGAATCCGAAAAAAACATAAACTATAAAAAAGAAGCAAAAAAAGAAAAAAAAGTTGTTAAAAGAAAAATCAGATAATCATTTTTAAAATAAAATAAAATAGAGAACTGTGAATTAGCCAATTATATTTAAAAGAACCAAAATAGAAGGAAAAAAACAGAGGATATAAATAAGCTCAATACCTTTTCTTCAATATTAAAACCAAATATTGCGTAATAATATTCTCAAATAAGAGAATTGTGAATATGTAATTTATATGCCTAGTGAAAATAAATAAACAATAAACTTTTCATTCATAAATAATAATTATGCTTCTTACTTTTTGAAAGGATGAAAGTCATGAAACTGAATTTTAAAATTAGCATTACGTGAAAGGTGAACTCTTAATCAAACCATAAATACAGTATACATCACAATACAAACATAAAAAAAAAAAATAAGCAAAGATATATATTAACCTTAAATCTAATTTCAAGACGACCTTTGGAAATAAAATATATTGGATCATTACGCACCTTTGGAAAAGAAGACTACGTTCAAAGAAAGGACAACAAGAAGTCCGAGAGGATATGAGAAGAGCAAAAATTCTGAAAAAAACGTTTGAAACAATTTAAGAAGATGATAATCCAGATTTGTTTAGTGTGAAGAAAAAAAAAAAGCGCGCGAACCCTATTTTTAACATTTTGTAATGGCTCTATGTTATTTTTTTTTTTTTGATAACCAAAGACCATTGGATTAAGTTTGAATGATCTTCACCGTCAAAGTTTCAAACTTTAAAAATTAGTAAACTTTTTTTTTTTTAATCATTTATTTACCAAAAAGTAATTATATTCCATTCAATAATAAATTGTATTCTACTTTTTAATTGTATTACTAAAACTCATAATTGAAAGCATATTATAACTTATTTTCTAATAATTGAAAGCATCTATTTTATTAAAACCCTACTATTTAGATGCATGTTTCCTCCAGTAAGAAAAGTAATACATTCAATTTTACAACTTCTTGATTTGGATATCACCGGGACGAGAGGGTATATTGATTTGGGAATCCCAGCCACAGCCACAGTTGCTACGGTAATAAGAACTCATCGTAGGAGGAGACACAGAACAGAGATCTTAAATGCGATAGAAGATGAGATTAGTAGAGTCAAAAGATATACAAAAGAGGGAAATGACGTATCGCTGTGGAGAATTTCGGGAGACTGTTTTAAAAGGACATTCTCAACAAAAAACACTTGGAATCAACTCAGGATAGTCCACGAAACTACAACTTGGCATAAAGGAATCTGGTTTAAACATGCAACGCCAAAGTACTCATTTCTTGCTTGGCTAGCCACTTTAAATCGTTTATCAACTGCAGATAGGACTTCTTGTTGGAGCACATCGCAACAGAGTACGTGCGTTCTTTGCCAGCATCTTGAGGAATCTCGTAGTCACCTATTCTTTGAATGTGAGTATTCGTCGGAGATATGGACGACCCTCACGGCAAAATTGCTCGGCCATCACTTCACCACCAATTGGGTGCATCTACTCTTTCTCATCCACGACTCACCATTTGATCGTCTCACAACCTTTATTGTAAGGTATGTGTTTCAATCATCTCTATACAACATATGGAGGGAACGGAATAGACGCCGGCATGGTGAAGACCCACTTACTTCCTCACGCATGATAAAGCTCATCGACAAGATTCTACGCAACCGTTTCAGTTCCATCCGGATCATAGGAGATCACGCCTACGAGGACAGTTTGGGTACGTGGTTCGCTGCTCAAACCCAACCATAGAAGCCGATCAGATCATCACTCTATCTTCTTTGTTTTCTCGATTCGATTTTAAATTAAAGTTCTGTTTATTGAAATATTTCGGAGTTTCAAATTTTCTAAAAAACTGATGCATCCATTGTAAAACTGTTTTTTTTTTTTGTGAATAAATTTAACATTCCTTCAAAAAAAAAAAAAAAATTTACAACTTCTTTGACTAGATTTATTTGAACATGAAAATAATCAAAGCTATTAATGAAAATTATAAAGGTAATACATTCAATTTTACAACTTCATGTTCAAATAATGCAAGGCCATGCTTGAAGTGGTAAAATTGAATGTATTACTTTTATAATATTTATTAATGGCTTTGATAATTTTCATGTTCAAATAAATCTAGTCAAAAAAATTGTAAAATTGAATGTATTACTTTTTTTTTACCGGAGGAAACATGTATTAAAGAAAAACCATCATTCATATTATATTACAATCCATGTAATTGCTCCTTATATTACGGAAATACTTTCATGCGTATCATATTATAATATTTGTAATTACTATTGTAATCACTCTAGAATACTCCTTAGATTCTGTATATATTTGTGTGCTCGGCACCTTCATCAATAACACAATACATTCTCTTAATCCTTACGATATCAGAGCAGGCCTACAATTTTCTAATTACCTCCTTCTCTCAAATCTTTACATATTTGTCTTCCAAATATTTCTTTTTCTTTTCTTCTCTCCTCTAATTTGTATCTTTATCTTTTCTTCTTTCTCTCAATCTTCAATCATGACCAGCTCAGACAACAGCACTCAACTTCCTAACGTCACCATCTCCGCTGAAACTGTGTCACTCCATCCACCATCTCTTCTCAACATCAACATGGCCAACATCACTAAGTTGTCCTCCTCTAATCATCTCATGTGCAGTCGCCAGTTTCATGCTCTCCTCGATGGGTATGACTTGGCCTCCTACCTCGATGAATCTGCAATCAAACCTCAGCCTACAATCACAACAAATGGCACAACAATTGTCAATCCAGAATACCCATTGTGGAAGTGTCAAGATAAATTAATTTACAGTGCTCTCCTTGGGGCTATTTCTCTCTCGGTTCAACCTCTCGTGTCTCGTGCTTCTACCGCCGCTGATGTATGGACAACGCTATCGTCTATATACGCAAAACCTAGTAGAGGCCACATCAAACAACTTCAGCATCAGTTGAAGCAATGGAACAAAGGCATAAAGACGATTAGTGAAAACTTTCAAGGACTCACCACCAGATTCGATCAACTCGCACTTCTCGGGAAGTTAATCGACCATGAAGATCAAGTCGACTACATTCTTCAAGGTCTTCCAGAAGATTACAAATCCATTGTTGATCAAACTGAAGGGCGAGAAGTTCCTCCCACCCTAACGGAGCTTCATGAGAAGCTTCTTAATCACGAAGCTAAGTTGCTATCCTCCTCCCAAGTCTCTTCACTTCCCATCTCTGCAAACTATGCCAATAATCGCTCCTACCCACATCAGAAGAACAATCAACGTCAACAACAATCATGGCACAATCCACAATCCAATCTTCAACAACGTGGCGCTCAAAGACCTTACCTTGGCCGATGTCAACTCTGCGGTATTCAAGGTCATTCTACAAAACGATGCTCTCAGCTTCGGACGGCTGCACGGTCCTCACAAGGACCCATTTTGCCTACTCCACCTTCACTGCCAACTCCGTGGCAACCTCGTGCTCATCTCACTACTGCAACAGGTCAGAACCCGTGGATTCTAGACACTGGCGCCACCCATCACATCACTTCTCATTTAGCCAATCTTTCACTTCACCAACCGTACAATGGCGGAGAAGAGGTCCTTATGGGTAATGGCAGTGGACTACCTATCACTCACACTGGTTCGGATGTCTTTGCTACCCCTGGCTTCGTCCATATCGCTCACACAAACTTGAACCTCGATCAAGTCCGTGTGTATTCTTGGGATATTCCCTAACCCAAAGTGCATATCTCTGTTTTGAACCACTTTCAAATCGACTTTATGTTTCACGCCATGTGCAATTCGATGAACAAAGATTTCCTTATATTCATCTCTCCCAGAAAAACCTCTCAAATTCTATTACTATTGATGATTGGACCAATCCTCTATCCTCCGTTCCGATAATGTCTCCGCCACTCGTCGGGTCTTCAACAAACTCGCCCCCAAGCTCTAGTTCTTCGCTATCACCGTCTGCCTCTGCCTTGCCGTCATCGTCTGCATCTGCTCCCTTGTCACCATCCACGTACCCCTTACCGCCTAATTTGCACTCGCCGACACCATCAACATCAACGTCAATGTCACCACAAGCGCCATCTTCATCATCACAGCCGAATCCAGATTCATCATCACCAAACGACGGTGAAACCTACACTTCCGCGGCGGAGCTGCCATTCTCACCCAGTGCCGTCGCTTCACCATCATCAACTTCCTCCTCAACTCAGTATTCATCGTCAAATTCAGAAGCCGTACCAGCTTCTGCACCAAGACAAAACGACACCATCTTGTCTCCATCAAACTTAAAGGCCCAAGCCCAATCCTCTTCTCCACCTCTAACTAATACACAAAGCCCACAAATAATACAACAACCAGGCCCATCTAAACCTCAAACCCAACATCGTCACCTTCCCTTACCCAATTCTCCTTCCACCGTGAATCAAAATCCCGTTCAACCACAACTTTCCCAGCCACCACTTTTACAAATCCAAAATGATCATTCCATGACCACTCGTGCTAAACAGGGAATCTCAAAACCCAATAAAAAATATGCCCTCACCATCTCAAATTCCAAACATCTCGACCCAATTCCAAAAACGGTTGCTCAAGCTCTCGCAGATCCGCGTTGGAGGAACGCTGAAGTATTTAATTCCATCATCCGCCACAACACTTATTCTCTTGTTCCGCCTGCTGCACATCAGAACATAGTGAATTGCCGATGGATTTTTACAATTAAATATACTCTTGATGGTTCTATTCACAGATACAAAGCACGGCTCGTCGCGAAAGGCTATACTCGAAGATGTTTAATCGATTACACCGAGACTTTCAGTCTCGTTATCAAATCAACAACAATCCGTCTCGTTCTGGATATCGCCGTCAGCCGCTCTTGGCCAATCAAGCAGCTCGACGTTAACAACGCCTTTCTCCAAGTCTCGTTAACCGAAGAAGTGTACACAACTCAGCCACCTGGATTCATCGACGCCAATCGTCCGCACCATGTATGCAGGTTACATAAAGATCTCTACGGTTTGAAGCAGGCCCCACGAGCGTGGTACCAGGAGTTGAGCAGTTTTCTTCTTGCATCTGCTTTCATCAATTCACTTGCTGATACATCTCTTTTCATCCTCCACCGTGGTGCATATCTCATCTACATTCTCATCTATGTAGATGATATCATCATCACCGAAAATAATCACAAGCTTCTCCAACAGACCCTCACTTCACTCGCCAACAGATTCTCCATTAAAGATCCAGAGGATCTCAACTACTTTCTAGTAATTGAAGCTCACCGCACCGACCGTGGCTTACATCTTACTCAAAGACGGTACATTCTAGATCTCCTTACTCGCTGTCATATGCTAGATGCAAAACCTGTGACCACTCCTATGGCTACAACACCAAAACTGTCTATCCGTTCTGGCACTCCGTTTTCTGATCCGACAGAGTATCGTGCTACTATTGGTAGTCTTCAGTACCTTGCTTTTACCCGACCGGATATCTCTTATGCGGTTAGTCGTCTCTCTCAGTTTATGCATGCTCCAACCACCGAGCATTGGCAAGCAGCTAAACGAGTATTACGATATCTTGCTGGCACAAGTTCTCATGGTCTGTTCTTCAGCAAAGATAATCCCAACACTCTCCACGCTTATTCTGACGCAGATTGGGCTGGTGATACTGATGATTTCATCTCCACCAACGCATATATTATCTACCTTGGCAAATATCCAATATCATGGTCTTCCAAGAAGTAGAAAGGGGTCGCACGCTCTTCAACCGAAGCCGAATATAGGTTAGTGGCAAATACTTCCTCTGAACTTTGGTGGGTTTGTTTGTTACTCCCTGAGTTTGGTATTCACATCTCATCACCTCCGGTCATATATTGTGATAATAATGTGGGTGTTGGCATAAGCTTGAATATAACTTGAGCGGGAAGCTATCCTAATCCTAAACCGAGTTATGGTTAAGAGAAAAAGGAAAAGTATGTTTAGGAGTTATCTAAATATAAGTGTTTCCTATTAGGATTAGGAAAGTGTTCTAAAGAGAAAAAGGAAATATGTTTAGGATCTTGTCTATATAAGGAGATGCCAATGTGTGGCATAACTTATGAGTTTTGAGAGAGAGATTGTGAGAGCTTAAGTTTTGAGTTATTTTATTAAGTTAATAAAGAGAGTTATTCTTTATCAATCTCAAGTTCTTAATTCATCCCCTTGAATTCTAGATTTGGTATCAGAGCTTCAGGAATTGTAATCAATTTAAAGGATTTGATCTTGAAGTTTCTACAAAATCGTTTCCTTTTTCTTAAAAGGAAACCATCGTAAGACATGGGTGATCTTACAACGACAACGGCGTCGATCCCGAAACCCCGAGAAGGAGGATCCTCTTCTATTCAATGTTCGATGCTGAGTGCAACCAACTATACTGTGTGGTCTATGGGGATGAAGATTTTGCTCAAGGTTCACAAAGTATGGGAGGCGGTGGATAAGGAATCGAATGACGGAAACAAGAATGACATGGCCACAACTTTACTCTTCCAATCCATACATGAGGCGCTTATCCTGCAAGTTGGAGAGTTAGACACGACAAAGAGGGTATGGGATGCGATCAAAGCAAGACATATGGGAGCGGAAAGAGTACGAGAAGCTAGGTTACAAACTCTGATGGCTGAGTTTGATAGGCTTAAGATGAAGACTACTGAAACAATCGATGACTTCGTTGGTAAGCTATCAGAGATTTCATCAAAATCAGCCGCCCAAGGAGAAAACATCGAAGAACCAAAGTTGGTTAAGAAGTTCCTCAAGAGCCTTCCACGGAAGAAATACATACACATAGTTGCTTCGTTGGAACAAGTATTAGATCTTAACACTACCACCTTCGAAGACATCGTAGGACGTCTAAAGGCCTACGAAGAACGTATCTTCGACGAAGAAGAAGATTCTCAAGAAGATCAAAGTAAGCTGATGTATGCAAACATGGAGAGTCAAAGTCAGACAAACCGTGACTTCAATTGAGAATATAAAGGGAGAGGTCGAGGAGGACAATCCTATAACAGGGGAAGGGGACGTGGACGATCCAATGGTGAAAGGGATTTGTCTAAAGTAGTATGCTACCGGTGTGATAAGAATGGTCACTATGCATCAGACTGTCCCGACCGTTTGCTTAAACTCCAGGAAGCACGTGAAGATGAAGATAATGATGCATGAGGTGGTGTTTCTCTGCGAAAGGAACGTAAAGCCGAAAGACTTTGAAACAGGTTCAGATGGAAGTAATGTCTGGTACTTGGACAACGGGGTGAGTAACCATATGACCGGAAACCGTGATTACTTTAAGGAGATCGACGAGTCTATCACAGGAATGGTTCAATTTGGAGACGACTCTTGTATAGACATAAAAGGAAAGGGCTCTATACTCTTTGTCACCAAGAATGGAGAGAGAAAGATATTAGCCGATGTTTACTTTATACCAGAGTTAAAGAGCAACATCATTAGTCTTGGGCAAGCCACGGAGTCAGGATGCGATGTTAGGATGAGAGAAGACTATCTTACACTACATGATAAAGACGGTCATCTAATTACGAGAGCCAACCGATCCAAGAACCGACTATACAAAGTACTCATGGAGAGAGGCGAGTCAAAGTGTTTACAGCTTATAACACTAAATGACTCAACAAAGTGGCATGCAAGATTAGGGCGTATTGGAATGGATTCTATGAGATCAATGATAGCAAAGGAGCTGGTCATCGGAACATTGAACGTTGAGCATGAGGTCTTCAAGAAAAGGAAATCGAACGTTGAGCATCTGCGTGTGTTAGGGTGTATTAGATATGAGACTCCACACCTCAGGAAGTTAGATGATAGATCAAGAGTCGAACCAGGAATTTTTAAACTTTGTTTTGGAGAATATGGAAACAATGGCATAAGAGAAGACGAAAAAAGAAGGGAAACAGAAAACAGAGAAACGGTTGATGATGAGGTTACCGTAGTAGATGATGAGTTTTTTGATCCTGAAGACGAGAACGCATGTACAGAAGAGTATGATCAGAGTGAAGCTCCATTGAGAAGATCATTGAGGCAAAGCAAGAAACCAAGTTACTTGAGTGATTATGTGTTGCTAGGTGAGGACGACTATGACTTGGAATATGAGCGTCTCTTGATGCTAATAAATGAAGAACTGTGGGATTTTAATGAGGAGAAAGAAGAGCAAGTGTGGAGAGAAGCATGTAAAGAGGAACTATCTTCAATAGTCAAGAACAAAACGTGGGAATTGGTTCATCTTCCAGCAGGAGCTAAGGCGATCGGGTTAAAGTGGGTCTTTAAGACCAAACGGAATGTTGATGGAAGTATAAACAAGCATAAAGCAAGGCTTGTGGCGAAAGGATATGTGCAAAGACTTGGCATAGACTTTGACGAGGATGTTGTTTATTGATATGCTCTCAAATTTACCCGAGAGCTACTCTCTCAAATTAAGAGATCAGTTGTAGTACTTAGGGATCGAATCCACAGAGAAGGGATAGTCACACAGCAGTTTTCTAAATTCGAATTAAGCTAAGTAGAAATAATTAAAAGTAAAGACAACAGGTAATAAAAAGCGATGTAAGTTCAGGAGACGAAACGCTTGGTTCAGGGAAATTCTCAGGTGATCTAAATTGTAGGTCTAGACAGGATGTTAGGAATTATTAAGCACTGTTCTTGAACTCGAAACACTAATGTAAAATCAACCAACTCTCGCTGCGAAGATTATCTATGTCTAAACCCTAGAATTCCAAATCTCTTTGCAAATTCAAACAATTCAGACAAACATTAATATCAGGTTCGATTGTTCACAAAATCCTAAATCAAATCTCTTTGCAAATAGGTAATTTGCTCATCTAACATTAGTTCAGGCAATTAATAATACTCTCGCATCTATTAATCAACCTAAGATCATATTCTAGGTCGCGAAGCTAGAATAAGCATTAAACACAAATCCAGATGAAGAACTCTAATGATTTTATCCTAACAATTTAATTTGACCTAACAATTCATTAATCACCCTTGGAAAACCCTAAACCTAACTAGCAGACTACTCAGACATGGTGAATGAAACAAACATCATGAATAAAGAAGAATGCATAAAAGAAATCAATAGAAATAATGGAGTTCCAAATTTGCTCTGAAGGAGACAAATTCTTCTCTCTAAAAATCTCTAAGACAGAAAATTATGAAAAGGTATTCAAAGGTAATTAGGCTAAACAATGCCTGAAATCTATTTATAGAAGAGGATTTTCGTCCAGAGGCAATCTTGTAATTCTTCAAAACTTGAGCTCTTTCCTTTTTCTGATGGAAATCGAGAAACTCGCCGACCTTGTCTGGTGTCGATCGACACAGGTGGTGTCGATCGACACCTTGCTCGTAAATCCAGTCTTCTGACTTCATCACTTCGGCTGCTTCTCCAAAATGCTCCAAAAAGCTTCAAAATCTCCTTTTAAGCTCCAGACGTAGTCCAACAGGACTCTAAAACTAACAAAAGATTCTATAAAAACACTTATATCATGGTCTAAAAAGGGGTAAAAACCATGATATATCATTTATGTTACACAATCGAAGGAATTTGTGATAAAGGGAAGTGAAGACAAAGTGTACAAGTTAAAGAAGGTGCTTTATGGACTAAGACAAGCACCAAGAACATGGAATGAGAAGCTAACTAAAGTTTTTGGCGAGTTGAACTTTGTAAATCGCTCCAATGGTTATGTGGATGATCTTCTGGTTACGGGTTCAAGTCTGGATATGATACTTGATTTCAAGAGCGGAATGTTAACAAAATTCGAGATGAGTGATCTTGGAAAGCTGATTTATTATATTGGTATTGAGATGCTTCAACATGAAGGATGGATCACGCTTAAACAAGAGAGATATGGGAGAAACATCCTAGAGGAAACAGGAATGAAAGACTGCAACGCGGTTCATGTGCCAATGGACTCGGGATTGAAATTGTCCAAGGCACAAGGAGAAAGGTGCATAGACGAGAAAGAGTATAGAAGAAATAGCGGGTGTCTTAGATACTTGCTTCATACAAGACCTGATTTGCTTTATTACGTTGGAGGGTTGAGTCGGTACGGGCAGAGTTCTAGAGAGTCTCATGGTGATGCAATAAAGCATTATCTAAGGTATTTGCAAGGTATCACTACACTCGGGTTAACATTTGAAGAGATGAGGGATCTCATTTGTGTTCAAGACTTCAAAGGAATCAAGTTCAAGGAGATGAGAGATCGCATTGGTGTTCAAGGTTTGGCAAAGATCGATTTCAAGCTTAGGAGGGAGAATGTTGGCATAAGCTTGAAGATAGCTTGAGCGGGAAGCTATCATAATCCTAAACCGAGTTATGGTTAAGAGAAAAAAGGAAAAGTATGTTTAGGAGTTATCTAAATATAAGTGTTTCCTATTAGGATTAGGAAAGTGTTCTAAAGAGAAAAAGGAAATATGTTTAGGATCTTGTCTATATAAGGAGATGCCAATGTGTGGCATAACTTATGAGTTTTGAGAGAGAGATTGTGAGAGCTTAAGTTTTGAGTTATTTTCTTAAGTTAATAAAGAGAGTTATTCTTTATCAATCTCAAGCTCTTAATTCATCCCCTTGAATTCTAGAGTGGGTGCCACTTATCTTTGTGCCAATCCGGTGTTCCATTCTCGTATGAAACATCTCGCCCTAGACTACTATTTTATTCGCAATCAGATTACTTCAGGAACACTACGGGTTGTTCATGTTAGCTCAAAAGATCAGCTTGCAGATGATTTAACAAAACCACTAGCCCGTGCACCTTTCACCGATCTCTCGTCCAAGATTGGCTCCTCCTCCCTTTAATTGCTCCTTATATTACGGAAACACTTTCATGCATATCATATTATAATATTTTGTAATTACTATTGTAATCACTCTAGAATACTCCTTAGACTCTGTATATATTTGTGTGCTCGGCACTTTCATCAATAACACAATACATTCTCTTAATCCCATCTAAAAGCTTATATAAGCATTTTTCTCAATAGCTTCTCATAGAAACATTTCAGAAAACCTACATGTACGTTACGTTCACACATCTTAGAAATCAGTTACAATATGATCATTATTGATAATTATTTAAGCCACAAAAATATACGTAAACAAAGAAACAATCGTAACCCAAGTTATGGTTTAAGATAAGCTCTATTTATCAAAACACTTGCATTACAAGTTAAAACAAAGTCATTATTTATTTATGTCTGTTTGTTTTAGTAGAATCTCTTTCCGTTCTTGATCGCTATGTTTCGAGGCGCTGTTGAATGCATACCAACACATATGGAAACATTGAAAGACTGTTGATTATGAAACATTTTGTTAGGAAATTAATTTTGTTAGCGTCTGCGGTTTAATTTTCGTCAACGATTAGCATCTAGGTTTAATTTGCATCAACATAAATGTTAGGTTGTCTACAAAAAAAAAATTGTTAGGTTATTTTTTTGGGTTTAATTTGCATAATGTTAAGACAACTCTTTTTTCTTTGGGTATTTTTAAGTGAAATCTTAAATAATTGGGTTTCTTTTAGCAACTTTTCCTGCAAACGAATGCATATTTTAAATATGTATACTTTATATACATATTGTCGTAGTTATACTCCACCTAAATGGATTGAACTTAATTTCTACTATTTCTATATCGCTAATAAATGTTCATAGAATGTTAGACAATTTCTTGGACCTAAATTGTTACTAATAAGTCTATAACAGTAATTTCTTTTCCAAACCACTACAGCCAGTTAAGATTCCAGCTATAAATATCTGGTTAAAGTAAAGTGTAAGTAAGAATCACATTAACTATTGCAATGACAATCCAGTAGTATTTCTCTATACAAATCATTACTTTGAACATATCAACATATGTATCTCTCTGGTCTCTTCCTCTGTCGTCTCTAGACCATCTCAGGATTTTGTTTCACTGCACATTTGAAAACCAATGCGGAAACATTTGATTAGCTTTCACAACAACCTCATGATTGTTGACTTTCATCACTTCTAAACATTTGGCCTATGCTCAAAATACAATGTCTGATAAAATTTCAGTAGGGTCTTATAAAGAGCAAATGAAACCAGGTTACCTTACGATGACAATCTTGGTGTGAAATTTTCTGGTTGTTAACATTAACAAACACCTCACACGACACTTTACCCTGCGGAAAAACAATTTTACCCATGTTACTAAAACATCAGATGTTTAAATCTTAACTTGGAAACTACTAAGCATAGAAAAACATAATGATCGTGTCATACAAATAGCACAATAAGTTATTCAAAAGAATGAACTCTTGACAATGTTACTTTCAACTAAGTATAGGTTCTGACAGAAATAGTGATTGTATTTTTAATTGAATGATGGCCAGCTACTCTGTTCACAAAAAAATGTCATTTTGACATTTTTCACAAAGATTAAGAAAAACTTGTAAATTTCTTTTATACCCTTTATTAATACATTAAATACGTTTTTGTCTCTGATTAATAGGTTAAAATAGTATGGATAAAACTTAGATTTAGTTTAAAAAATTGCATTGAAAACATAAAGTGACATTTTTTATGAAACAAAATTCAAAGGCAAAATGACACTCTTTGTGAAACAGAGGGAGTAATAAACAATAACGTTTCTCGTGTCTCTTTCTCTTACATTTTCCGAATAAAAATGTGAAACACTAGGGCTAATGATCCAAGTTTCAGTTAGGGAGCACCAAGAACTACTCTAAACAAAACAACGGTTCTTCACGATAGTGCCTAAAAGTCTGACTCTTTTATTTCAGAAGGTCAAGAAATCCCAATCAGCTCATAACAGGGTGGAACACAACAGAGCAAACATGTTCCAGAAGATGAAAGGAACTACTACAATCCCTGTCTATAAACTCGGAACTTAGTAAAATCCAAATAACCAAACCATATAAAAAACCTTTCCATCAAATGGAGACTTCTTCAAACCCCAAAACATTCACAAGTACTAAAACAACCAATACCAGAGGTTAAGACCTAAAAGGCTAAGACGATCATAAGACCAGAACCATAGATTGAAATTTCTAAGAAACAGCTTCATGCTTGTTCATAGTTATAACCAAAACAAGAATTACAGCTTCATCCTTTTGTTCAATTTGATAATATCAATAAAAATACTTTTGGACAGAGGATTCAAGCAATGAATACACAACACTTCTGCTATAATCCAATCTAAAAGCTTCCAGGGAGAATCATAGTGAAAAATTCTCCCCTATCAATATCTGCAACAAAACTCAAAGCTCCGAAATTTCTCTTTAATTTTGGATCAAAGTATCTTCAAGTAGAGAATCCATTAGAACCCTAAATCCTATTGTTCAATGTTGATTCGTTCCTTCAATTAGGGAAAAGGAGAAATTCAGGATTTGGCTACAGAAGAAAGACATACCTGAATTGGGATTTGAAAGAGAAGAACACCAAGATCACCTTTGACCTGAGCGATTGTATCAAAAGGTATAACACCTTTAGCCAAATCACCGATCAAGTAAATCACATCGTGAACAACCTCGAGACCATCGAGCTCAAGCGTCGCATTGACATAAGAGCTATCACGAGCACGAAGATGTCCGCCTCGGGACTTCACAAGACCTAGCTCTCTCCCTCTATACCCAATCGAGACAACGAGCGAATCGTAATCAAGGGAGAAGAAATCGCGGTTCCGGACTTTGATTGTGAGGGAAAACGAGAGATCGAGAGCGGGTTTAAGCGAATCTAGGACTCGTATGTGGTTGAGCTGGATTCGAGAGACGCTGATGTCTGGATCGGAAGGGTAGAGGAAGTAAACGGCGGCGGAGAGGAGGAGGATCGCGGCGGTGTAGAGGAGACAGCAGCGGAGGTTGCGGAGGAAGGAAGGACGACGGTGACGGCGATATGGAGTTAGAACGATTACGGTTTGAGAAGGTTGTGATGAAGGAAGAGGAGTGTAAGGGATGCCGTATTCTTCTTGCTTCGACGCCATTATCGTCTACGAAGGGTTTTCAACGAAGAAGATGATCGCAAATTTCAAGGGGGGTATAAAATAGATTTCGCAAATTATTGGGCTTTTTGTGAGAATTAGATTCTTAAATTGTGTTTTCAATTATAGAGCCCAAGTCTTGTTTAGTCACTTATCGTGATTGAAATAAGTGGAGTGAGGAGGACCGTTGAATAATTGCAAAAGAGAGATGCGATAGACGGTGTAAGATTTACTTTCGTGTTTGGGCAATACTTGAAAGGTTAAAAGATTATACTTGAAACGGTGGGATTTAAAGCCACGCACTTTCGGACAGGAACCTTAATCCTGCGCCTTAGACCAACTCGGCCACATCAACTTTGTTGACAGTAAGCGAGCTTTAATTCTATTTTTAACAAACGGTAGATTGAAAAGTTAATGGGTCTTTTTCATGCCACCAACAGATTATTTGCTTAGTAAAATTTTAAAGAAATTTATGTACGATCTCCATAATAATTTTCAGAAAAAGAAATGCGAAATGACTTGAAATCATATTCCTTTTAAATCTAATCTGATAAATGACGTGAGTGATTTCATTGGCATCAAACACTCACTAGACTTTTGGAGGTTATTTGTTTCATTGGTCTAGCGAGTGTTGATGCCTGAACCAATAGAAATTTTCAGTGCAAAGGTTGGATTCAAATCGGCCTTATAGACCCGTCGTACAAAGTAGATTGTAAGACCATGTTCAACGCGGTTGCTTAGAAGGGTTTTTTAGCCTTTTTTTAATAAAATAAAAATAAAATTTCAGTAAAAACCTCAAAATCGATACTTAATTAAGGAATTTAAGGATCGGTTCTTAGGTGCTACGTGTCACGCCTCTGTCTAACACCCGGAGGTCCACCGCCACTTTTTGGAGTTACCACCATCACAGATCGCCGTCACGTCCGTCAGCTACCATCATCGTCCGTAGCTCCGTCCGCGAGCCACCATCATCGTTCGTAGATCCGTCCGCGAGCCATCACCGTCGTCCGTAGATCCATCCGCGAATGTCCATCCCGCAGATCGCCACCACTATCGCAGATCTCCGCAGTCCGAATCACCACCACCGTCGATCGGCTGCTCCAAATCACCGCCGCTCGGAGTCGCGTATGTGAGGAGAAGAACGGCTGAGGGAAGAAGAAGAAAAAGAGAAGAGAGAAGTTCTCCGAGGAAGTAGAGAGAAAGAAAAAAAAATTATAATTAAATATTATTGAAGAACCGCACGAGGGGTTGTTGCGTTGCACATGCCCTAAGGTCAAAACCTCCGAAGAACTCTAGGTTACCTTAAAAAAATGGATACACGTCTTGAGACGTACGCAAGCAGTTAGGAACAAAAAATAAAAATAAAGACTTCACAATGGTGGACATTAAACCCATGATGGAATAATTTGAGACGATGCAATTGCAGTCGATGAGATAGCGGCTGAAAACATTTTAATTTTCTTGCTTCATTGAGAAGCTTCTTTCATTGTGGGTGTGGACTTCAAAATCTATCTCAAACACAATCAAAAGGCAATGTCTGTTGAAGATTGTATTAACAGACTGAGCCTCGAAACCGCAACACATATGTTGTTTTGATTTGTGAGCATAACACGAATGTGTGAGCAAAAAAGCAAGGAGAAAAATAAGGTTCCCCCGTTAGCTTCAAGAAGAAAATTGTTGCTAAAAAATATTTCTCTATTAAGTGTCACAAGTGAGGCAAGATGGATGATCCGACCCAGTCCCATTTGAATAAGTTTAAATAGATTGATTTGCCTACCTATATCATCAAAGTGCACTTACTTTTTTCGGTTACTTACTCTGAGAGAACTGCAGAGTTAAGCGTGCTTATGCTGGAATAGGACTAGGATGGATGACCTTCTGGGAAGTCCTCTGCGGAACCGTGTGAGTGAGACTTAAACACGGAAAAATGTCACGTGGTGATTGCAGGGACAAATAAATCAGTCGGTCGGGCCCCGAGAAAAATAATGCACCGACCGTCGGACAGGGGCGGGGGCCCACAGCCCATGAGAGGTGTGGAGCCTCGCTGGTAGGAGCGGCCGGGGTGTTACAAGTGGTATCAGAGCCAAGGGAAGTCAAACTGGTTATGTCCCAGGAGACTGTCTTGGGGTTTGGGGGTTAGGGCTTCACACTGGCGGGATCAGAAGTGAGGCCAAAACACGTGAAAAGATCACGTGGTGATAGCAGGGACAAGTAAATCAGTCGGTCGGGCCACCGAGAAAAATAACGCACCGGCCGTCGGACAGGGACGGGGGCACACAGCCCGTAAAAGGTGTGGGGCCTCGCTGGTAGGGGCGGGCGGAGTGTTACAACAAGACTGATGCTTGTCGTAGCAAGACTACCTCATGCAAAGACAACGTGAAGTCTCAAGTTAATCTGATTGGAGCAGAACTGTGTTGTGGTTATTGAATTCAACATGGTTGAAACTGGTGCCCTACTCATATCTACATTGATACTATATGTGGGACATGAGTTCACTCTTACAAATGTGAAGCATGTGCTAGACATGAAGAAGAATATGATTTTTGGTGTACCACGTTTTTACCACTTTCTGACGTTTGTCTTGATATTTTTTTCTTTTAGAGTTTCTATCTAGATTTTATGGGTTTTAAGTAGCTTTCTAGAGGAAAACAAATCATTTGGATTGCAAAAGAGAAAATTGGAGATGCAAGATCATTTAGAAGCATGCATCAGAGGTTTGGTATTCTTTGAAAGGATTTCCACAATCGGATAAAGTTAGACTTTGGACATAAGATAACCACTTGACGCAGCTTTCATTTTTTGGTTGTTTGAAATCATTCAAGCTTGTGGTTCGAAAGTTATACCATTTTTACTGAAGACATATTTATTCTGGCGAGCAGGAGAACTAAAGTTGACACGTTTCACAATGTTGGCCAATGTCACCCCAATCAATGCTGATGTGAATCCTATTCGAGGACATATCCTTTTTCCCGATCCAAATGGAATGAATTTGAAATCTTGTCCCTGAAAATCCAAATCCGATTCTAAATGCCTTTCTGGTCTAAATTCTTCTGCATCTATCCCCCATGTTGTAGTGTCTCGTTGGATTGCCCAAGCATTGATTATAACCTGTGTTCCCATAAATGAATTGTGTCATTCATTTTCTACATATAAAAGTTACTCCTTCCGTTTCACAAATAGTATCGTTTTAAGGTTTAATTCTTGTTTCACAAATAATGTCGTTTTATATTTTCAATGCAAAATTTTGAAGAAAAATCATGTTTTAACTCTATTATTTTAGTGTATTAATTAGAGAGAAAAATGTATTTAATGTATTAATAAGAGGTAAAATAAAATTTTTAACAGATTTTTTAATATGTGTGAAAAACTCTCAAATGATACTATATGTGAAACAAAGAGAGTATCAATTAATTTATATAACATGACCATAACAAGATAGTTGATTTGGTATGAACCAACATACACACACAAACATATATTTTATACATGCTAAGTCGAGTGTGATAAAATAGAAAGTTCATTAAATTTATCCGATTAAAATTTAATGTACTATATCATTTCTTTTATCAATTTAATTTAATATTCTTTTAAAAACAAATCATGTAAAAAAAGAAGAAAGAATTTCATGAAACAGTTACCTATAAACTAACCAATGTTATTTTATTTAAAATTTACATCTATATATTATCTAATAAAAAACAATAATTTTATATATTTTTTGCATTTGATGATTAAAAAGAATTGAAATGATTATTTACATACCTATGAATTTATTTTAAGACAATGTTTTATAATTTTAAAATTTAGTATAATACCACTCTGTTTTTCATTCTGTTTCTCAATTTTCTTAGTGTATCGATTAACTAAGAGAACAATTATTTTAGTTATATACTTCAAATGATAAGTATATGTTAGAAATTCTTCTATAGGTGTGACGTAAATCTAGTATATAAATTAAGAATTTAACTGTGTGCCTGCAGCAATATTATATCCCTTTAACTTGACATCTTCATTATATACCCTGGGAACTAACAGTTGAGCAGGAGGACGCAACCGTAACGCCTCCTTAATAGCAGCTTGTAAATAGTTCATCTTCTCTGCTTGTTTTTCTGTTACAAATAAATCATGTTGCGAACTTGAACGAATCTCTTCTTGGAGTTTTTTCATGGCATTTGGATGTCTCATAAGCTCTGTCATTGTCCATTCAAGAAATGAGAGAGTTGTTGCTGTTCCTGCTAAAAACATATCCTAAGAGAAAACAAGAAAATCGTTACTTAGAATTTCACATCGGAAGTTAGAAAGATCTAAAGTAATAAACATACGATCAATCCAATCATTGTCAATTGGTTTTGAGTTGGAAGCTCGTAAATTTTGTATTGTCCATATGAATAAAAAGACATCTGTAATAGCTAGTTTGATCTTTTACAAAATCATAGGAAGAAAGGAATGGGTCATCTTACCCATATGATAAGTTTCAAGGCATTTTTTCCAAGCTCAAATTGTCCGGTCTTGTCTCTTTGAATCGTTAACAACTTATCAACCAAGTCCGATCTGTTCTCTTTATCTGCATCTTCATGTTCTTTTACCACTCTTTCCAGAAAGTCATCAAACCTTTTATCTACTTCCTCCATTTTATGATCGAGACCACGAATCCTATCAATCCATGACAAACTCGGAATGTATTCACCTACAGGAAATTCACCCAAGAGTGCCGCAAATGTACTCAGTGGCGGATCTAGACGCAAATTGAATTGGGGGCACACTTACATTACAAAAATACTTGATTGAAAATATTTAAAAAAGTTTATGCTAATTATATAAAAAAACAAATAAAATAGATGGGGGCACGTGACCCCGTATGTTGTTACCTGCCTCCGCCCCTGAATGTACTCACTATGTTCTCAACATCAATTCCATCTTCCGCGCCGCTATATTTTCTTCCAAGGGCAACTCTACATATTATATCGTTAGTCAAAGTCATAAGGAGTTGGCTTAGATTTACCGGTGAAGGAGAAGAAGATGAACTCGCTTTTTCAAGCTTTTCAATCATGATTTTTATCTCCTCTTCTCTTATTTTCTCATAAGATCGGACCATCTTGTTGTTGAGTAAATTCTGGATGCATATACTCTGCATACATAGATTCCGCATGTTTGGTTACTAAATATCAGATATATTTTATGCAAATGAAATTATTTCAACAGGTTAAAATGAGCTTGTTGGACGCTATGTTTGAAGAGGAATAATTTGTCTTCAACTACCAAAATTAATTATGATTAAAATGTTTTTCCAGAAAAAAAAAATGAAGTTCTTTCAACTACCTTCATTTGTCTCCAATACTCTCCGTAAGGGGCAAAAGCCACATCTCTCCCACCATCCAAAATTTTGTCGACCACTTTTGTTTTTGGGCGACTGGCACACTTAAGATCGTGCGTCTTCAGGACGTCATGAGCAACGTCGGCGGAAGAGACTATGAGGATTGGTGTGCGGCCGAAATGAAGGAGCATGAGTGGTCCATATCGGAGGCTTAGGGAACGGAGAGAGCGGTGAGGATGGATGCTGAGCTGGTGGAGGTTTCTGATCACCGGAAGTCGCCATGGAGACGGTGGTAGGTTCGTGGCGGTTCGTTTGAGGATGGGTTTTAGGAGGAGGAGTGCAAGGAGGGTTGTTAAGCACAAAGTGATTAATATCATTTCCATTTCTAATCAATTCTTATGTAAGTATTTTGTGTGTAGACATATGTTATTGTGATTTGAGCATTTCATCTTCCTATATACCTTGTAATTTATAGGGTTTAGGGTCACATGGTTTTATTTTGTATAATTCTTTTTAAAAATTCCAACAAAAAAATACAAGTTTTGGTAGCTCCACTAATCCTCTATGTATTATTTGAGAATCACTTTAAAAAATTAATTTTATCTTGACATGTGATTTACAAGAGTACCCTGCTGACATGACCATAAAACTTCTAACACACAGTATAAAAAAGGTTTGATTTACTAGATTAATTACATTAATTGTCATTGTCATATTATTTTTAATGTCCACTAATCCTTATATAACTATATACTATACATAAGTGTTCATCCTAATAAATATAAATTAATCTATTAAATCAAAACGATTTGAAAATTTTGGTCAAAAAATAAAAAATCAAAACTACATATTTAACTTTTCTATTAGTTATTATGTATCTTATTAAAAAAAATTTGGAGTTTAAGAATTTATAAGAATCTGCATTTTGTTCATTCACCATAAAAAAACATGTATAATATCACTCAAACCATATTTTTGTTAAATGATTTATTTATTTTATTATCAAAGTCGTTCATTTACCATAGAATAATTGCATATCATCACTATAAAAACATTGGATTGAGAAAAAAACAAAATAAATTTATTTGCTTTTGAATTATAATCTTTTTTATAATTAATTTCCTTTATATTACATTATATTAAATATTTTATAATTAATCTTTCTTATGATTTGTTATTAAAGTCTATGAAATCCCATCTAAAACTATGTGATTTTATTTATTATATTTTTAACTAACAAATCCCACCAAAACCACTTAAAATAACTCAAAATCCTTTAAAATCCACTACTTAAAATATTTCTAATAACAGGGGATTTGATTTATTTTTTATAAATTCTTGATTGAATAACATAGAATTTGGTAAAATATTTAGAAATCATTAGTTCAATAACAGGAGATTTTAAAAGAACCACCAAATCTTCTAAAATTTCTAATCCAATACACCCCCTAGAAATCTCGTGAGGCCACATACCAATAAATCTATAATCAAAAGATTCAAAACTATAGGTGATGGGTTTATCTATCCTCTACCTTTTTTTTTTGTTTTATGTGTTTTTTCATTAATAATTATTTGGAATTTTGCAAAATACTTGTTATTTTAGAGTGCAAATTGCATAGGTTTGATTTAAATTTAAACGTTTAGATTTTAATTCTATTGTTGACGAAAAGATTTTTACATTAACGAACCAATACTTAAAAGGTTTTTATATTAACTTTATAGTTGAAAATTTTATTAACGATGCATCTTTACTTGAGTGATGTCGTTACTACAATCTGCATATCATTTTAGTAATTCAAACAATAATTTAAAAGTGACTTTGATGTCGTTACTACCATCTGCATATCATTTTAGTTTTAAAAGATTCCGCCTGGAATCGAACATTAGGTGAATATGAAAGTGGCAGCATAGAGCACCACCAATCGTAAATTCTATATTATAATATTTTTACGTTGAATTATAAAAAATAATTAAACGTAACATAGCTCCCATATTATTTTTTCGAAAAAAACAAAAAATCTCATATTATTATTATTTTTTTTTGGTCAATGTATATCATTTTTATGTTTAATTATGTACTTGTTTAATTAAAAAAACAAATGCTTCGTTTGCTTTGGAAAGTAAACCAACTTACATGCAAGCTGAAGTGGCATATTTGTATTATGTTAGAGTTAGCTGTTAATTGGTTCCGCCGCTAACAGCCGAAAATACAGTTTTTACGGGGTTGTTGATGTTCGACAACAATTATCGTAAATGTTTCAGATCTTTCAAAATCAAAACTTTTTTTTCACAAGTGTTTGCGTTTGCGAGGGTTATAGGTGGATTATTAAAAAACTAAAAATTTAAAAAACACAAATAATTATTTAAAAATATGACATGTATAATAATTTAAAATTAAAAATTAAAACTTGGATTTTATAATCACTATATATATAAAACTTTTGATGACTTTTAATTAATATTTATAAATGACCTAACATAAATATTTTTTTTTAAGATCTATAAACCAAAATTCTCTTTATATATTTTCTCTCAATCTCGACAAAAACAAAATATTTCTCTCCATCATTATAATATATATATATATATATAAAATAAAAATATCTTAACCTGCAAAAAAAAAAATCTCCTTAGAAATTATAACTTTCATACAAACTAAAAAAAATTAAAAACTAAATGTAAGTATTATACACATATTATTTTATATTTTATATTTTTTAATTATGTTAAACTAACAATTTTATATTTATTCATAATAATATGGTTTTGATTTTTTTTATAATTATTATAATATATTTATATTATTAATTTATTATTTAACCGCTACTGCAACCGCAAATCAACCAGTCATAAATATTCCGCAAACGCATTCGTTTTCAATTGCTATACCAGTTGTACAAACCGCTTAATAATGCTGTTAACCGCAATCGCTCACTTTCGTAAACTTTCGCTTCCGCAACTGGCGTTTAAATCAGTCAGACCATTAATATGACGGTTTGTTTGGTTTGGTTTGGTTTGTTTGGTTTTCAGTATATTTGGGTTGGAAAAAATGTTACCAAAATTTAGTTTGGAGTGAAAGTTGGTTTGTTGGGTTCTGTTTTGAGAATAATTAATTTTGTTATTCAGTTTGATTCTAAAAAGAAATCGATTTTAAAGAAAATTTGGAGTATATTTTTTTTGTTATATTTCAATTATTTCGGAATTATGAAACTACGATTATTTTGATTGTTTAGTTATATTTTGATTAGTACCGAATCAAACCAAAAACCAAAATCATTTAAAAATTGGCTAATCGATTTTGAGTTCAAAACTAGAAACCATTGAATGATTGAGTATTATAGTTGATACGCGATTTTGTAACTTCTCTCGTGAGAAAAGCTCTAATATGCGGTTAAGTTTTTTTTTTTTTTTTTTTTTGTTGAAACGGTAATATGCGGTTAAGTTTTATGATTTATAAAGCTTTAAACAATCTTTAAGTGCATGGAACACCGAGAAGTACTTAAGGATCAATATCATAAGGACTAAAGATTGCTACAATAAAGAACTATCTAAAGCAAATAGTTTTGGTTTTTGTTTAGATAGAAAATTAAAAAAGACAAGAAAGAAAGATACAAGAATTAAAATCAAGACAAAAACATTAGACCATGGGTTTAAGTATCACAAGAATGGATTAACAATCACATAATGATACAATAAATTGAATTAAGCACCGTCTTATAATATAGATAGTAATAACAAAACTAATCCACTTTTATGGCACTAATTACTTTATTAATTATCTAATTAAATTAAACTCTCATATTCTAATTAAATTAAACTCTCATATTCTAATTAAATATTCAATGACCATTACAATCAAGTCCATTAAGTTAACTTATCACCCTAACATCAATTTTCATTGGCTAAGAAAGAAAAAATCATAAACCAGATCGGATCCAAAAAGAAAAAGAAAAAAGAAGTTTAGTACCAGTCACTCGCAACGGTCATGTGACTGTTCCCATCGACATAAGAGAGCTTTCATACTCAGATGAGTCCTCCTTTGCGGCCGGTAATAACTTCTGAAATACAACTTGGAATGACTTGAAACGATGCTACTGAAAAACTATATCAATTTTCTATGTCGTGTCAAAATTTGACCTCCATAGGATATTAGTAAGTTTTTCGATGTTTAAGACACAGTTTCTAGACTTTGTATCCCGGCCAGTTACCAAACGACCGATACCAATGACTTCCAAGAGCAGTCTTCTTCTGTGTCTTCCTCTTTATCCCCATCGGTCACATGTCCAGCTTCTAATTCACCTTTTTTTGCTCTTCTTATCTGATTTCTCCTTCATTCTAAATCTCTTATCTTCTCAAAGCTCTAAGAACACCTAAAAAGATAAAAAAAATGCAATGCAAATATAAATAAATAAATAAATAAATAAATATATATATATATATATATATATATATATATATATACCTATGATTCTAAAGTGCATAACAAGGAGAAAATAGATTAAAATGCATGAAAAGACCCCCAAAGCTATACAAAGTGGGATTAAAACCTATGAAAATAAAATTTCAAAACATGAAAAATATAATATGATCAATATTTTGTGAAAAAATGAAAATGCAAGACGAACCAATACGAGATTACCAAAACCTCGGCGTATCAAGTTTCTTCTTTATTGAGATACTAGTATACTATAAGAAAAAAGTAGATAGCGTCACTTATAAAGTGTCATTAAAATAATTGATACTATTTAGAATCACTTATTAAAAATTGACATTAAATATATAATTTTGCATCAGTTCTTTTAATTGATATTAATACTAACTTGATTAACATCAATTAAAATAATTGATATTAATACTAGCTTGATTAACAACAATTAAATAAAATTGATACTAATACTAACTTGATTAGCATCATTAAAAACGATTGATATTAATACTAACCTGATTAGCATCAAATAAAAACAATTGATACTATTACTAACTTAATTAGCATCAATTAAAATAATTGATACTAATACTAACTTAATTAGCATCAATTATTAAAAATGACACTAAAAAGTGATGCAAACAAATTTTTAACTAAACAACTATTTGTCCCAGATTGCTAAAAAATTATGAAGAGTACTAGTTTTCTAAAGACGATGTTTAAGACACAGTTTCTAGACTTTGATCACCACCATACTTTTTTCTATGTTAATTCATACATATGTATTTACATATATTCTTTAGAATAATAAATACAAAATGATTAGTTATCTCCAAATGATAATATTATAAAAACTAACACAAAATTTAAAGAGAAATTGCCTCAAACAGTCCCATTTTAAGTTTTCAGTTCAATAATAGACCTAAAAATTTTGTTAATCACTTTTAGCATTATTAGGAAGGTGTTAGACACATTTATGAAAGCTTTCATAATTCAATTTAGGAAGCTGTTAGATATATTTAGTAAGGCTTTCCTAACTTTACTGAAAATTTAGGAAGCTCTAAGAAAGACATTAGACACATTTAGGAAGGGTTTCCTAACTTTAATAAAGGCTATTTATTTCTAGGGTTATTTTTGAAAAATAAACTTTATTTTGTGCTCTTTAAGAAAATTACCCAAATTTAAAATTTACATGAATTTTAATATCATTTATTTATAATTTATATAGTATCAACTAAAATATATGATATAAATATATAACATCAATTGTTATAACCGAGACAAATATTAACATCATTTATAGTAATTGATGCAAATGTTTACCTCAATTATATTAACTGATGTAAACTTTAATATCATTTATTATAACTGATGCAATTTTTAATATCATTTATTCTAATTGATGCAAAATACTAATATCATTTATTTTAAATGATGCAAATATTAATATCATTTAATACAAATGATACATATTAACATCAATTAAATAATACTGATGTAAATGATTAGAGTAATCACTTCCAGGGTCATTTAATTAAATGATGCAACTGAATTTGCATCAATCAATAAATGATATTAACAAATAAAATAAATGATACAACACACATAATTTTTTGTAGTGACTTATATCACTCTTAATTAGATTTACACACAACTCAAGACACATTCTTAGGTTGTGCTGACATGATTTTTAATTTTTTTTTTCGAATGGATGGAAAATTTATTTAACCAAAAAACATTTTTACAATAATTGTAACTCTGTTTTTTGAATTTGAGCATAAAATAACTATTTTTCAAAACGAAATAATCTCAATGGTTTGAGAACCAGAACTCGAAACCCTCCTCGTATTTCCACCGTATTGTGGCCAGCCTATTATAAACTAACTTATCGATCAGTTGTGCCATTTGTTTTGAAAGAGTATAGGGTTCACCATACTTTCTGCCATTCTTTTCATGCCAGATTGAGTGGATTGCTGTCTAGAAGACATATCTGATGAGAAATAGAGCGATCCCAACATGTGATTTATCAACTAACAATTCGAGAACATTCTCCCATTGTGTTGTGTACCTCGAGCCAAGCATCTTATAAGTTAGAGCATTTCAGACTTATGCAGACCATCTACATTCAAAAAATAAGTGGTTTCGAGTTTCTATCGGTTCCTGTAAGTGGTTTCTGGAAGACATGATTTCTAACCTAAGCAAAATAGAGATGATACAACTATTTTTCCAATGATATATCTCTAACACGATTTCTAACACCGTTTTTCTCTGATACCATATATTTTAAATTAATTTTTTTTTTGCTAAAAGTTATGGATTATATCTTATGACGAATACCAAAAAAGATTAAGAACAGTTACATTTTTCTCTTGTTTTCTTTGGTAAATCTCGTAAGCCAAACATCAATTATTTAGGGATTTTAATTATTCTCTGATTGTGATGTTAGGTTAGGCTGCTTAAGAATGCAAGATTTGGATTCTAACAATAATTTAAACATGACTTTGATGTCTTTCTTACCATTTGCATATCATTTTACTTTTAAAAGACTCCGCTTGGAATTGGAGTCGAACAATGAGGTGGATATGGAAGTGGAGGCATACAGCACAACCAATCATAAATCCCATATTATTATTATTTTTAATGTTTAATTATTAAAAACCCGGCTTATATTTTTTAAAAGACTCAATTTATATTTTTTTCAGACTCTGCACAACCAAACATAACTCCCTTATTATTATGTCGGAAAAAAAAACAAAAACTCGCATACTATTATTATTTTGTTTTGGTCAAGGAGGTATTATCATTTTTATGTTTATAATCATGCACGTGTTTAATTAAAAAACAATGTATGCTTTGCAAAATGAAGCATGTTGCATGCAAGCTGGTGTGGCATATTTGTATTATCATCGTTACAAAACATTAAATGATAAGAATACTAATTATTTTAGCCAAAAAATGATACTAAAATGTTTTGGCTTAAAGTACTGATATTAAGTTAAGTTTAAAAAAAAGTATTGATATTAAGTTAGCATTTGCAAACTAAGGAATAACTTTAAAAACTAGCTAACATTATTTTGACTTTATTTGGTATAATAATGACCTATTTGTTTTCCATCTAACATTACTGAGAAAGTACCATGGTTGATTATTTTTTTGTGATTTTGAAATATATTTATGTTATTTTAAACAGTTTAAAAAAAAAAAAAAATGATCGTCAGGTACATAGGTAGTGCGACTTTACATGGTTATACATGTCAAATATCAAAATATTGTTTTATCCACTTTTTTTTTGTTTTCTTTTGATAATCAATAAATAATTCGGATTTTTATCACCCAATTGTTAGAGACAGATTTAGCATCTTTCTAAAAAGTCCTTCCTAAATTCAGAACGGTCCACTTAAATTAGGGCGACAGACCCATTTAACTCGACTACTAGTTAGCTCGGCGGCGCCAAGAAGAGAAATCCGACGATAAAGTTAGATCTCCGAAGAAAAAGAAAATTTTCCTTGTGGATGAGGAGGTCGGTACGAAAAAAAAAAAAATTCTTCCTTTTTCTGAAAAGGAAATAGTTTTACAAACCGACTTATATCTATTATAAATAAAGATGTGCTGTGAAGGGAGATGAGAGCAGCAATTTTATTATCCAGACTTAAGGGCAAATTGAGCATTCTCTTTGCTAGCTTTTGCTCTCGATTTAGTACTCATAAGATTAAGGTTGGCGTTCTTATTCCGACGACCTAAATCCCCTCGGTATCATCCCGAGCTCCGACTTATTAATAAGACTTACTCTTTTCCCCCACAAACGCCGACCACATCATCCGCCTTGGGTGCTGATAGAGAGAGGAGCGGGAAAGAGCCCGATCTGCCGAGTGATGGTGCAGCCAAAAGGGCGTCTGAGGTGGGGGGGGGGGCAAAAAGAAGGCAAGGGAGTGGGAACCATAGATGGCAATGTGTGAAGAAACATTCATATATGCAAAACCAGCCTGGAGGAGCATCCCAAGGACGTTCGCTAGGACTCGGAACCATAAACTTCACGTCGGGACCAATCTCGCACAATTTCTTTAGGTCGTATAAAGATTGTCTTGTCGAGCGGGAAGGGATTACCCCCCACCTGTAATCTGGGATCTGGAGAACTGTCTTCGGCTTTGGCTCACCCTTCTTCCGTCGAACCACCTTGGCCTTCGACTTCAGGTAAAGATCGATGATTCCATCATCATCGGTCTTAGCCAACAGTTCTAGATTAACTTCGCCCACGCCCCCGATCAACTCTTGAATATCATCTTCAGGGAGTAAATCATTAGCATCCCCGATCTCTTCGGACTCATCCCTTAACTGAGGGATGACAAATGCAGGCCGAGCTGAGGACGCTTCGCCCTGGTCCCGATAAACAGTATCCAATTGGGCTTCCTCAAAACGAGTTGCAGCATCCTCTTTGTTCAAAACCCTGAGAGCAGCTCGGCACATCCCCATCTCGTCCACGAAATCCTGGTCAAACTCGGAGGACGGGATGCTCACAGATCGAGGACGAACCCCAACAGATGGAATCACCTTTTCTTCCGAGCTCGAGGAAGGAACCGCTGCCCATTTTCCTTTAGAGTTTTTACCGACCCAGATTTAAGATTGAACGAGCTAGACTCTTGCAACGAACACGAAGAACATGCCGAAGGATTTGAGGCAAATAGGCAAAATCACGCCGCAAAACCCTAAGAACTACGGCAGAGCACTACTAGAATTCAAGAGAAAGTAATTAAGAGAGGAGAGAAAGCGAACCTGATTTTCTTTCGCGAGTGGAGAAGTGAAGAAATGAGGAGAGCTCCCTCAATTTATAGAAAAACAAGAATTGTTACCAAGGGTCATCATTATCCTGGCGACTGTTTATATTGCTCGAATTAAATTTATTCGATAAACTCTTCACCTTCTCATTCGTGGAAACCCTAGTACTCATGGGACCCACAATTGGCGGGAAAACGTCATCACTCGGCTCGGGTTTTTAGCGATCTTTCCCCGAATAAAGATCCGATCTCGAAATAATCAAACGATGATTGAAAGAGTTTTGAAATCCTACTTTGAAATGTGCCGAACTCAATTCATGCCGAACTGGTTTTTTCTCTTAGTTTCCGAGCTCAATATCACTCGCCGGGATGAACTGGGGGACTCATTGTTAGAGACGGGTTTAGCACCCCTATAAAAAGTCTTTCCTAAGATTGGCCCACTTAAATTAGGACGGCATCCCCATTTAACTCGACTACCAGTTAGGTCGTCGGCGCCGCCAAAAAGGAGATATCCGACGATAAGGTTAGAGCATTCTGCTTAGGGAAAATTGAGCATTCTGCTTGCTAGTTTTAGCTCTCGATTTACTACTCATAACATTTAGGTCGGAGTTCTTATTCCAACGATCTAAATCCTCTCTGAATCATTGCGAACTCCGACTTATTAATAAGACATACTCTTTTCTCCCACAAACTTCTATTCTTTCTTTAGGTTGAATTTTATTTCTTACACCAATATACTAGTTTTCTATGGTAATTATAACAGCCGAATAGCATATATTCACTGAGTTTTATAATGAATCTAAACCATAATACTATTTGAACTTTCAAATTTAAGTGGTTAGAGAAATTAACGATTAAAGAAAATTGATATCTAGCCTAAACCAACAAACAACTCATCTTTAACTGAAACCACTAATTAATCTAATACCTCTTGGTTTGTGTCGGTTCAATTTATTTCGGACAACAATGAAAAAATGATGTTGATGGTGTTTTTCTTACCATCTGCAAATCATCTTAGTTTTAAAAGACTCCGCTTGGAGTCGAACATTAGGTGGATATGGAAGTGGAGGCATACGGCACAACCAATCATAAATCCATCTTATTATTTTTTTATGCTTAATTATTAAAAACCAGGCTTATAATTTTAAAAGACTCAGTTTATATTATTTTTTTAGACTCAGCACAACCAAACACAACTCCATATTATTATTATTATTTTTGAACTAAATTTTAAACAAATCCATATTATTATGTCGAAAAAACAAAAACTCCCACATTGCTATTATTTTGTTTTGGTCAAGGTATACCATTTTTATGTTTAATCATGCACGTTTTTTATATTAAAAAAACAATGTATGCTTTGTTTGCTTTGCAAAGCATGTTACATGCAAGCTGACGTGGCATATTTGTATTATCCTAGAAAATGATAAGAGTACTAATTATTATTTTTTAAATGATAGTATGTTTTGGGTCAAAGTATTTAAATTATTATTAACATTCGCAAACTATATATGGAAAAACTTTTAAAATTGGCTACATTTGTTTTGACATAATTTGGTATAATGGTGTATTTGTTTTTGTGATTTTGAAATATATTTAAGTGATTTAAAAAACAGTTATAAAAAAATGATCGTCAATCTTTATTCAAAAAAAAAAAAAAATGATCGTCAGTTACACGGATCATGCGGACATGGCTATTGTTTGAGTTACAAATGGTAACTTATCGAATATTGAGTTTATTTCATGTTGATCTATTTATATCGTTTTGAGAGTATGATTATAAATTGTTAGACAAAGTTAATCATTGTTACAAGAGTATGGTTGATTAAACTATTAAGGGAATTCGAGTTAGTAATATTCCGCTGAATTTACCTGTCTAATAAGTCGATACGTGAACCCTTTAGAATCCTCCGATGCATAAATACTAGATTTTAAGTATTTGTTTGTTCAACACTTTTTTCAGGTAATCTTAGCAAAAAAAAATATTTTGAAGCAAAACAAATTTCGAGGACATAAGTTAAACATCAAATGGAAACCTTCTCACTACGAGATCAAGCTCATATTTGGAGACAAGGTAGCTTTATCAGCTGTCTTTCACCTTGAAGTGGTTTGAGTCTAATCCCACGGTTGGATTTTAAGTTATGAAAAAAGCAAGAAGGTCCGTCAAGCATCAAGAGGAGCAAGTTGGCCGCGCCACGACCTAGTCAGAAGACCAATGGCCGCGCCAAAACCCACGCTCGCGCGGCCAGCCAACTCGGCAATTCCCGAGCTCATTTGCAGCCCAATTCAAACTTGAAGCTGTCAAATGCAAGCCAAGACCTAAATGACGTATAACGAGACTTGAAGACCTATATATACTCGATGTTTAGGGTTTCTTTAACCACGTTTTTTCAATGATCTTTCAACACCACGTTTTGATGTCTCTTTTCACGTTTTCGGTTGCCGCGAATCTCTTTTCACGGTTTCACATTTGTTCTTCGAGGGAGATTGATTTCTTCTTGAACCTTCTTTACTTCTTATTGATTTATAAAAGTTATGCATTCATCAATCTCGATTTCTACTCCTTCTTATATGTCTGAGTAGTTTACTTTCGTTGGGTGTTCTTTAAGGAGATCCATGGGGAATTTTGTTAAATGTTCTTGAAATGGCTGTTTCGATATCTAGGCCATAGATTAGGATCTTATTTCGTGTGTAAGCTCATTCTTATTTCATGAGACTAGTGTCATGAACTAGAGTTTGATTTTAGGATTGTTAAGAACCATTACCGTGCTGAATCCTTCATCCGATCATAGCTTAGTCGAGCGTTTGCTTCGTGGGATGCTAACACATATCCATGAAGTGTCGTGAATGTTAATGAAACTGATCTGATATTGCATGTTTGTTTAGGACGTAGGATACAAAATATACCTACAAAATTTGAATAACATAGACTATCTAGCTTGAAAGGATTAGGTCATGAAACCAGTGATTCCAGTTTAGAGAAGATCGCCTAGTCTCTTTTGTCTGGTTTGATGTGTGTTTGATTTCTAGTTAGAATCCCATAAATTAACCTAAGAGATCTCCAACGTGTTTCATCCCTACATTTAATCGAGATTTACGCACTTTAATACTTATTTTTTCTGCATTGCTTTCACCGATTTCCTTTCTATAATTTTCTTTAACTCTTTAAGTCCAATTTTCTTTTTCCGTTTAATATAGAGTTGGTTGACACCTCCTCTATATAAGACGTTGCCTTGTCTTTCATTATTTGCATCAGAACCGTGACAAAAACCCCAAACCCCTAATTCTCTGCGTCTTTGGTTGCTCTGATTCTTTGTTTTGCAGTTGACCATCTTTGTGGATCGACACTCTAAGTACTACATTGCACGCTGTGAACTTGCAGCTTAGGGTCTTACAAATTTAAAGCTCGACGAAGTCCCTAAGAAACAATCCAATTTTGGATCGCAACTTTCGACCCCATCAACTTTGTGGCGCCGTTGCCGCCGGAGATTGCGTTCCGCTGTCGAAAACAAAGGTTAGAATCACAACTCAAAGAAATGCCTTTTCCTCTAACTTCTAGACTACTTTTTATGAGTTTCAAGATTTTCCACACGATGGAGAATGCAAGGATCGATCTTTGTATTCCTCCAAGCTCAGGCCCACCTGCAGAACATCTGCACCCTTCTCGGAGACCATCTTCGATGCTGCTGCCACACGAGCACTTTATGCCTCGACCACAAGGAGGACCCGCACGTCTAAAGTGAGATGCAAACGAAAGTTCTCATCACCAAACATCCGTCCTTCCTTGCCATGATCAGGAAATCACGCCCCCTCTCCTGCATCAACGACTGGACCAAATCACCGAGCTGATGAAAGTCATCACAGACCATGAAGCAAATTCCGAGAAAATTTTCCATTCACGATATCCGGATTGACTCGATGCAAGCTGAGATGTCTCGCAAGATGCAAGACATCACGAACCAGGTCTAAATACTTGAAATTCATGCTTCCAAGAATCTACAGCTGCTGAAGATGGAAGAAGAGTTAGGATACCATGACTACAACCTAACTCAAATCGAACGAAGAGTTCGAGGGTATGGTTACGAGCTCGAAGAAACTAAAAAAGCCGTTAGTAAAGCCAAAAATCAACTGGAAAGATACATAGAGGAGTCGATTCTAGGTCAAAGTTCTCTAAACTGGAAACACGAAAAATGATCGATTTACTCCTGTATAATCGATCACATATGTTCTAATAACATAACTACTCAGAGTTTGTTGGTAGCCACGAAATCAAACACACAAAATATTCAAGTTCGTAATAACGTTCACGATGCTCCGTAATTATGCTTTTGTATGCTACGATGAAATTGCTCGTATAAGCTAGATCAGATTAAGAAATTCAATACGTTAATGGTTTTGTCAGTCCTAGAATCAGTCGCTAGTTCATAACGCTAACTTCATGTATTAAGAACAAACTTATAACGAAAAATTTCCTATGATCGACAAAGCAAAAATCGACACTTATCTAAACAGTCACAAAATTCTCCTTTGATTAAACCCAATTAAACCTAACTAATAAACTACTCTAACATGATTAAAGCAAGCAAAAACGCAGTTGATGAATGCATAATCAATAAATCAAAGTAACCAAAGAGGGTTCAAGAGAACTTCTATATCCCTAAAACTAAGAACAAAAACATAGAAATTTTGTTGGCTATCTAAGAAAACAAAAATAAGAGAACACATATTAAAAAAGCCCTAAAAGTTATTTTGTATAGGCCTTCAAGTCTTCTTAGGCGTTATTAGGTCTTTCTTTGTGAGAAAACGAAATGGGTTTGAACGGGATTGCAAACGGGCTTAGATCAGGACGAATCAAGCTGGCCGCGCAAGACATCATTCTGGCCGTGCGAGCGACCATGTGTGGCCCATGGTAGATTTGTTCTGCTTCTGCCTGTTTCTTCAAGAGAGCTTGACACACATTCTTGCGTTTTCTGTAACTTGAGATCTAACTATTGGATCATCTTATCTTGTGTCCAAAATTGAGCTTGATCAAGTGGTGGGAATGTCTTCATTTGATGTCAAACTTCTTCTTTCTCGCAAATGTCCAAAAACGGATCTTATGCTCTACTTTGCATCATTTTTGCTTAAATGACCTGAAAATAGTCTAGACACTACAAATACTCAAAAAATAGTATAAAAGTATAGTAAACCAAGTGAAACACTTATTAAAGTGTTCACAAATCATTTGTAAAACGGTAAAAATATGATGTTATCATGTAGAAGAAACAACACTGGTCAAAATTTGTAAATAAAAATTACTTGAAGAATTTAGGTCCTCTTTCACAGTAACAACAAAATGAATGGCTATTGAGTAATTGATATATCATGGTTTTTACCGATTTTTGACTATGATATAAGTCTTATTTATATAGTCTTTTGGTTGTTTTAGAATCCTATTAGAGTCTTTGCAGGTTGGAGTGCGTTTGGAGCATAATTGGAGATTTTGGAGCATTCTGGAGCATTGTGGAAGAAGCTGTGAAGTGATGAAGTCCAGAGCCGGATTTTACAAGGAGTGTAGATCGACACTATCCTTGGTGTCGATCGACACCAATCGTGGCAAGAAGGAAACGCGAGCTTTTACAAGATTTTGAATAAATGGAAATTACCCAGAAGTTTTCTTTATTTGCAAAAGTGCCTCCACTCGTGTTTTTAACCCTTATTTAAGGATTTTAAAGTCATTGTTTAGGCATTATCTCATATTTTAATAATTATAGAAGTTTAACTTTTTGGAGAGAAAAATCAGACTCCTTTAGAGAAGATATGTAACTCCTTTATTTCTTTTATTGATTTCTTTTATGCTTTCTATTCAAATTATGATTTGTGTTTTATTGATCATGTCTGAGTAGTTTGCTTGTTTGGTTTAGGGTTTTTCAAAGGTGATTGATGAATTGCTATGTTGAATTGAATTGTTAGGATATAATCATTAGAGTTCTTCATTTGGATTTGTGATTAATGCTTGTTCTACCTTCGCGACCTAAAATCTGATCTTAGGTTAATTAATAGATGCGAGAGTATTATTGATTGCCTGAACTAATCTTAGATGAGCAAAATACCTATTCGCAAAGAGATTTGGTTTAGGGATTTTGTGAACAATAGAACCTGTTATTAATGCTTGTCTGAATTGATAGAATTTGCAAAGAGATTTGGGATTCTAGGGTTTAGACATAGATAATCTTTGCAGCGAGAGTTGTTTGATTTTCTAATTGTGTTGCAGTATTTAGGAATCGAATCCACATGGAATGAGATAGTCACACAACAGAGTTTCAATTTCGAATTAAGATAAGTGAGAATGTAAAACTAAAAGACAACAAGTAATTAAAGACTTAGTAAATGCAGGAGACAAAACGCTAGATTCAGGGAAAATCTCAGGTGAATCCTAATTGCAGGTCTAGATACAAACCCCAGACATCATGTCAATGCCATTATAGTAAGAAGTGCAGAAAATTTTGTGGCACTTGAGGAGCTTGAAAAAGATGATATTGCTGCTGCAGAGTTGGTGTCGATTGACACCACTATTGAGTGTTGATCGACACCAATAGAAAAACTCGATATTTCGAGCTTTGACGGAACAAAATCGAGCATGATCGACACCACTAAGTCGACACCAGGAGGGTGTCGATCGACACCATCCCCAGACTTCACCAAATCGACCTGAACCTTCAAAAATTGCAGAGGAAAAGCTGTATAAGCCTAATTTACCCTATCTCAGACTTCCTAGAAAGTCTAAATAGGAGATAGAAGAAGCCAACTGTAAGTCAATGATGGATAAGCGGATGGTTGAGCTACCTCTAGTTGATGTTGTCAAACTTTCACCTGAATTAAGATGATATCTCAAGAGAATGGTTGTCAATGGTGTGAGTCCTTAGGAAGGAGCATTTCTTACGAGAGACATGAGTGCAATTCTCTTAGAATATATTTCCAAGGAAGAAGAAGAAGGTGTTGGTTTCTAAACAAGTCAGTGATGTGATTCAAAGAAGGATTCCAAAGAAGTTACATGATCCATGAAACTTTGTTCTAGATTGCTCAATCTCAACAGGAAGGTTTCCTCATTCCCTTAGTGATCTAGGTTCAAGTATAACCTTGATACCATACTCTGTCGCTGTTAGACTTGGAATGACTGATTTCAAACAAACCAGAATCTCTCTTGTCCTAGCTGATGGATCAAAAGAATCCTAGAAGGTGTCTTAGAAGATGTTCCCTTGAAGATTGAAGGTTGCATGATTCCCATAGACTTTGTGGTTTTGAAATACGATGAAGAACCCACAGATCCTCATATTTTGGAAAGATCATTTTTGGCTAAAGCTCGTGCCATCATTGATGTGAGAAGGGAGAAAATAGAGCTTGATTTGGGTGATGTTGCCCTGAACTTTGACATGGACAAGTTAAGGAGACCATACACCATTGATGACCAAGCTTTTTCAGTAGAAATTCTCATGGATAAAGATCCAATCAAGGAACATTCAAATGCCATTACTGCTGGGTATGTCAAGAAGTTGGATACTATTGAGCAGGTGAACAAGCTGGTTGTTCAAGAAGCATTGGCAGAGAATTCTAGGAAAAAGGTTGAGCAAGAAGATTAGAGTGCAAACATAGTTACTGATCATATGTTCAGGGCTATGAGCAAAGATGAGGTTCTAATCAATGACAAGTTGATGGAGGAAGACGTTTTTGTGATGGAGGCAAGGATTGTAGAGCTGAACTGCAAACAAAGTGCAGAAATTCAAGCTGCAGAGTTGGTGTCGATTGACACCAACCCTAGTGTCGATCAACACCCTCCGCAAATTCATCCACAAGTCGCTTCCAATGCTGCAACTCCATCATATGCTGTCAAACAGACGACTCCACATCCTGCAGCCCAGAAACCTCCAAGAAAGCAAAGGTATGTACTTCCTTGAATCAATTCCAAACATCCTGATCATCCCAATAAGAATTTAAAAGGTTCAAAAGGTGCTTCACACTTATACAAGCAACGAGATTCTCGTAGCAGGCTTGGTATTTCTTTTGATGATTTTATATATCATGGTTTTTACCCATTTTTAGACCATGATATAAGTGTTTTTATAGAGTCTTTTGGCTATTTTCGGGTCTATATAGAGTCTATGAAGGTTCAGGTACAATTGGAGATAAATTGGAGATTTGGATGCATTTTGGAGCTTAATGGAATAAAGTCACGAAGTGATGAAGTCAGGAGCGGATTTACACGCAAGGTGTCGATCGACACCATCTGTGTCGATCGACACCAGGTTTTCCAATTTCCAGAATCGAGAAGTTTCCATATTTTGAAGAAAAGGAAATCTCCAAGACTTTTCCTAATCCTCCAAGGAATTGAAGATGCGAACCTAGGCCTATAAATAGAGTTTTTCAGCCATTGTTTAGGCATACAACACACATTATTTAGAGAGAGATTTTTAGAGAGATTTTGGAGAGAAGAATTTGTCTCCTTCAGAGCAAATTTGGAACTCCTTTGATTCTATTGATTTCTTTTATGCTTTCTATTCAAATTATGATTTGTGTTTCATTAATCATGTCTGAGTAGTTTGCTTGTTAGGTTTAGGGTTTTTCAAAGGTGATTGATGAATTGTTAGGTCAAATTAAATTGTTAGGATAAAATCATTAGAGTTCTTCATCTGGATTTGTGTTTAATGCTTATTCTAGCTTCGCGACCTAGAATCTGATCTTAGGTTAATTAATAGATGCGAGAGTATTATTGATTGCCTGAACTAATGTTAGATGAGCAAAATACCTATTCGCAAAGAGATTTGGTTTAGGGTTTTGTGAACAATTGAACCTGAACTTTAATGCTTGTTTGAATTGTTAGAATTTGCAAAGAGATTTGGAATTCTAGGGTTTAGACATAGATAATCTTCGCAGCGAGAGTTGGTTGATTTTACATTAGTGATTCGAGTTCGAGAACAGATCTTAATAATTCCTAACATTCTGTCTAGACCTGCAATTTAGATCACCTGAGAATTTCCCTGAACCTAGCGTTTCGTCTTCTGAATTTACTAAGTCTTTAATTGCCTTCTGTCTTTTAGTTTCACATTCTCACTTAGCTTAATTCGAATTTAGAAAACTGCTGTGTGACTATCCCTTCTCTGTGGATTCGATCCCTAAGTACTACAACTGATCTCTTAATTTGAGAGAGTAGCTCTAGGGTAAATTTGGGAGCATATCAAATTTTGGCGCCGTTGCCGGGGAAGGAGATTAGTTGCCTACAGAGTTCTAATATTAGAATTTTGTCTAGATTTTTATTTTTGTTTTTGATTACTAATTTTAGTTTCTTATTCTTATTTTCAGGTGCATGCTTAATCGCATTACCAGAAGCAACAAGGACAAGGAACTAATCGCACTCAACCAGGAACTAGGTCGTCTCGAACGCAAGAACCAAGCATCGACACCAATAGCATCGATCAACACCCTACACAGGATACGATGGCTGATCTTATGGTTCTGATCCAAGACGCTGAAGGCAACTTGGTTGATACAGAAGGGCGCAGAAGGAACGCCCAAGGACAGAGACTTGATGAGGCTGGCGCCGTCATTGTCGAACAAGAGTTGCTCGATGGTGTCGATCGACACCATGCACATGCAGACGTTGGATGTGGAAGAACGCTTTGTGAATACAACCGACCATACCAGTTCTATGCTAATAGAGCTGCAATCCGTCCTCCTGTATTCCAGAGGAATGATTTCGAGCTGAAACCTGCTTACTACACATTGGTTTCTCAGCATCCATTCCATGGTCTCCCTAATGAACATCCTATGGATCACATTGAGAGATTCGAGGACTTGGCATCAAGCATCAAGGCCAATGGAGTTACATATGATTATCTCTTCTGCAAGCTTTTCCCCTACTAGCTTGCTGGAGATGCAGCATACTGGCTGAAGCAGTTGGATCCAGGATCCTTGACCACTTGGGAGGACACAAAGAATGCATTCTTATGCAATTTCTTTGATGATGCAAGATCTGAGGAGCTGAGGATGAAGATCACTACATTCTCTCAAGGACCAATTGAAGCATTCAAGGCTGCTTGGTGAGATTCAAGGCTTACCAGAGAGACTGTCCACATCACGGTTTCAGCGAGCCACAGCTACTGGGAATTTTCTACAGAGGGATTGATTGGAGGTACCAGATGGCTCTGGATGCTGCCAGCAATGGAAACTTCAACACTAGATATCCAGAAGATGCATATGTACTGATTGAGAACTTGGTTTCTAGCAATAGTACCAAGAATGCAGATCTTGATAGGAAGAAGCGAGCTAGAAATTTTGATGAGAATCAGATTGCTCAGGTGAATGCTAAGTTGGACTCTATGCATAATCTTATAATAAGAAAGAAGCAAGTCCAATATGCAGTTGAAGTGGAGACCTTTTAGACAGAAGAACAAGAAGTCAACTACATCAATGGAGCTGGATTTCAAGGACAGAGATTCAACAATCAGCAAGGTTATGGTTCTTCTTACCAGAAACCATTCAAGAAGAACAACTTCCAAAGAACCTATGGTTCTTCTTCCTACCAGAATCCACCTGCAAAATCTGCAGAAAATAAGATGGAGTCCATGATTCAACAAATCTTGGAGGGACAACAGAAGATGACTGTGGACTTCAATGGGAAGATCGATGCCTTGTACACTGATCTGAATGGGAAAATTGAGTCTCTAGGTACTCATATGAAGCAATTGGATGTCCAAGTAGCTCAAACTGCAGGAGCTTTGAAGAGACAATAAGGATTTCTTCCTGGAAAGACAGACGTGAATCCGAGACACCATGTGAATGCCATCAAGATCCTGAATGGAGGGAACCTTCAGCCTGTGCAGAAAAGAGGGCTAAGTACTGACGAATTCGAGGAGCTTGACGAAGATGTATAAAATGCTGCGGAGTCAATGTCGATCGACACTACTGTCTGTCGATCGACACTCAAGGAAAAACCGGACGAATCAAGCTCGATCGACACAGCATCCTCGACACAAAACATCAGTGTCGATCGACACTACTCTCAGACATCACGTGAAGCTTCACAAGTTGCATTGGAAAGAGTCTACAAGGCCAAGATTCCAAATCCTCCTCTACCCAAACACCTAAGGCCGCCCATTAGTGCAAAAGAGCTGGCTGGTTTCAACAAGAAGGTGAAAAGGATCTCCAATGCGATTTCATTTGCTGAAGCTTGGGAGGATTATCCTTTGGGAGTTTTCTTTAAGAATTGCAGAGAGAGTCTTGAAGAAATTGAAGAACACTTCAACAGAGCAAGGGGTACACCACCCCCATTGAAACAGCTGCTTAAGGTTGAAGACCCTGTGATGTTTATGGTTTCATGCTCCATTGGAGGAGTTGAGTTTCAACAATCTATCTGCGATTCTGGTACTAGTGTTAATCTCATGTCAAAGGACATTGCAGAGAGATTGGGAATTGCTGACATTCAACCTCCAAACATGACCCTCAAGTTTGCCAACTCTTCCACCACAGTTCCATATGGTACAATTCCAGACTTGCTTGTCAAAGTGGGGAATTGTCTAGTACCTACTGATTTTCAGGTGGTGGAAGTGAGCAAGAATTCTGTCATGCCTTTTATTCTTGGAAGACCATTTATGGCCACAGTAGGAGCTATTGTAGACATGCTTAACAAGAGGATCTCTTTCTCTAATGTTGACAAACGAGTCTTCTACAAATCTATCCCTACTACTGGAACATCCAAACTCATCTCTTGCATTGTTGTGATCGCTGGAGAAGAGCCAGATTCTAAAGAGCAAGTGAACAATCATATTGGCTGAGAATTCTGATAAAGTTGTTGAGCTAGAAGATTGGAGTGGAAACAATCATATCTTCAGGACTACAGGCGAAGATGAGGGTCTACTCAATGCCAAGTTGATGGAGGAAGACGTTTTCATTATGGAGACAAGGATTGCAGAGCAGAATTGGAGAAAAAGAGCCGAGATTCGAGCTACTGGTTTGGTGTCGATCGACACAATTAGCATCGATCGACACCATCCGCGGATCACTCGAGAAGATGTCTCCAAAGCTGCAATTCCATCATCTTTGGTCCAACAGATGCCTCCACATCCTACATCCCAGAAATCTCGAAGGAAGCAAAGGTACACATTTCCTGGAATTAAATCCAAACCCCCTGATCTTATCAATAAGAACTTTAAATGTTTAAAAGATGCTGCACACTTATGCAAGCCACGTGATTCTCGTAGAAGGCTTGGTGTTTCTTTAGATGATTCTGCAGGGAAACGAAGTGTCCCACCCGAAGTCAAGTCCCGCCGTGCTGCTGTTCCTCATTTCCTTGGTCGCCTTCATGCACCTAATGCTTACAAACCACCATGGATGAGAAGACATTCGTCTGGGAAGCATTCAATGCCACCCTCTGATCCACCAGACGTCTGAACTCCGACACAGTCAAGCTAATGACTGAAAACGAGCGCTGAGTGGGAGGCAACCCACTGTTAGGTACGTTTTTCTTTTTATTTTGTTTTGGTTTTACTAAATCCTAGTTTTAGTCAGTTGAAAAAGGCGACATTGGATTCGACTTAGACCAGTGTCAATCGACACCACTATAGTGTCGATCGACACCACGTGCAGCCGAATGTAAGACTTCTTTCTCGTCTTTTATGTCGTTTCTAATCTTTCTTTTAGCCAACTTCGGGCTTGATAACACTGGGGACAATGTTGTTTAAGTCTGGGGGAGGTGATTACTGACTTTGTGTTTTGTTTTGTGAGTCAAAAACTTGTTTTATTGAGTCAAAATCAGTGAAATTTTCAGTTTTCAGAAGAACTAACCACATAAGATTGACACTTGAAGGACCATTGCCATAGTAGTTGATTGTAGGTCTTACTAAGTAGAAAGCAGCAAGATCAATCTAAAAGAGAGAGCTCAGATTCCTTTATAAGAACTAGGTATGCATTGAACTTGATTCCTCTTTCAGCTTTGAACATGATAAGCAAGTTGCAGTCTCTCCTTGATCTTCCCTTAAGAAAAGAAAAGAAACAAGAAGTCTGACCAAGGAATAGTGCAAAGATCCTCATGAGCCTGTCTCCTCACAAGGAACAATATTAGTGAAAGCTCATGAACATGTCTCCTAACAAGGAACACAAGTAAGAGTAGCACTATTCCAAGACTTCAAAAAGAATGAGAAAAGTCAATGAAAAGATCTTAGAACACCCTGAAAACGGGCAGCAGTTGACTGAGGGAGGAGAAAATAGGAGAGCTGTACAAAGAATGTCTTGCTCAGACACTAAGGAAGGGAAAGAATCTGTAAAGTTTTTTGGTCATACCATTGTTAGAGTTCAAAATTTCACTAAGGAAAGGATCTGGATTCAAACTGGGAGTTTGCTAAGCTTGTGGTAAGTACACTGAAACAGTACCTAAGGTTGGCTCTATGGTATGTGGATTCAAGGGTGTTGGTTCGATGTGGCGTTCTGAAGGTTAGCTGGATGTTTCTGTTTTCAAACCTCGACTCTATATTTAGTTTCTGTTTTGCTTGAGGGCAAGCAAAAGCTAAGTCTGGAGGAGTTGATATATCATGGTTTTTACCCATTTTTAGACCATGATATAAGTGTTTTTATAGAGTCTTTTGGCTATTTTCGAGTCTATATAGAGTCTATGCAGGTTCATGTACAATTGGAGATAAATTGGAGATTTGGATGCATTTTGGAGCTTAATGGAATAAAGTCACGAAGTGATGAAGTCAGGAGCGGATTTACACGCAAGGTGTCGATCGACACCACCTAGTGTCGATCGACACCAGGTTTTCCAATTTCCAGAATCGAGAAGTTTCCATATTTTGAAGAAAAGGAAATCTCCAAGACTTTTCCTAATCCTCCAAGGAATTGAAGATGCGAACCTAGGCCTATAAATATAGCTGTCAAAGCCATTGTTTAGGCATAATCTCATACTTTAAGAATCATAGAAGTTTAGGGTTTTTGGAGAGAAAAATCAGACTCCTTTAGAGCTGATTTGGAACTCCTTTATTTTCTTCTATTGATTTCTTTTATGCTTTCTATTCAAATAATGATTTCTGTTTCATTGATCATGTCTGAGTAGTTTGCTTGTTAGGTTTAGGGTTTTTCAAAGGTGATTAATGAATTGTTAGGTCGAATTAAATTGTTAGGATAAAATCATTAGAGTTCTTCATCTGGATTTGTGTTTAATGCTTATTCTAGCTTCGCGACCTAGAATCTGATCTTAGGTTGATTAATAGATGCGAGAGTATTATTGATTGCCTGAACTAATGTTAGATGAGCAAAATACCTATTCGCAAAGAGATTTGGTTTAGGATTTTGTGAACAATCGAACCTGTTATTAATGCTTGTCTGAATTGTTTGAATTTGCAAAGAGATTTGGAATTCTAGGGTTTAGACATAGATAATCTTCGCAGCGAGAGTTGGTTGATTTTACATTAGTGTTTCAAGTTCAAGAACAGTTCTTAATAAATTCCTAACATTCTGTCTAGACCTGCAATTTGGATTCACCTGAGAATTTCCCTGAACCTAGCGTTTCGTCTTCTGAATTTACTAAGTCTTTAATTGCCTTCTGTCTTTTAGTTTCACATTCTCACTTAGCTTAATTCGAACTTAGAAATTTGCTGTGTGACTATCCCTTCCTTGTGGATTCGATCCCTAAGTACTACAACTGATCTCTTAATTTGAGAGAGTAGCTCTAGGGTAAATTTGAGAGCATATCAAGATTCTGCAGGAAAAAGAAGTGTACCGAACTCAAGTCCCACCCTATTGCTGTTCCTCACTTCCTTGGTTGCTCTCATGCACCTACTGCCTATACACCACCATGGATGAGGAGACATTCTTCTGGGGAAGCATTCGATGCCACCATCTGATCCACCAGATGTTTAAACCTCGGCATAGTCAAGCTAATGACTAAAAACAAGCGGTAAGTGGGAGGCAACCCACTTTTAGGTAGGATTTTTATTTGAATTTCGTTTTGTTTTCACTAACTTTTGGTTTTGTTTTTTCCGTTTCTAAAAAAAAAAAAGGGAGAGTCGGGCGATAATCGACCAAGCTTGACATTGGGCTCGACATGAACAGTGTCGATTGACACCATGCGTAAACACAAGTAAGTCTTCTGTCTGGTCGCTTCTATCGTTTCTATTCTTTGTTTTTACTAATTTCAGGCTTGATAACACTGGGGACAGTGTTGCTTAAGTCTGGGGGAGATGATTACTGACATTGTGTTCTATTTTGAGAGTCAGTTGAGTCGTTTTTTGTTTTATTGAGTCAAAATCAGTTGAAATTTTCAGTTTTTCTTAGAACAAAACCACAACATATTGACACTTGAAGGACCATTGCCATAGTAGTTGATTGCAGGTTTTACTAGGTAAAAAGCTGCAAGTGGACCAGTCTAACAAGGAGAGCTCAAATTTCTAGAGAGTTTAGAAGCTTGGCTGTTAACTCCACCCTAATGAACTTCAACTTCTCATCTTGGGGCTTGGTATGCATTGAACTTGATTTCTCTTCCAGCACTTTTAAGATAAGTTTGTCATGATCTCTCTTTGATTTTCCCTAGAAAAATAAAGAGTCTAAGTCTAAGAACGGAAACCTGAGTCCTGTTATGGACGGTGAAGGTGCGCCTATACTCATGAACATGTCTCCTCACAAGGAACACAATTAGTGAGTGGCACCGTTTTTGAGCTGTGAGAAGAGAAGAAAAGAAAGTCGATAGAAAAAATAAAATGATACCATAGAAAAGTAGGGAGAAATCAACTTAGGGAAGAGAAAATAAGAGATTGTGCAAAGATTGTCTGTGTGTTCAGTAGTTTGGAAGCGAAAGAATCTGTAAATTCTTTGATCGATACTCTCTTGATGAGACCTCACCTAATTAATTGATTAAGGGGTTAACAGTGGAGAATCTGGATTTCTCTAAGGGGTTTGGACTTTAATTGGGAGATTGCTAAGCTTGTGGTAAGTATACTGAAATAATATATAAAGTTGGCTCTATGGTATGTGGATTCAAGAGTGTTGGTTCAATGTGGCGTTCCTAAGGTTAACTGATTGTTTCTGTTTTCAAACCTCGACTCTATACTTGGTTTCTGTTTTGCTTGGGGGCAAGCAAAAGCTAAGTATGGGGGAGTTGATATATCATGGTTTTTACCGGTTTTTGACCATGGTATAAGTCTTATTTATAGAGTCTTTTGGTTGTTTTAGAGTCCTATTAGAGTATTTGCGGGTTGGAGTGCGTTTGGAGCATAATTGGAGATTTTGGAGCATTCTGGAGCATTGTGGAAGAAGCTGCGAAGTGATGAAGTCAAGAGCCAGATTTTACAAGGAGTGTCGATCGACACTACCTTTGGTGTCGATCGAAACCAATCGTGGCAAGAAGGAAACGCGAGCTTTTACAAGATTTTGAAGAAAAGAAAATTACCCAGAAGTTTTCTTTATATGCAAAAGTGCCCCCACTCGTGTTTTAACCCTTTTTAAGGAATTCAAAGCCATTGGTTAGGCACTATCTCATATTTTAAGAATCATAGAAGTTGACGTTATTGGAGAGAAAAATCAGACTTCTTTAGAGAAGATTTGGAACTCCTTTATTTCTTCTATTGATTTGTTTTATGCTTTCTATTCAAATTATGATTTGTGTTTCATTGATCATGTCTGAGTAGTTTGCTTGTTAGGTTTAAGGTTTCTCAAAGGTGATTGATGAATTGTTAGGTTGAATTAAATTGTTAGGATAAAATCATTAGAGTTCTTCATCTGGATTTGTGATTAATGCTTGTTCTACCTTCGCGACCTAGAATCTGATCTTAGGTTAATTAATAGATGCGAGAGTATTATTGTTTGCCTGAACTAATCTTAGATGAGCAAAATACCTATTCACAAAGAGGTTTGGTTTAGGGATTTTGTGAACAATCGAACCTGTTATTAATGCTTGTCTGAATTGATAGGATTTGCAAAGAGATTTAGGATTCTAGGGTTTAGACATAGATAATCTTCACAGCAAGAGTTGGTTAATTTTATAATTGTGTTTCGAGTTCTAGAACGGTTCCTAATAAATTTTGTACCATTCTGTCTAGACCTGCAATTAGGATTCACCTGAGAATTTCTCTGAATCTAGCGTTTTGCCTCCTGAATTTATTGATTCTTTATTTACCTGCTGTCTTTTAGTTTTACATTCTCACTTACCTTAATTCGAAATTAAAACTCTGTTGTGTGACTATCTCATTTCCTGTGGATTCGATCCCTAAATACTGCAGTGATCTCTTAATTTGAGAGAGTAACTCTAGGATAAATTTGAGCATATCAGTAATAAACAAGAAATTGAGCTCAAAGAACACGTCAAAATGATTCCGACAAGAACAGAGAATGAGAGCGGAGATAAATGATTTTTAGTATTGGCGTCTGTGAGTGTTTACGAGAGCAAGAACAGAGAAAACATGTAGAATTGACAAGTAGAGATGAATGTATATTGAGAGTTGTTGGATTATGATTTGCTCCATTGCTCTCTGCTCTTTTTTTTTTCATTTTTTTGTTTTTATAAGTTAAAACCGTGTTTAACGTTTCCATTTACCTTGCATAATTTTGTAATTATTGTATTTATTTTAGTGGATTAGACGTTTGTAGTCAAAGCTAGCATTAAATTATTCTTTTGAATAATTGCTCAATACGTCTCTTAAGTCGACTCATAGTATGACCGTCACTTCTTTTCGAATTGTACGAGTTTTATGCTTGACCTCGATTCGAACTTTTACTCTTTAGTAAGTATGTTGACCTCATACTGCATTTTGGATTTTGCGTTTTAGTGAATCTAAAATTTTGGAACGAGATTTATATGCCACAGTAAGACATGTTGTGAATCTTGCACCCTCTAATTTGTTACTGCGACCGAATTATCCAAAATTATATAAAAGAATTTCAATTCACGGCAATTATTTAAAGGTGACTTTGATGTCTTTCCTACCATAAGCATATCATTATATCATTAAAGACTGCTAATATTTTTAAAAGACTCGGTTTATGTTTTTCAAAGACTCTGCACAAGCAAACATAAATGAATTTCATTTTTATGTTTAATTGGTAATGCACATGTTTATTAAAACATACCGTAAGCGGAAGCTGAAGCGGAATATTTGTAGTTATCCTACCAAACAATGAATGATATTTTATGAAGAAGGTATATCATGTATTATTGTTAAAGTAAGCATTTGCAAAGGACGGAATCAGTTTTACAATTGGCTACATTTGTTTTGATATAATTTGGTATAGTGGCCTATTAATTTGTTTTTCATCTATCATGACATGACTAAAATGTCAAAGATATTTGTATGAGTATTTTGTGAACTATTTAGTTACATTAAAATGATTTACAGACTTGGTTAAAATAAAAAACTAAATTATCATTCCCTAGATTAAAGTCTAACAATTTAGAACCGGCTACCTTAGCATTTCAATTCTGAGAGACTAAATTTCTATAAAGAATTTAGCTAGAGAGAAACTGAAGCTATAGAGAAAAGGCTAGCAATTACTATTAAAATTCGGATCCTCTACTCAGCTAGAGAAAATAGGATTTTATCGAGTTTATCTGGTCGAGGCTATGATACTAGGTCAAACGTTTAGTAGTCAAATCGGATATGGATTCACCGGTTTTGATTTATACGAGGTACTTAAGATGTTTTTCACCTATTTTCTTTGTCTCGTTTCGCCATCTGGTACAAATTTACCTCAAGATACAGAACGATGCAGAGTACATATTGGCTTCAGCGAGTTTGGCGCTACTACTGCTACATGATCAACAATGTCTTTTCCCATGCTTTATCTTCTCTAGGTGCAAAGAGTAGTTGTTTTTAATGTATCACATGTTAAAGGTAACTCATTATTCACAGATTGTGCTTTGTTCAAAGGTTTAAATATATTTGATATTTAAGGGCCTGGCTGGTTTAAACGCAGCGTTTGCGGTTACGATTGCGAGAGTTTGCGGAAACGGACGATTGCGGTTAATAGCGTTATTAAGCGGATCGTACGACTGGCACAGCGATTAGAAACGGATGATGCATTTGCGGGATATTTACGACTGGTTAACTTGCGGATGCAGTAGCGGTTAAACAATAAATTAACAATAGAAACAAATTTTATAGCTATAAAAATATTAAAAACCATATTATTATTAAAAACTATAAAATTATTAATTAAACATAATTAATTATAAAAATTATTACTTTTATTTTTCAATTTTTTAGTTTGGATGAAAGTTATGATTTTAATAGAAAAATTGTTTTTTTTTTGTATGGAGATGTTAGAGGAAAAAAACATTTAGTTGTTATATATACATTAGTGATGAAGAGAAAATTTATCAAAATAATTAGAATTAATAAATCTTATACATATAAAATTATGAAAGATTGTTAATGAATATTAGTTAAAAAATATCAATTTTATTTATTTATTTGTAATTATAATATTCAAATCTTATTTTCTTAAAAGTTTCTAATATATATATCTTAATTTTAAATCCTTTTTGTGTTTTTTAATTTTTAATTTTTTTAATTATCCACCCGCAATCGTCCGCAACCGCAAACGCTAAGGAGCTTTTGATTTTGAACGATAAAAAGTAGTTCGAAGCGGTAGAAAGCGTTTTGTGTGATTGTTGCAAAATGCCAACAACCGTTACCACCCGCAAAAACTGCGTTTGAGGGTGCTAGCGGGAGAACCAATCAAGCCCGTAAAATATGGGGGACCTTACAGTATGTCGGGTTGTCTGGACCGATAGACCAGCCAGCCATCGTAGTAACAAAGCTTCTGAAAGATATCATATATACAAAAGTCATTCTGTTAATTATAAAACATTATGTAATAAGTCTCATTTTCAGAGTGACAGCCACTTACACTTTAAACCTTGAGAGTATTTAACTAGCACAATAAACTTTCAAGTTAAATATACTAACACATAAAACCTTTAAAGTGGATTTTTGGTATGTGCCGTCATAATAGTTAATGGTCACTGTTCATTTTCCGTTAAAAAGTGATGACAAGGCATTAAATTTATTTATTTTAATTAAAAATATTTTAAAAATAATATTAACAATTATTTTATTATTTATTATAATTAAAAATAAATAAAAATATCTAAAATGAAAATAAAACTAAAATATTTTTAAAGTAGATTTTGCCGCTAAGTTTCAGGTGGGAGGGTTATTGCCGCTAAGTTTAACTACCTCCTTACCATTATAGATGATGCTTGCGATGATTATTTCTCTATCCCTGAGATAACAACGCTCGTTGATTGTGTGGAAAGGTACATACACTAACTTTCTACTTTTAGTATTTTTAAATTTGTTTGTTGATGCTTTGCAAATTTATTGTGCATTTACTTTTGTTTAGAACGTCTTGTTAAGTTATTACGATTGTCACTTCTTACCGACGATTATTATGTTGACTAGTTTGATTACCACATGCAATCCTGTAATATTTACTAAAATATTCGGTTCATGTAAATATAGATTTGTTTCTATAAGACTATTATATTGTTCTTTACCCAAACAAAGGGAATTATTAGTTCTAATTTATATATAGAAATACTGTCTCAAACTTCTTTTGCATTTTGGATCAAATGAAACAAAATTGAAATATATATGAAAAAATAATAAAAGGTAAAATGAGCACTTCTTCAACATAAATAAGTTTTAGTTTTATTTGTTTGACGAAACAAAATTACAAAGGTCTGTCAAATATAAATATGTGTAGATGGAGTCCTGATGATGTTGATACACTCGAAGATATATCGCGAATGGTCTTCCAACTTGCGTTAGATGTTTTCGACGATATCGAAAGAGGAGTAAGGTCTGAAGGAAAATCCTACCACTTAAAGGAGATGCTAGAAGAGGTTACTAATATAAAGCTAGTGTTTCATATAGTACATAGAAAAAAACACAGATCGATATTAATCATAGTATATATATATAGCTTGTAACAATATGTTTATATTTTTGGGTAAGCAGCTCAAGATACTCGTGAAATCAATCCTTGATCTTGTCAAATGGGCACGAGGAAATAAGGTTCCTGGCTTCGAGGAATTTGTGGAGGTTGGTGAGACAGCACTTACTACGTATGCAACGTTAATGTATTCTTTTGTCGGAATGGGAGATACTGTCGGGAAGGAAGCTTACGAGTGGATAAGATCGAGACCAAGACTAATCAAATCACTAGCTGCAAAGGGTCGTCTAATGGACGATGTGACTGATTTTGAGGTAGAAAGAAACTATCTATTTGCATAAAGGGATATTCACTTATGTTTAAGTGTTTGTTTTCATTGCTTTATCTTGAAAACTTGGTGGGATTTGTCTTCTAACTCAGTTGTTTTTGTATTGTTAGAAGGACATGAGTAATGGGTTTGCTGCAAATGCTATCAACTATTATATGGAGCAATATGTAGTTACCAAAGAAGAGGCTGTGCTAGAATGTCAAAAGATGATTGCAGACGCCAATAAGATAGTAAATGAGGAGCTATTGAAGACAACCACTGTGCCATGTCGAGTTCTCAAGCAAGCCCTTAACTTTGGACGCTTATTGCATGTCCTCTACAGCAAGTCTGATGATATATACAATTGTAGTGGAGGAAAACTCAAGGAGTATATAGTCACCTTGCTCGTAGATCCAATACGTCTTTAAAGACTCTGAATTACAGAATGGGTTAAGACGATGAAAATGTTTATGTTTGTCACTGTTGATTAATATCAGCTTATAAATTGTGTTAAGAAAATAAGAAGTTATGAAAACATTAAATAATAAAATATCAGATTTGTACTTTGTTTTATTTGATTTTTATCTTTATGTTTTTTGGATAAAACGGAGATCATGAACGAAACCAAGACTAATCTCTATAGCTTATGAAAGAATCGGTTATACTGTTGTTAAATAGGTCAAATCAAAAAAAAAAACTATAGACTTGGGCCTGACTGGTTTAAACGCAGCGGTTGCGGTTGCGGTTGCGAAAATTTGCGGAAGCGGGCGATTGCAGTTAACAGCGTTATTATGCAGTTTGTACGACTGGCACAGCGGTTGGAAACAGGTGCATTTGCAGGATACTTACGACTGGTTAATTAGTGGGTGCAATAACGGTTAAACAGTAAATTAACAATATAAACATATTTTATAACTATAAAAAACATCAAAAACCATATTATTATAAAAACCTATTAAATTATTAATTAAACATAATTAATAATGAAAATTATATAATAGTATGTGTATAATATTTATGTTTATATTTTATTTTATTTTAATTTGGATAAAAGTTGTGATTTCAATAGAGAAATTTTTTTTTTTGTATAGAGAGATATTAGATGAAAATAATTTTAGTTGATAGATATACTAGTAATAAAGAGAAAATTTATCAAAATAATTAGAGTTTATAGATCTTATACATATAAAATTATGAAAGATTGTTAATGAATATTAGTTAAAAAAGTTTCAAATTTGTTTATTTATTTTTAATTATAATATTCAAATCTTATTTTTATAAAATATTATTATATATATCTTGATTTAAAATAAATTTTGTGTTTTTTTTATATATATATCCACCCGCAATCCCCCGCAACCGCAAACGCTAGCTGAAAGGAGCTTTTGATTTTGAGGGTTAAAAAGCGGTACAAAGCGGTACAAAGCGTTTTGCGTGATTGTTGGTAAACGCCAGCAACCGCTACCATAAAAGCTGCATTTGCGGATGTTAGCGGGGGAACCAATCAAGCTAGAGAGAAAACAAAATTGAGGCAAATATCCATTTTAAACTTTCTTTTTTAATCGTGTGAATGAATAATTACAACCCTAAAACTTTGTATTTATAAGTCTCAAAACTCGATTCTTAATCCTACTTAGTAAAAAGGTTTCTTTTTCCGAAGTTCAATAAGAAACCGTATTGTGGGCTCCTTATAATATTTTGTCACCAGAAATAACAAACTCTATCTTGACAAAAATTCTCTTCATGGGGCCTTATGCTTCTTCCTTTATCATTGGAAGACATGAAGCAATTTCAAGCAATGTTTGAAAGTAACAGGCTTGGTCAACTTATCGCTGCATTTTTTGACGTATGCATCTTATCTAACAAAACTTCCCCAGATGCAGACAACTCTCTCATCTTATGAAATCTGACTTGAATGTGCTTCGTCCTTGTATGATATACATGATTCTTAGTCAGAAACAGCGCGCTCTGACTATCAATGTATAGCTGAACTCCATCTTGACCAACACTCAATTCAGACACAAGTCCTTTAACCTATAATGCTTCCTTAGTTGCTTCTCCCATCGTCATATACTCAGCTTCTTTGGTAAACATTGCAACTACATATTGCAACACATATTTTCAACAAATGGGACCTCCTGTAAGAGTAAAGACATACCATGTAGTAAACCTTCTGTTGTCTAGATCACCTGCATAATCTGAATCAACATATCCCATAATTGAGCCTCACTCTTGACCTCTAAACATAAGCCCAAGTCCACTTGTACCATTCAAATACCTGAGAATCCACTTAACTGCGTTCCAATGTGCTCTTCTAGGATTAGACATATAGTTGCTCACTTGACTAAATACTTGTGCTAAGTCTGGTCTAGTGCAAACCATATCGTACATCAAACAACCAACAATATTAGCATTAGGAACTTTCACCATATCTCTGATCTCTTCACCAGACTTAGGACATTGTAATGCTGAAAGTGAGATGTGCATTGCCCAAGGTGTAGACACTGGTTTTGCATTCGACATGTCAAATCTCTCTACAATCTTCCGAATATAACTCTTCTGAGAAAGTCATAATCTCTTAGAGCTTCTTTCCATATTATTTCCATCCCAAAAATCTTCTTTGCAGCTCTAAGATCCTACATTTCGAACTCTTTCTTCAATAACCCTTTCAGCTCATCAATATCATATATATTTCGCGCAATGAGCATATCATCAACATAAAGTAGTAGGAATATGGGAGAATGACCATCCATATACCTTACATAAACGCATCAATCATACTCACAACTCTTGTTGCCAATCTTCAACATGTAAGAGTCAAAACGTTTGTACCATTGCCTAGGAACTTGCTTCAATCCGCACAGTGACTTCTTAAGTCTGCACACAAGCTTGTCCTCACCTGATTTTACAAACCCTTCTGGTTGCTCCATGAAGATCTCCTCGTCCAGATCTCCATGAATAAATGATGTCTTCACATCCATCTATTAAAAATGATAGTCCCAGCTTGCTACCAACCCCAACACAGCTCTTATAGAATTGTGTCTAACTGGAGAGAAATTTTTGTCATAATTCACTCCCTTCCTTTGTGTGTAACCCTTTGCTACTAACCTTGTCTTGTACTTAATTGGCTCCTTTTCAGACCGTCCTGGTTTCACCTTGAAAACCCACTTGCATCCAATCACCTTCTTACCTTGTGGTAAACGCGTAAGATCCCACATCCGAATCTTCTCAAGACTTTTGTTTTCATCTCCCATAGCACCAATCCATTCATCTTTGACAGGGCTAGATCTAGCCTCTCAAAAGGTAGTTGTATCATTTGTTCCAACCACAAGAGTATAACTGACCATGTCTTCGAATCCCAATATTTTTGGTGGCTTTGTGATGTGTTTCAGTCTTCTTTGCGTCAAACTCTCTTCAACTCGTTTTTGTTCACCCTCTTGCTTCTTCCCAGCAGGCTGCTCATCGCGTTCTGCTGCTGGTCTAACCTCCTCAGACCACTCATGTACAGTATCAGAATATGTGTAAGTCTTAATGGCCACAATCACTCGTTATGATCTCGCCTGTTGCACCATATACTGCTCATCAAAGACCATATCAAAGACCACATCTCGACTAAACACCCTATTCTTAGCCTCAGAATCATATAACTTGAAGCCTTTCACGCTCCTTTCGGAACCTATTAATATGCAGTTCTTTGACTTCGAATCAAGCTTTGATATTTCGTCACTTGGAATTAGCATATAAGCTGGACATCCAAATATCTTCAAGTTAGATAGATCAATGTTTATCCCAGTCCACACTTCTTCCGCCACTTTACCCTCTAGAGTTCTCTTTAGCGATCTATTGATGAGATAGACTGCCATGTTTACTGCCTCAGTCCAGAACTGCTTTGGAAGCCCTGCATTCAACCTCAAACACCTTGATTTCTCTGCAATCAAATAGTTCATCCTATCACTGACCCGTTTTGATGTGGTATTTTCCTCACTCTGAAGTACCTTTGAATACCATGTTCCTCGCATAACCTCTGGAACTCGCCATCAGTATACTCTGTGCCATTATCTGATCTCATATACTTTACCTTTCTTTCCACCTGGTTTTCTACTTAAGCCTTCCAAATCTTGAAATTCTGGAATATTTCAGATTTCTGCTTCAAGAAGTACACCCAAACCTTTCTGGAAAAGTCATCAATGAAGATGACAAAATATCTAGATACCCCCAATGAATGTTCTCGAGTTGGACCCCATACATTAGAATGGACATAGTCTAAAAGACCTTTTGTTGTGTGATGTCCAGTTTTGAACGGAACCTTAGACTGTTTTTCCATCACACAAAACCTGCAAAAATCCATCTTGCAGCTCTTTAACCCTTCCAGAAGATCTCTTTGGTAGAGTTCTATCAAGCCATGCTCTCCTATATGTCTTATTCGCATATGCCGAAGCGTTATGTTATCAGATTCATACACTGCAGCTGCAGCTCCACCTACAACTACGCTTCCTATAAGTCGATAAACACTCCATGTTCTCATCTTTCCCTTCATCACGACCATAGCCTCTTTACAAACCTTTACAATGTCTTCATCTTTGAATTTGAATCTGTTTCTATGAAGTGAAGACAAGAAGATCAGATTCTTCTTCACCGCTGGAACATGCCTAACATCTGTCAATGTTATGATAATGCCATCGTGCATGCCGAATTTGATATGCCCAACACCAATGATAGTACATGGCATATCGTTTGCCAACTGAACAGAACCCATGTTCCCAGCCTTATACGTCTCAAACCATTTTCTGTGAGGAGACATATGGAATGCTGCACCTCTAACTAGAATCCAAGAATCAGCGTGACTTCCTGATGTCACATCAAGCAAGTCGTTCTAAACCTCTTCATCTAAATCTTCCTTCTTCTGAACCACGTTCGCATAACTTCCTACATTCTGTTTCTTAGTTTGAAAATTTCTCATGTAGTGGCCCTTCTTGCCACAACCAAAACACATCGAATTTTATCCAGCCTTAAATTTCGATTTGTCCCTGCTTTTCCCATCTTGTTGCTTCTCTTTATGCATTCCCCTTTGCTGATTGTAACTCACATACAACTCATCACCTTAAGACTTATCCTCCACACCAGTGTTTTGTCGCCGCTCATAATGAGATTGCAACGAAGAACAAACTGTCTCCAGCCTTATAGTTGTATTATCAGCCGTAAGCGCTGTCAACAAAGTCTCATACTGAGGAGGCAGAGAAAACAATAAGATCATGGCTTTATCTTCGTCCCCAATTTTCACATCCACATATTCCAGATCACCAATGATTTGATTGAAGTTGTTGACGTGCGCGATATTTTTCTCCTGATTCTGACATCTTCCGCCCGTACAGTCTCTGTTTCAGATACAGCTTGATAGAAAGCGACTTCGACATATACATCTTCTCCAACTTCACCCACATCACGACACAAGTCGTGATGTTCATTAACTGGTTGGTAATATCATCAGAGAGAGACATGAAAATAGTTGAAATAGCTTGATCCTGCATATCTTCCCAAATCTTTGGCGTGATCGGTGCTGGTTTTATCTCTAACAGCGTCTTTTTCAGTCCCTGCTGCTAGCAGATCTTTGACTCGCCCTTGCCATAAACCAAAGTTTCAATTCCCATCAAACATAGGAATATCGAACTTGAGAGAACCTTTGGACATCGCTCAGATTATCGAAAACCTTGATCTGTGATACGACTTGTTGTTAAATAGGTCGAATCAAACAAGAAGAAGAACGATAAACTTAGAGAGAAAACAAAATTGAGGCAAACACCCATTTTAGGTTTTTTTTACTAATCGTGTGAATGAATAATTACAACCGTAAGACCTTGTATTTATAAGATCAAAAACCCGATTTTCAATCTCACTTAGTAAAAGAATTTTCTTTTCCTAAGTCCAATAAAAAACCGTATTGTGAGTCCTTTAGAATATTTTGTCACTAGAAATAACATTTACCATCTGTAACATTCATATGACTTACCATGATTGAAACATGCGAAAACATTTCAAGCAAGACACATTCTATACAACATGTGAAAATCTTCGAATATTATTGACATGGAATTTTTGGTTTTTGATAAAGAAATTTTATATTTTAAAGAGGAAAATAAAACATTAGAGCATGATTAGCTAGTGCGAGTTTCTTAACTTAGTTTAAAAAAAATTAATTTAACTGTGAACACAAATTATAATCAATTTTGAAGGGTATCTAAAAAATTTGAGAAATTTTGGCATAAGTTTCTCAAGTTTTTGAGACGCGTTTTAATTAAGTGTAAATTAAGATACTCTCACTAATGTAACACTTTTAATGGGTTGTCAATAAATATCTAAACAATAAAATAATGAAAAAAAGAAAAAATGAAAAGAATGCAGAATTGGTTCTCATTTAAGATACCTATGAAAACACAAATTAACATTTGTTTCTTTTTCGTTGGTTTAATTTTTTTGAAAATTAAAATTAAAATTATCATACATTTATATTAAAATATGATTATTATATTCTAAACCAATGAACATGCTATTAGAGCATTTTTATTGGGAATCTCTCAGTTCAATTGTTTTCAAAATTTGTGGAGAGACTAGCAATTGAGATCGTATTAGACGGATGTACAAATGCCCAATTTTTCAAACGAGAAAAACTTACACGCTTTATAATATAGTAGCACCATAATTAAACGAACTGACCTCTGAAGCAAGCCCATAGAAAAAAAGGCCCATCTCACAGAGGAAAGAGATGAGGCATAATTCGAATAGTCGATGTTTAGAACCATGCAGTCGATGAAGGGGAGTGACTAGATAATGTTTTTCGCTGCATCAATGATCTATGGAACCATGATTGAGCAAGATGTGAATTAATTTAGAAGTTTAGAACCATGTAATCTATGGAACCATGATTGAGTAAATCTCATTCATTATTCCAACAACCCATCTTCGGTCCAACTTCTAATTTAATTCCCAAAATGTGCAATCGCCATGTAAACGTGTTCGCTTTTACTTGGAAATTTGGAATATAAGTTTATTATCTGTAGGTGACCAAAATTTGGTAATTGTGTTGTTGGATATGGCACGAATTTACTGAGGATGCGATGTGTAACGACCCGGATCCGGTCCATTTGAATAAGTTTAAATGGATTGATTTACCTACTTATGTCATCAAAGTGCAATTACCTTTTCCGGTAACTTACCATAAGAGAACTCCAGAGTTAAGCGTGCTTATGCTGGAGTAGCACTAGGATGAGTGACCTTCCGGAAAGTACTCTGCGGAACCGTGTGAGTGAGGCCAAAACACGGAAAAATATCATGTGGTGATTGCAGGGATAAGTAAATCAGTCAGTCGAACCCCGAAAAAAATAATGCACTGACCGTCGTACAGGGGCGGAGCCTACAAACCCGACGGAAGGATGGGTGACTCGCCGGTAGGAGCGGTCGGGATATTACATGATGAACGTTCCCAGCAACCAAAGTGGAAAACGGTTGAACTTGCAGTTTTTTTAATTACTCATATGGACCTCGCTGGACCATTAATAAATGTAATTGGGCAAGATGGTCCATTGGCTCTTAGTATAAGCTTTGTTCCAACAAGAAATGACTTGCTCACTGGACACAACTCCTCACCTCTATTATGGTCCCCAAAACATATGTTTTTCTCAGGGAATTTGGATTTGGGAAGTCACATAACTCTTCTTAATAAGCTCACATCAAAATCGGGTTGATTTAAAGGTAATTCTTAGTGTGATTGTGTTAAGTTTGGCGGTTGAATGGAGGAGAAAGTGAATGATAATATTTAATAATAAGGAGAAAGAATACTAAAGTGAGGCATTTTGTCATATAAACGATTAGAGAATCACTTATCATGCAAGTATAGTTGTTCTGTTTTGCCGCATTAAGGCTCCTTAGTATTTAGTAGTAAGGAGAAAGAATAGTAAAAGCTCTTCTACTATGAGCCAGAACAATACCTTCATAGTCTCGAATTACCCAATATTACACTTCAGCTTTCCGATTTGTAACATTCTTTTTCTTTTTTTTTTTTATCATTTTTTTGTTGATTTAATAAATTTAATATTTTTTATAAAAAAAAAAACTGGGATATATGCATAATGAAGAGGAAAGTGATAAATTATGTAAGAACGGATTAATTTCGTTTTGACTGTTGAATGATGAAACTAGGATTAATTAAATATTTCTGTCATTATATATCTGTTATAATTTATAACACTTCGATTTGTTGGTAAGTAAACATTTTTTTCTTTTTTTAATCATTTTTTGTTGATTTGATAAATTTAATATTTTTTAAAAAAACTGGGATATATGTATAATGAAGAGGAAAGTGATAAATTCTGTATAATGAAGAGGAAAGTGATAAATTCTGTACTATGATTTGTGCCTAATGATGAAGAGGAAAGTGATAAATTCCAGCAAAGAGAAAACAAAAAAGGAACATAACTAATGATCGCAAAGAATCATATGTAAAGCATATTTGGTAAGTGAATGTCATACGAGTACTATAGTAATACAGTAGAATCTCTATAAATTAATACTCGGTAAATTAATAATCATTATAAATTAATAAATTTTGTTGATTCCGAGTCAGACCGGTGTAAAAATTACCAAAATTCGATAAGATAATAAGATAATAATTTTTTTGAAACTCTTATGTAAATATATGGTCCCAATAATAAGATAAATTAATAATTATACATTTAAGCATATATATGTACATATATAACTAAGGTAATATAGTAAATTTTGATTAAATTATTGTTTTAAGTTTATAAATACTGTTGATTTATCTTTAAATTCTTCGATATGATATTTTCTAAATGAATTTTATAATTTCGAAAATATTTTTGTATTGTTTCTTGATGAGCGTTAAAAGTTTAAACCGAAAATATCTCTATAAATTAATAAATTATTATTTTATTGATAAATTAATAATTAATAATTTATAGATAAATTAATAACTCTATAAGATAATAAAATCTTGAACTCCCAATATTATTAATTTATAGAGGTTTTACTGTATATGTACTGTAAACTATGACCATGACATGTGATACAAAGCAAAAGTTGGGTTTATTACAGAAAAACAGTCTGAGATGAGTGGTAAGCGTTGGCAATCATAGTACACCAAGTTGACTGCATAGCGAGACCGTATATATAAAATCTTTTTTTATTATGATAAATGATACTCCCTCCGTTTCATAATAAGTGTCATTTGGAGAAAATGTATCTGCAATGTAACTGGATGTATTTGGAAGTGTTTTGAATTTAATACATGCAGATACATTGCAGATACATTTTCTCCAAATAACATTTATTTTGAAACTGAGAGAGTACTTGATAGTTCAAATATATCATATGATGTTCCCAATACTCATGATATATATAATGAAGAGGCTCAAATATTCAGTTTTAAATATGTTCCTTGACCAATCACGCATCCATTAACATATCTCACAATTGTATAGTCTATCGCTCAGTGCTGACAAAAACAAAAACAAAAGTCTATCATTTGTTTTTTTATTTTATATGCAAAGTCGTTTTCACCTTTTTTATATATATATAACAAGGAATTTCCAGATGCTTTGGATCGGTAATCTTTCCTGGCCCGGTATAAACTTGTGATAGTACCTCACTAATTGACAACAATGGCTAATTTTTTTATTTGATAAAAATATATACATAGGTAGTTTCATACTGGAACTCTTTTGACAAAAAGTTTTAACAAAAAAATATCTTTAAACGGTTCAATGGACAATGTTTGGTAAATTTAATATATATATAGTCAGAATCTCTGTCAACGAACAAGTTAACGCACTAGGATACCCTTTTACAGATACTAAAAACTTAAAAGATATTAAGTAAAAGAAAAAATAAAAAGATAAACAATTGGGGGGAAATTAGAGTTTACAATTGGATGTTTATAAAGTATTGCGCACTAGAGGGAATGTATCTTTGGAGGAGCTGTAGAACATCACAATTGCAGCTTTGATTTTAGACTTAACACTCGGGAAATGTAAAATCCATCGATGACAGAAGATTCTCTAAACTTCGTGGGGGCACACGAAGACACTAATATTTTTTCGATGACAGAAGATTCTCTAAATTCAGTAAACTTCACCATACCTATGGGGGTGGGTATTTTTTTACTGTGGTAACGCTGAGGATATTCGTTTCTACTGCTTTTGTTTCTTTGGATCCTTATTCCATTCGTTTTCTTTATTTGAACTGGAATTTTTGGGATTTGATGTTGAAACTTGAATATCATCTACCGAGACCATATACGTTTGCAATGTAAAATGGGGATTCAGACAATGTAGGGAATTCTTATCATGTCGATATCAAAAATCGAGCAATTTGAGTTGAACAAGAAATTGAGTTGGAAAGAATTTTGGTGGTGATAGAATTTGTGGATTTGTTTCAAAAACTCACTAGATTACCACCATTTCAGGAGAGCTGTTGACGAAATAATTGAAGTATGGCACTAGTCTGATCTCGAAGGCTCCTAACTAAATGAAACCGAAGGAAATGAAAGACGAAAAAGTTTAAAAACTTGATTGAGAAAGGGTTCATCATATCGATAGAACTCATCGTGGGATACACCAATGCTATTCGTGAAGAACAAGAACAATAGGTTCCAGTTGTGCATCAATTACTGCAGGTTGAACTGAATAACAGTAAAGAACTTGTACGCATCAAGGTTAGCCAAGTTGCAGATTAGATTCTTTCCAGTACGCATCAGGATTTTGTTTGGACTAACGGATGCTCTAACTGTCTTGATGATGAAGCATATTAACAACATATTTCACAAAATCTTAGGCGATTTTTTCATCATCTTCATTAATGATAGTGTAGATTCTGCCAAGTTGCAAATTTTTCTCCCTAATCGGCTCAAGAGTTCTGCCAAGAGCAGATTAGGTTTCAGGGTTATGTGGTTTCAGATGAAAGAGTGTTGACGGGTTTGAAAAATGTCTTGGCAAAGACTCAAGATGATAAAGACATTGAGCAAGGATGATCTAGAGGAGGTATTGGCGCATGTATCTGATAGACCAATGACAAGGGTACGATCTAAAAAGCTTAAAGATGCACTTAGTGGGCTTATTCAAAAGAAAAACATTCACAAGTCTTTTGAAGATAATATCTATCAAGTTCAGCCCATTTTGAGCCTAACAGAAGTCTAGGAAATCCTATAATTAGTGACTTTAATTTATGTCCACAAGAAGTGACAAAATGAAGATTAGTAGTCACTTTTGAAGTTCAAAAGTTGTATTCTCATTCAACTCTCTTTATTTCATTTGTTTTCAAGACAATTAATTATTTAGCTTTATTTTTAAGTTTCTTTTTTCTTTAAATACATGTAATCTCCATTGGATAACATATACAACTTTTTAATCAAATCTTTTCTTTTGTGAGAGTAATTCTCATTTGGTTCTTTGTGAACTTTTCAAGCATTCGATGTGTAATATCCATATTGATCATTTGGCTTATCAGATGATTTTCCATCATCGTCTGTGACCAAGGTTAGTGCTACGGAGTTTTACATTGTAAGGGTTCCACCGTGTAGTTTTAAAGTTTTGTTGAAAAATACTGGGTCTCAAGTTTAATATACCTTATATTTGTGATACGTGAGTTAGTTGAAGTTAAGTATTATCTCTTTCACCATTTTAGAGACTAAGACTTTGTGAGATATCAAGATTTTATTGGATTTAACGGGTCGGTACTATTAGCGACGACTCGTGATAGGTTTTGACCTGTCTAGTTGGAAAAGAGTTTACTGAATTTAAAGAGTTTACTATACCAAGCAGCCAAGCATATATAACCCAAGAAAGGTCAACCCTATATACCCCAAGAAAGGTGAACCCTGAAGATAGGTCTGCCTGACTTGCGAGAGAAACAAGAATAGAAAAAGTTCCAGGCATTTGCTCAGGGCGATACGGGCCGGTGCACTGGGCGATGGAAAGGCACTAGGTGGCGAAAGGAGAAGTTTTGGGCCCCTGGAAGTCCAATTTCCTTTTTGGTCCAAACTAAACCATAATCGACTTATATTAGTTCTATCCGTTTATAAATACTTCTTAGCCTCGTAATAAACACCACATACGTTCCCTTATAGAGTCAAGGGAAAATGCCGTACTAGGTTAAAGATTTTATTGATTATTAAACTTAATACAAATAACAATTAATACTTGTGAGCCATTTGTAGTAATTTTCAAGTAATTTTTTTGCATCTTTAGCTTGGTTTGACTTTGTAACACAGAAATCAATAATGATTAATCTGTTTATAATGATTTAATTTTTGTATCTCACTTTAGATAAAGGGAAGATTGCAAAACGCCAATACTCAAAGTATTTATAAAGTATTGGCGTTTTGCAATCTTCCCTTTATCAAAAGTGAGATACCTAAAAAGGAAAGAGAGGTATAATCGTTAGTTAATGGTTCGTTATCAGATTGCAATAGCCCAAAATAATCCATATAAAGTAATAGTTAAATAAAATTAAACATAACCTGCCCATGCCACTAACCTAACCACCTATATATATATACATATAGATACATATAGATACAAATAGACATGCATATCTCTCCTTAATTATGTCATGTGTCCATCACCCTCTCATCTCTCTTTTCCTACTCATATAGAGTTAGTTCTCCCCCCCAGGTGTTTGTTTCAGAACCGCAAACCTCTTCTTTTCTCAACATCCCAAATCCGAAATCTCTGTGTGAAATCTCAATTCTTGAGAGATTTTTTTTTTATATATAACAAAAATATTACAAAATCTTCGTCCGTATAACTCCCCTGATCTCTAGGGAATATCCGATCTTCTTCTTATCTATTTGGTTTAAATTTCTTCTTAATTGTTTTGTAGATAAGATCAATGAAACTCATTCTCTCTTTTCACCTTGGTTCTCGGGACATAATTATCCACGAGTCACAAAAGAGAGTATGATTTACCACATGGGTTTATAAACCTAATCCAAAATCAGTCTTCTACTTCACTTCTTGCATATCTTCAGATCTCTCTATCTCTCTCTTTTGTTTGCTCTTTCTCTTTCTGGCTTTTATGGATTTTTTAACAGAAACGTTGGGCAAGAGAGTCCATGATCCGTTTATGGAGGAATCAAGGTGCATAATGATCCCAGGACCAATCATTGTCGGTTCTGGACCGTCAGGGCTGGCCACGGCGGCGTGTTTGAAGTCGAGAGACATCTCTTGTTTGATTCTAGAACGTTTTAATTGCGTAGCCTCACTATGGCAGCTCAAAACATATGACCGTCTCCGACTTCATCTCCCTAAACATTTCTGTGAGCTTCCCTTGATGCCTTTCCCTTCAAGCTACCCTACTTACCCTACAAAGCAACAGTTCGTCCAGTACCTTCAGTCCTACGCTGAACACTTTGGCCTAAAGCCTGTTTATAACCAGACCGTGGAGGATGCTAAGTTTGACAGGCGGTGCGGGTTATGGAGGGTGAGGACTACCGGAGGAAAGAACGAGGAGACCACGGAGTATGTTTCCCGGTGGCTTGTTGTGGCTACGGGGGAGAATGCGGAGGAGGTGATGCCGGAGATTGATGGTTTGGCGGATTTTGGCGGTCCAATCCTCCACACAAGCTCCTATAAAAGCGGCGAAATGTTTAGAGAGAAGGAGGTAATGGTCGTGGGATGTGGAAACTCCGGGATGGAAGTTTGATTAGATCTTTGCAACTTTAATGCTCATCCTTCTCTTGTGGTTCGTGACTCGGTGAGAATAGAAAAAACTTTTCTCTTTTATGTATGTCACAAAAGTTTGATGTCTCAAAAAATATATATCGAGATATTTAGAATAGTATCTTGCACTTTCCTGCTGTACGTTATTAGTAACTCTTTAGGGATTAAACAATAACACTTAAAAGCGTCTTTGTGATCAAGTAAGCAAATGTATACTTTTTATTCTGTTAACTTTCCAAGCACTAAAGGTCTTGTAATTGTATATCCTGTATTCATAATTATTCTTGTATTTAGGCTAATCGAGTTGTCGACCAATTAATGCTGCAGGTGCACGTATTACCTCAAGAAATGCTAGGTATATCGACTTTCGGGATATCAACGAGCCTGCTAAAGTGGTTTCCGGTGCAAGTGGTGGACCGGTTCTTGTTACGCATGTCTCGATTGGTTCTTGGCGACACTGATCGATTAGGGCTCGTTCGACCAAAACTCGGCCCTCTTGAACGCAAGATCAAGTGCGGAAAGACTCCTGTTTTGGACGTTGGCACTCTCGCCAAAATCCGAAGTGGAGACATCAAGGTACACTAATTAAGTCTTGTTTTAAACCATATTGATTACAAAAAAAAGTATAGTGAATTTATTTTATTCTATATACGTATTTTTCTTTTTAGGTGTATCCGGAGTTGAAAAGGGTAATGCAACATTCGGCAGAGTTTGTTGATGGGAGAGTGGATAACTTCGACGCCATTATACTCGCTACGGGTTACAAAAGCAACGTACCCATGTGGCTAAAGGTGTGTACCATGAGCGATGATGCGTCTAAATCTTCATTATTCTTAATTCCTTGATGTTGACACATCGCAACCCATTTGACGTTTTACTAGTTGAATTAACTTTGTTTGACTTTGATTTGTTCTCTTTGTAGGGGATGAACATGTTTTGTGAGAAGGATGGGTTTCCGCGGAAACCATTTCCTAACGGATGGAAAGGCGATAGCGGATTGTATGCAGTCGGTTTCACAAAGCTTGGATTGCTCGGTGCAGCCATTGATGCCAAGAAAATCGCTGAGGATATTGCGGTTCAACAAAAATTATTACCATTTGCTCGTCCTCAACATTGTTAACCTGAGATTCGGGTTTCGATTTGGCAAAGTTTGGATTGGATTTTTTAAAAAGGAGAGGTAGTAGTAGTGCATTTATGCAAGGTTCCTAACTCTTTAATTGTGACATATGAGAGTTATAAAGCAGGGTTAGATCAATGTTAGGTCAAAGATTTTTGGATTTTTAGGAAGGAGATATTAGATCATGGTCCACCTCTGTATATATTTATTTAGTTTTATGTATGTTCTGCCGGGTTTTTTTTTTTGTAAATAAGATAAATTTTTCAATATGATTATTGAAGTTGAAGTAATGAAAGCTTTAATTAAAATGTTCCTTTTTGCTTAATTAGTTGAATGGAGGACAGGAGGAGTTTGGTTGAGTCTTTAGATTTGGAATTCAGCTTTATGTTATTGTGCATGTTTTAAAGTTCAAGTGTTTAATGTTAGTGGGTGGTGGTGGTGGTGGTGGTGATGATGTTGTGGAGGTAGGGAGCTTTCGTCATGGACATTTAATTTATATTGAAGTTTTTGCTTTAAATTTATCATTAAATTTATGATATATTAATAGAGTAAATTATTGAGTTAATTTATAGTTACATGTTTTATATATAATGTCATTTATCAAAGATTTTAACTTTGAAGAGACACTCTTTCTGTTGAGATAAATGCTACGAAACAATTAGATTTGTTAAAAAAAACACCTAATTGTTTTCTTAACACGGGTGGGGATCTTAAGCTTCTAAGAACAAACTTTTACAACTCATCGTTCAATTCTTTCTTTTTTATAACATGTTTGGAATGCATTAGAAAATATAACATTAATAATTATGGTTTATCTATAGAACAAAACAGAACATTAATATTTTTGAGAATACTCATGAATATATTTCTTCATGCAAATCCATGGAAATTAATTAGTTTGTTGTATTATATACCAAGTATAATAAATTCAAATTGCTAAAATTTGTTACAATATTCTATAATATTGGGAGTGGATATTATTCAACACTAGTATATAAATGATACTATAAGATTCCATTCATTGCAAGTTGGTTGAGGAATTCTATCATTTCTCTTTAAATATCAGTGAAAATAGTAGCTCAAATCTGTTTGATTTGAAAGAAAAAAAAATCAATTTAGCTAACTATAATAAATCTTTAAGTTTTTTCTTTTATAATTTATAAAAAGTATATGTACGACCGAAAGATTTGAGCTCACCAAATAGAAAAAGAAAAAAAAAGGAAATAGATTTGAGTTAAGATTCAGAAATTCATGGTGAAACAAAATTTATGTATACATCAAATTGATTTGAAACAAAGCATCGGGAAGAAAAGCTGAAAAAGATGAGTACATATATGAAAGAAATGCATGCTCTCCTTTCCTTATTTGCAGAAGATTCGATTGGCCCCTTGGCTATGGACCAACAACACTTATTTTATGGTTGAATATGGACCAATAATTACTTTATTTAATATGAATAAAATAAATAAATAAATCATCCTACTTACACGTATTATTGACATGTGCCAAATATTCTGCAAGTTTTGTTAAACCCATCTCGAACGCTGTACATAAAAGGTGTACATAAAAAGAGCGTCTTGCCAATTAAATATTATTATTTAAATATAATTTATAAAAATAATTAAATTTTAATTTTAAAAAGAATGACATGCAGTATCAGAGACAGTTTTTTAAAGTCTTCTTCCGATTTTAAATCTTTCTCTTGTTTTTTTTTTCTTTTTTTATTCTTTAGATACCCTTTAAAAACCCTACATTAAAGATACGTACTTCATGTAACATCACCCTAGGGTTTTTTTTTTTGGGCTAAACACATCACCCTAGAAACACAAACTCACTGTCAAATTTTAGATTTATGTTACAATATGACAAAAAAAGAGAAAAATATTAGAATAAAGATATATTAAGTACAAATTTACTATTTTCTAAGAGCATCTCCAACCCATAATTGTATTTTTCATTGCAAAATGCAATTGGATTTCTCTCCAACCCATAATTGTATTTTCCATGTCAAAAAGAATATTTTTAGTATATTATTCTTTTTCTATTTTATTATTAATTGCTAATTATACATATTTTCTTTAAAATTTATAAATTGACCCAATTATTTAATTTCTCTCAAAATTTCATAAAATATATTATTTTGAAATTTCATTATTATAATTTTTTTTAAAACACATTACACTACATAAAAATGATAAAACAAAGTTGATTAAGTAACCAATCATTGTTGTACTAAATTTATTTTTGTTATTTACAGTATTTTTTATTTATTTTAAATTTAGTATTATATTTTTATATTTTCTATTAAATAATGTTATTTACATTTTAATTTTATATATTGGAGTGTTTTAATATTTATAATTACCAAAAAAAGAAATCATTATCAAAATAATTATTTATAACTCTAAAACTAAAAGTATCTAAAATTTAAAGAACTATTTTATAAATAAAAAAGTTCAATTGCAAAATGCAATTGAAAATGAGATGGTTGCATATTTGAAACCAAAAATGGCATTATGCCATTTTGCAATTGAAAATGAGATTGAGTTGGAGCAAAATTTATGGCAAAATACAATTTGACACCAAATTTGATATTGGGTTGGAGATGCTCTAAGAGCATCAATAATGCATATCTTTATTGTTGGGTTCTTAAATATATTTTAATATTAAAAGAGAAGAGAGAAGAATGATTTCAAAAAAAAAAAAGTCAGGTAGAAGAAGACAACACGTGTCTAGACCCGATTTTATAGATTCTTATTCAAAAACCGATACCCTAAACCCTAAACCGATACCCTAAATATGTTTACTTGCCACATCATTTTTTTATTTTTTTCACTTAAGAACCCTCCATTACCGATGCTCTGATTCAGATACATGAACAAATTAAATATGTATATTTTTCTACATGTATATCAAGTAATATTACCCTAATTTCAGTAACATATATATATATATTTTTTTTAAAAGGGCATATCACTAACATATAGTTACTAGCTAGATGTTAGTTTCACCCAAATTTTTTTAGTATGAAGTTAATAAAAATAAACAATTTAGGTTTCCCATTTGTATGTTATATATCTATAGGAACGCAATTATTACAATTGGACAAATTGATTATTTATGAAGAAATTACATGAAATAAATTAATAAACATAATATAAAAATAATACCGATAAATATGAATTTAGGGAACAATTTTGCAGAGGTGAAATGCTCTTTTCTTAATTCTGTAAATGCCCCGTAGTATGACGGTTGCAAGGCATTCCGAATCCCAGGATACAACTTCATAATTTTTATGATTTACATCACCCAAAATTATAAGCTCACAAACATTTTTCTGTTATACTTTCATTGAAAAACCAAAGAAAATAAAAATAAAAGAGAATGAGAGATTGAAGTTCATGTCTATGAACGAGAGTTGAGACTTTTCATGTCTCTATTTAAAACATTCAACCAAAAATTTTTTTTTGATATAATGGAGTTTTTTTTATTGTTGTATTAATCATAGTATTAACCATCGAATTTATGACAAATTTGAAGAGGGGAATTATTGCATTTGACTAGTTTAAAATATTTTTAGTGATTAATTACATAATTAAAGACTGAACGGGAAAAAATATGTTAATGAGCCTGCGGCTCATTCACTTAAACCAAAACCCGACCCCAAGTCCATCACGACTTAGCTCGGTGCTCGAGCACATATTTTCTTCTCACTCTTTACAAAGTAGTCCCAAGGATTTCACCTTGTTCGGACTTCTCCATAATATACTCAGTAGTTCATTTTGTGCATTTCAAGTAACAAACATTAGACACGCATTTCTCATTCTAACAAACTCCAATTTTGACATATGAGTACACTCTATTATAGTGTTCCTGGTAATGCATTGATCCCTCTCCATTCCTGATCGTTCTCTCAAAAATATATCGAAAAATTATCCGGAAAAGTAGCAGCGCAAGTTCTAACAATTTATATCTAATAGTAAATTATTTGGTAGTCAACAAAAGCGGATGTAATACGAAAATATCACTCATCCGACAACAGGGTCATGTTTGGCTTGTTAGAAAAATGTATTTGCCTTAGACTTCCAAATTTTATATAAAATTAGAGGTCTCAAGAACCTAATTTTTTTAATCTATATATAAAGTAGAATAACATCCCTTTTTATGCATCTACCTCATTACATGCTCTAAAATTGTGGCACATCATCTATTCATTTTATTAATTTTAAGTTTTTTTTTGTTTTATTTATTATGTTTTATGTCATTTTATCTTTTAATAACTAACATTAATAGATATAATAGTTTTAGTTGAGAAGTCATTTCACTATAAATATAATGAAAATATTGATTTAAACAAACTCTAACTTTATCATTTTAGTTTTATCACATTTAGTTTAACAAAATATTTACTTTTAAATAAATACATCAAAAATATTAATAATAAGTTTAGTCATTTATAAATTTTTCTTCATATGATTAGTGAAAATAGTATACTTTTATTTAAATAGTTGGATATATACATATAGAAAACAATTTAGTTTAAGAATAATTGGATTTCTAGGGAGTTTTTCCAAATACGTAAAATAACTTCTCGGATTCAAAACCATTTCAAAAAGCTAAAATATTTCAAAACAAAAAAAACATTATATTGACATCATTAATCTATTATAAAACTTTATAATCTAAAATAATAACATCCATTATCACTAATTTTAATTTTTTTTTATCTTTAATACATTAAAAGACCAATATAGATTTCTACTTCATCTACTTAGTCTTATAGTTGTAAATTTTAGTGTTTATATCGAACAAAAATGTTATGAAGGTTAAGTTAAAACCGGGGCAAAATTTTGTGAACGTTAAGTTAAAAGTGGGTCAACATGTTGTTTGTAATTCAATAGGTTGTGTTTATGAAAAAGAGAGAGAGAGAGAGAGAGAGAGAGAGAGAGAGAGAGAGAGAGAGAGAGAGAGAGATAAAGTGGGTCTCCATAATATACTCAGTAGTCCATTTTGTGCATTTCAAGTAACAAACATTAGACATGCATTTCTCATTCTAACAAACTCCAATTTTGACATATGAGTACACTTTATTATAGTGTTCCCGATAATGCATTGATCCCTCTCCTTTTCTTGTCGTTCTCTCAAAAATATATCAAAAAATTATCCGGAAAAGTCGCAGCGCAAGTTCTAACAATTTATACCTAATAGTAAATTTATTTGGTAGTCAACAAAAACGGATGTAATACGAAGATATCACTCATCCGACTACAGGGTCAAGTTTGGCTTGTTAGAAAAATGTATTTGCCTTAGACTTCCAAATTTTATATAAAATTAGAGGTCTCAAGAACCTATTTTTTTTTTATCTATATATATAAAGTATAATAGTATCTCTTTTTATGCATCCACCTCATTACATGCTCTAAAATTGTGCCATATCATCTATTCATTTTGTTAATTTTAAGTTTTTTTTTGTTTCATTTATTATGTTTTATGTCATTTTATCTTTTAATAACTAACATTAATAAATATAATAGTTTTAAATAAAAGCTAAGAAGTCATTTCACTATAAATTGTTGGGTAAAATAAATTCACTAGCCGGTCAATCCTAAAATCGACCATGTTAATGACGTAGCTGAACGGTCATTGCTATCTTTGTGTGAATCGAAAGCTTCCACTCCTACATATAGTTTATTATGTTGGTACTAACCAAAATAGCACATGCGACCATCGACAAAAGTCTTTTAGCATTGACAATGACTAAGCATTGGCTAATAGCTTACGTCAACGGTTTAGCACTGACCGACAGTTTGGTACAAACGATCGGTTCATATGTTGGATTAAAGATTTACATGAGGCAACGACACAAACTTCTAATTCAAAGAGAATTATGAGCGACTGGCCTAAGATCCTAATTCAAAGAGAATTAGGAGTGACCGACTTAATATCCTTATTCAAAGAGAATTAAGAAGAGCGACCGACAAACCAAGCCCAATTCGATTGAAGCTATGACCAAGCACGATTCGATCGAAGCTATGACCAAACCCAATTCGACTAAAGCTATGACCGACCTATCATGCCCAATCTCATAATGACTAGGGTTGACATAAACTTATAAATAAAGAAGTCATAGAACAAGGACAAGGAGAGGAAACAATAAGCATATAAACCCTAAGAGATATATTCTCACCGCTCCTAGAACAAGGACAGGGAGAGGAAACAATAAGCATATAAACCCTAAGACCTAACAATCGATTCCAAAGAGCTTTATCGATCGACGACGAGTGACCGACGATTTCCTCTTAGGAGATCTTCGATATTGGTTCATTGTAATTCGATATCGATTGATTAATAAAGATAAACTCTTCTATGTCATTCAATATTACTGTTCTTGTGCGAACCGGTTAAAATTTGCCCAAACAGTTTGGCGCTAGAAGAGGGGCAGTTTTAACTACGTGAGACATGACAGACGGAGAGGATAACACACATGTTGATCCCACTACTCAACTTGAGGCACTCACCGCCCAAATAAGGAAGAACGGTGAACGCCTCTTTGAAAGCGCTGGAAGTGGAGAACGCCTCACTGAAGGAAGCAAACACTACATTGAGTGCAGCTGCACTCCCTCTGGAGGGTGGCAGAACCACAAAAGTTAACCCTCATGCCTGATTTCAAGCGCGAGTCACTCCGATGCAGTCGTTGGGAGATACTCGGATACTTATAGATGATAGATCGACGCTGCAACATGAGACTATCATACCGGGGGCAGATGCACGCAGAGCGTCACACGCAACCCACCACCTGCTCTGCTCTTTGATCCAACGATATGCCAGTCCTCAGAAGACTCATATCAAACCGTTGAGTTATTGAAGAGTCTCAAAGCAATGGAAGCCTTGCTTACACGACTTCCCGGAGTAGCTCCTCCAATTATTAAGAGTGCTCTTAACTGCTACGCATATACTCCATTCACAGATGCAATTGTGCTCGTGGAGATGCCAAAGAAGTTTATCTTCCCTCTGATGGAGATGTATAATGGAACTACCGACTGATAATCACATAGCACAATACAAGAAACTGATGTTTACCATTGTAATTGCAAGGGAATATCGCGAAGCTACCATGTGCAAGGGGTTCGGGTCAAGCCTCACAAGACCAGCCCTCCAGTGGCTGACAAACCTACCCAACGTTTCAATTGACTCTTTTGCGTCACCGACGGACCGTTTTGTGGAACAATTTGCGAGCAGCAGAAATTTGGAAAGAACAGCTGATGACCTTTACGAGGACGTTCAGAGGAGAGGAGAGTCGCTGCGTAGCTATGTGGCACACTTCAACAAAGAGAAAGCGTACATACCTGGATGTGTCACATCAACAGCGGTCTTAGCGTTTAAAAGAGGTTTGCTTCCAGATCGAGACCTATACAAAGAGTTGACAAAATATCAATGCAGGACAATGGAAGATGTGCTACCAAGAACATGGGCGCAAATCAGGTGGGAAGAAGATCCTGCTTCTCAGTAAAGACACTCCCCACGTTCTGATTCATGTGTGGTGAGGAATAAACGAACAACTAGAGATGATAACCCCTACCATAGACTGAGCTACGACATCAACAATAGTCGAAGTGAAATCAAAGACACTTCAGAAGCTATTTTTACCAACAAAGTTTAAGAAAGACAATTGAATACTTGGGTTAGGAGCGTATAAACTACAAGATAGGAATGACAAAATTCAACTTAGCAGCTGGAGCGCCCTACATCTAAGAACCTACTATTTCCAGGTTAGTTTGGTTTTCTATGTTTTTGACTCCTAATTATGATTTAGTTATGCATCTTTTGACTTTTCAAGAGACGTCATTGCTTTTACGTAACTTTTGGTGTTTCACCCCTTGTCTACGAACATATTTGTCATGAATACAAGTTTTTGAGATCCTCAAATTTATGTTGTCATTCGTTACAAAACATCTAAGAGTGAAAATCTCAACATTTACGAGCGACGCTCATATACAAAGTTATGAGCAATGTAGGAAAATTTAGATGCATTACATCCAAAAGCAACGACAATGATTACGGTCATTGCTAGTCAAACCAAGGGGCATGACCTCCAAATATTGTGACAATAACCACCATTCTGATAAACGAAGAGGCACGTCCTCAATAAATTGTGATGACAGTCACTACTCAGTGAAATAAGAGGTACAACCTCATCAAAATATGATAATAGTCATTGCATGATAAATCAAGGGGCACTGCTTTCAACAAATTAATAGATGCTTACTCACCGAGGAAGCAGATTTCGACGAGTTGCTCATCCATAGATGAAGCAGATGCATACAAATTTGTAGTTGCCTATCTACAAAGATGCAACATGCTTGTCTTTGGTCTCATGAGACCAATACATCACTTTCTTTCATGATTGCTGTTGAACCTTCAATTATATATTTATCTCTATTTGTGCACCTCACGAGGGACCCGCGATATTTGTCAAAAAAAGAAAAAATCTACAAATATGTTGGTATTTGCCACATATCATGTGTGTGCGCTCCACCAGATAAAATGAACAAAGAAACATAGTTCTTTGGTCAACGCTCTTTTTTCTTTGAGTCCTATTGAAGTACTAACAAAAAGAATTATTTAAAGAAGGAAGGAACGACCAACATAGTTAAAAGATTTTTTGCCATTCCTCATTTCTTAGGATCCACGTGGCCAAGAAATCTTTGTTATGCAAACATGAGTTTGTCATTCCTTAAAAAAGAGGTAAATGACGAACTCAGCGACATGAAGAAGAGATTAATAGCAAAAAATAAAATAAAGAAAAAACAATGTTATTGACCGTCGACTGATGATTCAAGCAAGATTACTCTACAAATTCTTAATAAGAAATTAAAGAGTAAGGGCAAGTTGTTGGGTGAAATAAATTCACTAGCCGGTCAATCCTAAAATCGACCATGTTAATGACGTAGCTGAACGGTCATTGCTATCTTTGTGTGAATCGAAAGCTTACACTCCTACATAAAGTTGATTATGTTGGTACTAACAAAAATAGAGTGACATGCGACCATCGAAAAAAGTCTTTTAGCATTCACAATGACTAAGCATTGGCTAATAGCTTGAGTCAACGGTTTAGCACTAACCGACAGTTTGGTACAAACGATCGGTTCATATGTTTGATTAAAGATTTACATGAGGAAACGACACAAACTTCTAATTCAAAGAGAATTATGAGCGACTGGCCTAAGATCCTAATTCAAAGAGAATTAGGAGTGACCGACTTAATATCCTTATTCAAAGAGAATTAAGAAGAGCGACTGACAGACCAAGCCCAATTCGATTGAAGCTATGACCAAGCCCGATTCGATTGAAGCTATGACCAAACCCAATTCAACTGAAGCTATGACCGACCTATCATGCCCAATATCATAATGATTAGGGTTGACATAAACTTATAAATAAAGAAGTCCTAGAACAAGTACAGGGAGAGGAAACAATAAGCATATAAACCCTAAGAGATATATTCTCACCGCTCCTAGCTACACCCACAAAAGACCTAACAATCGATTCCAAAGAGCTTTATCGATCGACGACGAGTGACCGACGATTTCCTCTTAGGAGATCTTCAATATTGGTTCATTGTAATTCGATATCGATTGATTAATAAAGATAAACTCTTCTATGTCATTCCGTATTACTGTTCTTGTGCGAACCGGTTAAAATTTGCCCAAACATAAATATAATGAATATATTGATTTAAACAAACTCTAATTTTATCATTTTAGTTTTATCACATTTAGTTTAACAAAACATTTACTTTTAAATAAATACATCAAAAATATTAATAATAACTTTACTCATTTATAAATTTTTCTTCATATGATTAGTGAAAATAGTATACTTTTATTTAAATAGTTGGATATATACAGATAGAAAATAATTTAGTTTAAGAATAATCGCATTTCTACCGAGTTTTTCTAAATACGTAAAATAACTTCTCGGATTCAAAATCATTTCACAAAGCTAAAATATTTCAAAAAAATTAAAATTATAATGACATCATTAATCTATTATAAAACTTTATAATCTAAAATAACAACATCCATTATCTCACTAATTTTAATTTTTTTTTATCTTTAATACATTAAAAGACCAATATATATTTCTACTTCATCTACTTATATAGTTGTAAAGTTTAGAGTTTATATCGAACAAAAATGTTATGAAGGTTAAGTTAAAACCGGGCCAAAATTTTGTGAACGTTAAGTTAAAAGTGGGTCAACATGTTGTTTGTAATTCAATAGGTTGTGTTTATGAAAAAGAGAGAGAGAGAGAGAGAGAGAGAGAGAGAGAGAGAGAGAGAGAGAGAGAGAGAGATAAAGTGGGTCTCCATAATATACTCAGTAGTCCATTTTGTGCATTTCAAGTAACAAACATTAGACATGCATTTCTCATTCTAACAAACTCCATTTTTGACATATGAGTACACTCTATTATAGTGTTCCCGCTAATGCATTGATCTCTCTCCCTTTCTGGTCGTTCTCTCAAAAATATATCGAAAAATTATCTGGAAAAGTAGCAGCGCAAGTTCTAACAATTTATACCTAATAGTAAATTTATTTGGTAGGCAACAAAAACGGATGTAATACAAAGATATCACTCATCCGACTATAGGGTCAAGTTTGGCTTGTTAGAAAAGTGTATTTGCCTTTGACTTCCAAATTTTATATAAAATAAGAGGTCTCAAGAATCTAATTGTTTTAATCTATTATACTAAATGAAAGGGACTATTTGGGGTTCCATAGGCTATCCACATCAGCTTTTAAATCCATTCTCTCCTTCTGCCACATCAGCATTTTTAAAGTTCTCATTCTTTAATTTCTAGAAAACTTTAACTAACAAATTAAAATTAAAAATCTATCTAACTTAAATAAAAATCAAATATTTATAATAATAAAAATTTCACAAATTTGTCACGTCAGCAAACCTAATATGGTTTTTAGTATTCAAAATTTCTTATGAAAATAATCTAATATATATTATTAATCTAATTATAAAAGGCTCATTAAAACATATGTGTAATGTAAGAA
>JAHZTW010000001.1:241560874-241696196 GCA_020283515.1 Alliaria petiolata | reverse complement strand
GAGAGAGAGAGAGAGAGAGAGAGAGAGAGAGAGAGAGAGAGAGAGAGAGAGAGAGAGAGAGAATGAGAGAGAAATTATCTAATTAGTCTTATAATTTTAAATTTTACTGTTTATAAATTATAAAGTTTTTATAACTTCTCACCGAAAGAAAAAAATCGTATAAAAAAAAAAAATATTGTCATCTATAATATAATTTTTTAAAATATCAATAATAGTTATTCATTAAAAATGTACATTGTTTTAAAAATATATGTCTTAATTTTCATATTTATTAATTTTAAACGTTTCAAATTTGGAAAAAATATTGAGTATAAGTGTATTATAGACTTATAAGGGTGGGGGAAGGGAAAGAACAAAAACATGCATTTCGAAATTTTAATGATTAGAAAGCGGTGTTCAAGTTAACAAAATTCTTTTAACAATATAATACCGACGGGAGCTTCTAGATGCTCGAATGACAAGAATGCATGTTATGAGAAACACAATTTGTTATCCCAAAACTTTAACACGTACAACACAATTTTTGAATAAAAAATGGGTAAAGTCTTATAAAAGTTTTACAACTTTTAAGTGAAAAGCATACATTAAGAATGTTGAGAAAACGATGAGTTATGGATAAATAGTGAAGATTAAATTAAAACCAGGCGAAAATGTTATATGTAATTCAATATGTTGTGTTTATGAGAGCAAGGGAAATAAAGAGAAATTATGAATGCATCTTAGAAATACATCAAAAAAGGATATCAATATTGTCTGTAATGTATTTCAAAAAACTTTAAATGTTTAATAAGAAAATTAATCTCATATGAATGAACATCAACTCAATTTTTTTTAAAAAGGAGAAATGTAAGTAATATTTACTATAATTTTTTTAGACCTAAATTAACAAGTGGGACCAAAATTAAATATATAACTATCTTAATTTATTTGTGGATGTGAATATTAAAATCTCGGATCTGTTAATGACTAAGTAATTTGATATTTTATATTTGTGAATTTTTTTGTAACTAAATTATAAAACGACATATGAAAATCTGCGCGAAGCGCGGATTATCCACTAGTATAGTGTAATGGTTAAATTTCAACAAGTAATGGCCTCAAATATTTGTATAGTATTTTAAGTATTAACTTTTTTTTTTCATAGACCAATCTCTAAAAAATGTTTTCTTGGTAAATAACTTAAACACAATTTTTTTCCAAAGTAGATAGAGAGATAAAATGGTTAGATTGTAAATTTTGGTTTTTATGGTTATTTAACAAAAAATCCCTTCTAAAAATTGCTTTAAGCTCCTAAAACTCTGAGTACAGTGTAAGTTCTAAAAATTGCTTTAAGCTCCTATAACTCTGAGTACAGTGTAAGTTTAATTGCAAGAGTTTTGATGGTATCGTGTGCATTATTGCTGGATTGAACGTTATTGATTTTTTTAAAAATACCAATTGTTGAATATTTGTTCATTTAAAAAGAAAAAGATTGATATTATTTCGTAGTCATAATTAAATTTGATATATTTATATTATAAATAAGTTAATAATCAGTTATTGTTTTTTTTCTTAAAAATAGTGCTCTTGGGCGTATATATTACATATATTTTGTTATCTTTTTGTTATCAGAATTTATATAATATATAGCTTTTAAAGAAAATAATAAAAGATTGATATCTTTAATTAAGTTATAGGATTTCCACACCCAATATGAAATGATTTTTTCTATAATAATTTAAAGGCTTTAATATGATTGGTGTTTCTGATATCACAAATTCAAGTTTGTATGGTTAGATAATGTGGTTAAACGTGAAATACATGTAAAGCAGTTTGAATAGCTAAATGTTATTTTTAGTATATTTAATGCATTCACTAGTTCATTGGATTTAATTTGACTCGAAATTGATGTAAATATACAATATACATGTTTAAAAAAAAAATTATATACATACATCCACATATTTAAAATGTATACGTGAACATCTAAATCACTCGAGTGGACCACACATTAGCCCATGCATTTTTGGCCACATCTCTATTTGGATGGGGTCTAATCTATTTAAGTCTATGTTGTGAATGTAAACTCAACTTGAAGTCATTCTCACCTTAAGAGATTTGTTGTGAGTTTTCTTCGCAGGTTTCTTCAATTTTCTAGCTTCTTCTTATCTCTATTTCTCTAGATAGTCAACTTAGACTAATCGAACATAACTCTTAAAAAGATCTTATATTCCTCCAAAGAACATTTAATATTTAAGCATTTAATTTCTCTTGACATTAGACTTTCCATTTAACGGACTACAATAATTTTTATAAACCGAGCATGAACAAACAGAATTCCTACAAATGTATAATCCTCCTACCTATTATTTGAGAAGGCACATTAGTTAAAAAAGCTTACTTGTTACTTACACAATGAAAGTTAGTGCATTCAAATGATAGCATTTAAATGTGACATGTTTTGATTGGTTAAGTTAAATTTAAATAAATTATGAAATTAAAACATGAATACACTAGAGTATAATACTAAAATTAATAAATTTAAACTAACAGAAAATAATAATTACTATGATTTCAATTTCTTTTACATATATAAACCAATATATATTCTATTTTTATATAAAAAATAATAATATATTATCCAATAGGATAGAAAATACATTATACCATTTTTATCTCTTATTCTTTTTTAAATAAATAAAAAATTTATATCATACTCATATACAGTCTCATTTTAGATCGAGAATTTGAGATCAGAAATAAAATAAAATGTAACCGGATAAAAAAATAAATTATAATAAGATAAAACAAATATGAATAAGAAGTAGAAATAAAAATAAAATAAATCTCTACAGTTTTGTTTTTTCGTAACACTCTCGTGCTTTGTTTTACGGAGTCGTTTAAAAATCTTAAGAAGCAAATTTATAATAAACGAATGTGCGGTTCAAATTTTATAATGAACACATGCGTGCATGCCAACCATAAGAAATTTATTTTCTTCATCAAGCCAATTCCTCAATATTGGACGAAGTGATGAGCGGAGAGCTACCGGAGAATTTTTTAAAATAAGATTTCACAAATTTTATAACAAATATTTATTATGATTTTTATTGAAAAGGAAAATTACTAATAGATTATCCAATGTACTATATTTATTTGCATGATAAAGTCAAATATTATATTTTAATTTTAAAAAAAATCTTAGTATTTTATGTTAATATTTAATATAACTTTTGATTTGAAACCATATATCATAAAATGCCAAAATAAGAAATGTTGATTAAATACAAAACGATAGAAACGGTTTTCATGATTGTTATTAAACGTCAAAATCTGCATCGTGTAAAAACATAACATCTGCGGAAAATATCAGAAAAACTAACCAACACCTAAATATTACAATTCACTTATTTTTAACTCATACTTACATGCATAAATATACGTATTTTTTTTTAAATTCACCCATACATTATAAAAATAAATATTACAAAACATATACTTTGTTATTTTTTTAACAAATAAAATCCATACTTAGATTTTTTGATAAATATGCGTGTGGATATAAATATTAATTATGCAAAAGTCAAAGTCGCATACAAACTTGTCGTGCATGCATTTTGTTAACTTCTATTATAGTCCAATTTTAATTTTAGTTATTAGACAATTTATATATTTTTTAAAATCTCTTTATGTCCTAAGAGCCGTGAGGTGGTTGGTACGCACGAATGTGCGGACCAAACATCTATCCGCTCTTAGGACAAGTAAAGATTTTAAAACACATTTTGGTTTAATTAGCAATAGGTCAAAGAAAAATGTATACTTAAAATATATATATTGGCAAGATTATATTGTGTAAAGAGAAAAGAAAGCATAGTATAGATAATATTCAAGACATATTATAAGAATTAAATTTTTATTTAATATAACATTTACAATCGTAATTATATATCTTTGTAAACAGTTGAAAAAATAAAAAGTTCAAAAATATATGAGTTTCAAAAAAACACAAAACGATATGAAAAGTTTGTGTGATTGTTGTTAAACATTAAAACTGTATATGTATAAAAACATAACGTTTACATAATATATAAACAAAAAATCATACATGTACATGCGTGCAGACCAAGCATAAAAGTTAAATAAATTATTATATGTTTTAATATTATTCAGTTTATTTAGTTATCATATTTACACTTTTTATCTAAGGAAGTATTATAAAATCTTGATTAATGTTTTTTTTTTATTTTCAATTTCTGTTAAAATCTATAATATTTTTTATTTGATTTATCGTTATTTTTTATTATTAAATATTTATATAATGTTATTATTAATACATAATTAATTATGTACAAATAGATCATCTTTAGTATAATATACGAACATATAAAATAAAATATTTTTAATCCGTACACGATGCGGGCCGATCAGCTAATATGTATGTAAATGAAGAGAATAGCAAAAACCGGATAAGCTTGAATGTCTAGAATCGAAGGGATTTTTGTTATTGGATCTTCTTGTTGCCACTATACAGAAACATTTCGAAAATTTAATTTCTGCTCTCATGCAACAAGATCATAGCCACTAGAGACACGTGACATGTTTACTAGCACTATCACATCGTAAAATACGTTGGGACTCAAAAGTAGTATATAGACATCTATGAGTCACTCAACTCATATATGATTAGATTTGACTTAAAACTTATGAACTTCCACATAATTTAGAATCTAAGTTAATTAATATCCAACTAGATTGGTCCAAGTGTTTTTTTTTTGGTTAACTGATGTGTTCAAGTTTTAAATATATAATCTTACATATATATAAGTGCAAAGAAGTGCGATGTACGTAGTATTCGAGGGTCGATCCATATAAACTGAAATATGTACTACAAATCCGAAGCAGATGAGAGTTAGGTAAGCCAAAAGAAGATTTGTGTAAGATTGGGTTTTCCACGAAATAAGTCATGAAAATAACTAAGCTAAACAATGGAAATCGGTGTAGGCAATCAATAAAACAAATATTGGATTTTAGGAAAATCTCAGGGGTTCGATTGATTCATTCATAATAGAAAGTTCAATTTAGACTAAGTTTTCAAACTCAAACCACAAATTAATAATCGATCTATTTTCATAAAATCGGCTACCTATGTCTAACAACCTAATTAATACCTAGAATTAATTTTTACATGCAATTATGAGATTAAACACGCAATAAATTAGGTTCGATATGTTCGCAAAGGTCTATAACTCAGCTTTCATAGGTTATAGCGTAATTGCTCGTCTAAACTAGTTTAGGTTAATAAATTAAGCATGTTAGTGATTTTCTTCCTAAGATCAGTAGCTAGGTCATGAGTCTAACCACATGTAGTAAGGACAAGTAAAGAACGAAGAACTTTTAAAGAAAGTTACGATAAAATCGCCATCTAAAATTCAATCATGAAATCTCTTTTGATAAACCTTTTAACCCAACTAATAATCTACCCAGACATGATTAAGCAAAACAAAACAGAGGTAAATGATTGCATAATCATTAATCAAAGTAAAGAAAAAGGGTTCTAGAAATGTTCTCACTTAAGAACAAAGAGTATGAGATATTTTTCCCAAAACCAAAGAACAATAGAAAACGTGGCTGCTGTTTTTCTGTGAGATTTTTTTTTGTGTATTATAAGGCGGTTTTCACGGAAAAAAACTAAATAAAAGTGTATTTATAGGTTTTTAACTCTCTACAGTCGGTTTAGGGCTTTTTCTTGAAGAAAAAGTAAGTTAATTTTCAAGTGAGCTAAGAACAGACTTGTTGATAGGGTCTAAGTTTTACCCAAATAAATCCACTGTTGATAGGGGTTATCGAATTCCAAGGGAAGTAGATGCTACACTATAGTCTCTAGGTTCAAATTATGATAGATCAAATCAATAAAAGTAAATTAAACTACTAAGTGAATCAGTAAACGAAATTAAAAGTGATTAAAGTTCAGGAGACTAAGGCGCTAGGCAAGGGCAATTCTCAGGTTGAATCCGAGAATGCAGAAAATAAACTGTCAGGAAATTATTAAGAACCGTCTAGAACTCGAAAAAAAAATTTAAAACCAATCAACTCTCGTTGCAGAAGTTATCTATGCCTAAATTCCAGAATTCCAAATCTCTTTGCAAATTCAAACAATTAAGACAAGCATTAAAAACAAGTTCGATTGTTCATAAAATCGCTAAACCAAATCTCTTTGCGAATAGGGTATTTTGCTCATCTATGATTAGTTCAAGTTATTAATAATTCTCTCACATCTATTAAACAACTTAGGGTTTGATTTCTAAGTGATCAATTAAGAAATCAATATAAGCACAAATCAAGATGAAGATCCAATTGATTTTCCTAACAGCTTAATAATTCTACAAACTCATCATCAACCCTAAATCGCCCTAACCTAACTAGCAGATTACTCAGACATGGAGATGAAAGCACAAATCATAATTGAATAAAACTGCATAAAAATAAGAAAAGGGAATGATACATGGGTTCGAAAACTTCTCAGAAGAGTACATAATTGTCTCCCCAAAAGCTCTGGATCAATTTCTCTCTAAGTCTCAAAAACAGAAAATAAGAATAATGTGTTGGCTAAACAATGCCTTCAAAACCTATTTATAGAGGTAAATTCGCGTCAGGGGCAATCTTTTAAATAATGAGAACTTCAAGCAATTTCCTTTTCCTTGTGGAATTCATGAAACTTGGGCGGCTTCATTGGTGTCGATCGACACCAAGGGTCAGTGTTGATCGACACCCCTTGTGTATTCCGGCTCCGACTTCATCACTTCGGCTGCTTCTCCAGAATGCTTCAATAAGTTCCAAAATCTTCCATTAAGCTCCAAATGTACTCCATCATGTAAAGACTCTAATAGGACTCTGAAAATAACAAAAGACTCTATAAAATGGACTTATATCATGGCTAAAATATGGTTAAAACCATGATATATCACTTGTTCTGGTCGAGTGTTTGTTTTTCACAGGTAGGAGTGTGCTTACAATTGGACTCGTGGTAAATGACTCCAAGTTGTCAAATCTTCAATTCTGCTTGTTTCATCTGCAAGACTGCAGAACATGACGTCATTAAAATTGGTATTTTTTAGATCACACCATTAGATTACTTTCAAACCACTTCCATATGAAAGGTGATCCATGGCTCTATCGATTGACCAAAACTAAGCTTGATTAGGTGGTAGGAAGGTCTCCATCTAATGGTAAATTTCTGGTACTCTCAAACTGTTCAAAGCTGGGTTTGCTCTATTTTATGTTTCTTTTACCCAAAAGACCTAGAAAGACTGTTGACACTACAAATACTATAAATACCTTAAAATCAATTAAAATCGAATATAAGAGTTATTAAATCATAGTAAAAACACGGTATATCAACTTCCACAGATTTAAATTTGTTTGTATTTAAGTATTTGTGATTATTTTGTGATGCCACATCACAAAGCAAATATTTGGGGATATAAGTATGTGTATTCCACTCTTGGCCAAAGCCAAAATATATACAAGTAAAAATGATTTTTAATTCACATTAGGTTTGGCCATATATTCAAATAGAATATACACATCGATATAAGCAAATGTATTACAAGAAAGTTATCTGAGTCTCCCGGAATAATTTCAATGGTTCCAACTTAACTTTGTCATGTGGTTAATAATTTCTCAATGGTGACAGCAGATCAGACACTATAAAAGAAGAAGAAAAATGTGATACAATTTATGAGAACTTACAGAGACAATTCTAAAACGGACAACGTTATCCGCTCTACAAGAATCTATGATTACAATGAACGACTCCGCTTACACTACGTTAATGATTTTTTAATAAAATTGCCTCCATTAACCTGCATAAATTTCTTTTTTCCGGAAATCGATCCGCAGACCTCCTGCTGTAGAAGCATTAATGAACCATTTGTGAACCACTTGATTAAAGGGACTTCCACAGACTAAGAACATATCTAATGAGAATTTGTTTTTGCCTATAAATTTTATTTTAAAGTAAAATTATTTAAAATGTTACTTTATATCCGATTGTAAAAAAAAATAACTCTATTTGTAACTTCAAATTTGAAGTTACATAAAAAAATTTATTATTTTTAACTTATATTTTTTTTACAAAATAATCTTATAATTTTGATATGTTTTTATTTTGTATCTAAACAAAAAATATATGTTTTAATTTTATACTTCAGTTTTATCAACAATAATCAGTTATATAATTAATCAATTAAAGTTTTAAACTTCAACATTAACATATATTATATTAAAATGACACAACAAATCAAAAATCAAAAATTATATAATTAATGCTAAAAATAAAGATAAGAAAATTAAAAATAATTTTTGTTAAAATAACTTAGTAAAGGTTTAATTTTAAAATCATAATTTTCTATAATTTTTGTTAAACATATAAAATAATTGTGTAAAATTTGTATATTTGTAAAGTATATTTTTTTATAGTAAAGTAATAACTAAAAAAAAATATAATAAACTTTTTTTTGTCGATAGCCTTGACACCTAGAACGGTTTTTAAATCCAAACCGGTGGTACCGAGTTTACATAGTTGATATCATAGGAATACTGCTAACACTCCGTGATAACTTGTCCGCCTTCATATTTCTGGCTCGTGGGATGTGCGATATACAGAAAAAAGTGAATACATTCTTGCTTCTTTCGAATTCATCCAAATGTGTTGAGAATATGATATGCTCAAATTTACCTAAGAGTTACTCTCTCAAATTAAGAGATCACTACAGTATTTAGGGATCGAATTCACAGGGAATGAGATAGTCACACAACAGAGTTTCAATTTCGAATTAAGTTAAGAGCAAAGTTAAAAGTAAAAACAGAAAGCAATTTAAAACTTAGTAAATTTAGTAGACAAAACGCTAGGTTTAAGAAAATTCTCAAGTGAATCCTAATTGCAGATCTTGACAGAATGTTAGGAATTATTAAGCACTGTTCTTGAACTCGAAACACAATTATAAAATCAAACAACTCTCGCTGTGAAAACTTTCTATGTCTAAACCCTAGAATCCCAAATCTCTTTGCAAATTCTATCAGTTCAGAGAAGCATTAATAACAAGTTCGATTGTTCACAAAATCTCTAAACCAAATCTCTTTACGAATATGTATTTTGCTCATCTAAGATTAGTTCAGACAATCAATAATAATCTCGCATCTATTAATTAACCTAAGATCAGATTCTAGGTCGCGAAGCTAGAACAAACATTAATCACAAATCCAGATGAAGAACTCTAATGATTTTATCCTAACAAATCAATTCAACCTAGCCATTCATCAATCACCCTTGAAAAACCCTAAACCTAACAAGCAAACTACTCAGACATGATCAATGAAACATAAATCATTATTTGAATAGAAAGCATAAAAGAAATCAATAGAAGAAATAAGAGAGTTCCAAATCTGCTCTAAAGGTGTCTGATTTTTCTTTTCAAAAACTCTCTACAAATCTCTCTCTAAAATAATATGTAGCCTAAACAATAGCTCTTGAAATCCTTAAATAAAGGTTAAATCACGAATTGGGGTACTTTTGCAAATAAGGAAAACTTATGGGCAATTTCCTTTTTCTTCAAAATCTTCTGAAACTCGCGTTTTGCCTTGCTCGAGTGGTGTCGATCGACACTGTTCATCCAACTTCTTGTTTTCAGCAGCTTCTTCCACAATGCTCCATAATGCTTCAAAATCTTCAATTATGCTCCAAACGTATTCCAACCTGTAAAGACTCTAATAGGACTCTAAAAAGACCAAAAAACTCTATAAATAAGACTTATATCATGGTCAAAACCGGTAAAAACTATGATATATCAACTCCCCCAGACTTAGCTTTTGCTTGCCCTCAAGCAAAACAGAAACCAAGTATAGAGTTGAGGTTTGAAAACAGAAACAATCAGTAATCCTTAGGAACGCCACATTGAACCAACACTCTTGAATCCACATACCATAGAGCCAACCTTAGATAATATTTTAGTATACTTACCACAAGCTTAGCAATCTCCCAAGTCAAGTCCAAACCCCTTAGAGAAATCCAGATTCTCCATTGTTAACCTCTTCATTTAATTAGGTGAGGTCTCATCGAGGGAGTATCGACCAAAGAACTTACAGATTCTTTCCCTGCCAAGCTCCTGAACACACAGACAGTCTTTGCACAATCTCTCTTATTTTCTCTTCCATAAGTCGATTTCTCCTTACTTTACTAGGGTATCAATTTATTTTTTCTATCGACTTTCTTTTCTTTTCTTTTCTTTTCACAGCTCAAAAACGGTGCCACTCACTAATTTTGTTCCTTTCGAGGAGACAAGTTCATGAGTATAAGCTCCCATCATAGTCCTTATCAAGGACTCATGTTTCCGTTCTTAGACTTAGACTTTTTATTTTTCTAGGGAAGATCAACGAGAGATCATGACAAACTTATCTTAAAAAAATGCTGGAAGAGGAATCAAGTTCAATCATACCAAGCCCCAAGATGAGAAGTTGAAGTTCATTAGGGTAGAGTTAACAGCCAAGCTTCTAAATTTTCCAAAAATTTGAACTCTCCTTGTTAGACCGATCCACTTACAGCTTTCTACCTAGTAAAACCTATAATTAATTACTATGGCAATGGTCCTTCAAGTGTAAATGTGTTGTGGTTAGTTTTAAGAAAAACTGAAAATTTCAACTGATTTTGACTCAATAAAACAAGTTTTTGTCTGACTGAACTGACTCTCAAAACAGAACACAATGTCAGTAATCACCTTCCCCAGACTTAAACAACACTGTCCCCAGTGTTATAAAATATTAAGGTCAGAAACAAACCAAATAGAAAATATGACGGGCAGGATAGATAGAGGACGAAAATCTACACAACTTAGACTCTTAAATAACTCAAATCCGTCAAGAATTGAGAGAGATATGAAGAAAACAAGTTGAGTAAACTTACCTGCGAGGGGGTGTCGATCGACACTGTTCATGATGTCGATCGATAATGTTCATGTCGACAACCACGGTCGACATCCGTCCGTCAAATGTTTTTTTTTGTTTTTTGTTTTAACAAAACCTGAAACAATTAAAATCAAAACCAAAAGTTAGAAAACAAAAGAAAAACGAAATATGTACACTTACCAGTGGGTTGCCTCCCACTAAACGCTTGTTTTCAGTCATTAGCTTGACTGTGTCGGTGTTCAGACGTCTGGTGGATCAGATGGTGGTGTCGAATGCCTCCCAGAAGAATGTCTCCTCATCCATGGTGGTGTATAAGCAGTAGGTGCATGAGATCGACCAAGTAATTGAGGATAATCAGCTGGGTGTTCGGGTGGGATGCTTCTTTTTCCTGCAGAATCATCAAAAGCAATACCAAGCCTTCTACGAGAATCTCGTGGCTTGCTTTGAAGCAGCTTTTGAACTTTTTAAGTTCTTATTGATAAGATCAGGGGGTTTGAAATTGATTCCAGGAAGTACATACATTTTCTTTATTCGAGGTTTATGAGCTGTAGGATTTGGAGTTGTCTGTTTGATAACAGGTGATGGACTTGTAGCATTGGAAGCAACTTGTAGATTGATCTGCGGAGGGTGTCGATCGACACTAGGAGTGGTCTCGATCGACACGAAACTTGCAACTTGAATTTCTGCACTTTTTCTGCAATTCAGCTCTGCAATCTTTGCCTCCATCACAAAAACGTCTTCCTCCATCAACTTGTCATTGATTAAAACCTTATCTCTGCTCATAGTCCTGAAGAGATGATCATCAACTATGTTTCCACTCCAATCTTTTAGCTCAACAACTCTCTCAGAATTCACAGCCAATGCCTCTTGAACAACCACCTTGTTCACTTGTTCATTAGTTTCCAGTTCATCTTTAGGGATCACAGCAATGTAGGAGATGTGTTTGGAAGTTCCAGTAGTAGGGATATCTTTGTAGAAAACTCTTTTTTCAACATTAGAGAAAGAGATTCTCTTATTAGGCATGTCTACAACTGCTCCCACTATGGCCATGAATGGTCTCCCAAGAATGAATGGCATGACAGAACTCTTACTCACTTCCACAACCTGAAAATCAGTTGGTACCAGACAAATCCCCACTTTGACAAGAAAGTCTGGAATTGTACCATATGGGACTTTGGTGGAAGAGTTGGCGAATGCAAGAGTCATCTGAGGAGGGCGAATGTCAGCAATCCCTAACTTCTCTGCAATGTTCTTTGACATGAGATTCACGCTAGCACCAGAATCGCAGAGAGATCGGTCAAAATTAACTCCTCCAAATTAGCATGGAACAACAAACATCCCAGGGTCTTCAACCTTAAGCAACTGCTTCATTGGTGGTGGTGTATCCCTTGCTTTGTGAAAGAGTTCTTCCATCTCTTCCAAACTTTCTCTGTAATTCTGAAAGAAGGCACACAAGGGATACCTCTCATAAGCTTCATCAAAGGATAACTCCTTAGGAATCCTTCCCACCTTCTTGTTGAAAGCATCCAACTTCTCTGCACTAATGGACGGTCTTAGGTGTTTGTGTGGAAGAGGATATGGAACCTTAGGCTTATACACCCTTTGCTCTCTTGATTTTAAAGCTTCACGTGATGCCAGGGACTGGTGTCGATCAACACCCAGCTGGTGTCGATCGACACTAGTGTTTTTGTCGACGATTCAGTGTCGATCATGCACGATTTCGGTCCGCCAGAGCTCAAAAAATCGGAATTTTCTATGGGTGGCGATCGACACTAGCTTTGTAGCAGTAATGTCTATCTCTTCATCTCCCTCAAGCTCCATGATTTCTTCAGCTTTCAGGCCCTTTTTCAGCACTAGTTGAAGACTTCTTTCACATTGAATCGTGATGGCATTCACATGATGCCTTGGATTTGTATATGTCTTTCCAGGAAGGACTCCATATTGTCTCTTCAAAGCTCCAACAGTTTGAGCAACTTGAACATCCAATTTCTTGACATGAGCACTCATGGACTCGAATTTCCCATTAAGGTCAGTATACAAGGCAATCTTCCCATTGAAGTCCACATTCATCTTTTGTTGGCCTTCTAAGATCTGTTCAACCATGAACTTTAGCTCATTGTCTCGTGCCTGAGGCTTCTTGTAGGAAGAAGAACCATAGGTTCTTGTGAAGTTGTTGCTCTGAATAGACTTTTGATAAGAGGAACCATAAGAGCATCTGCATTGGTGAGAGACTCATGTGAGTCTCTCATCAATTTAATAATAATAATTTTAATTACATTATTTAGTTTTAAATTAAAAAAGAAAAATAAACAAATGATATAAAGACAACACATGATATGAGTCTCTCATGGGTTTCTCATAGTCTCTCATTTGAGAGACTCTTTCCATTCTCTCTCTTCATTTTTCTTGTTTTATTAATATTTTATGTTAAGAGACTTGGTGAGAGACCACCAATGCAGATGGTCTAACCTTGTTGATTGCCAAATCTTTGACCTTGAAAACCAGCTCCATTAATGTAATTGAGTTCTTCTTGCTCTGGTTCAAAAGTCTCTACTTCCGCAGAAAATTGGACTTGCTTCTTACCCACCAGAAGGCTATGCATTGAGTCTAGCTTAGCCTTAACCTTAGCAATTTGATTTCCATCCAGATTTCCAGCTTGCTTCTTCGTCTCAAGATCTGCATTCTTGGTACTATTGCTAGAAGCCAAGTTCTCAATCAGTATCACAGCATTTTCTGGAAGAACCTATGGTTCTTCTGGTAGGAAGAAGAACCATAGGTTCTTGTGAAGTTGTTGCTCTGAATAGGCTTTTGATAAGAGGAACCATTACCTTGCTGATTGCCAAATCTTTGACCTTGAAAACCAGCTCCATTAATGTAATTGACTTCTTCTTGCTCTGGTTCAAAAGTCTCTACTTCCGCAGCAAATTGGACTTGCTTCTTACCCACCAGAAGGCTATGCATTGAGACTAACTTAGCCTTAACCTCAGCAATTTGATTTCCATCCAGATTTCAAGCTTGCTTCTTCCACTCAAGATCTGCATTCTTCGTACGATTGCTAGAAACCAAGTTCTCAATTAGTATCACAACATTTTCTGGAAGAACATAGGTTCTTGTGAAGTTGTTGATCTGAATATGCTTTTGATAAGAGGAACCATAACCTTGCTGATTGCCAAATCTTTGACCTTGAAAACCAGCTCCATTAATGTAATTGAGTTTTTCTTCCTCTGGTTCAAAAGTCTCCACTTTAGCAGCAAATTGGACTTGCTTCTTACCCACCAAAAGGCTATGCATTGAGTCTAGTTTAGCCTTAACCTCAGCAATTTGATTTCCATCCAGATTTCCAGCTTGCTTCTTCCTCTCAAGATCTGCATTCTTCGTACGATTGCTAGAAACCAAGTTCTCAATTAGTATCACAACATTTTCTGGAAGAACATAGGTTCTTGTGAATTTGTTGATCTGAATATGCTTTTGATAAGAGGAACCATAACCTTGCTGATTGCCAAATCTTTGACCTTGAAAACCAGCTCCATTAATGTAATTGAGTTTTTCTTCCTCTGGTTCAAAAGTCTCCACTTTAGCAGCAAATTGGACTTGCTTCTTACCCACCAAAAGGCTATGCATTAAGTCTAGTTTAGCCTTATCCTCAGCAATTTGATTTCCATCCAGATTTCCAGCTTGCTTCTTCCTCTCAAGATCTGCATTCTTGGTACTATTGCTAGAAGCCAAGTTCTCAATCAGTATCACATCATTTTCTGGATATTGGGTGTTGAAGTTGCCAATGCTTGCAGCGTCTAGAGTGATATATCATGGTTTTTACAACTTTTTGACCATGATATAAGTCCATTTTATAGAGTCTTTTGTTATTTTTAGGGTCCTATTAAAGTCTTTACAAGATGGAGTACATTTGGAGTTTAATGGAAGATTTTGGAGCTTATTGGAGCGTTCTGGAGAAGCAATCGAAGTGATGAAGTCAGAGACAAAATACACGAAGGGTGTTGATCGACACTAATCCTTGGTGTCGATCGACACCAATGAAGTCGGCCAACTTTCGCGATTTCCACAAGAAAAAAGGAAATTGTCTGAATTTCTTATTATTTACAAGATTACCCCTGACACGAATTTACCTCTATAAATAGTTTTGAAGGCATTGTTTAGCCAGACACCTTATCATTATTTTCTGTTTTTGAGACTTAGAGAGAGAGATTGATCCTGAGCTTTTGGGGAGACAATTATGTACTCTTCCGAGAAGTTTTCGAACCCCTGTATCATTCTCTTTTCTTATTTTATGTAATTTCTTTCAGTCATGATTTGTGCTTTCATCTCCATGTCTGAGTAGTTTGCTAGTTAGGTTATGGTGATTTAGGGTTGATGATGAGTTTGTAGAATTATTAAGTTGTTAGGAAAATCAATTGGATCTTCATCTTGATTTGTACTTATATTAATTTCTTAATTGATCACTTAGAAATCAAACATTAGGTTGTTTAATAGATGCGAGAGCAATATTAATAACTTGAACTAATCATATATGAGCAAAATATATATTCGCAAAGAGATTTGGTTTAGAGATTTTGTGAACAATCGAACATGTTTTTAATGCTTGCCTCAATTGTTTGAATTTGCAAAGAGATTTGAAATTCTGGAATTTAGGTATAGATAACTTCTGCAATGAGAGTTGATTGGTTTTAAATTTGTGTTCGAGTTCTAGACGGTTCTTAATAATTTCTTGACAGTTTATTTTCTGCATTCTTGAAACAAGAGTTTTTACTCTTGCAAGCAATTCCTCAATTGTTCATATCATTGCAATATATTGAGGTATCAATCCATCTTGGGAGATGATGCAATAAGAATACAAAGTTAAGTCTAAGCTAAGTTAAAATGATAAAAGCAAGTCACAAACAAGTATTGAAAGCTAAACACAAACTAAAAGAGATACTACTAGAGCAATATTATGAAACTAAGCCTTAATCACTACTAATCAAGATACTAAGCAAGGATTACTACTAAGCAAGATTATCAATTGACTAAATCGAAACCTAGGGATGGAATCATTGATTTGGGAAACTAAATGGACAACCTTGCAATCATTTAAGCAACTAATCAAGCTAACTCTATACCTAGAACACTTAATTTAGATTAGACCATGATGTGTGGCTCAAATCCCTTTGTTAATCATCCTAATGAACTAATGATGTTTTAGCATTAAGATAATCAACAAGCATTAATAACAAGTCTAAATGGTATGATAAACACTCTAGACATCTAATGTCTTAGGCTAGAAATGTAAATCTCTTATTAAGTTGGTTCAAGCATTTCATCAAACACTTGGTGGGTGTATGAAATGCTTATGATCCAAAATAGCAAAGATTAGCTATTTGGCATTAGGAATCACTTAATAAGAAGAGAGAATGAAAGAATCTATCCTAGATTGCAAGATTAATCCATTAGAAAACCCTAAATCTAACCCATCCCCAAGTTTCTAAGGAACTACTCACTAACCATACTTAAACCCATCAAATCAAAGATTAGAGAAAGGTTAAACATGATTAGAGAAAGATAAAACAAGAAATCTAAGAAAGATAATGCATTAAACTCAAAAGATTCAAGCTTAAACAAAGTATTTGCCCAAAGTGGCTAAAAGTTTAAGCTAAGAACAAGAGAATAAAAGTTGGGATAAAAAATTAGGTCTAAAGAGTATTTATAGGAGGGACCCAAAGGGTAGACAAAGAAGATTCGTCTGGGAGAATTTCGACGAGGTTCGTCGAACATACTCGTCGAAACTTCACCCTGGAGGAAAGTTTCGACGAAGCTTCGTCGAACAGAGTCGTCGAACGGGTCTTCAAGCGTCGATCATCTTCACGCGTCTGGATAAGTTTCGACGAGGTTCACCGAAACTACTCGTCGAAACTTCACCCTGGAGGAAAGTTTCGGCCAGCTACGTCGAAACTTCTGGTCGAAACATCGTCCTGGAGAGAAGTTTCGGTCAGCTACGTCGAAACTTCTCGTCGAAACTTCTTCAGGATTCTTCTTCTCCATCTTTTTGGCAACTTCTTGCTCTTCCAAGTGATGTGCCATTCCTCTCCAACTCCATTGTTGCCTCCACAGCATCCATGTTACCTGATCAAGACTCCAAATGCACCAAAACATGCAAGGACTATGCAAAGACACTCTAGGACTCTAAATGATACAATGCAACACAATGATGCTATATTAGATCCCTAAATGGTGAGAAACTTATACTAAATGGATGCTAAAATGATGCAAAATATAGACATATCAACTCCCCCAAACTTGCCTTTTGCTTGTCCCCAAGCAAATGAAACACAAGCTAAGGAGAGAGGTTTGAAAGTGGGGACTCAAATCCAAAGGTGTTAAGCAAAAGAATCAATTCAATGGTCCTAGTTAGTAGTTCTAGGATGCTCTTTATGCAAATTTCTACTCCAAAAGGTCTAGCCATACCCATACTCATTCAAGTGAACCCAAGCCTCAACTTACACAAGCATTCATTTTCACCAACTCTTTAACATTCATTAAGTAGTAACCATGGATCATGAATCATACAATGCTAGAAAACTTGTTTGGTTTTTGGGTAAGGTTTTGAGATGATAATGATCTCAACTTCATGGGGTTCCAATGCAAGGGATCTCTCAATGAACAAGTGAACTTTGGCAAAATGCTAAGAGTAAAAAGCAACCTATGCATACAAGGACAAACTTCCATCTACCCTTTGTAACACAAATGCTTTCACTCTCATTCTCTTTTTAGCTCACTCACCAAGCCCAACCTAAGTTACCCATTGCAAGGCAATTCGCCAAACCCAATAGAAACTCAAACACCTTCTTCTTTTCCTTTTCTCTTTTAAGCACTTAGGGGAACATCTTCTACAACCACAAGTGTTGGCACACTTTTACTTCAAGCTCTTTCTCTTTTCATTCACAAATTGCTATCCTCTTTCTTATAACATCTTAGCCATATTTTTTTCTTTTTCTTGGCTCTTTTACTTTTCACTTCTAGAGGATTTTTTTCTTCTTTTCTTAACACTTAGAGCACTATACAAAGCCAACACTTGTTCCAAATATTTTCGTTTTCCCCTTTTCACCATCTCAACTTCGCCAAATTACTTGCTCCATATTCAAATATCAAGCCAAAATTCCCACCCAAGAATCCTATCCTATCATCTAGCTCATTGTTCTCGAGCTAGCTACATGGAAGCCTATCCTTGTCGCTCTAAACTCAACACTTTTTGCTAAGTTCACAAGATGAAAAAGGCCTAATGCACTCAATAAGGAAGAGGTTTCAAAGGAAGCTTAGTTTGGGAATTCGTTTTCAACCGCTCTAAAGATGAGAGTCGGCTATTTGGGTTAACAAGAGTGGTAAAAGGAAAGAAGATAACCCAAATATGTATATGGTATCCACAAGTTCTCTAGCAATGCATAACCATGATAATTACTTATTCAAATTAGGTTCAAGTTCAAGAGAGTTGGTTTCTATTCAAAGCTTGCTTCAATTAAAACTTGAATATCAAATGGTGAGGTCCAAGTAGGGTTCAACTTTAACTTTCAAAATTTGCACACAAAGCATCAAACAACTATTAACTAGGGCCTTGAACTAATTCATGAGTTTAACACCTTACAAGGAAAAATCATCATTGTCCCCTATGCATGAATGCAATCCTATATGAAAGTTAGACTCAATCCTACTTATATAACAAATGCAAATGCAACTACATGCTATTTTTTTGAAATTTTCGAAATTTTTCCAATTTTTTTGGTTTTTTCTATGCCATAGATGTATGCATGAGACTCAAGAATGCATGAGAAAGAAAAATAAGATCACAAAACACAAGATCAAATACACCATACTCCCCCAAACTTAAATTACACAGTCTCTTGTGTAATCCAAGCTTGGAGAAGATTTCAATATGCAAAAATAAAAGACTAGATGGTATTTACAATGGAGTTTGGAGTGTTACCTCTAGAATTGGATTGAGGAGGAGGATGATTCCCCCATCGAGTATGATTGATTGCTTGACTCCGGTGTTGGGGAACGCATTGGTTTCCTCTTCCTTTGGCGAGTCTCATAGGAGGAGGATCGTGGTGGTTCCTCATGGGAAGTGTTCCTCCCTTGCTCGTGGAAGGAGTGTCTCCTATCAAGCTCCATGGCACTCTCTCCTATGTCTTCTTCCTCATGTGCAGCCTCGCGAGCTCTTGAAGATGATGAAGCGCCCCCAAGTTTGTTCTTTAAGCCCTTGATTTCCTTTGCCATCCCCTTGATGGTTTTGACCATCTTCCTAATGGTCTTATCTTGGTACTTGTTCCACCTTTGGAGGAGGTTGATGCGATGATGTGCTTCTCTAAGGGGTTGGGAAGGAACTGCTAGCTCATAAGCATCAAAGAAGTAGCGCTCACTCCCAACTTTCGGACTCATAGGCTCCTCTTGGTTTTCCTCGGGGTCAGTCTCGGCGCTTGCTTGACTCGTGGAGCCCATTGCCTTCTTCCCGGTCTCAAGTGGAGGATCAACTGAAGGGTTGTAGAGATCATCACTGGAGGGGCAGAAACGGATGTTACTCCTCTCGCTGAAACTAGTCAAATGGGGGCATGGGAGTCGGATCCTTGCTTCCGTTCTTTCGCCATAAGCAAACTTGTAGACATATCTACCTCCCGATGTTCCACTAAGGAACCTTGTCTTGCGAAGGTATGAAATATCCAGCCATTCCATATCATGTGTAACCTCCCCAAGATCCGCTCCACAAGCCTCGAGAATGGGTGTCACTATACCTCCCACGCTGAGTTGTGGTGCAAAGTCCTTAGTTGTAGCAGCCCACTCTTTATAGCTCAACAGCTTCTTCAGAAGGAGAGTGATCAAGCCTATCCCGGAGCTATCCCCATGCAAAGTTATCACCTTATTCCCAATTCTTATGGTCTTAAGGATGTTCTTAAATCCCATGTCCAAAAGCTCAAGCTCATCTTCAGTCACATAACCGCACTCCTTTCTTGAAAAGAAGGTATGAGCTAGGGCTTTGTGCGCATACCTCACTGCGGGATGTGTGATGGAGCCACTCTTGCTTGCACCAGCCTTGAAGTTGCCAACCGCGATATACTTCCACAGACTTGTAAGCTCATCCCGTCGAAACTCCAAAAGTTTTCCTCTTCTCCATCCTTCTTCAAACCCAAACACTTCATTAAGCTCCTTGAAAGACATCCTATGGTGTTTGCGGCCTGCCTTGAAGGTTATATATCCATGCCCATCTAGCTCCTCTTCTTCAGTTGGGTCCTCACAAAGGGGGTAAAATTTCACCTTGAGAGTAGAGAGGAATTGGCAAAGTGGAGCCTTATGGGTTGGGTGAGCCATTTGGAAGAACTTCCTCAACCCCATTTGTGTGTAGAGCTCTAGCACATCATCAAACAAGCCAAGTTCCCTAAGAGTCTCCATGTGAGGGAACCTTGTCCCTTTGTGCTCCATGTCCATGAGAATCTTATAAACCTCACTTGCAGTGGCTTCTTTCCCGTCGGTTTCCTTCGCACGTGAGGATGCGCGTTTGCTTCCCTCACCATGAACCATTTCTCTCTTCCCTTTTCTCCTATCCTCTCTTTGTTGATCCGTTTCTCCATCATATGGCCCTCTAACTTTCACCATTTGTACCTATGAATAGGAAACACTTGAGAGAGAGTTAAGTACTTATTATTGCCGTCAACAAGATTAGAATTTAGAGACAATAACAAGAGAAAACCACATAACAAAAATTTCCATACTTAGAGAAAATTTTGGCATGAACTAAAAAAAATCAATTTGGTCAAAACTCAAATTCAAGATGGGCTATGCTTAATCGTGGGTAATGCATCTAATTACAAGCAAAAGCCCCAAATTTTAACCACATTTAGAGCACCAATTTGCAATTTTCGGAATTTTTCTATCACTAGAACCCTAAATGCCAAAAATTTCCAAATTTCTCAAAGTATGCACGTTTTTGCCCACCAAATCAACAAGATTATCATTCCCAAGTATAACCCAAGCTTCTAGCAACCAATTTCGATTCCAATTTACCAATTTCCTCAAGTTCTCCAAAAAGGGAAAATCATGGATATGGAGAGAAATAGAAAAAAAAATACCTTGTTCCTTGCACAAGAGGGTGGCCCGAAATTGGAATAGAAACAGTTAGACAATAGAATTCCAAGCAAGTGGGTTCTTGAATCACCAAATTTGAGTGAAAATTGAGAGAGTTATGCTAAAAATAGTGAAACAAAGGGAGAATGGAGGAAAAAACGAGTTTGGGGAAGAAGAAGAGACTAAACCAAGCAAAATTCTGTGAAAATTGGTTTAGAAAAGGCTTGGTTTACTCAAATTGAACCGGTCAAAGGGAGAAAGGAAGGAGTTGACTTACCTTTTGGGGCTGCATCGGTTTGGCAAACCGATGTGCCGCTAACCGATGAACTCTCGGGAAGCTTGGCCTCGGTTTGCTTGTCCGATGCAGCCAGACCGAGGCTTTCTCTGCCATGGTCACCTCGGTTTGGCAAACCGAGGTGCTGCAAACCGATGCAGCCTAAAACTTTTTCTTTTCATGCTTTCCATCAAAGTTCACTTCATATGGCTCAAACCTAACAATCACCAACACTCAAAAACATAATATTAGAAATGAAAAACAAGAATATATACAAGGATACCATGGGAATGCCTCCCAAGTGCGCTTGTTTAAAGTCACTAAGCTTGACTTCTCAAACCCTTAGGCGTGTGGAGGATCTTGAAGAGGGCATGAGTTTGCCTCTTCCTTAGACTCATTTACCAAGAATGGCTTGACCCTATGACCATTGACTGTGAAATCTTCACCATTCTTTCCAATCAAGGTGATGGCTCCATATGGCAACACTTCTTTAATCTCAAAAGGGCCTCCCCACCTTGACTTGAGCTTACCCGGGAACAACTTCAATCTTGAATTGTAGAGAAGAACCTTGTCACCAACACTTAGCTCCTTCTTCACAATCCTCTTGTCATGAAAAGCCTTGGTCCTCTCCTTGTAGATCCTTGAGCTTTCATAAGACTCAAGCCTAATCTCCTCAAGCTCTTGGAGTTGAACCAATCTCTTTTCTTGGGCAGTTTTTATGTTGTAGTTGAGAAGCTTCACAGCCCATAAAGCCTTGTGCTCAATCTCCACAGGTAGATGACAAGCTTTTCCATACACAAGGTTGAAAGGAGACCTTCCAATTGGTGTCTTGAAAGCTGTCCTATAGGCCCACAAAGCATCATCAAGCTTGATTGACCAATCTTTTCTTGTTAGACCCACAGTTTTCTCCAAAATAGCTTTAATCTCACGGTTTGAGACTTCCACTTGACCACTAGTTTGAGGGTGGTAAGGAGTAGCTACCTTATGCATTACACCATGCTTGTTCAATAACCCTTCAAAGACCTTGTTGATGAAGTGGCTTCCCCCATCACTAATCACAACCTTTGGAACACCAAACCTTGGGAAGATTATGTTCTTGAACATCTTAAGCACGACTTTGGAGTCATTAGTAGGACTTGCTATGGCTTCAACCCACTTTGACACATAATCAACAGCCACTAGGATGTATTGGTTACCAAAAGAAGAAGGGAAAGGTCCCATGAAGTCTATTCCCCAAACATCAAATAATTCTACTTCCAAGATAGGGTTTTGGGGCATCTCATCTCTCTTACATATGTTCCCCTTCCTTTGACAAGGCTCACATCTTTTGATGTACTCATGAGTGTCCTTGAACAATGTAGGCCACCAAAACCCACTTTGAAGCACTTTTGTAGCTGTCTTGAATGTGGCGAAATGCCCTCCATATTTAGATCCATGGCAATGAAAGATCACACTCTCTACCTCTTCTTGTGCCAAGCATCTCCTATATATCCCATCAGCACATCTCTTGTAGAGGTAAGGCTCATCCCAATAGAAGTGTGACACATCTCTCAAAAACTTCTTTTTGTGATAGGTATTGAGATGAGTGGGCTCTTCATTGCATACCAAGTAGTTAACAAAATCAGCATACCAAGGCTCACTCTTTGCTTCCATGCCTTGAATCTCATGAAGCATCTTGCCAATTCCATGTACACTAGCAACACTCTTGATCATCATCAATTGCTCTTCCGGGAGTGAATCATTTAGTGGCAAGGCATCTTCAATCCTCAACCTTGACAAATTATCAGCTACACCATTTTCCACCCCCTTCTTGTCAACTATCTCCATGTCAAACTCTTGGAGAAGCAAAATCCATCTAAAGAGCCTTGGCTTGGTCTCCTTCTTGGCATAGATGTGGCGCAATGCAGCATGATCGGTGTACACTATCACCTTTGATCCCACCAAGTAAGATCTAAACTTCTCAAAAGCAAATACCACAACCAAGAGTTCCTTTTCAGTTGTAGCATACTTGGTTTGAGCTTCATCAAGTGTCCTACTTGCATAATAGATCACATGAAGCTTCTTGTCCTTACTTTGCCCAAGCACAGCTCCCACAGCATAATCACTAGCATCAGCCATGATCTCAAATGGTAGACTCCAATCCGGTGCTTGCACGATAGGGGCACTCACAAGTGCCTTCTTGATTGTCTCAAAGGCTTGCAAGCATTCTTCATCAAACTGAAAATCCACCTCCTTGCAAAGGAGTCTTGTCAAAGGCCTAGCAATCTTTGAGAAGTCCTTGATGAACCTCCTATAAAACCCAGCATGCCCAAGGAAACTCCTTATGCCCTTCACACTTGATGGTAGTGCCAAGTTGATCATCACATCTATCTTGGCCTTGTCTACTTCTATACCATCTTCAGAAATCTTATGACCCAACACAATCCCTTGGTTAACCATGAAGTGACACTTTTCCCAATTGAGCACCAAGTGAGACTCCTCACATCTTTGTAGAACCCTGCAAAGATTAGAAAGACATGCAGAAAAAGAGGCACCATACACAGAAAAGTCATCCATAAACACCTCTACCATTTCCTCAATAAGATCGGAGAAGATACTCATCATGCACCTTTGAAAGGTGGCTGGAGCATTACATAACCCAAATGGCATCCTTCGATATGCGAAGGTACCATAAGGGCATGTGAAAGTAGTCTTCTCTTGATCATTAGGATGAATGGGTATTTGGAAGAACCCACTATATCCATCAANGCTTTAGCTTTGGTTTCCTTTATGTACATCTTTTCCTTTTATTAGCTTAAGTCGGTTTTATATTTATTCCTAATCTCATTAGAGATAGCATATTTAACTTCTAGGGTTTTTATATCATTCTCTTATATATAGTTGATACCTTGATTTGTAAGGCGACAGACTTATTAGATTTATAAAAACAGAGCTTTTAAACTCTTCATCTTAGGTATTCTCAGACTAAATAAGATCTTTGCGTTATCGTAGCGTGAGCTACATCAGAAGTGAGACCTCATCTCCCTGCAGGCAAGACCGATCCAATGATCCTTGCGACAGTTCAAGCCTGGGAGCACAATGACTACTTGTGCAAAGGATACATCCTGAACTGACTCTCCAAACCGTTGTACAACTTGTTTGGAGATTTAAAAAGTTCAAAGGAGGTGTGGGATTCCCTTGACAATAAGTATTGAATTGAAGATTCTGGATCTCAGAAATTCACTGTGGCAAAATTCCAACAGTATCAGATGGTGGATTCGACGCCATTGATAGAACGACTCGTAGAAGTGCAGAATCTCCTTCATGAGATTCACGCTGAAGGCATGAGGCATTGTGAAACCTATCTGGTTTGCTGATTCATTGAGAAGCTTCCTCCAAGTTGGGCAAACTTCCATAACCTTCTCAAACACAAGCGGAATGCAATTTCCCTTGAAGACTTGATAGTCAGGCTGCGGATCGAGTCTCAAATCCGCATAGCAAGTGGTGTTTTGAATGAGCACATTGCTAATGTTGTTGTTCACAAGAACAAGAGAAATTTTTTTTTTTCTAAAAGCCTTTACTAGCTTTATGAAGCGAAAGGGTGCAATGAAGTTCTTGAGAATTTGTGTGACAAGATGGATCAATAAGCTGACGCAAGTCGTAGCAAGATTCCCAACCTCAAAGACAAAGGGAAGTTTCAAGCCAACTTGACTGATATGTGCGCTGTGGTCACATAAGTCAACACGGTTGAGGACAACCCAAGGGAATGGTGGTATGACATAGGTGACATAACTCACATATGCATTGATAAGAACATGGGTAGCACTTATCAAAAATGCAAGAGTGAAGAGCGACTATTAATGGGTAACATCGGCTCGTCCAAGATTGAAGGTTGTGGCGAAGTGAAGCTCAAGATGACTTCAGGACATGAGATAAGTCTGAAAGATGTGAAGTATGCGTACAAGCAAACTCACAAAAAACCCATTCCCCCGGGTCAAAAGAACAACCGAACCTCTCGGTTTAATCCACATAGATTTGTGAGATTTAAAATTTGTTCAAACTCGAGGCGGTAAAAATATTTTGTGACTTTTATAGATGATATTACAAAATATTGCTATGTTTATTTCCTAAGAAGCAAAGATGAAACCTTGGAAAAATTCAAGGAGTATAAACTCGAGGTTGAAAACCAACTCGATATAACTATCAAGATAGTTAGAAGTGATAGAGGAGGCGAATATGATGGAACCTTCAATGCATTATGTGAAGAACATGGCATTATCCATCAAACTATCGCTCCCTATTCTCATGAATCTAATGGATTTGCGGAACGAAAAAACATCGAACTCTTAAAGAGATGATGAATGTAATGTTGCAGGAATCTGGGTTACCCCAGCACATGTGGGGGGAAGCGTTACTTTCCACAAATCATATCCTCAACAAAATTCCATACAAAGTTACATGCAAAATGTCATACGAACTTTGGAAAGGTAACGTACCTTCGTACAAATACCTGAAAGTGTGGGGGTGCTTGGTAAAGGTCGCAGTGCCACCTCCTAAAAAGGTCACAATTGGGCCTAAAATCATGGATTGTGTTTTCATCAGTTATGCACACAATAGTGATGCTTATCGGTTTCTGGTTCATAAATAAGACATACCAGATATCCATGTTAATAAAACCATGGAATCAAGGATGCATCTTTCTTTGAGCACGTGTTTTCGTGTAAAGATAAACAAAATCCAAAACGAACTCGTGAAGAAAGTGATGCAATCACCTCTGGAAATGAGGCGAGTACTTCTTGCACATTGTTTGATGATGCAGAAGCGGTTGAAGATGAACCTAAACGAAGCAAAAGAGCTCGTAAGGAAAAGTCTTTTGACGAAGATTTCTTAATAGTCATTCTTTTAGAGAATGAACCAAGAAGCTTCATTGAGGCCATGTCTATACCCGACGCATCTTCATGGAAGGAAACCGTCAATAGTGAGATCGACTCAATTATTCAAAACAATACATATGAGATAACCGATCTGCCACAATGGTTTACCGACCTAGGGTGTTAATGGATTTTTAAAACAAAGTTGAGAACCGATGGCCCAATCGATAAGTACAAGGCTAGACTTGTGGTGCAAGGTTTCCGGCAAAAAGAAAGCCTGGATTTCTTTGACACTTATTCTCCAGTAACGAGAATAACTTCGATACGTACATTGATTGGCATTGCAGTTTTAAGAGACCTAGAAATCCATCAAATGGATGTTAAAACTGCCTTTCTAAATGGTGATTTGGAAGAGGAGATTTATATGAAACAATCCGAAGGGTTTGTTGTCCCAGGACAAGAACACAAAGTCTGTCGACTTGTGAAGTCGTTGTGTGGACTTAAACAAGCTCCTAAACAATGGCATGAAAAATTTGACAATGTAATGATGTCAAATGGTTTCAGCATTAATGAATGTGATAAGTGCATATACATCAAAAATAGTCCTCATGGATACGTTTTGCTCTTTTTGTACATTGACGACATGTTCATTATTGGTAGCAATAAAGACGTGATCGGTCAAACTTAAAACATGCTAAGTCGCAAGTTGGATATGAAAGACTTGAGACTAACGAATGTTCTTCTAGGGATTAACATCACTAGAAATTCTGAAAGAATTATCCCGTCTCAAGCTCATTATGTGAAAAGATACTTGAGAGGTTCAATACCTACTCAAAAGGAACAGAAAAAACTCTAATAGACACTAGTATTCACTTGACGAAAAATACGGATGAATCATTGTTACAAGTGGAGTATGCACGAGTAATCAGAAGTCTGATGTACGTAACGAAATGTACTAGACCCAGTTTAGCACATGCAGTCAATGTACTGAGTCGCTATACGAGTAATCCAGGACGTAAACACTGAAAAGGCATAACGAGAGTATTGGACTATGTACGTCATACTAAAAGTTATGTGTTGCACTATGATAAATAATCTGGAGTTTTGGAAGGATACAGTGACGTAAACTGGATTTCCGATTCCAAAAACTCTATATCCACGAGTGGATACGTCTTTACGCTAGGCGGTGCAGATGTGTCTTGGAAATCTTCCAAACAAACTCTGTTGGCCAGATCGACCATGGAATCAGAGTTCATAGCTTTAGATAAAGCAGCAGCAGAAGCTGAGTGGCTCCAGAATTTTCTAGAAGATATTCCGATGTGGGAGAAACCAGTGCCAGCTTTACGGGTACACTGTGACAGCCAGTCGGCTATATCCCGGGCACTGAATAATATTTACATGGCAAGTCTCGCCACATTCGACGACGATATAAGACAATTAGACAACTGATCTCGAGTGGTGTATTGACAATATACTACATCAAATCGGCTGATAACTTAGCGGATCCGTTTACCAAAAGATTGCCGAGAGATCAAGTTCTTAAATCATCAAAAGGAATGGGTTTAAAGCCTATGGATACAGATAATGCCATGATGGATACCCAACCTATGTGACTGGAGATCCCAAGATCTAGGTTCAAAAGGGACAACTAAATCAAGCAAAGTCTAAAAACAAGCACTGTAAGTTGCTCAGTTCCAAAGATGATAACAGTGCTTTTGAGTAAGTAATTAAGGGTTAAGCATCGAGGCTTTTAATGATATAAGACCATAGTCTACAAAATAACAATATACTCTGTATATGTGACAGGTACATGACAATCACCTTGTGAGTGTGAAATGATGTCGTTTCTAGGAGGATGAAGTTCAGGCTATACTCTCCAAGTTCACTCACGATAAACCAGACAATGTTCAAGGCAAAAATGAACACAATATAGAAATTAACTCAACAAGGAGACGAAGCTGGGTTATATATGTTGTCTAGTTTTACATAAAAAACCGGGCGGTTCAAGACATCAAGTTCACTTGCTGGCTGAGTAATTTCGGCAGATATCAACAATGAGTGGTTCAAGGCTGAGAAGCTACTACCTCAGATACAGTTAGTCTTCGCTATACTCTCGAAAAGTCTGTCTGTCTAGTATAGTCAAGTCAACATCTAGTTTAAGTCAAGTCTTATCTAGTTTATCGAGTCTGTAAAGTCTTCATTTGTTTAGATGTCATTCTATTCATATGGAGGATTGTTGGAAGAAAAATTAATCAAGACAATTGGGCTTTATTATATTGTGTTTTGTGTGAATAAGAGATGGGTTGAGGCCCAAACAAATGAAATATTTTCATTGGCTATAAATATTTGTGAAAGTTAAAATATCCACATTGGTAACTTGTAATGTTTTCAAGTCCCCTCTCATCCTATATATATGATGGGGTAGCCTCTCTTTTTCAATCATCAGATCAGATAATCAGATCATTAGATCAGGTATTCAGATCACCAGTTGAATATTACTAAAAACAAAGGCTAAACACACGTTCCTTCAATCCACTACTGCATCAGGTAGTTTCTTTATTTCGAGAGTATTGTTGAGATACAAGTTCGTTAGAGCCGCGATCGAGTGATGCGATTCGGGGTTGAACGGTTGTATCATGTGACTCATGAATCATGATAATACCTGTCACACTACGGGTGATTCTTTGAGTTAAGGAAAGAGATTGCGATCTCGGCTCCGTTCCAGTGTTTCGGTTTTACCGATTTATTATTTACGATTTTTCTTAACTCGTTTTTATTCGGTTTTGATTATCCTTTATTTTGTGATTAAATCAAATATTTCGTATTTCTAAATTATTGGTCTTACAGACATGTTATTCTGGCGAGCAGGAGAAGTTGTTGTAGTAATATAGAAACCATTGACTGTGTACAGCTCATGATTAGCGTATAGTTAGGCCTCATTTACTTTGTATATTGTGTTTCATTTTCTTCTTGTAATGGCTGTGCACATAAGCAGAGTATCTCATATCAATAAACTTAAGCAATTCCATAATCCAATATGGTATCAGAGCTGCATCGGTTCTAAAACCTTTTTTTTTTCGCCGCCACCCTCTTCTCTTCTTCTTCTTCGATCCATCACTTTCACCATTGTTCGTCTATGCATCTTTCTCTTATTTCAATCTCTGTTTCTCTGTCTCATTCACTATGTCTGACTCCACTGCTGAAAGAACCTCTGTGCTCAATACTCAAGATCCGCAACACTCTTCTGTCCGTCAACATGTCGAGTGTCACCAAGCTCACTAACGTCAACTACATCATGTGGAGCTGGCAGGTTCGTGCACTACTAGAAGGGCACGAGCTCCAACATTTCATTGAAGACTCTGCTTATGTCCCTGCTCCCAATCTTACCGTTGACTGCGTTTCCTCCTCTAATCTCGCATACGCTCCATGGAGACGACATGATCGTCTTCTCTACAGCTCTCTAATTGGTGCCATCTCTCAGCCTCTGCAATCTGTTGTCTCCAGTGCAACAACAACCAAAGAGATTTGGACCACGTTAGCCACAACCTTTGGGAACCCTAAGCGAGGTCACATCCGCCAACTCAAGTTCCAGATCAAACAATGTGTCAAAGGGACTCAAACCATCACTGAGTATCTTCGCACAATCAAATCTAAGGCTGATGACCTTGCTCTTCTCGGAAAACCAATGGATCCAGAAGATTTAACAGAGCAAATTCTCGCCGGTCTTAGTGAAGACTACAAACCGGAGATCGATGCAATTAATGGGCGAGACACGACAATCTCCTACTCTGAACTTCACGAACGCTTACTCAATCGTGAAGCCATGATTCTCTGCTCTGACTCCCCCTCTGTCACACCGATTGTAGCCAATGCCACATATACTCGATCTCGCCAGCCATAGCGCAACAACAACACCAATCACACTCGCTCCTCTCAATCTTCTGATCAACAACGTTTTTCCAAGCCGTACTTAGGTCGTTGTCAAGCGTGTGGAACGAAGGGACATAGTGCTAAGTACTGTCCTGAATTTCGTATCGTCTGGGGGTCTGGTCCTGCACAATCAACGCCAACTCCGTCTCGGAACACTATGCCGTGGCATGCTCCACATCAATAGTCACCATGGCAGCGGAGTGCTAATCATGCCATGATGTCGGATTCCTCCACATGGCTAGTGGACTCGGGTGCATCTCATCACATGACCTCCGACTTAGCAAATCTCTCTCTCCACAATCCTTACGGTGGTGGAGACGATGTTCTTCTCGGCGACGGTTCTGCTTTGCAAATTTCTCACTCTAGTTCTTTCTCATTATCATCATATACACGTCCTTTCTTTCTCAATATTGAGTTATGTGTTCCGTCCCTTGAAAAGAACTTGATTTCTGTTTTTCAACTATGTACAACTAACAAAGTTGCGGTTACATTTACTCCTACGTACTTTCAGGTGCAAGACCTCCAAACGGGGGATCTACGTCTCGAGGGTAAACCCAAGGATGGCACCTACCAATGGCCGAAATCATCGTCCTCAACTCCACCTTCTCTTGCTTTTGCTTCTGTCGTAAAGACAACTTTATCGGATTGGCATTCACGTTTAGGCCATCCAGCTTTTCAAATTCTTGCAAAAGTAGTTTTGCAATTTCAATTGTTTCAAATGCTTTAATGGCTCAACAATGTTCCGCTTTCTCTATCAATTAATAAGATGCACAAGTTGCCTTTTCAAACTTCAACTCTTAAGTCCATTCATCCTCTTGATATTGTATTTTCTGATGTGTGGTCTTCTCCGCTGGTTTCAATAGACAGTTATAAATACTATGTTAGTTTTGTTAATCACTACACTAGATACACTTGGTTGTATCCCTTAAACAGAAAATCTCAAGATCATGAAGTTTTCACTCGGTTCAAATCTTTGGTTGAAAATCGATTTCAAACCAAACTTAGAACACTTTATACAAATAATGGGGGTGAATATATTGCTTTAAAAGATTTTTTATCGAAACATGGGATTTCTCATATGACTAGCCCTCCGCATACGCCCGAAAATAATGGTATAGCTGAACGACGGCATAGGCATATTGTAGAAACGGGTCTTGCCCTTCTCTCTCACGCCTCTATACCTAAGTCTTATTGGACTTATGCGTTCGCTACGGCAGTTTACTTAATAAATAGAATGCTAACTCCCACTTTAGATTTAAACTCGCCATTTCAACGACTTTATGGGCATTCTCCGAATTTTCAAAAACTAAAGATTTTTGGTTGTTTATGTTTTCTGTGGATTCGTTCGTATGCGTCTCACAAGTTAGATGCACGATCGACACCATGTGTTTTTCTCGGATATTCCATCACGCAAAGTGCGTATTTTTGCTTGTATATTTGCTTAGACATAGAAACGTCTCTCATCTATACTTCACAACATGTTGTCTTTCATTAAAATGTATTTCCGTTTTCCATTCATAAACCTACGTCAACTTTTGAGGATGATTCTTCAGTTTTACAAAATTCTTCTCATCGTAATGTCACTGTTTTACCTTCCTTTCAGCCACCTCCAACTTTGGCTCCTCTCTTACATGAACCTCTCCCTCAGCCACCTACAGTCTCACCGCCTCCTTCACCTGCTCCGTCCACTGAAATAACATCGGAGCCAATCTCTCCTTCATCTTCAATCGCTGGAAATTCTATGCCAGATCATTCCCCTACTCCATCTCCACCTGTTGCGTCACCACCTCCTCCTCCGCTTCCCACTCGTTAAAGTACCAGACAAGAAAACATGTGCAGAAACTTAACTTCCACACTACGGTTACACCAGCAACTGAACTGCCTCCACGCACAGTTGCTGAAGCTATCAAGAGTCCACACTTTCGCAAGGCCATGAGTGATGAGTTCAATGCTCAAATAGGCTATCGAACATGGGATCTTGTTACTTTAACGTTAATGCTGTTAATGTGGTTGGTTCCAGGTGGATCTTTACCATAAAACGAAACCCTTATGGTTCCATTTCTCGGTACAAAGCACGCCTTGTTGCCAAATGCTTCACTCAACGACCAGGCATCGATTACCATGACGCGTTCAGCCCAGTTGTGAAGCCAGCCACGATCCGTATAGTCCTCAGCACCGCAGTCTCGCACAATTGGCTTCTTCGGCAATTAGACGTCAACAATGCCTTTCTTCAAGGCACTCTTCTATAGGACGTATATATGGCTCAACCCCCCGGTTTTGTTGATCCCGACAATCCACATGCTGTGTGCAAGCTGCGTAAAGCTATTTATGGACTCAAAAAAGCTCCGCGAGCTTGGTACAATGAACTCCGAAACTTTCTTCTTCAATCCGGATTCACGGACTCCTTGGCGGATGCATCGTTATTCATTTACAATAAACAGGGAGTTCTCATTTACATGCTTGTTTATGTTGATGATTTAATTATTACTGGCAATAGCTTATCACATACAAACAGTTTCATTGAATCTCTTTCCAAACGTTTGTCTCTTAAAGATTTAGATGATTTATCCTTCTTTCTTGGTATGGAAGTTACTCGCTCATCTAATGGACTTCATCTAACTCAGATTCGTTATATTGCAAATCTGCTGCACAAGACAAAAATGGAGAATTGCAAACCTATCTCCACGCCGATGTGCCCAAATACGCAGCTCACACTTCACTCCGGCAACGCTTTGGATGATGCAACAGAGTATCAGACTGTTGTGGGAAGCCTTCAATATCTCTCGCTCACTCACCCTGACATCTCGTTTGTTGTAAACAAACTTTCTCAATTCATGCACCATCCAATGATTGATCACTGAAATGCTGTGAAACGAGTCCTCCGTTACCTAGCCGGCACGATGACAAAGGGAATTTTCTTCAACGGCAGCAACACACCAACTCTTCATGCTTTCACAGATGCGGATTGGGCAGGAAACAAATATGATTATACTTCTACCAGTGCTTACATGGTCTACCTTGGCAAACACACGATAGCATGGTCTTCCAAGAAACAAACCAGAGTTGCCCGTTCTTCTACCGAAGCAGAGTATCGTGCTCTTGCCTCTACAACGTCTGAATTATGTTGGATCACTTCTCTGCTCTCAGAACTTGGCATCAAAAGCGACAAGCAACCAGTTTTATACTGTGACAACATAGGCACCACCTACTTAGCTGTGAATCCCGTTTTTCACTCCCGTATGAAGCACATTGCTTTAGACTAACATTTTGTTCGCCACTACATTCAAACAGGTCAGTTGCGCGTCACTCATATATCCTCTGCTGATCAACTAGCCGACGCTCTAACAAAACCACTACCAAGAGCTTGTTTCGAATCGCTAAGTGTCAAGATCGGACTTTGGAACCGTCATCCGTCTTGAGGGGGTGTGTAGGAATATAGAAACCATTGACTGTGTACAGCTCATGATTAGCGTATAGTTAGGACTCATTTACTTTGTATATTGTCTTTCCTTTTCTTCTTGTAATGGATGTGCATATAAGCAGACTATCTCATATCAATAAACTTAAGCAATTTCACAGAATATATATAAACTTAGGGACTGTTTTAAAAGTTTGCATAGGGTCCACTCAAACTTTGGGCCGGGCCTGCCACTGACCAGCTAACAAAATATGGCACTAAATGCTTGGACACAATAATCTTGTAAAGGGCTGATTCAAAGAGATATGTATTCGTTTCAATTCCTTACACAAGACATTATTAAACCATACAAAGTTGCCATTTTTACATTCATTATCCAGGCAAATATAGAGGTGTTGTCACAAGGAATCAAGCAGAAGATGGAAAAGCCATAAGAGGGAATTTGCGGAAAATCACGAGACCAGTTGCTTCAGTAAGATCATTATAAGCCCATTGTGGCTCGACATCCATTCTAAAGTTGAAACGTTTCACAATGTTGGCCAATGTCACCCCAATAAATGCTGATGTGAATCCTATTCCAGGACATATCCTTTTTCCCGATCCAAATGGAATGAATTTGAAATCTTGTCCCTGAAAATCCAAATCTGATTGTAAATGCCTTTCTGGTCTAAATTCTTCTGCATCTATCCCCCATGTTGTAGTGTCTCGTTGGATTGCCCAAGCATTGATTATAACCTGTGTTCCCATAAATGAATTGTGTCATTCATTTTCAACATATAAAAGTTACTCCTTCCATTTTACGAATAGTGTTGTTTTAAGGTTTAATTCTTGTTTTACAAATAATGTCGTTTTATATTTTCAATGCAAAATTTTGAAGAAAAATCATGTTTTAACTCTATTATTTTAGTGTATTAATTAAATAGAGAAATGTATTTAATGTATTAATAAGAGGTAAAATAAAATTTTTAATAAATTTCTTAATATGTGTGAAAAACTCTCAAATGATACTGTATGTGAAACAGAGAGAGTATCAATTAATTTATATAACATGACCATAACAAGATAGTTGATTTGGTATGAACCAACACATACACACACACAAACATATATTTTATACATGCTAAGCCGAGTGTGATAAAATAGAAAGTTCATTAAATTTATCCGATTAAAATTTAATGTACGATATCATTTATTTTATCAATTTAATTTAATATTTTTTAAAAAAAACAAATCATGTAAAAAACAAAGAAAGAATTTCATGAAACAGTTACCTATAAACTAACCAATGTCATTTTATTTAAAATTTACATTTATATAATATCTAATAAAAAAAATCTTATATATTTTTTTTCATTTGATGATTAAAAAGAATTGAAATGATTATTTACATGAATTTATTCTAAGACACTATTTTATAATTTTAAAATTTAGTATAATACCACTGTTTTTCATTCTGTTTCTCAATTTTCTTAGTATATCAACTAAGGGAACAATTATTTTAGTTATATACTTCAAAATATGTGTTATAAATTCTTCTATAGGTGTGATGTATGTCTAGTATGTAAATTAAGATTTTACCTGTGTGCCTGCAGCAATATTATATCCCTTTAACTTGACATCTTCACTATATACCCTGGGAACTAACAGTGGAGCAGGAGGACGCAACCGTAACGCCTCCTTAATAGCAGCTTGTAAATAGTTCATCTTCTCTGCTTGTTTTTCTGTTACAAATAAATCATGTTGCGAACATGAACGAATCTCTTCTTGGAGTTTCTTCATGGCCTTTGGATGTCTCATAAGCTCTGTCATTGTCCATTCAAGAAATGAGAGAGTTGTTGTTGTTCCTGCTAAAAACATATCCTAAGAGAAAACAAGAAAATCGTTACTTAGAATTTCACATTGGAAGTTAGAAAGATCTAAAGTAATAAACCAATGATACGATCAATCCAATCATTGTCAATTGGTTTTGAGTTGGAAGCTCATAAATTTTGTATTGTCCATATGAATAAAAAAGACATCTGTAATAGCTAGTTTGATCTTTTACAAAATCATAGGAAGAAAGGAATGGGTCATCTTACCCAAATGATAAGTTTGAAGGCATTTTTTCCAAGCTCAAATTGTCCGGTCTTGTCTCTTTGAATCGTTAACAACTTATCAACCAAGTCCAATCTGCTCTCTTTATCTGCATCTTCATGTTCTTTTACCACTCTTTCCAGAAAGTCATCAAACCTTTTATCTACTTCCTCCATTTTATGATCGAGACCACGAATCCTATCAATCCATGACAAAATCGGAATGTATTCACCTATAGGAAATTCACCCAAGAGTGCCGCAAATGTACTCACTATGTTCTCAACATCAATTCCATCTTCCGAGCCACTATATTTTCTTCCAAGGGCAACTCTACATATTATATCGTTAGTCAAAGTTATAACGAGTTGGCTTAGATTTACCGGTGAAGGAGAAGAAGATGAACTCGCTTTTTCAAGCTTTTCAATCATTATTTTTATCTCTTCTTCTCTTATTTTCTCATAAGATCGGACCATCTTGTTGTTGAGTAAATTTTGGATGCATATACTCTGCATACATAGATTCCGCATGTTTGGTTACTAAATATAAGATATATTTTATACAAGTGAAATTATTTTCAACAGGTTAAAATGAGCTTGTTGGACGCTATGTTTGAAGATGAATAATTTGTCTTCAACTACCAAAATTAATTATGATTTAAATGTTTTTCCAAAAATAAATAAATGAAGTTGTTCTTTCAACTACCTTCATTTGTCTCCAATACTCTCCGTAAGGGGCAAAATCCACATCTCTCCCACCATCCAAAATTTTGTCGACCACTTTTGTTTTTGAGCGACTGGCACACTTAAGATCGTGCGTCTTCATGACGTCATGAGCAACATCGGCGGAAGAGACTATGAGGACTGGTGTGCGGTCGAAATGAAGGAGCATGAGTGGTCCATATCGGAGGCTTAGGGAAAGGAGAAAGTGGTGAGGATGGATACTGAGCTGGTGGAGGTTTTCGATCACCGGAAGTCGCCATGGAGACGGTGGTAGGTTCGTGGCGGTTCGTTTGAGGATGGGTTTTAGGAGGAGGAGTGCAAGGACGGTTGTTAAGCACAAAGTGATTAATATCATTTCCATTTCTAATCAGTTCTTATGTAAGTATTTTGTGTGTAGACATATTATTGTGATTTGAGCATTTCATCTTCCTATCTACCTTGTAATTTATAGGGTTTAGGTTCACGTGGTTTAATTTTGTATAATTCTTTTTAAAAATTCCAACAAAAAAAATACCAGCTTTGGTAGCTCCACTAATCCTTTATATATTATTTGAGAATCACATTAAAAAAATAACTTTATCTTGACATATGATTTACAAGAGTATACCCTGCTGATATCTATACTATAATAGATGAAGAGGAGCTCTCCAGCGACGACACTTCATCATTTTTAAACGAATAGAAAATTAACACGTGTTCACAATTATTTATAATTAAAAGCATCTAATTTAAAATAATTTCATTTGAATCTCACTGTTTAGAAATTATTAAAACACAAACATATATAATAAATAAAAATCAGATTTTTTAAAAATTATAAACATATAAATATTTTATAATACATAATTTTTATTCATATTGTAATGTTTTCGCGTGATTTAATCATCATTTTCGAACAAAACGAAGATAATTGAATTGTAATAAAAAAAAATAAAAAAAAATTATTAGATAAAAAATGAGAATAACAGAAAAAGCTTTAAAAAATTGGAAAAAAATTAAAACTAAAAAACTATAGGATATAAAAAGATACGTAATAAATAATCGATGAGATAACGAATTATCAAAAATATAGAGAAGAATATGACAAAAAAGAAAAATAAAATAAAAAAATAGAAAAAAAATTAAAAACACAGAAAAATAAATGGAATCAATAAAATATATGTAAAAAGAAAACAAAATTTAAAATGTTAAATAAAATAAAATTTTAAAAATATTTTAATATGGGAATTTGTATAAATAAAAAGAGCTTGAGGAACAAACAAAATATGTATAAAATAATGTATGAAAAATATTAAAAGAATGATCAACAATAAATCAAATAAAATAAAAATTGGTAAAATACCGCAAAAAAAGATTGATAGTCAAAATAAACGTATAAAAACATGTCACTTATAACGCAAACTAAAGTAATCGCATGTTTTTTTTGCGGATTACTAAGAACATCAAAAGAAAAATAATTATTAAAAAGATGTAAAATAATTTTGATAGTTAAAATAAAAATCAAAAAATTTATTAAATGTTCACAAAATAAAATAAAACATGTGAGTTAGCGCGGATTCTCTCCTGGTAACCATAAAACTTCTCAACACACATATAAAAAAGGTTTATTTACTAGATTAATTATATTAATTGTTATTGTCATATTATTTTCTAATTTCCCTTATATAACGATATTACTATACCTAAGTGTTCATCCTAATAAATATAAATTAATCTATTAAATCAAAACGATTGAAAATTCTGGTCAAAAAAAAAATCAAAACTACACATTTAATTTTTCTATTAGTTATTATGTATCTTATTTTCTTTTAAAAATTGGCGTTTAAGAATTTAAAAGAATCTGCACTTTAATTTGTTCATTCACCATCAAAAAACATGTATAATATCACTCAAACCATTTATATATTTTATTATTAAAATCATATTTCATGTCGTTTATTTACCATAGAATAATTGCATATCATCACTGTAAAAACATTGGATTGACAAAAACACAAAATAAATTTATTTGATTTTGAATTATAATACTTTTTTAATTAACTTTTTTATATTACATTATATTAAGTATTTTATTGATTTCGACTCACAAACTTATCAAATTTAAACAATACATACTTATATAATTGTGCTCCTAATATTTTACAAAACCTTTAAGCATTAAAAATGAAAATTTTAAGTTTTATAATTTATGGTATAATTTTTAAATCAAATATTACAAAATAATTAATAGATATCTCACTTTTCGCATGGCGTATACTATTATACAATACAATTTATATAAAATGAGTAAAACCTGTATATTTTAGTTTCATAAAGATAAAAATAAAATATAATTTCAAATATTAAATTTAGTAAACTCTTATGAATATAGTAAACTCTTATGTAGAAAAATATATAAATGATATGGAAGGATAGACAAAAGAAAATATAATTTTAATGTAAAGTTGGATAAATATTATTCTGTGAAAGAATAAAATTTAATAGGTCTACAGACTAAAAATAAATATTATTTAAAATAAGCAATATTAATTTACAGAATGGTATATAATTGTACTAATTTTTGTTATTTTATTATTAAAATGGCCACTTAGAATCCATTTAGACCGCATAATATTCGCCTAGGCCATCTAATGTGCGCCTAGATACTAATAGGCGTCCCAAAATTTAAACCATTTAAATCACAACATAATATGAAATCAGAGCGTATTTTTGAACACTACATCAAAAAGCTAGGAGTCTCGTGAGGCCACATACCTATAATCAAAACTATAGGTGATGGGTTTATCCTCTACCTATTTTTTTTAATGGGTTTTTTCATTAATAATTATTTGGAAATTTGCAAAATACTTATTTTTTTAGTGCAAATTGCATAGATTTGATTTCATGTTAACCGTTTAGATTTTAATTCTATTGTTGAAGAAAAGATTTTTACATTATACTTAAAAGGTTTTTATATAACGATGCATCGTTACTTGAGTGATGTTTTCATTATAAACCCTTAATTCAAACAATAATTTAAAAGTGACTTTGATGTCGTTCCTACCATCTGTATATCATTTTAGTTTTAAAAGATTCCGCTTGGAATCGAACATTAGGTGAATATGGAAGTGGCAGCATAGAGCACCACCAATCGTAAATTCCATAATATATTATTTTTACGTTGAATTATAAAAAAATAATTAAACGTAACATAGAAAAATCTTATATTATTATTATTTTGTTTTGGTCAATGTATATCATTTTTATGTTTAATCATGTACGTGTTTAATTAAAAAACAATGTATCCTTCGTTTACTTTGGAAAGTAAACCATCTTACATGCAAGCTGAAGTGGCATATTTTATTATGTTAGAGTTAGGTGTTGATTTGTTCTGTCGCTGATATCTGTAAATACAGTTAGTGATAACAGTTGTTGACATTTGTCCACGAAACGTTTGCAGTTGCGGACGGTTACAGATAAAATATTAAAAAAATTAAAAATAGAAAAACACAAAAAAAAATTATTTAAAAATATGATATGTATAATAATTAAAAATTAAAAATTAAAACGTGTATTTTATAATCACCAAATATAAACAAATTTGATGCTTTTTAATTAATATTTATTAATGACCTAACATAAATTTATATTTATAAGTTCTATAAACCAAAATTCTCTTTATAAATTTTCTCACCATCTCGACCAAAAAAATATATATTTCTCTCCATCTTTATATATATATATATATATATATTTATATAACAACTAAAAATATTTTAATCTGCAAAATATTTTTTTTTTTTTAAATTATCTTTCATACAAACTAAAAAAATTAAGAACTAAACATAAGTATTATACACATATTATTTTTATATTTTTATTATTAATTATGTTAAACTAAAAATTTTATATTTACTTATAATAATATGGTTTTGAAGTTTTTTTATAATTATTATAATATATTTATATTATTAATTTATTGTTTAACCACTACTGCAACCGCAAGTCAACCAGTCATATATATTCTGCAAACGCATTCGTTTCTAACTGCTATACCAGTCATACAAACCAATTAATAACGCTGTTAACCGCAATCGTTCACTTTCGTAAACTTCTGCATCCGCAACCGCAACCTTTACGTTTAAATCACCTTAATATGGCTGGGGCAATCCGGTTTGTTTGGTTTGGTTTGGTTTAGTTTGGTTTGTTTGTTTTTTGTTTTATTTGGGTTGGAAAAAATGTTACCAAAATTTAGTTTGGATTGAAAGTTGGTTTGTTCGTTTCTGTTTTGAGAATATTTAATTTTGTTATTCAGTTTGATCTTAAAAAGAAATCTGTTTTAAAGAAAATTTTGAGTATTTTTTTTTGTTATATTTCAATTATTTCGAAATTATGAAACTACGGTTCTTTTTGGTTGTTTAGTTATATTTTGATTAGTACCAAATCGAATCAAAAGGGAACCAAAAACCAAAATCATTTAAAAATTGGCTAATCGATTTTGAGTTCAAAACTGAGAAGTTCGTTTCGATTAAGATGTCGAGGCCTACTAGAAAACATTGAATGATTGGGTATTATATTTGATACGCGATTTTTTTAACTTCTCTCGTGAGAAATATGCGGTTAAGTTTTCTGATTTATAAAGCTTTAAACAATTAATCTTTAAGTGCATGGAATACTGAGAAGTACTTAAAGGATCAATATCATAAGAACTAAAGATTGCTACAATAAAGATGTGAGAAAACAAACTAATCTAGAGCAAATAGTATTGGTTTTTGTTTAGATAAAAATTTAAGAAAGGCAAGAAAGAAAGATACAAGAATTAAAATCAAGACAAAAACATTAGATAATGGGTTTAACCGTTTAAGTATCACAAGAATGGATTAACAATCACATGATGATACAATAAATTGAATTAAGCACCATCTTATAAGATGGATCGTAATAACAAAACTAATCCACTTTTGTGGCATTAATTACTTTATTAATTATCTAATTAAACTAAACTCTCATATTCAAATTAAATAATCAATGACCATTACAATCAAGACCATTAAGTTAACTAATCACCATAACATCAATTTTCATTGGTTAGGAAAGAATAGCTCATAAACTATGTCGAATCAACACAAAAAAAAAAAGTCTGGCACCAGTCACTCGCAACGGTCATGTGATTGTTCTCATCAACACAAGAGAGCCTTCATACTCAGATGACTCCTCCTTCACTGTCGGTAATAACTTTTGAAATACAGCTTGGAATGACTTGAAACGACTCTATTGGAAAACGAACTCAGTTTCCTATGTCGTGTCAAAATTTGATCTCCATAGGATATATCCAGTGGTGGAACCAGACGCGCATGTAAGGAGGGTGGTCCAGTGACCCAAATGAATTTTTGAAAAATAACTGAACTTTTGTTAAGAATTTTTAATTGACTCATGTACAAAATAATTATTGACCGCTATAGATTTTTAGTTTAACTATAGTCCTATAAATATATTAAATATTTGAGAATTTTAGCCCAATAAGACAATAACCATCATAATTAACTTTAATAAAAAGAAGCCCATTAATTAAGTAAGCCTAATTATTTCTATTAATTAAAAAAAAGTCTTTAATTGGTTCTCCCGCTAATATCCGCAAAAGCAGCTTTTGCGGATGATAGCGGTTGTTGGCGTTTGGGTACAATCACACAAAACGCTTTCTACCGTTTCGAACCACTTTTTGTCTCTCAAAATCAAAAGCTCATTGCAGCTAGCGTTTGCATTTGCAAACGGTTGCGAATGGATGATTATTTTTTTTTTTAAAACACAAAATTTATTTAAAATCAAGATATATATAAGATTTTTAAAAAAAAATAAGAATTGAATATTATAATTACAAATAAATAAATAATTTTAACACTTTATTAACCAATATTCATTAACAATCTTTCATAATTTTATATGTATAAGATCTATAAACTCTAATTATTTTGATAAATTTTCTCTCCATACTAATGTATATATATATAAACTAAAATTATTTTCATCTCATATCTCCAAACAAAAAAAAAATTTATCTATTAAAATCATCACTTTCATCCAAATTAAAAAAAAAAGAGAGAAATAAACGTAAGTATTATACACATACTATTTTATAAATTTTATAATTAATTATGATTAATTAATAATTTTATAGTTTTTATAATAATATAGTTTTTAATATTTTTTATAGTTATAAAATATGTTTATATTGTTAATTTATTGTTTAATATCAATAAATTTTTCATCTGAATCGATGTTTAAAGACACAGTTTCTAGAATTTGTATACCGGCCAGTTATAACTGCCAAACGACCGATACCACTGACTTCCAAGAGCAGTCTTCTTTTGTGTCTTCCTCTTCATCCCCATCGGTCACATTTTCAGTATTGGGCCATATTTGGCCATACTATCGACGTTTGGGCTCGTTTATATCACGTTGGGGTTTTGTCAATAGCACTGTCTTATGTTCATGTATATATATTGTATGTATGAGGTTTAAAATCAATAAGAAAGCATATATTCACTAATTCTACATGGTATCAGAGATAAATTTCTGAACCATAATTCTTGCTTTCTCACATTTCTTTGTTCTCTTTTTTTTCCCTTAGAGCTAGAGTTTCTCTCTTATACTCCAACTCTCCTTCTTGTTTAAACATTTGATTTTGATTAGTCATGGCTGGTAATAATGGTGTTCTTGCGACGGTGACTACTGTTGGTGATTCTGCAGTTAGTACACCGTATATGTTGTTTGCCTCCGACAATCTAGGTGCTAAGATTACGCATGTGATTTTGACTGGAGAAAATTACAATGAATGGGCAGCAGAGATGCTGAATGCTCTTCGTGCCAAGAAGAAGATAGGGTTTGTTGATGGCTCGATTGCTAAACCCGTACAAGCAGGTGTTGATCAAGAATCATGGATTTCCGTGAACTCCATGGTGGTTGGATGGTTACGTGCTTCTATTACTCCCCGTGTTCGATCCACAGTGTCTTTTATCTCCAACGCTAGTTGCTTATGGCAAAATCTGAAATAATGTTTTTGCATCGACAACAAGGTGCATGTTCATCATCTTCGCACACAGATTGCTATGTGTCGCCAAGATGTACATGCCGTACTTGATTATTACGGCAGACTCCAAGCGATGTGGGATGAGTTGTTCATCTACAAACCTCTTCCAGCATGTACTTATTCGGCTAGTGCGGTTTATGCAAAGGAACGTGAAGAAGAAAAAGTTTCCCAATTCGTGATGGGGCTTGATGAGGCTCGCTTTGGGAATGTTGCTAATGCAATTATTGATGCTGATCTAGGGCCAGATTTGACTCATGCGTATGCGCGTGTTATTCGAGAAGAACAGACTTCTCAATGCTAAAACACGTGAATCACAAGCTGATGCGGTTGGTTTTGTCACCCGTCGAGATTCTACTTCAGAGATGGTACAATTTGGATCTCGACGTGACAATGGTGGTGATTCCATCAATGCCAATCAATGTTCTGATTCGTCGACTTCGACTCGGAACAAAGACCGCATCAGTCTTCTTTGTTCACACTGTCGAAAATCAGGACAAGAGAAATCTCATTGCTGGCATCTCAATGGTTATCCCGAGTGGATGACATAACGCACTGGACGCATAGGTGGCAGAGGATCAAGCAGAGGAGGACGTTGTTCGAGTTCTGGTGGACGTGGTAGAGGGCAAGCTAATGTTGCTTATGCAACTTCAAGCAATGATTTGGTCTTCCCAGAGTATACACCGGATCAGTGGAAAGCCATTGGCATGATGGCTCAGACTAAATATGGAGGTGGTAACCCTGACAAACTCTCCCGTAAGAACTTTGGTGATGTTATTATCGATACATGAGCTTCCCATCACATGACAGGGAAATTCTCTTTGTTGCAAAACATCACGCAAACTCTGCCATGTTCTATCGGTTTTGCTGACGGAAGCAAAACACTGTCCGTTTGTATGGGTGTATTGCCTCTCGCGGATACAATATCACTCTACAATGTCCCTTATGTCTCGGATTTAAATTGCTCATTGATCTTTGTATCTAAACTTCTCAAGCAAATGAAGCATTGTTTTGCGATGTTTACTGACACTTTATGTGTTTTACAGGATCGTTTTTCGAAGACCCTGATTGGAGCCGGTGAAGAACGAGATGGTGTGTATTATCTTACGGATGTTGCGACAGATCAACTCCTTGTGGATGCAGTTTCTGATCAAGCTTTGTGGCATAGGCGCTTAGGGCATCCGTCTCTATCTACTTTAGCGGTTTTGCCTTTTTCTGGTGTTTTAAATTCGGCTAGTCCAACTCCTTGTGACATTTGTTTTTGGACTAAGCAGACAAGAGAAGTTTTTCATGATAGTTTCAATACATCGCACCAAGGAACCTCCAAAGAAGCTCAATGATTACATGCTTTACCATGTTAGCTGCATTGATAATACACATCCCGTTCTCTTTGACTTCGCATCAGCGTCTCCGTCTACGGTCCCAGGTAACACTCCATACCTTCCTTAACATTATGTGTATGACACTCTGTTTTCTTCTGGTAATCAAGCTTTTCTTGCTGCGATTCTTGTTGGTGTCGAACCAAAGAGTTACAAAGAAGCTCTCAAAGATAAAGTATGGTGTGATGCAATGACAAAGGAGGTGGATGCTTGTGAGTTTGCTCAAACATGGGATGTTGTTGATTTACCAGACGGTAAAGAAGCTCTTGGAAATCAATGGGTTTTTAAAATAAAGTATAACGCAGACGAATCCATTGAGAGACATAAAGCTCGTTTGGTTGTTCTCGGAAATCATTAAGTTGAGGGAGAAGATTATACATAGACATTTGCTTTGGTGGTTAAGATGACCACGGTTCGGAGTATCTTGAAGCTCGTGTCTATTAACGAATGGGAAGTGTATCAAATGGATGTGCACAATGCTTTTCTCCACGGTGATCTTGATGAAGAAGTATATATGAAGCTTCCATTAGGCTTTCGTCACTCGGATCCAAAGAAAGTATGTCGCTTAAAGAAATCTTTGTATGGCCTTAAACAAGCACCACGTTGGTTGTTTGCCAAACTCACTACTGCTTTGTCCGAGGTGGGTTTCATCCAGTCTTATTTTGATTACTCACTCTTTGTTTACTCTCGAGATGGTGTTGAAATTCGGGTGCTCATCTATGTTGATGATTTATTGATTTGCGGCAATGATTCTGCCGCTTTGACAAGATTTAAGGAGTACTTGGGGCGTTGTTTCAAGATGAAGGATCTCGGCAAATTAAAATATTTTCTTGGCTTGGAGGTGGCTCGTAATGATGAGGGGATTTTTCTGTCTCAGCGCAAGTATGCACTAGAAATCATTGTTGAGTCCGGTCTTCTTGGTTCTAAGCCGGCTCGTTTTCCTATGGAGCAAAAGAATCATCTCGCATCGGATACTAGTCCTTTTTTGGTTGATCCTTCTCGCTATAGTAGACTTATTGGACGTCTTATTTACCTTCTTATCACCCGTCCATACATTGCTTATTCTGTAAACTTCTCAAGGATTTTTGTTATCCGCAATATTAGCCGATTCGTTTGTTCTGCAACTGTCAAGCCGCCATTCATATCGCGGCAAATCCCGTATTTCACGAACGTACAAAGCATATCGAGGCTGATTGTCATGCTGTTCGTGATGCAGTTCTTGATGGACGTATTGCTACGGTTCATGTTGGGACAGATGATCAAATAGCTGATTTGTTAACCAAACCACTTGGTCGGGTACCGTTTGAGTGTTTAGTATCCAAATTGAGCATTGTTAACCTTCATGCTTCAACTTGAAGGGGAGTATTGTGCCATATTGGGCCATACTATCGACGTTTGGGCGCGTGTATATCACATTAGTGTTTTGTCAATAGTACCATCTTATGTTCATGTATATATATCGTATGTATGAGGTTTAAGATCAATAAAAAAAACATATATTCAGTAATTCTACATTCAGCTTCTAATTCACCTTTTTTGCTCCTCTTATCTGATTTTTCCTTCTTTCTAAATCTCTTATCTTTTCAAAGCTCTAAGAACACCTAAAAAGACCAAAAAATGCAATGCAAATATAAAGAAATATATATATATTTATATATGTACACATATGATTCTAAAGTGCATAACAAGGAGAAAATATACTAAAATGCATGAAAAGACCCCCAAAGCTATACAAAGTAGGATTAAAACATATGAAAATAAAATTTTAGAACATGCAAAATATACTATGATCAATATTTTGTGAAAAAAAAGAAAATGCAAGACGAACCAATACGAGATTACCCAAACCTCGGCGTATCAAGTTTCTTCTTTATTGAGATACTGAAATATCACTCTTAATTAGATTTACACACAACCCAAGACACATTCTTAGTTTGTGCTCACATGATTTCTAACCTAAGCAAAATAGAGATGATACAACTATTTTTCCAATGCTATCTCTCTAACACGATTTCTAACACCATTTTTCTTCGATACCATATATTTTTAATTAAATTTTTTTTGCTAAAAGTTATGGATTATATCTTATGACGAATACCAAAAAAGATTAAGAACAGTTACATTTTTCTCTTGTTTTCTTTGGTAAATCTCGTAAGCCAAAAATCAATTATTAAGGGATTATAATTCTTCTCTTATTGTGATGTTAGTTTTTTTTTTAAACTAAATTTTAATCAATTATTTAGGAATTATAATTCTTCTCTTATTGTGATGTTAGGTTAGGCTGCTAAAGAATGCAAAATTTGGAATTTAACAATAATTTAAACATGACTTTGATGTCTTTCTTACCATTTGCATATCATTTTAGTTTTAAAAGACTCCGCTTGGAATTGGGGTCGAACATATTACTATTAGGTGGATATGGATGGAAGTGGAGGCATACAGCACAACCAATCACAAATCCCTTATTATTATTATTTTTAATGTTTAATTATTTAAAACTCGGCTTATATTTTTAAAAGACTCAATTTATAGTTTTTTCAGACTCTGGCTCCCGTTGGTCGGGTTCTTGTTTTCGGAAAGGCTTTGACCTTTGCCGGATTTGTATTTCACAACTGTATTATCTTTGAATGAAATCTACCAGATGATAAAAAAAAAGACTCTGCACAATCAAACATAACTCCCTTATTATTATGTCGGAAAAAAAACAATAACTCGCATACTATTATTATTTTGTTTTGGTCAATGAGGTATTATCATTTTTATGTTTATAATCATGTACATGTTTAATTAAAAAACAATGTATGCTTTGTATGCTTTGCAAAATGAAGCATGTTACATAACGAGTCTCGGTGCGTGTCGAGAAGTAGATAGCATGGAGGCCTCCTAACGAGAGTTGGGTTAAGCTGAATACGGATGGAGCTTCGCGTGGGAGTCCTGGGGCAGCCACAGCTGGCGGAGTGCTGCGAGATAGGACTGGCAACTGGTGCGGAGGGTTTGCCTTGAACCTGTGTATTTGTTCGGCACCACTGGCGGAGTTATGGGGTGTCTACTATGGTCTTTATATAGCCTGGGAGCAGCGGATAACTCGACTTGAGATAGAAGTGGACTCGGAAATAGTTGTGGATTTTTTACGGACAGGGATTAGTGATGAGCATCCACTGTCGTTCCTAGCACGTCTGTGCTACGACTTTCTTTCAAGTGACTGGAGTGTCCGGATTAAACATGTTTACAGAGAAGCTAACTGTCTCGCGGATGGTTTGGCTAATCATGTTTTTACTTTATCTTTAGGTTTTCATTATTTCGAGTCTGTTCCGGATATTTTAGTGTCGGTGTTATCGGATGATGCCAATGGGATGGCTCGTCCTAGACATGTAAGGGTGTAGTTTGTCGTTTTTTACTTTTGCAATAAATTGAAGGAGACCTTCCTTCGACCAAAAAATAAAAATGAAGCATGTTACATGCAAGCTGATGTGGCATATTTGTATTATCATCCTTACAAAACATTAAATGATAAGAATACTAATTATTTTAGCCAAAAATGGTACTAATATGTTTTGGCGCAAAGTACTGATATTAAGTAAAGTTCAAAAAAAAGTATTGATTTAATTTGGTATAATGGCCTACTAGGTGATAACCTGCGCCCTGCGCAGGATGAGAAATCAATAAAGAATTTTATTAAAGATGATTTTGAAATTGTTTAAAATAAAAATAACTTAATGAGTTATATATATATATATATATATATATATATATATATATATATATAAATATGAATAATATGTATGGATGTCTATTAAATTAAACTTTTTACTTTTACAGTTTTTTTAATTATTTATGTTTTTTATAATAATTTTTGAACTATCTACACATTCTCATTTTCAATGTGGGACTTTTATAAAATAATCTATATTTTTTTTACTATATGGATGTTATGATAATTTTTTTTCCTTACAAAACTAAGTTTAAACAAATATACGAGAAGAAATATAGTGTTTAAAAAAATAATTAGCATGATATATTTTTGGTAAAAAATAGAAAGAAAGACAATATCTTCATAAATTAAATGATGTTTTCTTCATAAATTAAATGATGTTTTCTTCATAAAGAAAGAAAATATTTATAATATGTTTTTAACATATTAAACTATTTTAATATTTCAGCTTTTTGATATAATATTTTAACTTGTTATCAAGTTTAAATATTTATATTATTTGGTTAATTTATATGGTTATATTAACAAACCATATTAAACCAAAAAAAAAATTATAAATATGGATGACTATTAAATCAAGCTTTTTGCTTTTACAGTTTTTTTTATCATTTATGTTCTTTTTATAATGATTTTTGAACCATCTACACATCCTCATTTCCAATGTGAGACTTTTTAAAACATACTCATATTTATTAATCATTTGAGTAATTTATATTCATTTTAAAAAATTCGAATTATAACACATGTATAAAAACATCTATATATTTTTTACTATATGGATGTTGTGATGATTTATTTTTTTACAAACCTAAACAAAAATAAGAAAAGAAATATAGTATTTAAAAAAATAATTAGTATGATATATTTTTGATAAGAAATAGAAAGAAAGAAATATCTTCATAAATTAAATATTTAATTATGTATAAATAAATGATATAAGAAAATTAGTCATAAATTAAATGTTAAAAGTAATAAATGGTTAAAGACATATAATATAATTAGTCTAATCAAAAAAGGAAATTTGTATTAAAATAATGGGAGAATAAGTGTGGTGGTGACACATCAGCAAAATGACACCGCTGTAAATAGTTCAAAAAGTAAGCCTACTCTATAAAAATGTTTCTCAATTAATATATAGGGGATTTGTTTACTTAATATCATTGCAAACTAAGGAATAACTTTAAAAATTGGCTAACATTGTTTTGACTTAATCTACTATATGAAAGATGAATGGCACTCTCCTGTGAGTGCCACGTCATCACACAAGAGCCTGCCACATGCCCTTTCTTGTTTAATTTTTTAAAAATTGTTTCATATAGCATTAAATGCGGAACCAAACAAAATACTTTTATTCCCTCACATCCGAGGGGATTCGAACCCACAACCTTCTCAATAAAAATCAACAGTTTTATCCATTACGCCAAGAGTGCTTTTTGTCAAAGTTTGCGAAGATTACTATAATAATAGTGAAAGATATTAAAAAAACATGTTGATCTAATATACACTACAATTTTAAAAATAACATAACAAACTAAATCAAAAGGAAAATTTATAGAATTAAAAAATAAAAAATCTTCAAACGAACACCACTTATAAGTTATCAAATCACTAAATTATATACAACATCTATTGTAATTAATGACAAATAAAATCTTATTCACAAAACGCACAACTAAAAAAAAGCATTCAAGTTAAATTCATTTTTAAGGATTAGTGTTTCAGATTATCTTTTCTCACAATGAAAGTTAACTCATTTACTTTTGTTTTTATTTTTATTTTCTTAATTGATTACATACAATACTAACACTCGCTTATTTATTAAAATATAACTACTCATAAAATTAAATTTTACCTATATAATATATTCTAATTGCAACACATGTCGAAATCTAACCAACTCACTTACCACGTGTCGTGATCATATTAATTACTAATTTAAACGCATCCAACTATATATGATAAAAAGATATAGACTAAACATAATTATAAACAATTTCAATTTTCACTTTTTTATTCTTTCAGATTAAATTGTGTCTTCTGTTATGTATATAATAAAATGTCTATTATTACGGTATAAGAAATAATATTTTAACATATTCAATACAAAAAATAAATCATTGAAAAAAATAAACAAATAACACATTCACAATCACAAATCATCATCTACTATATAATAGATGAATGAAACTCTCCAGAAGATGACACGTCAGTTTCTTCTTATTAGTCAATCATAACTTTATTTTCCACATGTATAAAGTATATAAGCAATTAATTATTATTTTTTAAAACATCAAGTAAAATAAATAAAAATTAACATATGTATAATTAGCTATACATAAAAACTATTAAATTTGAATTCAACTATTTAAAAATTATTGTAAGTAGATAAAATTCAAATTTAATTAAAAAACATACATATATATAAATATTATATAATACATTATTTTAAATATATCATTCTATTTTTAAGTGATTTAATACTTATTTGCAAATAAATTAGGATAATTAAACTTTGGTACAACTGAAAAAAATTATGATATTGAATAAATTAAGAAGTTAACTACAACATATAAACCATAAGACACAACAAATATTCAATAAAAGGCGAGAAGATAAGAAGATGCAGAAAATCTGATTTGACTCTTCAATAAGAAGCCATTGCCCTTATAACCGCTTGGTCGAGACCGCTATCTACACGACCACAAAGCAAAAATTTCTAATGATATTGAATAAATTAAAAAGTTAACTGCAACCTATAATATCGTAAGACAAAACAATATAATCAATAAAAATCGACAAGATAACAAATTATATAAAAAATTAAGAGAATAGGAAAAAAATAAAGAAAAAGAAAAATGGATACAAAAATATACAAAATTTTAAAAGATGGAAAAATACGTGAATTCAATGAAAGATATACAAAAGAAATCTTCAAAATAATAAATTGAAAAAAATAAAAATTATTATAATATTAAGATTTAAACAAATGAAAAGAGTATGAAAATTGAAGAATAAATAAAGATTCTTGAAATCATGTATGCAGGATATTACACACATCATCAAGGAAAAAAATAGAAAATAATATTTTTTTATAAAAAAAATATAAAATAAATAGTCAAAATATAAATTTAAAACGTATTATTAAAAACTCAAATTAAAATAAAATCCGCGCATCGCGCGGGTTCTCTCCTAGTTTGGTATAATGGTCTATTTGTTTTCCATCTAACATTACTCTGAATGTAAACTGTTTGATTTTATTTTTTTGTTATTTTGAAATATATTTAAGTTATCTTAAACAGTTAAAAAAAAGAAAAATGATCGTCAGCTACATAGGTAGTGCGACTTACTTTACATACATGTTAAATATCAAAATATCGTTTTATCCACACCAACAAATACTTCATGATGAGAAACACTAACAAACAAAAAATAACCTGTAAACCGCATTTGAATCATTTTTTTTGGGGATAGAATACATAATTAGAGGGTTTAAAAGTTAGGTTACATAAATACAAATTCGATCTAAACTATAAAACCGACCCGGTAACTATACACCACCCAACCCGGCCGTCTGACCCAAACACAAATTAACTAAAAACGGCCCAAGGTTGGGCATGAGGTTATCCAATTTGTTTCGTTTAATTTGTTTGGTTTTCGATTTATTTGGGTTGAGAAAAATGTTGCTGAATTTAAGTTCGGATTGGAAGTCAGTTTGTTCGGTTTGGTTTTGAAAATAATTATTTTGGTTATTCAGTTTGATTTAAAAAATAAAATCGATTTTAAAGCAAATGCAGATTATTATTTTTTGTTATATTTTGTTTATTTTTGAATTTTTGAGTTATGGTTATTTCTATCATATTGTTATATTTTGATTAGTATCGAACCAAATCAAAACGAACCGAGTACCAAAAACATTTAAAACTGGCTGATTGGTTTTGAATTCAAAACCGACAAGTTCGGTTCGATCGGTTTGATCTGTCGAGGCCTACTAGAAAACATTGAATAGTTGAATACTATATTTTATGAAATTACGAAAATGGTAAACGGACCAACACGAGATTACCAAAACCTCGGCGTATCTAGTTTCTTCTTTATTAGAAAACTATTAATAAGATACAGTACTAACATCACTCTTAATTGGGTTGCCACACAACTCAATTTACATTTTTAGTTTGTGATCACACGATTTCTAACACTATTTTCCTTTGGCACCAAATATTTTCCATTCAAAACATTTGCTGAGAGTTATGGATTATATCTATGACGAATACCAAAAAATATTCATAACAATTACATTTTTTTTTCTTGTTTTCTTTGGTAAATCTCGTAAGCCAAGAATAAATTATTTAGGGATTATAATTCTTCTCTTATTGTGATGTTAGGTTATGCTGCTAAAGAATGTAAGATTTGGGTTATACGAAAACTCTTTAGAGAACTGCCTCAGACCCAGGCATATCCTATTTCCAAAGAGTTGGTTTACGAGATTTACCAAAGGAAACAAGATGATGTTTTTCTTACCATCTGCAAATCATCTTAGTTTTAAAAGACTCCGCTTGGAGTCGAACATTAGGTTGATATGGAAGTGGAGGCATACGGCACAACCAATCATAAATCCCATCTTATTATTTTTTTATGCTTAATTATCAAAAACAAGGCTTATAATTTTAAAAGAATCAGTTTATATATTTTTTTCAGACTTAGCACAACCAAACACAACTCCATATTATTATGTCGAAAAAACAAAAACTCCCACATTACTATTATTTTGTTTTGGTCAAGGTAGATCATTTTTATGTTCAATCATGCACGTTTTTCTATTAAAAAAAACAATATATGCTTTGTTTGCTTTGCAAAATAAAGCATGTTACATGCAAGCTGATGTGGAATATTTGTATTATTCTTTGAAAATGATAAGAGTACTAATTATTATCTTTTAGATGATAGTAATATGTTTTGGTCAAAGTATTAATATTAAGTTAGCATTCGCAAACTATATATGGAATAACTTTTAAGATTGGCTACATTTGTTTTGACATAATTTGGTATAATGGGGTATTTGTTTTCCATCTTGTATGTTGAATTTTTTTTTGTGATTTTGAAATATATTTAAGTGATTTTAAAAACAGTTATAAAAAATGATCGCCAGACTTAATTAAAAAAAAAATGATCGTCAGTTACACGGATCATGCGGAGTTACATGGCTATTGTTTGAGTTACAATTGGAAATCGAATATTGAGTTTATTTCATGTTGATATTTTCATATCGTTTTGAGAGTATGATTATAAATATTTAGACAAAGTTAATCATTGTTACGAGAGTATGGTTGATTACACTATTAAGGGAATTCGAGTTAGTAATATTCCGCTGAATTTACCTGTCTAAATGCCTGAATAAATCGATACGTGAACCCTTTAGAATCATCTAAGGCCATGTTTTAGTTCATTATTTTAGATTTATTTTATTGCTTTCATTTGCGATTTTAAGTGACAGCAACAAACCCATTTTATTTTGTGCTTGCTTCATTTTTTTTCCGATAAAAACATAGTGTAACTGTCAATTTTTTTTTTTTTTTTTTGAAATACCAGAAAGTTCTGGGCCGAACGTAATTCCTCTAGACCCGAAACCACAACATGTAACCTCTACACATTATCTAGGGTCCTTAACTAGTCGAGCTAACAACACTTGGTTAACCTGTCAATCTTTTGTGAATTTGGTCCTTTAATACTACTACATTTATTGTGCACTTGCAGAAATATTTCAGAGTAAAACTTTGAACACATCTTGTAGCCACACTGCCTGATTGCAGGCGTCTAGAATCAGGTGGCCTTGCTCCTTGAGTTATTTGGACCATTTTAGCGCATGGCTAAATACCTCTCAAAGTCAATCCCAAAAATATAACTTTCTCAGTAAACAAAATATTTGTTTCTTTATGTGATATATATTTTTTTTTTTTTATGACTAGAAAGTTGTGGAACGAAGTTCATACATCTTCCCACATTAGAAAACAGAACATATAATATGGTCGTGTCCCTAGTGTGTCAATCGATATTGTGAATTTTTGGTTTTGTATTTGATGCTTTTTGTTTTTTAATTATTAGAAGGTTCTGGGTCAAAACCTGTAATCGTTCTAGATCCGGAACCACTTCATTTAATATTAGTCACATCCCAATCATCACTAGATCCTGTGACATCTAGACTTTGTCTAATTTACTTTTCCAGTTGAGCTAACAACACTTGGTGTATTTGATGTTTTTCTAGTATAGCTAACATTATTTAGTTATAGAAATAACAATAAATTTTTAATCCACACAAATCTATATGATTTTATCCAAAATTCAAACCACTAAAACTATCTTGCTGCGAGTGGATAATTCGGGTCTGGACTTCGGTTAAATTATATATCTGGTGGGCTAACTTTCTATGTCAGGCAAGATCGTCATTGAGTTTAGTCGAGCTTATCTAGTCTCTTGATTGTTGCGTTGATTTTGTATTTGTAAGTGTTGTAGTGATGGGGTCTAAAGTGCGAGCGATACCGAGTTTTGAAATTTATAAACCCTAATCCTGCAAGTGCATAGTAAGGAGTTTGTAGTATTTAGGGATCAAACCACAATAAATTAGTTTTATGTAAAATCAAAGAGCGGCTAGAATCGAGGCAAAGACAAAGAGATTTATGAGCTTTGGTTGTCACGATTTAATTTGTAGCTAGGTAAAGGAGAAATAAACGATGCAAATAAATAAAAAGCGATGTAAAACTATGATAACTAGGTGTTGGGTTCTTTAGGGAAATAACAAGGTTTCTAACTAGACCAAACAAGAGAAAATAACAAAGCAGACGATTCTAGGTCAAAGTTCTCTAAACTGAAAATGATCGATTTACTAATGTATAATCAATCACCTATGTTCTAATAACTTAACTACTCAAAGTTTGTTGGTAGCCACGAAATCAAACACACAAAATATTTAAGTTCGTAATAACGTTCACAATACTCCGTAATTATGCTTTTGTATGTTACGACGCAATTGCTCGTATAAGCTAGATCCGATTAAGAAATTCAATACGTTAATGATTTTATCAATCCTAGAATCAGTTGCTAGTTCATAACACTAACTCCACGCATTAAGAACAAACTTATAACGAAAGAACTTCCTATGATCGACAAAGAAAAAATCGACACTTATCTAAGAAGTCATAAAATTCTCTGAACCCAATTAAACCTAACTAATAAACTACTCTAACATGATTAAATCAAGAAAAAAACACAGTTGATGAATGCATAATCATTAAAACAAAGTAACCAAAGAGGGTTCAAGAGAAATTCTATATCCCTAAAACTAAGAACAAAAACTTAGAAACTTTGTTGGCTATCTAAGAAAACAAAAATAAGAGAACACACATTAAAAAAGCCCTAAAAGTTATCTTTTATAGGTTTTCAAGTCTTCTTAGGCGCCATTAGGTCTTTCCTTGTGAGAAAACGAAATGGGTTTGAACGGGATTGCAAACGGGCTTGGATCGGGACGAATCAAGCTGGCAGCACAAGACATCATTCTAGCCGTGCGAGCGACCATGTGTAGCCCGTGGGAGACTTGTTTTGCTTCTGCCTATTTATTCAAGAGAGCTTGACGGATCTTCTTGCGGTTTGATACAATATCAAAAACCATAAAATCAAAGGTCTTCAATCTGTGGATTTATTATCAAAATATCATGCTCATAACTTCACAAATTCAAAGATCCTCATTCAATGTCAAAGGCAAAATTGGTGGCAAGAAGACCATTATTTGATTTAGCTTATTTTCTCCTTTTCTTTAAATGTATATAATTTCCTTTAAATGTAATTTATTGTAAAGATCTCTTGTAAGAGCTATAAAAGCTCATGTCTTCTCATTTGTAAAAGACACATTGAAATTTTTGGAATATAAAAGAGAGTTTTTCTCTAAAGCTTAGGCTTGTTTGTTTATCTAAGTTTGTTGGATTTCTACACTTAGTAAGCGTTTGAATCTATGTCTCTTGTGTGCGATTCCATGAGACTAGGTTTGCGGGTAGACTAGCTTGTGAGATTCAAGTTATCCTATTCGTGGTTGAGTGTGGATTCATTCAACAACCCTTCATCGATTAAGCGAGTCAATCACTTTCATCTCCATCTCTACCAACAACCATCTTCTGCAACAAAGCTTGTAAACTCTCGATCATATGGTGAACATAAGTTTGGTGTGATTCCGATCTTATATCATTTGGTATCAGAGCTAAAAGCTCCTATCCTCTATCTTTTCATTTTTGTATTGTTTTTGTTTCATCATTTATCGAAATTTCTATTAAAAAAAAATGTTTCCATATGTTTTGGAGTTTTTTTTCGATTTTTTTGTTTTAAAAAAATAATAAATTTTGTTTTTCCATTTGTTTTGGAGTTTTTTTTCGATTTTTCTGCTAAGAAAAAAAAATTAAAAAAATTATCAAGGTTAAATGGTTTTGAGGACAAAACCATTTGAAGAGGGAGAAAATGATATAATATCAAAAACCATAAAATCAAAGGTCTTCAACATGTGGATTTATTATCAAAATATCATGCTCATAACTTCACAATGTCAAAGATCCTCATTCAATGTCCATGGCAAAATTGGTGGCAAGAAAACCATTATTTGATTTAGTTATTTTTCTCCTTTTCTTTAAATGCATATAATTTCCTTTAAATGTAATGTATTGTAAATATCTCTTGTAAGAGCTATAAAAGCTCATGTATTCTCATTTGTAAAAGACACATTGAAATTTTTGGAATATAAAAGAGAGTTTTTTCTAAAGCTTAGGCTTTGTTTTGTTTATCTCAGTTAGATGGATATCTACACTTAGTAAACGTTTGAATTTATGTCTCTTGTGTGCGATTCCTTGAGACTAGGTTTGTGAACTCATCATAAGAGCTTTCACACTCTTGAGTGGCGTTCTTCAATCCATCCCATTTGATTGATCGACAACAAAGCTTGTAAACTCTCGATAATCTGGTGAACATAAGTTTAGTGTGAATCCGATCTTATATCACGTTTTCTGTAACTTGAGATCTAACTGTTGGATCATCTTATCCTGTGTCCAAAATTGAGCTTATCAAGTGGTGGGAGGGTCTTCATTTGATGTCAAACTTCTGTTATTTCTCAAATGTCCAAAAACGGATCTTTTGCTCCATTTTGCATCATTTTTGCTTAAATGACATGAAAATAGTCTAGACACTACAAATACTCAAAAACTAGTATAAAAGTACAGAAAACCAAGTGAAACACTTCTTAAAGTGTTCACAAATCATATGTAAAACGGGTAAAAATACGATGTTATCATGTAGCAGAAACTACACCGGTCAAAATTTGTAAATATGAATAACTTGAAGGATATGGGTCGTCTTTCACAGTAACAACGAAATGAATGGCTATTGAGAAATGAACAAGAAATTGAGCTCAAAGAACACGTCAGAATGATTCCGACAAGAACAGAGAATGAGAGTGGGGGTAAATGATTTTTAGTATTGGCGATTGAGAGTGTTTACAAGAGCAAGAACAGAGAAAACATTTATAATTGACAAGTAGAGATGAATGTATATTGAGAATTGTTGGATTATGATTGGCTCCCTTGCTCTCTAGTCCTTTTTTCTGTTTTTATAAGTCAAAACCGTGTTTAACGTCTCTGTTTACTTTGCATGATTTTGTAATTATTATATTTACTTTAGTGAATCAAACGTTTATAGTCAAAGCTAGCATTAAATTATTCTTTTGAATAATTGCTCAATACGTCTCCTAAGTCGACTCGTAGTATGACTGTCGCTTCTTTTCGGATTGTACGAGTTTTATCCTTGATCTTGATTCAAACTTTTACTTTTACACTTCAGTAAATATGTTGACCTCATACTGTGATTTGGATTTTGCGTTTTAGTGAATCTAAAATTTTGGAACAGAATTTATATGCCAACAATAAGACATGTTGTGTATCTTGCACCCTCTAATTTGTTACTGCAACCGGATTATCCAAAATTATATAAAAGTATTTCAATTCACGGCAATTATTTAAAGGTGACTTTGATGTCTTTCCTACCATAAGCATATCTTTATATCATTAAAGATTCCGCTAATATTTTTAGAAGACTCGGTTTATGTTTTTCAAAGACTCCGCACAATCAAACATAAATGAATTTCATTTTTATGTTTAATTGGTAAGGCAGGTGTTTATTAAAACATATTGTAAGCGGAAGCTGAAGTGACATATTTGTAGTTATCCTACCAAACAATGAATGATATTTTATGAAGAAGGTATATCATGTATTATTGTTAAAGTAAGCATTTGCAGACGGAATCAGTTTTACAATTGGCTACATTTGTTTTGATATAATTTGGCATAGTGGCCAATTAATTTGTTTTTCATCTATTATGACATGACCAAAATGTCAAAGAAATTTGTATGAGTATTTTATGAACTGTTTAGTTACATTAAAATGATTTACAAACTTGGTTAAAAAAAACCTAAAATTATTATTCCCTAGATTAAAGTCTAACAATTTAAAACCGGTTACCTTAGCATTTCAATTCTGAGAGACTAAATTTCTATAAAGAATTTAGCTAGAGAGAAACTGAAGCTATAGAGAAAAGGCTAGCAATTAGTATTAAAAATCGGATCCTCTACTCGCTAGAGAAAATAGGATTTTATCGAGTTTATCTGGTCCAGGCTATGACACTAGGTCAAACGTTTAGTAGTCAGATCGGATATGGATTCACCGGTATTGATTTATACGAGGTACTTAAAGATGTTTTTAACCTATTTTCTTTGTCCCGTTTCGCCATCTGGTGGACAAATTTATCTCAAGACACAGAATGATGCAGAGTACATATTGGCTTCAGCGAGTTTGGATTGTGTTTTGTTCAAAAGTATAAGGAATCCTTGATCTCTTCAAAGTTTCAAACCCGTTAACTATGGGGGACTTACTGTATGTCGGGTTGTCTGGACCGATAGACCAGCCAGCCATCTTAGTAACAAAGCTTCTGAAAGATATCATATATACAAAATTCATTCTGTTAATTCTAAAACATTATGTAAATTTAACATTTACACACAAAAAAAAAACATAATGTAAGTCACATATTTTTAGAAATTAACCAATTTTAATTATTTTATAATTATCATCCCGGTTTATTATCCACTTGTTTAGTTGTCAAAAAGTGAATTTTTGTGTGTGAAAAACATGATTATGGAAGATGTGTGAATTTGGATGGTGATATACTAATAATACTAGTCCAATCCTATTTTAAAAACATTGTTACATTACTATATATTTTAGCTTTCCTACACTGCTCCTAGCATTCTATCTCTCTGTACTCTCTTTCTTTCTCAATCGCTAAGGAAGCCCAAGCAGCAGCGTTCGGTCGTGAAAGTCTTGCGTTCATAAAGTTGTCTCACTCTCAATGGACTGATTACTTCCTCTCTGTTCCCATCGATGATTCGGTGAGAAATTCATACGAACTATATATATTCATTGTATATTATACGTAAATAAATAACATGAGAAAGATCAAGAACTTTTTTATTTTCTTTTCTTGTTAAAGCGTATATATATCAACAAAAATAACAAACTTTTTAAGTAAAACTTTACATGAAAAAGATCTTTTACTTTGTCTCAACTAATAGGAACTAGATGTTATTACAAGAGAGATTGACATAATCAAGCCTGAAATTAGGGAGCTCATATCTTCCCACTCTGACGATGAGACATTGAAGAAAGCCGCATGTTCTAAAAACGCGGAACATGATGGAGATTGTAGACAAGTCCTTTTCATCACCAATTATATCATCAAGTAAGACAATTTGTTATTTTTATGTTTTTTATTGATATTTATGAAAATAACTTAACAATATAAAGTCTATGCAATAAACCACATAATTTCCAACATATTTTAGTCATATAAAATATCGATCGATGAAATGTTGTTAAAATTTGTCTGTCCCAAATTACTAATAAACCATCACAATTTTTTAATATAACGTTGTTTAAGTTTTTTTTTCTTCTTCCTTCCTAATTCCTTACGACGAGGTCACCGACAATTTACTCGTTGCTTGGAAAAAAGGGGAGAAACTTAAACATATGAAACGGCGTTATACTAAACGTCATATTAGTGGATGTTTTATAAAACATCCATCATTTCACTAAAAAAAAAAAAAAAAATACTAATGGATGTTTTATTAATTATGTATTTTTTGCTTTATACTAAACGTCAGATTTTCTTTTGATATGTATCAAAAATTTCATTATAGCAAACAAATACCAACTTAATTGGATGCTTTTTCTATACTGATTAAAAATTCAGCATTTGGTTTGGTCAATATTAAAATTTTAGGGTTTTCTTTGCGTTATATATATTGAAGAGCAGAGTTTAAAAATAAGAGCTAGTAGTGATATAGCAACTTTTGCTACAAACTATTAGGTCCTTTTTGTAATAAAGTTCTATCATGTAAATGCAAAATTGATTTGTAGTTATGGTTCAAAAAAAAAAATTTGATTTGTAGTCTCTCGCATCTCTTCTTGATTAGTACTGAAAAAATCTCTTCCTCATCTGTATATTATATATGTAGATGTATTCAAGAGATTTACCAAGATCGATGGGAAGTTTAAGGAATCTCTTACGGGAGATACTAAAGGGATAATAAACTTGTATGAAGCCGCTCACTTGGGGACAACGACAGATTATATATTCGACGAAATGTTGAGGTTCACATCGACCAACCTTGAGTCTTTATTGGAAGGTGGGACGTGCCCGCCGCATATCTCAAGGCTTATAAGAAACACACTTTACTTACCTCAACGTTGGAATATGGAAGCAGTAGTTTCAAGGGAATACATTTCCTTCTACGAACAAGAAGAAGGTCACGACAAGATGCTACTAAAGCTAGCAAAGCTCAGTTTCAAGTTACTGCAAATGCATTACATCAAAGAACTCAAGACTTTTATCACGTAGGAAAACAGTCTATTCATTGTCGACTAGCGTGAACTTTCATAACTCGAATATTGAATAACTTTGGTTTTTGTTTTTTGTTCGAAGATGGTGGATGGAGCTAGACGTTACATCTAAGATGCCAACTCAATTTCGAGAGCAGATCGTGGAGGCGTGGCTAGCGGGGTTGATGATGTATTTTGAACCTCAATTTTCAGGTGGGAGGGTTATTGCCGCTAAGTTTAACTACCTCCTTACCATTATAGATGATGCTTGCGATGATTATTTCTCTATCCCAGAGATATCAAGGTTCGTAGATTGTGTGGAAAGGTACATACACAACTTTCTACTTTTAGTATTTTTAAATTTGTTTGTTGATGCTTTGCAAATTTATTGTGCATTTATTTGCTAAATTATTGGTTTAGAACGTCTTGGTAAGTTATTATGATTGTCACTTCTTACCGACGATTATTATGTTGACTAGTTACGTTTGATTACCACATGTAATCCTGTAATTTTTACTAAAATATTCGGGTTCATGTAAACGATATATTTGTTTCTTTAAGACTATTTTATTGTTCTTTACCAAATGAAACAATTATTAGTTGTAATTTATCATTAGAAATCCAAACTTCATTTGCATTTGGGATCATCAAATGAAACAAAATTGGACTATGGAAAAATAATAAAAAGGTAAAATGAGTACTTCTTCAATATAAATAAGTTTTAGTTTTATTTGTATGACGAAACAAAATTACAAAGATCTGTCAAATGCAAATATATGTAGATGGAGTCCTGATGATGTTGATACACTCGAAGATATATCGCGAATGGTCTTCCAACTTGCGTTAGATGTTTTCGACTATATCGAAAGAGGAGTGAGGTCTGAAGGAAAATCCTACCACTTGAAGGAGATGCTAGAAGAGGTGATTAGTATAAAATCTTGTTTGATAGTACATAGAAGAAAATCACATCGATAGAAGGAGATGCTAGAAGAGGTAATTAGTATAAACTCTTGTTTTATATAGCTTGTAACAATATGTTTATATTTTTGAGTAAGCAGCTCAAGATACTCGTGAAATCAAGCCTTGATCTTGTCAAATGGGCACGAGGAAATAAGGTTCCTGGCTTCGAGGAATTTGTGGAGGTTGGTGGGATAGCACTTACTACGTATGCAACGTTAATGTATTCTTTTGTCGGAATGGGAGATACTGTCGGTAAGGAAGCTTACGAGTGGATAAGATCGAGACCAAGACTAATCAAATCACTAGCTGCAAAGGGTCGTCAAATGGACGATGTCACTGACTTCGAGGTAGAAAGAAACTAACTATCTATACCAAGTAGTGGTGGGTTAGTGGTTCTCAATTGAGGAGGAATTTCCCTGTTGGTCTATAGGGCAGGGATCGATTTCCCTCAAACGTGGAATTATCTAACCACTTCCACTTGGCCAGTCGAAATGCTGTCATGCTTTAGGTCCATTAAAAAATTTGGTGAGTGGGCTACTCGGCTACACTCACCCTGAGAGGATTAGTTGGATGGTAAAAGCTCGGATCACCCTCCGGCTATCCAAGAAAAAAATCTATCTATATGCATAAAGGGATCACTTATGTTTAAGTTTTTCTTTTCTTTGCTTTATCTTGAAAACTTGGTGGGTTGTGATTTGTTTTTTAACTCAGGCCTTTGGTATTGTCAGAAGGACATGAGTAATGGGTTTGCAGCAAATGCGATCAACTATTATATGGAGCAATATGTAGTTACCAAAGAAGAGGCTGTGCTAGAATGTCAAAAGATGATTGCAGACGCCAATAAGATAGTAAATGAAGAGCTACTGAAGACAACAACTGTGCCATGTCGAGTTCTCAAGCAAGCCCATAACTTTGGACGCTTATTGCATGTCCTCTACAGCAAGTCTGATGATATATACAATTGTAGTGGAGGAAAACTCAAGGAGTGTATAGTCACCTTGCTCGTAGATCCAATACGTCTTTAAATACTTTGAATTACAACATGGGTTAAGACGATGAAAATGTTTATGCTTGTCACTGTTGATTAACATCAGCTTAAACTGTGTTAAGAAAATAAGAAGTTATAAAAACATTAAATAATATCATTCACTATAACAGATTTGTACTTTGTTTTCTTTGATTTTTATCTTTATGTTTTTGGATAAAACGGGAGATCATGGACGCAACTAGGTTTGGGCAATCTGTTATATGTTCAAGTTCGGGTCAGTTTTTTTGGGTTTCGGTTCGGTTTTGCTCGAATTCGGGTCGGTTTTGATGTCACTGACTTCCATGTCTTAGATATATATAATATATATTATTTTTTTGTTTCGGGTTCGGGTTCAGTTTCGTTCAGGTTTGGGTCGGGTTCGGATAACCGTAACATTAATTTTTGATAAATTTTAGTTTAACTTTTGATAAAATTTGGTTTAATTTTGACAAATATAAGTAAGCACACTTAAATAATTTGGTTATTTTGAATATTTTTGTTATTTTAGTTTAAACATTACTAATATCTTTGAGTTTAAAACTATAATTTTGGGTATTTGGTTACTTCAAATTTAAATATAACTAATAATTTTTTGTATATAATTATATTTCGGCTACCTATTCGGTTTTCGGTTCAGATGCCAGAAATGAATCAAGAATCATTCGGGTATTTATAAATATTCGATTCGATTTATTTCGTTTTAATTCGGTTTGGTTTCGGTTCGGTGTTTTAGTTTCGGTTTCGAAATAATTTGCCTAGGCCTAGACGAATTATATTATATTAAATTTATTATTATTATATTCTAAACCAATGGAGATGCTATTATATTAGAAAATTTTCAAAATGTTATATTAATATTTAATTGATGAATATTTTTGTGGAGAGATACCAATGGAAATGGTGTTAGAACTGACTGGTTTAAACGCAGCGGTTCGAGTTACAGTTGCGAAAATTTACGAAAGTTGGGTGATTGCAGTTAACATCGTTATTAAGTGGTTTCTACGATTGGCATAGCGGTTGAAAACGGATGCAGTAGCGCTTAAACAATAAATTAAAAATATAAACACATTTTGTAACTATAAAAACTATATTATTATAAAAACTATAAAATTATTAATTGAACATAACTAATTATAAAAATAGTAAGTGTATAATATTTACGTTTACTTCTTAATTTTTTTTTAGTTTGGATGAAAGTTATGATTTTAATAGAGAAATTGTTTTTTTTGGTATGGAGATATTAGATAAAAATAATTTTAATTACTAGATATATATACATTAGTGAAGGAGAGAAAATTTAACAAAATAATTAGAGTTTATAGATCTTATACATATAAAGTTATGAAAGATTGTTAATTAATATTAGATGAAAAAAGTTTCAAATTTATTTATTTATTTGTAATTATAATATTCAATTCTTTAAAAAAAATTATTATATATATCTTGATTTTAAATAAATTTTGTGTTTTTTTAATTTTTATTTTTTTTTAATTATCCACCCGCAATCTTTCGCAACCGCAAACGCTAACTGCAATGAGTTTTTGATTTTGAGGGATAAAAAGTGGTACGAAGCGGTAGAAAGCATTTTAAGTAATTATTGCCAAATGCCAACAACCGCTATTATCCGCAAAAATTATGTTTGCTGGTGTTAGTGGGAGAACCAAACAAGCCTGACGGATATACAAATGCCCACACGCTTTGTAATAGATAGCACCATAATTAAACGAACTTACATCTGAAGAAACCCACAGAAAAAAGCCCATCTCACAGATTGAGCAAGATGTGAAACGAGAGATCGTTGTAGACTGTGACATCGATCAGCCGATGGAGAGTATCCAGTGACTAATCTTCTAAACCGTATTGTAGTGCAAACAGTGGCGGAGTTAGAAAATATTTTTAATGGAGACGAAAAATATACTAAAAAAGAAAAGTCCATAAATTACCCAAAAAAACTTACAAATATAAGTTAAGTTCACTCATACCTTGAAATCCTTTTAGCACCGTTTTATTGTTATATCTTCAAATATATTTTTTTAATATAACAAATAAGAGAATCATTTGAAAACTGATTACTGATGCGATTTCATAATATTGTATTGACAACGCAAAAATTATCATTTTATTCGATAAAAACAAAAAAATAGACGACTAACTCTTTTTTTCTTTTTTAGTTTTAGTTTTTGTGTTTATGTTTTCTAAATAAAAATAAAATTAACTAATAACTAGTTTATACTTACAAAATTTATGGATCATTGTTGTGTTTAAATTTGGGCTTAAACATTATATGAGCCCAAAGTTTTAATAAACAAAAATATTAACCCATTTACTTAGTTAACTAAATCTAGTTTTTTATTTTAATGGGGTAAAATATTTTTTTATGGGGTCATCACAATATATTTTAATGTTTTTTTAGATTTTTCAAAATTTGATGGGGTCAGTTGACCCCCTATTCTCTTGCTGCCTCCGCCCCTGAGTGCAAACGACAACCCTCATACTTTGGAAGGAAGGCAACAACAAGCTACATAACAGTTCGTCTACAACCACTAATGGGGTCTTTCGCCAGATTAGTCGTTGAATTCGAGACACTATCGGAGCAATTATGTTTACTTATGTACCTACTAATGTTTTATCCAAACCTTTTTTATATGTTGTTTTTCGTCTTTCGAAACTCTTAGAGCATCACATCAAAGGGTTATCAATAGATACCCAAAGAATAAAAAAGAAGAGAGAACCCATAATCATTTGAGAATATATGATAATCTCATTTAGAGCAACTCCAATGTATCATTCTATTTTTCATCTCAAAATGAAATAATTGTAAAATATAATTGGATTTCTCTCCAATATATTATTCTATTTTCTATTTCAAAAAGAATATTTTGAATATATACTTCTTTTTCTGTTTTATTATTAATTGCTAAGTATACACATTTTCTCCAAAATTTACAAATTGACCCAATAATTTAATTTCTTTCAAAATTTCTATAACTTATGATATTCTTTAAATTTAACTATTATAATATAAATAAAAACAAATTAAACTATATAAAAATGATAAAATTAAGTAGATTTTAATTAATTTGTACTAAATTTATTTTATATTATTTTTAATTTGAGTACATTATAAATATTTTTAATATATCAATAAATTTTCTATTAAATATATCTCATTAACATTTTAATTTTAATTAGAGTGTGTTAATATTTATAATCATCACTAAAAGAAATCATCATCAAAATAATTATTTATAACTGTTAAAGTAAAATTATTTAAAATTTGAAGGACTACTTTATAAATGAAAAAGTTTAATTTTAAAATAGAATAAAAAAATGAAATGGTTTCATATTTGTAAGAAAAAATAGCATTATTCTATTTTAGAATAAAAAAATGAGATAAGGTTTGAGCAGATTTTATTCCAAAATAGAATTTAGCACCAAATTTAGAATAGGGTTGTAGATAACACTTTTTTTTATTAGTTTAATTCTTTATTTTTAATTAAATTTGGTTATATAACTAAATTATATTAAAAATTATTATTATTTTGTTAAGAACCTCGAAAAAGCTTTTAAACCAATGGAGATATTTTTAGGCCAACTCTTGAAAGGAAAATCGTTCCATTTTGTAATTAAATTCATATTTTATAAGAAAACAAAAATATCGAATCATTAGTCCGAGATTTACAATTTATCTAAACATGATTTCAAACTAATAAGAGAAATTAAACAATGAAAATAAAACTGGACTTCCAAATAATTGCGTCATGAAACCAGCCATTTCTGTTGATTTTGGTCTTGTTCAGGCGATTAGACTCATTGTTTCTATCTTCCAACAACCCATCTTCGGTCCAACTTGTAAATTAATTCCCAAAATATGCAAATGCCATGTAAACGTGTTTGCTGTTACTTGGAAATTTGGAATAGAAGTTTATTATCTTTAGGTGACAAAATTTTGGTAATTGTGTTGTTGTATATGGCACGAATTTACTGACGATGCGATGAACGTCCCCAGCAACGAAAGTGGAAAATGGTTGGACTTGCAGTTTTTTTAATTACTCATATGGACCTCACAATGTAATTGGGCAAGATGGTCTATTGGCTCTTAGTATAACCTTTGTTCCAACAAGAAATTACTTGCTCACTGGACACAACTCCTCAACTATATTCTGGTCCCCAAAACACATGTTTTTCTCAGGGAATTTGGATTTGGGAAGTCACATAACTCTTCTTAATAAGCTCACATCAAACTCGGGTTGATTTAAGGGTAATTCTTGGTGTGATTGTGTTAAGTTGGCGGTTGAATGGAGGAGAAAGTGAATAATAATATTTACTCATAAGGAGAAAGGATACTAAAGTGAGGCATTTTGTAATATAAACGATTAGAGAATCACTATATCATGCGAGTAAAGTTGTTATGTTTTGCCGCATTAAGGCTCTTTAACATCTATATATATAAAGTAGAATATAATCTTTTCTTATGATGTCATATCATCACACATGCTCTAAAATTGTGCCACATCATCTATTCATTTTGTTAATTTTAAGTTTTTTTTGTTTCATTTATTATGTTTTTGTTATTTTATCTTTTAATAACTAACATTAATAGATATAATAGTTTTAAATAGAAGTTGAAAAGTCATTCCATTATAAAAGATAATGAATATATTGATTTAAAAAAACTTTAATTTAATCATTTTAGTTTAATCACATTTATTTATATAGTTCAACAAATCATTTACTTCTAAATAAATACATCAAAAATATTAATAATACTCATTTATAAATTTTTCTTCATATGATTAGTGAAAATAGTCTACTTTTATTTACAGATAGATTTTTTTTTTTAAGAATAATAGGATGTATATCATGTTTTTCCAAATACGTAAAATAATTTCTCGGATCCAAAACTATTTCAAAAAGCTAAAATTTTCAAATATATTAAACATTATAATGACAGCATTAATCTATTATAAAACTTTATAATCTAAAATAACAACATTGATTATCCCATTAATTTTAAGAATTTTGGAACTTTAATCCATAAAAGACCAATATGGATTTCTACTTCATCTACTTATTATTTTAGTTGTAAAGTTTAGTGTTTATATCGACCCAAAATATTGTGAAGGTTAAGTTAAAACCGGGCAAAAATTCTGCGAAAATTAATTTAAAACCGGACCAAAATGTTGTTTGTAATTAAATATGTTGCGTTTATGAAAAGAGAGAGAGGGGGAGAGAGAGAGAGAGAGAGAGAGAGAGAGAGAGAGAGAGAGGGAGAGAGAGAGAGAGAGAGAGATTTTATACACATCTAGATGTGTATAAGAGACAGGAGAGAGAGAGAGAGAGAGAGAGAGAGGGAGAGAGAGAGAGAGAGAGAGATTTTATCTAATTAGTTTTATAATTTTAATGTTTACTATTTATAAATTATAAAATTTGCATAACTTCTCACCAAAACAAAAAATTTGTTTAAAAAAAAAATTGTCATCTATAATATCATTGCTTAAAATATCAATAATAGTTATTTCTCAAAAAAATGTACATTGTTTTTAAAATATATGTCTTAATTTTATTATTTTAAATTTTATATATTTCAAATTAGGAAAAAAAATATTGACTATAACTTTATTATAGACTTATAAGGGTGGGGGAAGGGGAGGAATAAAAACATACATTTCGAATTTTTAGGGGGGCATATTTGATTAGTGATTTGGATTTATCCAAATACATCCAAATTTTTAATGAATTTAAAAATTTAAAATGATTGTTCGACCAAAAAAAAAATTTGAAAATGATTTAAACAACTTTTGCCTTCCAAATTTTCTCAAATACCATCATATGAGGTGGTATTTCAATCTATTAGTTTTTAACTCTAAATTATCTCTCAAATCATCCCTAATCATTTTTGATATAATTTATTAATGAAATCCCAATTTTCCAATAAGGCAAGATTTTAAGAAATTTGTATAAATGACTAATCTAATAACCTTGGATTTTGAATAACTTTTTCAAATGTTTGATTCAATAAGAAGAGATTTAGAAGAAGAAAAAAAATCATCTCAAATGATTGATCCAATATGCCCCCCTTAATGGTTAGAAAGCAGTGTTCAAGTTAACGAAATTCATTTAACAATATAAAACTGGCGGAGCTTTTAGAAGCTCGAATGACAAGAATGCATGTTATGAGAGACACAATTTGTTATCCCAAAACTTTAACATGTACAACATAATTTTTGAATAAAAAATGGGTAAAGTCTTATAAAAGATCTACAACATGTAACTGAAATAGCATACATAGAGAATGGCGAGAGGAAAATAAATATGAAAAAATAGCGAAGGTTAAGTTAAAATCGAGCCAAAATGTTATATGTAATTCAATATGTTGTGTTTATGAGAGTGAGAGAAATAGAGAGATGATGAATGAATCTTAAAAATACATCAAACATTTATGAAAGGATACCAATATTATATGTAATGTATTTCAAAAACCTTTATACGTTTATGGAAGAATATTAATTTCGTATAAATGAACATCAACTAAAAAATTTTTAAAAGAGAAATGTAAGTAATATTCAAGATCATTTTTTTAGATCCAAAATTAAATTGTGGACCAAGATTAGGTATATAATTATCTAAATTTTATTTGTGAATATGAATATTTAAAACTCAGATCTATTAATGACTGAGTAAATTGATATTTTATATTGGTGAAGTTTTTTCTAATTAAATTATAAAATGACATGTAAAATTCCGTGCGAAGCGCGGATTATCCACTAGTCTATATATATAAAATAGAATAGAGTCTCTTCTTAGACTGCCACATCACCACACATGCTCTAAAATTGTGCCACATCATCTATTCATTTTGTTATTTTTTTGTTTTCTTTATTATGTTTTATGTCATTTTATATTTTAATAACTAAAATAGTTTTAAATAGAAGTTGAAAAGTCATATATTAATTTAAAGAAATTCTAATTTAATCACTTTAATTTTATCACATTTATATATATAGTTTAACAAAACATTTACTTTTAAATAAATACATCAAACATATTAATAAGAATTTTACTCATTTATAAATTTCTCTTCATATAATTAGTGAAAATAGTCTTCTTTTATTTAAATAGTTGGATATGTACAGATAAAAAACAATTTTTTTAAAGAACAATCGGATTTAGACCAAGTTTTTCCAAATACGTAAAATAACTTCTTGGATCCAAAACCATTTCAAAAAGCTAAAATGTTTCAAAACTAGTATAACATTATAATGACTTCATTAATCTATTATAAAACTTTATAATCTTAAATAACAACATCCATTATCTATTTTTGTTTCATTTCTTATAACATATGTCATTTTATCTTCTAATAACTAACATTAATAGATATAATAGTTTTAAATAGAAGTTGAAAAGTCATATATTAATTTAAAGAAATTCTAATTTAATAATTTAGTTTTATCACTAATTTAAAGAAATTTAGATCTTTAATCCATTAAAAACCAATATGGATTTCTACTTCATCTACTTAGTCTTTTAGTTGTAAAGTTTAGTGTTTATATCGGACTAAAATATTGTAAAGGTTAAGTTAAAAACAAAAAACAAATTGTATGAAAAATATAAAAAATGTGGTCATCTATAATATAATTTCTTAAAATATCAATAATAATTATTCCTCAAAAAATGTACAATATTTTTAAAATATTTGTCTTAATTTGATATTTTTTAATTTTAAACATTACAAATTAGGAATGTTTTTATTGATTGTAAGTGTATTATAAACTTGGATGGGGAAGGGGAAGAACAAAAACATGCATTTCAAATTTTTAATGGTTAGAAAGCGATGTTCAAGTTAACGAAATTCTTTTAACAATTTAATACTGACGGGAGCTTCTAGAATATCGAATGACAAAAATACATGTTATGAGAGACACAATTTGTTATCCCAAAACTTTAACATGCACAACACACTTATTGAATAAAAAATGGGTAAAGTCTTACAAAAAATCTACAACTTTTAAGTGAAAGAGCATACAATGAGAGTGGCAAGAGGAAGATGAATTATAGAAAAATAGTGAAGGTTAAATTAAGTGGAAGGTTAAAACCCTCATTCTTGTTTATTTATTTATTATGGAGTGTAAGTTTTAAAAACTCCTCCACAAGCAATTGAATGTAAGCTCTGCCTCCTTATATTGCTTTAAATTGTTATCTTTTATTATGTCGTTATTATGCTCAAATTTTTATAAAATTAAATGGGTTAAGTTTTGTTATTTAATAATAATGTCAAATTTGTGAAAGCTCGAGATAGCCGCCATTGACTTGTGTCGAAAGAATTATGTCTTGGACGGTAAGTGCAAAGTTGCATCTAAAAGAAAATGGTTTCTTGAACACTATCGATAAGTCGAAAAAGACGTCGGATGAGTGATAGACTCATAATTTAGCATGATTTAACATTCATTTTAGATAGTTTTGCATCCACTTATACATTCATTTAGTCACTTTTAGTCTCAATTACATTCATATTAGAGTTTAGTGAGTCTTAGCCTAGCTTGTTGCATATTTGTATATATGGAGTCTTTATTAGGTGTTTTGGAGGCTTGGAGGACCACTTGGAGTTCTTGGATGATCAAGAGGACGAAGAGAAGTGGCGAGATGGACAGCAGAAGTCGTCTGCCTCCATATCGGGCAACACATATGCTTGTGTAGTCCGATGTGGAGTAGACAGAACAAGGAATCAACTTCGGAGAGTTACATCGGGCAAACGCATCGGCCAGCGTAGCCCGATGCAGCTCAACCTGAGAAAAGGGAGCAATCACATAGGCCTATTACAGCGAGCAAGGCAGACCGATGCAAACCTTGCACAGCCTCTCCCGGAGTTCGTAGAAATCCACATCAGGCAAACGCATTGGGCAGCGTAGCCCGATGCAGATCAATCAGAGAAGAGGAGAGAGTTTTTAAAACCACATCGGGCTGGCCATCGGCCTAAGTATCTTAATGTGGCACTCCGATCCAAGACTTAAACCGGGTCAACATCCGGTTTGTTCCGGGTTGACCCGGTTTCGCACTGTTCACTATAAATATCAAAAACCTAATTTTTCTTAAGTATCTTTTGTTCTTACTTAGAAAACCCTCCCTTTTGAGTTTTAAGTGATTTTGTAAGATCTTTTTAAAAGTTTACGCAATTTAGAGTTTACCTTTCTTAATCTTTTATCTTTGAATTTTTCTAATCATGTTTATCAACTTTCTTAATCTTTCATCTTTGAATTTTTCTAATCATGTTAATCAACTAAACAAGGGATTTACATTCCTAGCTCATGATAGTGATTGTCTAGGGTGTTTATTAGCATTTTAGAACTGTTTCATTATGCTTGATAGCTTCCTTTTCACAAATGAGTGTTTGATCTTGATTAGGATGTTTAACTATGTGATTAGTGCCATGAAAGTGGATTAGTCTTGCTTTTGAGTTCTAAGCTTAGGGAATAGCTTGCATTGTGATTGTTTGACATCATAAATTGGTTCTTGAAGCACCCTAGATTGGTAACCCCATCATTGGATTTGTTTTTAGTCAATTATCAATCCCGCTTAGTAGTTAATTAGTCTTTGATTTGCTTAATTAGCTTGTCATTTGTTTAGTTAAGGTTCTAGTTCATTTTGCTTACTTGGTTTGATTGGTTTGATCATTTAGGTTGATAGTTAAACTCAAATCTTTATATGCTTGCTTAGATTAAGGATTTTTATGCATTTATATTGTCACAATCAACCCCGATTTGGATTGATCCTCAAATACTACAATGACATGAGTAGGTTTGGGTAAATGATAGCTTGAAAAACCGTTTATCAGTGAGGCTAAGACAAAAGTCATGATCTTTTTACGCCACCATATCCATGATGGTTTAAAAGATGAATACATCACGAAAGAAGATCCGACAGATTTTTGGCTATTCCTTAAGAGTCGGTTTGATCACCAGAGGTATGTGATCTTACCGAAAGCGAGGCACGAGTGGTTAAATCTCTGGTTCCAAGATTACAAAAGTGTGAGTGAATATAATTCTGCGATGTTCGGAATCACTTCCAGGATGACGTTGTGTGGAGAATATATTAGTGAATATGATATGTTAGAGAAGATTCTCTCCACTTTTTACCCTGGAGATTAATCCTGCAGCAGCAATATCGGGCAAGAGAATTCACCCTGTCCTCAGAGTTGATGCAAATCCTCCTTGTAGCTGACCATAATAATCAACTCGTGATGTTGAACCATCAGACTCGCCCAACTGGATCTGTGCCATTCCCTGAAGCGAATGATGCATCATCCAGTCAAAGTGATAAGAAGCCACGATGTAAACGCAGATGCGGTAGAGGCCGCGGTCGCAGTCGCAGTCGAGGCCGTGGACGAGGAAGGGAAAGTGATGATGGTAGAAGTGTTAAGATATAAGGTGAAAACCCTTGCTTCAGATGCGGCATGAAAGGACATTGGCTATGCATGTGTCGTACGCCAAAACATTTAGCCGATATGTATGCAGAATCACAAAAGACCAAATAAAGGGATGCATAGACCAACTTCGTCTTAGATGAAGCTGAAACTTCCTTTGATGGTTTAAATGATGATACTCATCTTGATGTTGCTGATTTCCTTGTTGATCCTGAAGCATCAACGAAATCAAAGAAACTTAAATCTATAATAGTGTCTCCCTAAAAGACATCACGAATAACAAACACTTAATCTGACTTTTAGTATGTATGATATATTTTTGTTTTGGTAAAAGTTTTCTGATTTAATATATTAACCTCTTTATAAGTTGATATTTTTGGTTAATTATTACATCTCTTAGACGTATTGTAGCCCATAAGATGTCACAATTTGAGATTCATGATGGAGATACATATCTAGCAGAAAGTGCTACGACACATACAATCCTTAGGAATAAAAAGTATCTCTCCTGTCTCAAAATAAAAATCTCCGCCAGAAGCGTGAGTACTATAACTGGTATTGCAAAGATTATACTATGCTCCGGAAGAGCGAGTTTTTCATTGCCAAGTGATACAAAGTTTGTAGTGCAAGATGCATTATACTCCCCCGAGTCTAAGCGAAACTTATTAAGTTTCCGAGATATCCGGAAAATGAATATCATATTAAGACTATTAATAAGAATTGCATTGAATATATTTGCATTACAACGGAGAGAAAACATCAGTTTGAAAAATTACAATGATTTTCTCTGGATTATGTAGCAACAAAGATAACCATGGCTGAATCACATGTTGTGGTAAACAATAAGTTTACCAGCACTTTTAGAGTGTGACATGAAATGTTAGGCCACCCTGGTTCGATCATGATGAGAAGGATTGTGCAAAATGCGAGTGACCACTCATTGAAAAACTAGAAGATTTTTCAATCGGAGAAGTGTTCATGTAAGGCATGTTCTCAAGGAAAACTCATAAGTAGGCCCTCGCCAGTCAAAGTTGGGAATGAATCTCCTGTATTTCTAGAGAGAATAAATGGTGATATATGTGGGCCGATTCATCCACCGTGAGGGCCAATTAGATATTTCATAGTATTGATTGACGCATCTAGCAGATGGTCACATGTGTGTCTTTTTACGATGAGACATATGGCTTTCGCAAGATTCATTGTCCAAATAATCAGGTTGAGAGCGCATTTCTCTGATTGTACCATAAAGAAAGTCAGACTTGATAACGCTGGTGAATTCACTTCAGCGGCCTTTAATGACTATTGTATGTCTTTAGGAATCGATGTTGAGCATCCAGTTCTGCACGTTCATACACAAAATGGCATGGTTAGTCATTGATTAAGCGGTTGCAATTGACTGCAAAACCATTAATCTTGAGAACAAAACTCCAAATCATTGTGTGGAGACATTGATATATCATGGTTTTTACCCGTTTTTGGACCATGATATAAGTCTTTTTATAGAGTCTTTTGGTATTTTTAGAGTCCTATTAGAGTCTTTGCAGATTGGACTACGTTAGGAGCTAAATGGAAGAATCTGGAACCTTTTGGAGCATTTTGGAGAAGCAGCCGAAGTGATGAAGTTGAGAGAGTGGATTTACACGCAAGATGTCGATCGACACTCTCTGTGTCGATCGACACCAGGATTTCCAATTTCCAGAAGCGTGAAGTTTCCAGTTTTTGAAGAAAAGAAAATCTCCAAGACTTTTCCTAATCTTCCAAGGAATTGAAGATGCGAACCTAGGCCTATAAATAGAGTTTTTCAGACATTGTTTAGGCACAACACACACATTATTTTATAGAGAGATTTTTAGAGAGATTGTAGAGAGAAGAATTTGACTCCTTCAGAGCAAATTTGGAACTCCTTTGTTTCTATTGATTTCTCTTATGCTTTCTATTCAAATTATGATTTCTATTTCATTGATCATGTCTGAGTAGTTTTCTTGTTAGGTTTAGGGTTTTTCAAAGGTGATTGATGAATTGTTAGGTCGAATTAAATTGTTAGGATAAAATCATTAGAGTTCTTCATCTGGATTTGTGTTTAATGCTGATTTTACCTTCGCGACCTAGAATCTGATCTTAGGTTAATTGGTAGACACGAGAGTGTTATTGATTGCCTGAACTAATGTTAGATGAGCAAAATACCTATTCGCAAAGAGATTTGGTTTAGGNTGAACTAATGTTAGATGAGCAAAATACCTATTCGCAAAGAGATTTGGTTTAGGATTTTGTGAACAATCGAACCTGAACTATAATGCTTGTTTGAATTGATAGGATTTGCAAAGAGATTTGGAATTCTAGGGTTTAGACATAGAAAGTCTTCGCAGCGAGAGTTGGTTGATTTTACATTAGTGTTTCGAGTTGAAGAACGGATCTTAATAATTTCCTAACATTCTGTCTAGACCTGCAATTTAGAACACCTGAGAATTTCTCTGAACCTAGCGCCTTAGTCTCCTGATTTTAAGAACCCTAATTCTTGATTGCTTGTTTATTTCCTGCTTTGTTTTATTTTCATTCTATTTGACCTAGTATAATCTGAACTTAGAAACCTTAGTGTAGCATCTACTTCCCTTGGGATTCCGATACCCCTTATACTACGATTGCATTTGTTGTACACTTGCACTAGTTTTATTAGGGTAAAACCTGAGCCCTATCAAGTTTTTAGTGCCGTTGCCGGGGAAGTAATAGCTGCCTAACGGAATCTAGTACTAGGATTTTGACTAGGTTTTGTTTTTATTTTTGTTACTAATTTAGTTTCCTATCTGTTGTTTCAGGTGCATGCTCAGTACCAGAAGCAACAAGGAAAAACCAGGAACTAGGCCGTCTCGAATGTACGAACCGCAAATCTGCCCGAGCGTCGATCGACACCACTAGTATCGATCGACACCCTGCGCAGACTGAGATTGCAGAACCTGTGATCATGATACGCAACGAGGCAGTCGACTTTGTTAACTTACAAGGCAATAGAAGGAACGCTCAAGGCCAGAGACTTGATGAGGCTGACGCCGTCATCATAGGACCAGCGATGCAAATCGCCCCTGCAGAAGATGGACGTGGAAGAATGTTAGGCGAGTACAACCGCCCAGACCAGTTCTATGCTAATAGAGCTGCGATCCGTCCTCCTGCATTTCAGAGGAACGACTTCGAGCTAAAGCCTGCTTACTTCACACTGGTGGGGCAGCATCCTTTCCATGGTCTTCCTAATGAGCATCCGATGGACCACATAGAGAGATTCGAGGACCTCGCATCAAGCATCAAGGCTAATGGAGTGACCTATGACTATCTCTTCTGCAAGCTGTTTCCTTACTCGCTTGCTGGAGATGCATCATATTGGATGAAGCAGCTTGATCCAGGATCCCTGACTACTTGGGAAGACACAAAGAATGCATTCTTATGCAACTTCTTTGATGACGCGAGATCTGAAGAGCTGAGGACAAAGATCACTACATTCTCCCAAGGACCCACTGAAGCATTCAAAACTTCTTGGGTAAGATTCAGATCGTACCAGAGGGACTGCCCACATCATGGTTTCAGCGAGCCGCAGCTTATCAGTATCTTTTACCAAGGGATCGATTGGCGATACCAGATGGCTTTAGACGCAGCAAGCAATGGCAACTTCAACACCAGATACCCAGATGACGCGATGGTGCTCATAGGGAATTTGGCCTCTTGTAACAGCACGAAAAATGCAGATTTTGAGAGAAGACAAAACGCAGGAGTAACTGGAGAAGCCAAATTGCTGAACTCAACAGGAAGCTGGATCTTTTGGTAGGCAAGAAGCAAGTCCATTTTGCTAATGAAGTGGAAACTTTTGAGACTGATGAATAAGAAGTTAACTACATTAATGGAGCTTGTTTTCAAGGTCAAATATTTGGCAATCAGCAAGGCTATGGTTCTTCCTACCAGAAGCGTTTTCACAACAACAGCTTCAACATAACTTATGGTTCTTCTTCCTACCAGAAGCCTCCTGCGCAAGACAACAAGGTGGAGTCTATGTTGGAGAAAATCTTGGAAGGACAGCAGAAGTTGACAGTGGACTTCAATGGCAAGATTGATTCACTGTATCAAGATCTGAATGGAAAGATTGAGAGCATAAATTCTCACATGAAGAAGCTGGACGTTCAAGTTGCTCAAACCGCAGAAGTTGTTCATAGGCAAGAAGGTTTCCTTCCAGGGAAAACTAATACCAATCTGAGACGCCATGTGAATGCCATCACGATTCAGAATGGAAGAAGCCTTCAACCAGTGCTGAAAAAGGACCTGAATGCAGAAGAAATCGCGGCGTTTAATGCTGACGATGAAGATGTTAAAGTTGCAGAGCAGGTGTCGATCGACACCACTGAGTGTCGATCGACACCAGTAGAGGAACTCAGGGAATCGAGTTTGATCGAAAAAGCATCCTCGACACAAGAAGCCAGTGTCGATCGACACCTCCATAGTGTCGATAGACACCCTACCATGACCTCGATGGATCAACCTGAACCTTCCAAACTTGAAGAGAAAAAGGTGTATAAACAAAAAATACCCTATCCCCTGCCTCCCAAAAGATCTAAACAGGAGAGAGAGGAAGCTAGATGCAAGGAGATGATGAGTAAGCTGATGGTTGAGGTACCCTTAGTTGATGCAGTCCAACTTTCACCTGCATTAAGAAGGTATGTCAAGAGAATGGTAGTCAATGGTATAAGCCCTGAGGAAGGAGCATTGCTTACCAGAGACATGAATGCAATTCTCTTGAACATAGTTCCAAGAAAGAAGAAGAAGGTGAGAGTTTCTGACCAAGTCAGTGTTGTGATTAAGATGAGGATTCCAGAGAAGTTACCCGATCCAGGGAACTTTCTGCTAGATTGCTCAATCTCAACAGGAAGGTTTCCTCGTTCTCTCTGTGATCTAGGCTCAAGTATCAACTTGATACTATACTTTGTTGCTGTTAGACTTGGAATGACTGATTTCAAGCCAAGCAGAATCTCTCTTATCCTAGCTGATCAATCAAAGAGAATTCCAGAAGGTGTTCTAGAAGATGTTCCTTTGAAGATTGAAGGCTGCATTATTCCCACAGACTTTGTGGTTTTGAAGTATGATGAAGAACCTGCAGACCCTCTTATTCTGGGAAGATCATTCTTGGCTTCAGCTGGTGCCATCATTGATGTGAGAAAAGGGAAAATGGAGCTTGATTTGGGTGATGTTGTCATGAATTTTGACATGGACAAGTTAAGGGGACCTTCCACCATCAATGGTCAATCTTTTTCAGTAGAGATTTCCATGGATCAAGACCCAAACAGGGAGCATTCAGACGACATTACTGTTGGGTATCAAAAGGAGCTGGATTCTAAAGAGCAAATGAAAACACTGGCTGTTCAAGAGGCATTGGCTGAGAATTCTGAGAAAGATGTGGAGCTTGAAGACTGGAGTGGAAACAATCATATATTCAGAACTATAGGCGAAGATGAAGGTCTAATCAATGTCAAGTTGATGGAGGAAGACGTTTTTGTGATGAAGGTAAGGATTGCAGAGCTGAATTGCAGAAGGAGGGCAGAGATTCGAGCTGTAGAGTTGGTGTCGATCGACACCACTCCTAGTGTCGATCGACACCCTTCGCGTATCACACCAAAAGCTGTTTGCAATGCTGCAATTCCATCACATGTTGTCAAACAGACGACTCCACATCCTTCTGCTCAGAAACCTCGAAGAAAGCAAAGGTATGCATTTCTTGGAATCAATTCCAAACCCCCTGATCTTGTCAATAAGAATATCAAAGGTTCAAAAGGTGTTTCACACTTATGCAAGCTACGAGATTCTCGTAGAGGGCTTGGTGTTTCTTTTGATGATGCTGCAGGAAAAAAAAAAGTGTCCCACCCGAACTCAAGGCCCACCCTGCTGCTGTTCCTCATTTCCTTGGTCATTCTCATGCACCTACTGCCTATACACCACCATGGATGAGAAGACATTCGTCTGGGAAGCATTCGATGCCACCCTCTAATCCACCAGACGTCTGAACCTCGACACAGTCAAGCTAATGACTGAAAAAGAGCGCTGAGTGGGAAGCAACCTACTGTTAGGTACGTTTTTCTTTATATTTTGTTTTGGTTTTACTAAGTCCTAGTTTTAGTCAGTTGAAAAAGGAAGACATTGGGCTCGACTCAGAGCAGTGTCGATCGACACCCTATCGTGTCGATCGACACCACGCGCAGACGAAGGTAAGTCTTCTATATGGTCTTTTCAGTTGTTTCTAATCTTTCTTTTAGCCAACTTCGGGCTTGATAACACTGGAGACAGTGTTGTTTAAGTTTGGGGGAGGTGATTACTGACATTGTGTTTTGTTTTGAGAAGTCATTTGAGTCTGTCTTGAGTCAAAAATTTTGAATTTTTTTGTTTTATTGAGTCAAAATCAGTTGGAACTTTCAGTTTTTCTTGGAACTAACCATAGGAAGTTGACACTTGAAAGAACCATTTCTATAGTAGTTGACAGCAGGCTTACTAAGAAGAAAGCTGCAAGTGGAATCAGTCTAACAGGGCGAGTTCAGATCCCCTTATAAGTACTAGGTATGCGCAGAACTTGATTCCTCTTTCAGTCTGAACAGATAGACCATTGCAGTCTCTCCTTGATCTTCCCTTGAGAAAAGAAAAGATAGAAAAGAGTCCAAGTCTGGGAATAGTGCAAAGAACCTCATGAGCATGTCTCCTAACAAGGAACAATATTAGTGAGTGCTCTTGAACCCGTCTCCTCACAAGGAACACAAGTAGAGAGTAGCACTATTTCCCGAGACTTCAAAAGAATAAGAAAAGTCAATGAAAAGATCTTAGAACACTCTAAAAATGGGCAGCAGTTGACTAAGGGAAGATAAAATAGGAGAGCTGCATGAAGAATGTCTTGTTCATGCACTAAGGAAGGGCAAAGAATCTGTAAAGTTCTGTGGCAATACCACTGTTTGAGTTCAAAATTTTCACCAAGGAAAGGATCTGGATTCAAACTGAAAGATTGCTAAGCTTGTGGTAAGTACACTGAAACATTACATAAGGTTGGCTCTATAACATGTGGATTCAAGAAGTGTTAATCAATGTGGCGTTCTGAAGAGGTACTCGAAAGTTTCTGTTTTCAAACTTCTACTTCATTCTAAGTTTCTGTTTTGCTTGAGGGCAAGCAAAAGCTAAGTCAGGGGGAGTTGATATATCATGGTTTTTACCCGTTTTTTGACCATGATATAAGTCTTTTTATAGAGTCTTTTGGTATTTTTAGAGTCCTATTAGAGTCTTTGCAGATTGGACTACATTGTAGCTAAATGGAAGAATCTGGAACCTTTTGGAGCATTTTGGAGAAGCAGCCGAAGTGATGAAGTTGAGAGAGTGGATTTACACGCAAGGTGTCGATCGACACTCTCTGTATCGATCGACACTCTCTGTGTCGATCGACACCATAATTTCCAATTTCCAGAAGCGTGAATTTTCTAGTTTTTGAAGAAAAGGAAATCTCCAAGACTTTTCCTAATCTTTCAAAGAAATGAAGATGCGAACCTAGGCCTATAAATAGAGTTTTTCAGCCATTGTTTAGGCACAACACACACATTATTTTAGAGAGAGATTTTTAGAGAGATTGTAGAGAGAAGAATTTGACTCCTTCAGAGCAAATTTGGAACTCCTTTGATTCTATTGATTTCTCTTATGCTTTCTATTCAAATTATGATTTCTGTTTCATTGATCATGTCTGAGTAGTTTGCTTGTTAGGTTTAGGGTTTTTCAAAGGTGATTGATGAATTGTTAGGTCGAATTAAATTGTTAGGATAAAATCATTAGAGTTCTTCATCTGGATTTGTGTTTAATGCTGATTTTGGCTTCGCGACCTAGAATCTGATATTAGGTTAATTAATATATGCGAGACTATTATTGATTGCATGAACTAGTCTTAGATGAGCAAAATACCTATTCGCAAAGAGATTTGGTTTAGGATTTTGTGAACAATCGAACCTGAACTATAATACTTGTTTGAATTGATAGGATTTGCAAAGAGATTTGGAATTCTAGGGTTTAGATAAAGAAAGTCTTCGCAGCGAGAGTTGGTTGATTTTACATTAGTGTTTCGAGTTCAAGAATGGATCTTAATAATTTCTTAACATTCTGTCTAGACCTGCAATTTAGATCACCTGAAAATTTCCCTGAACCTAGCGCCTTAGTCTCCTGATTTTAATAACCCTAATTCGTGATTGCTCATTTATTTTCTTCTTTGTTTTATTTTCATTCTATTTGACCTAGCATAATCCTAACTTAGAAACCTTAGTGTAGCATCTACTTCCCTTGGGATTTCTCTACCCCTTATACTACGATTGCATTTGCTGTGCACTTGCAGTAGTTTTATTAGGGTAAAACCTGAGCCCTATCAGACATGCTATATTGCATGCTAGGGTTTTGGCCGAGATGAGACCAAGTGCATATAATGAATATTCTCCCATACAGTTAGCGTTTGGCCAGAAGGAAAATGTATCTCATCACCGTGTGTTTGGGTGTGGGGTCTATGTCCCTATAGCGCCACCCCAAAGAATAAAAATGGGACCACAAAGGAAATTGAGAATACTTATCGGGTATACGTCACCAAGTATAATTAGGTATCTTGAACCGGCAACTGGTGATATGTTCACGGCACGGTTTCCCGATTGCCACTTTGATGAAAGTGAATTTCCTGCGTTAGGGGGGGGGGGGTTAAGAGAATCGCCAAATGATATCACCTAGTGTACACACTCTTTGGCTTATCTTGATCCTCCTACTAATCAACGCGAACTATAAGTTCAAAAAATTATACATGCAAAGTTTGGCAAACCAATTACCTAATGCATTAGCAGATACGAGGATGGTGACTGATATGCTCAAATTTACCCTAGAGGTACTCTCTCAAATTAAGAGATCAGTCGTAGTACTTAGGGATCGAATTCCCAGGGAATAGATAGTGACACAACAGATTTCTAAGTTCGAACTAAGTTAAGAACAAATATGGAATTAAAAGAAAACAGGTAATTAAAACTTAGTAAATTCAGGAGACGAGACGCTAGGCTATGGAAAATTCGCAGGTATGATTCCAAATTGTAAAATAGAAGACTGTCATGATATTTATTAAGAACCGTTCTAGAACTCGAAACACAATTATAAAATCAATCAACTCTCGTTGCAGAGATTATCTATGCCTAAATCCTAAAATTCCAAATCTCTTTGCAAATTCAAACAATTCAGACAAACATTAATAACAGGTTCGATATGTTCACAAAATCTTTAAACCAAATCTCTTTGAGAATAGGTATTTTTCTCATCTAAAATTAGTTCAGGCAATTCAATAATACTCTCGCTTCTATTAAAAAACCTATGATCAGATTCTATGTCATAAAGATAAATCAGCATTAAACACAAATTCAGATGAAGAACAAGCAGATTAATCCCAACAGTAATTCAATTCTAACAACATGTCATCAAACCTTGAATAACCCAAAACCTAACTACCAAACTACTCAGACAAGGTGATTAAAAAAACATCATGAATAAAGTAGATTGCATAAAATAATACAAAAGAGAAATAAAGATGTTAAAAATCTCTCAAGAACATAGTATATGATATATCTCCTCAAAAGCTCGCTAAAAATAATACTTGTCTTGCCAAAACAATGGCTCTGAAATCCTTAAATAAAGGTTAAAACACGAGTGGGGCACTTTTGCAAATAAGGAAAACTTATGGGAAGTTTTCTTTTTCTTCAAAACTTGTAAAGTCACGAGTTTTCTTCTTGCCACGATTGGTGTCGATCGACACTCATCTTGAAATTCGTCTCTTGACTTCATCTCTTCACAGCTTCTTCCACAATGCTTCATAATGTTTCAAAATCTCCAATTATGCTCCAAACGTACCTGGACCTGTAAAGACTCTAATAGGACTCTAAAAAGACCAAAAGACTCTATAAATAAGACTTATATCATGGTCAAAAATCGGTAAAAACCATTATATATCAACTCCCTCAGACTTAGCTTTTGCTTGCCCTCAAGCAAAACAAAAACTATGTATAGAGTCGAGATTTCAAAACAGAAACAATCATTTAACCTTAGGAACGCCACATTGATCAACATTCTTGAATCCACATACCATAGAGCTAACATTAGGCAGTACTTCAGTGTACTTACCACAAGCTTAGCAATCTCCCAAATCAAATCCAAACCCCTTAAGGAAATCCAGATTCTCCACTGTTAACCCCTTTAATCAATTAAGCGTGCGGTCTCATCGAGGGAGTATCGATCAAAGAACCTATAGACTATTTCCCTTCCAAGCTCCTGAATACACAGACAGACTTTGCACAATCTCTCTTATTTTCTCTTCACTTAGTCGATTTCTCCCTACTTTTCTAGGGTATCATTTTATTTTATTTTTATCGACTTTCTTTTCTTTTCTTACCTCAAAAACAGTGCCACTCACTTATTGTGTTCCTTGTGAGGAGACAGGTTCATGAGTATAGGCGCACCTTCATCGTTCTTATCAGGACTCAAGTTGCCGTTCTTAGACTTAGACTCTTTATTTTTATAGGGAAGATCAAAGAGAGATCATGACAAAGTTATCTTAAAAGTGCTGGAAGAGGAATCAGGTTCAATGTATACCAAGCCCTAAGATGAGAAGTTGAAGTTCATTAGGGTGGAGTTAACAGTAATCTGAACTCTCCTTGTTAGATAGATCCACTTGCAGCTTTCTACCTAGTAAAACCTGCAATCAACTTCTATGGCAATGGTTCTTCAAATGCCAATATTTTATGGTTAGTTCCAAGAAAAACTAAAAATTTCAACTGATTTTGACTCAATAAAACAAAATTTTTGACTTGCTCTCAAAAACAAACACAATGTCAGTAACTACCTCCCCCATAATTAAACAGCACTTTCTCCAGTGTTATCAAGCCATAAGTTGGTAAAAAGAAGACAAGGAATCGATTGAATGAAGAAGAGAAGTACTTACATGTCTTCATGTAGGGCGTCGATCGACACACAGTGATGGTGTCGATCGACGCTGGTTGTGTCGACCTTAGTTGGCATGCGTTCGCCTCTGAGGTTTTTTCTTTATTATTTTTTAAACACAACCCAAAATACTTAATAATTAAATAAAAATAAACACGAAAATAAATACTTACGAGTGGGTTGCCTCCCACTAAGCCCTTGTTTTAATTTATTAGCTTGACTTGGATGCTGGAAATCAGTCGGCAGGTGCAGCATGAGAACTCATTTCAAAACAAGATCCACATTTAGACACCTTCAGCTTCAAAATTCTGCTCCAAGGTCCTTTTACAGCATCTAGCCCTTTCTCCTTCATCTCAGATGTAAGAATTGCTCTAATCTTGGAGAAAGGCTTTGAGGTTCATTTGCACTTCACCTTATACTCAATTGCGTTTCCATCAAAGCTCTGAGGTATCAAAGTGACTTGAGGATCTCCCTTGATCTTTTTGTTCTCCACTCTCTTCTTCACTTTTGCCCTTTTCTGGTTCCATTTGTGATCATGTGAGGATTTCCAGCTAGGACTTCATCTGCATCACTCTTACCGCAAGGTCATTCCTGAGAAACGTCTGCCAGCTTATCTCTAGCAATGCAAGAGACGTGTTTTGAAATTCCACTAGTAGGGACATCATTGTAGAAAACCACTTTGACAACATTAGAGAAAGATATTCTCTTGTTAGGCATGTCTACAACTGCTCCCACTGTAGCCATGAATGGTCTCCCAAGAATAAAAGGCATGACATAATCTTTGCTCACTTCCACAACCTGAAAATCAGTAGGTACTAGACAATTCTCCACTTTGACAAACAAGTCTGGAATTGTACCATATGGGAATGTGGTGGAAGAGTTGGCAAAGGATAGAGTCATCTGAGGAGGGTGAATGTCAAGAATCCCTAACTTCTTTGCAATGTCTTTTGACATGAGATTCACAATAGCACCAGAATCGCAGAGAGATTGGTCAAACTTAACTCCTCCAATAGAGCATGGAAAAACAAACATCTCAGGGTCTTCAACCTTAGGCACCTGCTTCATTGGTGGTGCTGTATCCCTTGCCTTGTGAAAGAGTTCTTCAGTTTTTTCAAAACGCTCTCTGCAATTTTGGAAGAAGGCACACAAAGGATATCTCTCATAAGCCTCTTCGAATGAAAGTCCAGTAGGAATCCTTCTCACCCTCTTGTTGAAATCAGCTAGCTTCTCTGCACTAATGGGCGGCCTTAGGTGTTTGGGTAGAGGAGGATATGGAACCTTAGGCTTGTACACTCTTTTCTCTGCAGCCTTTGAAACATCTAATGATATCTGGGAAGGGTGTCAATCAACATTGGTTATTTATGTCAAGGACTCAGTGTCGATCGAGCTCGATTTCGGTCTGTCAGAGCTCGAATTCTTGATATTTTTTTGTGGTGTCGATCGACACCCTTCCTTGGTGTCAATCGACACTAGCTCTGCAGCAGCAATGTCGTCTTCTTCAGCTCCCTGAAACTCCACAATTTCTTTAGCATTCATACCTTTTTTCTGCACAGGTTGAAGGCTTCTTTCACACTGAATTGTGATGGCGTTCACATGGTGCCTCGGATTTGTGTCCGTCTTTCCATGAAGGAATCCATCTTGTCTCTTCAAAGCTCCAGCAGTTTGAGCAACTTGAACATCCAATTGCTTGACATGAGCATTTAGAGACTCGAATTTCTCATTCAGATCAGTGTACAAGGCATCAATCTTCCAATTGAAATTCAGAGTCATCTTCTGTTAACCCTCCAAGATCTTTTCAATCATAGACTTCATCTCATTGTCTTTCCATGAAGGAATCCATCTTGGCTCTTCAAAGCTCCAGCAGTTTGAGCAACTTGAACATCCAATTGCTTGACATGAGCATTTAGAGACTCGAATTTTTCATTCTAATCAGTGTACAAGGCATCAATCTTCCAATTGAAATTCACAGTCATCGTCTGTTACCCTCTAAGATCTTTTAAATCATAGACTTCAACAATAAGTTCTTGTGAAGTTGTTGTTCTGATAAGGCTTCTGGTAAGAGGAACCATAGCTTTGCTGATTACCAAATCTCTGACCTTGAAAACCAGCCCCATTAACGTAGTTAACTTCTTCTTCCTCAGGCTCAAAAGTCTCTACTTCAGCAGCAAACTAGACTTGCTTCTTTCCCACTAGAAGACTATGCATTGAATCTAGCTTAGCCTTCACCTCAGCAATCTGACTTCCATCCATGTTTCCAGCTTGCTTCTTCCTCTCAAGATCTGCATTCTTGGTACTATTTCTAGATGTCAAGTTCTCTATAAGTGTAGTAGCATTTTCTGGATATTGAGTGTTGAAGTTTCCATTGCTGGCAGCATCTATAGCCATTTGATATCTCCAATCAATACCTTTGTAGAAAATTCCCAGCAGTTGAACCTTAGTAAAACCATGTTGTGGACAGTCTCTTTGATATGCCATGAATCTCACCCAAGCAGTCTTGAATGCTTTAGTTGGTTCTTGAGAAAAGTAGAGATCTTCATCCTTAAATCTTCAGACCTTGCATCATCAAAGAAATTACACAGGTAGGCATTCTTTGTGTCATCCCAAGTAGTCAATGATCTTGGATCCAACTGCTTCAGCCAATATGCAGCATCTCCAGCAAGTGAGTAGGGCAAAAGCTTGCAGAAGAGGTAATCATTAGACACTCCATTGGCATTAATACTTGATGCCAAATCCTCAAATCTTTTAATGTGATCCATAGGATGCTCATTAGGAAAACCATGGAAAGGATGCTGAGCCACAAGTGTGTAGTAAGCAGGTTTCAGCTCAAAGTCATTCCTCTGGAAAGGAGGTGGGCGAATTGCAGCTCTATTAGCATAGAACTGATCATGCCTGTTGTAATCACCAAGTGTCCTTCCACGCCCAGAATTCTGTCGTAGTGCATCTTGCTCCGCTTGGTGTCGATCGACGCTCAGTAGCTCGATCACAACAGCTCCGTTCTCATAGAATCTTTGCCCTTGATCATTCCTCCTATGCCCTTCTGTATCAACCAAGTGACCCTCTTCATCTCTCATCAGAATGAGTGGATTGACCATTGAAGATTCCTTCTTGGCTTTCATGTTGGTCCTTTCCAATTTGGCGAGTTCGCCTATGCTCAAAATCACAAGCTCCTTTTCCTTGTTTCTTATGGTACTGCGATTAAGCAAACACCTGAAATCAAGAACTAGAAACTAAAACGTTAGTAACCAAAAATAAAATAAAACCTTAGAAAAAATTCTAGTATTAAAAATCTGTAGGCAACTAATCAGATTCCTAGAGCTCAAATTTACCCTAGAGCTACTCTCTTAAATTAAGAGATCAATCGCAGTACTTAGGGATCGAATCCACAGGGAATTAGATAGTGACACAGCAAATTTCTAAGTTCGAATTAAGCTAAGAAAAAATATGGAATTAAAAGAAAACACGCAATTAAAACTTAGTAAATTCAGGAGACGACACTAGGCTATGCGAAATTCGCAGGTATGCTTCCAAATTGTAGAATAGAAGACTGTCGGGATATTTATTAAGAACCGTTCTAAAACCAAAATTATAAAATCAATCAACTCTCGTTGCAGATATTATCTATGCCTAAATCCTAGAATTCCAAATCTCTTTGCAAATTCAAACAATTCATACAACTTTAATAGCATGTTCGATATGTTCACAAAATTTCTAAACCATATCTCTTTGCGAATATGTATTTTGCACATCTAAGATTAGTTCAGGCAATTCAATAATACTCTCGCATCTATTGAACAACCTATGATCAGATTCTAGGTCATGAAGCTAAAATCAGCATTAAAAACAAATCCAGATGAAGAACAAGCAGATTAATCTCAACAGTAATTCAATTCTAACAACCTGTCATAAAGAAGAGAAATAAAGGAGTTAAAAATCTCTCAAGAACATACTATAAGATTTATTTCCCCAAAATCTCTCTAAAAATAAAACTTGTCTTACCTAAACAATGGCTCTGAAATCCTTAAATAAAGGTTAAAACACGAGTGTGGCACTTTTGCAAATAAGAAAAACTTCTGGGCAATTTTTTTTTCTTCAAAACTTGAAAAGTCACGTGTTTCCTTCTTGCCACGATTGGTGTCAATCGACACCAAGGGTAGTATCGATCGACACTCCTCTTTAAATTCGTCTCTTGACTTCATCTCTTCACAGCTTCTTCCACAATGCTTCAGAATGCTTCAAAATCTTCAATTGTGCTCCAAACGTACATGAACCTGTAAAGACTCAAATAGGACTCTAAAAAGACCAAAAGAGTTTATAAATAAGACTTATATTATGGTCAAAAACAAGTAAAAACCATGATATATCAGTGACGAAGTCCCATATCCCCGCAGCTAACGCTCCATCAAGGGTAAATGTTCTTGAAGGACATATTGATGTAAGTGTAGCAAATGAACCAAGGAATCAGCTGAAGCGCGGAAGGCCTATGGGATCAAAAGATAAAAATCCTCGACAAATAAAGAAATTGGGAGAAAGGGTTTCGGAATAACCTAATAAAGTTAAATGGCCGGAAGATATTTGTGTCAAATGTCCTGAAGACATTTGTGAAAAGGTTCCAGAAGAAACAAATGAGGTTAGGTGTTCGAAAGACATATAAGAACCAGTTCCAGAAGAACCTGGTAAAGAGATTCATCCTGAAGACGAATCTAGAACAAAAAAATATGAGATTTCCATCTCCTTCGTCTAAAGTGGAAAATTATGGGCTAGAAGTGAAACAGAAGATGATGATGGAATGTTCTCCTTTTCTGTGTCCAAAGAGATCGATCATAAAAATGATGATCAAGATTAGTTCCGTGTCAGAGTGCCAAAGAAGGTCTGACTGGGATAAATGGCAAGTAGCCATGAGGAATGAAATATTCTCCCTTAATAAACAGAACGAATTCGGACCGATAGCTGTTACACCTGAAGATGTAATGCCGGTCGGATACAAATGGGTCTTTGTGAGAAAGAGAAATGAGAAAAATGAGGTCACAAGGTATAAAGCTCGCCTTGTGGCACAAGGTTTTTTCTCAAAGACTGGGAATAGATTATGAAGAAACATATTCCCTGGTCATGGATGCAATCACATTCAGGTACTTAGTAAGCCTAACTGCCTCTAAGAATTTAGAGATGTACTTGATGGATGTTGTGATTGCATATATGTATGGTTCACTTGACAGTGACATATACATGAAAATCCCCGAGGGATTTAAGATCCCAAAAAGATCAAAGATGCCTAAAGCATCTAAAGCGCTACGTTTGGTCAAACTACATCGATCACTTTACGGATTAAAATAATTTGGACGCATGTGGTATAATCGTTTAAGCGGATATTTGTTGAGTCAAGGTTACGTCAACAATGCGATATGCCTTTGTGTGTTTATAAAGAAATCCGCATCACAATTTGTGATCATTGATGTATACGTTGATGACCTGGACATGATTGGAACTCAAAAGGAGATTGATGATGCAAGAGCTCATACGAATGATGAATTCAAAATGAAAGATCTTGGTGATATATCATTGTTTTTACCAGTTTTTGGACCATGATATATGTGTTTTTATAGGGTCTTTTGTTAGTTTTAGAGTCCTATTAGAGTCTTTGCAGGATGGAGATCATTTGGAGCTAAATGGAAGAATCTGGAACCTTTTGGAGCATTTTGGAAAAGCAGCCGAAGTGATGAAGTTGGAAGAATAGATTTACATGCAAGGTGTCGATCGACACCAATCAAGTTCGGCCAAGTTTCGCGATTTCCATCAGAAAAAGGAAAGAGAGCAAGTTTGAAGAAATTACAAGTCTGCCCCTGGACGAAAAATCCCCTTATATAAATAGTTTTCAGGCATTGTTTAGCCAAACACCTTATCATTATTTTCTGTTTTTGAGACTTAGAGAGAGATTGATCATGTGCTTTTGGGGAGACAATTCTAACTCATCTGAGCCAGATTTTGAACCCCTGTATCATTCTCTATTCTTTTATGCAATTTATTTCAGCCATGATTTGTGTTTGCATAATTATGTCTGAGTAGTTTGCTAGTTAGGTTAGGGTGATTAAGGATTGATGAAGAGTTTGTAGAATCATTAGAAGTTTTTAGGGTAAATCAATTGGATCTTCACCTTGATTTGTGCTTAACTTGATATTCTGAATTGATCACTTAGAAATCAAACCTTAGGTTATTTAATAGATGCGAGAGCATTATTAGTAACTTGAACTAATCATAGGTGAGCAAAATATCTATTCGCAAAGAGATTTGGTTTAGGTATTTTGTGAACAAATCGAACATGTTCTTATTGCTTGCTTTAATTGTTTAAATTCGCAAAGAGATTTGGGATTTAGGGATTTAGGCATAGATAACTTCTGCAACGAGAGTTGATTGGTTTTAACTTAGAGTTTCGAGTTCTAGACGATTCTTAATAAATCCCTAATAAACTTAGATTCTGCATTATAGGATTCAACCTGATAATTATCCTTGCCTAACGCCTTAGTCTCCTGAACTTTAATCCATCTTAAATCCAATTTATTTACTTGTTTAATTGCTTAGCTTTAATTTCATATAATTCGACCTAGCATAATTCGAACTTAGAAACCTTAGTGTAGCTTTCACTTTCCTTGAGATTCGATACCCCTTATACTTCAACTGCATTGCTGTGCACTTGCAGTAGTTGATTATTTGGGTAAAACATGAGCCCTATCAAGTTTTTGGCGCCGTTGCCAGGGAAGTAATAGCTGCCTACGAAATCTAGTACTAGGATTTTGACTAGGTTTTGTTTTAATTTTTGTTACTAATTTAGTTTCCTATCTTTTGTTTCAGGTGCATGCCCAGTACCAGAAGCAACAAGGAAGAGGAACTAATCGCACTGAACCAGGAACTAGGCCGTCTCGAACGTACGAACCGCAAATCTGCCCAGCGTCGATCGACACAAATAGCATCAATTGACACCCAACCTTAGTGTCGAACGACACCACTAGTATCGATCGACACCTTGCGCACACTGTGATGGAGACTTTGTTGACCTACAAGGCAATAGAAGGAACACCCAAGGCCAGAGACTTGATGAGGCTGGCGCCGTCATCATAGAACCAGCGATGCAAATCGCCCCTGCAGAAGATGGACGTGGAAGAACATTAGGCGAGTACAACCGCCCAGACCAGTTCTATGCTAATAGAGCTGCGATCTGTCCTCCTGCATCTCAGAGGAACGACTTCGAGCTGAAGCCTTCCTACTTCACACTGGTGGCTCAGCATCCTTTCCATGGTCTTCCTAATGAGCATCCGATGGACCACATAGAGAGATTCGAGGACCTCGCATCAAGCATCAAGGCTAATGGAGTGACCTATGACTATCTCTTCTGCAAGCTGTTTCCTTACTCGCTTGCTGGAGATGCATCATATTGGCTGAAGCAGCTTGATCCAGGATCCTTGACCACTTGGGAAGATACAAAGAATGCATTCTTATGCAATTTCTTTGATGACGCAAGATCAGAGGAACTGAGGATGAAGATTACCACATTCTCCCAAGGACCTACTGAAGCATTCAAGGCTTCTTGGGTGCGATTCAAGGCTTACCAGAGGGACTACCCACACCACGATTTCAGAGAGCCGCAGCTTATCGGTATCTTCTACCGAGGGATTGATTGGAGGTACCAGATGGATCTAGACGCTGCGAGCAATGGCAACTTCAACACCAGATACCCAGTTGACGCGGTGGTGCTTATAGAGAATTTGGCCTCCTGTAACAGCACCAAGAACGCAGACTTTGAAAGAAGACAACAAGCTAGTACAAATGGAGGAAGCCAAATTGCTGAGGTGAACATGAAGCTAGATCTTTTGGTGGGCAAGAAGCAGGTCAACTTTGCTAATGAAGTGGAGACACTTGAGCCTAGTGAAGAATGTGAAGAAGAGGATGTCAACTACATCAACGGAGGAGCCTTTCAAGGTCAAAGGTTTGGGAACCAGCAAGGGAACAGGAGCTCCAGTGGGAACTATAAGAAGAGCTCCTTCACAGGAAATCAGAACTCTTCTGGTTATACTCAAAAGCCCCCATTCCAGAACAACAACAGCGGTTACACAAGGAACTATGGAAACTCTTCTTACCAGAAACTTCCAGCTCAAGACAACAAAATGGAGGCTATGCTAGAGAGATCTTGGAAGGACAGCAAATGATGACAGTGAATTTCAATGGGAAGATTGATTCACTGTATCAGGACCTGAATGGGAAGATTGAGAGCTTGAACTCTCATATGAAGAAGCTGGATGTTCAAGTTGCTCAAACCGCAGAAGCTGTTAACAGGCAAGAAGGATTCCTTCCAGGGAAGACTGATACCAATCCCAAACGTCATGTGAACGCTGTCACATTGAGGAGTGGAAAGAACCTTCAGCCTGTGCAGAAGAGAGGGCTTAGTATTGAAGAATTCGAGGAGATTGATGACGTAGAAGATGATGCTGAGCCAGTGTCGATCGACACCCATGAAGATTCACGACAAATCAGACGAACTCGACGCGAAGGACTCGACATCAGATGCGAGTGTCGATCGACACCAGGAGAGTGTCGATCGACGCTCAATACGGACTATACCAGATCAGCTCACAACAACGAAGGTTGCAGCAGAAAGGGTTTACAAACCAAAGATCCCTTTCCCCTTGATACCAAAGAAGTCTAAGAAGGAGCTACTTGATGCCAGATGCAAGGCTATCATGGATAGACTAGTGGTTGAAATTCCTTTGATGGATGCCATTAGAACTACTCCAGTGATAAAGAGATATCTGAAGTGGATGATGACCAAGAATATGGATATGGAGGAAGGAGTGATGATGATATCAGAGCAAAGTCAGTGCTGTTATTCAGAACAGACTTCCAGAGAAACTTTCCGATCTAGGAAGCTTTGTTCTAGATTGCTCCATTTTTTTCAGACAAGTTTGGGAGATCTCTATGCGATTTAGACTCAAGTGTCAACTTGATGCCTCTTTCAATTTCTCTAAGGCTGGACATGACAGAATTCAAAGCCACAAGAATCTCCTTGGTACTTGTTGATCGTTCTGTCATAATCCCTGAAGGTGTCTTGGAGGATGTCCTATTAAAGTGGGAGATTGTTTGATTCCCACAGACTTTGTGGTATTAGCTTATGATGAGGAACCCAAAGACCCTCTCATACTTGGTAGACCATTCTTGGCTACACCCGGAGCAATCATTGATGTGAGAAAGGGGAGGATCGCACTAAATATTGGTGACTTGGTGATGAATTTTGACATGGAGAAGCTGATGAAGAGACCAACAATTGATGGACAGACCTTCTATGTCGATTCACTCACCAACCTTGCTGAGGAGATTTTCAAAGAAGACCATCCTACAAACCCTTTGGAGCGAGCATTGACCACTTCTACGAAGGACAATGAGAGCTTGGACGATGCATCTGCTGGATACGCGAAGATGATGGACGCAAGTGAGCAAGTCATGCAACTAGTCGCTCAGGAGGACTTGTGTCGATCGACACCCTGCGAAAACAGCCAAAAACGCAACACTTGGTGATTGGAGTGAAGCCAAAGCACCTAATGTTTAGCTTAAACAGCTCCCTGCCAGGCTAAGGTACGCATTTCTTGGTCCTAATTCAACTTATCCTGTCATTGTGAATGCTTCCTTAAACAATGCAGAGCTCACTTTATTGCTAAGCAAGCTGCGCAAGTATCGCAAAGCTCTTGGCTATTCTCTTGATGATATTTCAGGTATCTCACCAGACTTGTGCATGCATCGGATTCAGCTTGAGGATGAGACGAAGTCATCAATTGAACATCAAAAAGGCTGAATCCAAACCTGAAGGAAGTAGTCAAGAAGGAGATCATGAAGCTATTGGAAGCAGGGGTCATCTATCCCATTTCAGACAGTGCTTGGGTCAGTCCAGTTCACGTGGTTCCTAAGAAAGGAGGAGTCACAGTGGTAAAGAACGAGAAGAATGAGCTGATTCCTACAAGAACTGTGACTGGACACAGAATGTGCATAGACTACAGGAAGTTGAATACCGCAACCAGAAAGGATCACTTTCCTTTGCCTTTCATCTACCATATGCTGGAGAGATTGGCGAATCATCCCTACTATTGTTTCCTTGATGGCTATTCAGGGTTCTTCCAGATTCTTATCCATCCAGATGATCAGGAGAAGACCACGTTTACATGTCCTTATGGTACATTTGCATATCGCAGAATGCCATTTGGACTTTGTAATGCTCATGCGACCTTTCAGTGATACATGATGTCCATCTTCACAGACATGATTGAGAAGTTTATGGAAGTCTTTATGGATGACTTCTCTGTTCATGGGTCATCCTTCAAAGACTGCCTGGATAACTTATGCGCGGTGTTGCAGCGGTGTGAGAGAAGCACTTGGTATTGAACTAGGAAAATTGTCATTTTATGGTCACTGATGGAATTGTACTTGGACACAAGGTTTCAGCAGAAGGGATTGCAGTGGATCGCGCCAAGATTGAAGTGATGACGACTTTACAAGCACCTGATTCTGTGAAGTCAGTGAAGAGTTTTCTGGGTCATGCTGGGTTCTACAGAAGATTCATCAAGGACTTTAGCAAGATTGCAAGACCACTCACTGCTCTTCTCTGCAAAGACGTGAAGTTCGAGTTCACTGCAGAATGTCTTCCAGCCTTTGAACAGATCAAGCAAGCCTTAGTGAGTGCTCCAATAGTTCAACCTCCAGACTGGGATTTGCCTTTTGAGGTGATATGTGACGCCAGTGACTTCGCAGTAGGAGCAGTTCTGGGACAGAAGAATGACAAGAAGCTTCATGCCATTTATTATGCCAGCAGGACATTGGATGATGCGCAGAAGAATTATGCAACAACGGAGAAGGAATTGCTAGTTGTGGTCTTTGCCTTTGAAAATTTTCGCCAGTATCTTGTTGGCTCAAAGGTGATTGTTCACACAGATCATTCTGCATTGAAGTACTTGATGCAGAAGAAAGATGCAAAGCCAAGGTTGCTAAGATGGATTCTACTTCTCAAAGAGTTTGACATTGAAGTTAAGGATAAGAAAGGAGTTGAGAATGGAGTAGCTGATCATCTCTCAAGGATCAGGATCGAAGATGACATGCCAATTGATGATTTTCTGCCTGAGGAGAATGTCTACTTCGTTGAGAGTAGTTTCCAAGCTGTGAGTTCAGAGCAGATGAGTCTATTGTCGATCTACACTAGGAGAGTGTCGATCGACACTTAGTCCGAAAAATTGAAGATTGACAACTCATGTGCCCGAGTGTCGATCGACACCATCTATGTCGTTCGACACCCAACGCGAACTTCACTTCGCAGGATCTTGTACGAAGTGTTTCGACAACCAATCTTTGCCATTAATGATGCGAATCGACCATGGTATGATGACATTGTGAACTACCTTGCTGCTGACATTGAGCCTAAACATCTCAAGAACTATGAGAAGAAGAAGTTCACAAGGGAACTCAGAAGATACTATTGGGATGAACCTCACTTGTACAAGCATTGTTCAGACAATGTTTACAGAAGATGCATTGCAGAGAGTGAGGTCTGTGATGTGCTATTTCATTGTCATGGTTCCGAGTATGCTGGATACTTTGTAACCTTCAAGACAGTTTCTAAGGTTCTTCACGCAGGCTTTTGGTGGCCTACTATGTTCACGGATGCGCATCTGTTCATCACTCAATGTGATGTTTGTCAAAGGAGAGGAAAGATCAACAAGCGACATGAGATGCCACAGAACTTCATCCTTGAAGTGGAGGTCTTTGGTTGTTGGGGCATTGATTTCATGGGCCCTTTTCCTCCATCCTATGGAATGCAATACATCTTGGTGGCTGTAGACTATGTCTCTTAGTGGGTGGAAGTAATTGCTTCTAAGACCAATGATGCTGCGGTGGTTCTCAAGCTATTCCAGACCATCATTTTCCCAAGATTCGGAGTGCCTCGGATTGTTATAAGTGATGGTGGTTCTCACTTTATCAACAAGGTTTTCAACAAGCTGCTGCTGAAGAAACATGGTGTTCAACATCGTGTGGCTACTCCGTATCACCCCCAAACGAGTGGACAAGTCGAAGTCTCCAACTGACAGATCAAGCAAATTCTGGAGAAGACAGTGGGAAAGACATGGAAGGATTGGGCTGTGAAGCTGGATGATGCACTTTGGGCCTACAGGACTGCCTACAAAACGCCACTTGGGACTACACCTTTCCAGGTACTCTATGGCAAAGCTTGCCATCTTCCAGTGGAGTTGGAACACAAGGCGCATTGGGCTATCAAGAAGATGAATTTTGACTTGAAGCCACCTGCAGAAAGGCGCCTAATACAGCTAAATGAGCTCGACGAATTGCGCCATCACGCCTATGAGAACTCGAAGCTCTACAAGGAGAGAACTAAAGCATATCATGAAAAGAAGATCGTCTCCAGACAATTCGAGCCAAATGACCAGGTATTTCTATACAACTCTCGTTTGCAATTGTTTCCTGGTAAATTGCGTTCACGTTGGTCAGGTCCTTTCACCATCAAAGAGGTTTGACCATATGGAGCAATTGTCTTGATAAACTCTAAAGGAGAGGAGTTCACTGTGAATGGGCAGAGAGTGAAACACTATTGGGCTCAGACCGAGATTCCGGAAGGACACATTGTGTCTTTGGATGATGCACCCAACGCCTAAATCACATGAACAGTCAAGCTATTGACGTTAAACGAGCGCTTAGTGGGAGGCAACCCACTGATAGGTACTTAGTTTATTTTTCATTTTGCTTTTTGGTTTTACTAATTATTAAGGTTTTTATTAAAAAAAAAAAAAAAGAAGGGAGAGCTCGACCATGATCAGTGTCGATCGACAACCATTGTGTGGATCGACACCACGCGGGGACACATGTAAGTCTTCAAAACCCGACGCTTCTTCTTCATTATCTCATATTTTTAAAAAAATCCGAAGCTTTAAGAGACTTTTCCCCCAAATCCCAACTTTCTCTATTCTTGACTAAATTGAGTGATTCTAAAGCCTAATCTGTGCGGATTTCATCACTCTTTCATAATCTATTGTCCATTAATTCGATCTGCCAAGATGCCTCCAGTGAGTAAGAGGCCACGCCACACTGAAGCATCCGCCTCAGGGACTGCTAATGATGAGGCGATTCCCTCTCTTCCTCCTTGGCCAAAGCGTGAAAATGCAAAGATTCGGGTTACACGGAATTGGGATGATTCACCAGTAAAGGAGGTCGCAAAGGACCTGTGTACTCTTTGAGGCATCGACGAGGCTTGGGACGATTATGATACCTTGTTCTACAACGCATGGTTGCAACTCGTTTTGCATGTGAGAAGACGATGAGGGAGCTAGGCATCAAAGACGACGTCCTGCAGCTGATGAACAGAATTGGGATGGGCACTATTGCGACGCGGCAGTATGACCTATATCCGGACCTTGTCCGCCAGTTCATTGTCACAGCTCGAGTCTATTACCGGAACGAGATAGTCCGGAATGCTTTGGAAGGCACACTGACCTTCCTAATCCGCGGGATCCGCTATCACATTTCACTTCCAGAACTTTGCGGGATCTATGGATTCGCAGATGAGCATGCCACTGGGGCCTCTCTTCAGACGCACCTTCCAGACAACCAAGATTTCTGGTCACACTTCGGGAATGGGAGGTATGACTCTAAGACCTCCACTCAGATGGACATTCGCCATCCTACCCTGCGCTACTTGGTCCGCCTATTCTCTACTACACTTCTGTGTAAGCATGAGCCAGGCAAGATGCGCGTGTCTGAGTTGGTACTGCTAAATCGCGGTCTTTGGTCAGTGATTTATGAGGATTCTGACGCGCCAGATAGCGCGAACCTTGGCGTGGTATTTGCTCATCACTTGGCTTCCTTGAAGACGAAGCCTTTCATTGGTACGAAGACCAAGCCCGAGACTATAGGAAGTCTTCTTACTCCTATCTTCCAGCACTTCGAGATAGACACTTCCAACTGCACCATTGATACATCGCATGCCTTGGTTGATATGGAGTACTTGAAGAGGACTCATTGGGTGAAGGCAGAGAGGATGTGGGCCTTCAACAACGAGCAGAGAGTGCAGCGTTTGGTGCAGTTACCTGACAGAGACCTCCCTCACATTACCACCGATCCAGGCCACCTCGCATTTCACCCCAATCCGAACAAGCTTAGGACTGCTCTCGTTGCCAGACGCAGAGGCACCTCCTCCCGACACGCCCTTCATGTTCTAGGCGCAGAGCACAGGCCCCTTTGGAGCCTATTGGACCTCATCACCTTCCAGACGCTCCCGAGATTCCTATGGAGCAAGCTGCATTTCAGATATACGTGGTTCAGAGCTTTCAGGCCATCTGGAAGGCCATTGCTACTGTATCTAGCTGCGTCCGCCCTCCCACACCACCACGATCTTCTCCACCACATTCAGATGATGATGAGTGACTCCTCCATTCCTTTTTAGTACTTTGAGTCAGTTTTTCTTTTTCTCTTGAGTCTGCATTTTGCTTCATCTGTTTCAGTACTTTGTTTCCAACTTGTTGCACTTATTGAGTTTATTGGATTATCTTGTGCTTTTAACGTTTGTTTGAGTTTTTCTAATAGCTAGGATGACTCTAACAACAATCTGATTTAACAACAATCATGTTCGAGTGGCTGAACTCTGTCTACGGACAGAGTGTCGATCGACACCATCTATGTCGATCGACACCATCATCATACACAACAACGATCGACACCATCTGTGTCGATCGACGCTGCGCGCATAAGTCAGGTAATCCGATTTTCTTTGTTCTGTAACAGTTTAGCACAACTTTTTTCTATCCAAACTCATTCTTAGTAACACTGGGGGCAGTGTTATTCAAGTCTGGGGCAGGTGGTTGCTAACATGGTGTTTTGTTTTGAGAGTCAAAAATTTTGAAAATTTTTGTTTTATTGAATCAAAATCAGTTGGAACTTTTAGTTTTTCTAGGAACTAACCACAAGAAGTTGACACTTGAAAGAACCATTGCTATAATAGTTGGTTGCAGGTCTTGCTAAGTAGAAAGCTGTAACTGGAATCAGTCTAACAGGGCGAGTTCAGGTCCCCTTATAAGAACTAGGTATGCGCAGAACTTGATTCCTCTTTTAGTCCGAACAGATAGGCAATTGCAGTCTCTCCTTGATCTTCCCTTGAGAAAATAAAAAGAAAAGAAAGAAAAAGAGTTTAAGTTTGGGAATAGTGCCTTTGTCATGAGCTTGTCTCCTCACAAGGAACAATATTAGTGATGCTCTTGAACACGTCTCCTCACAAGGGAGAGAGTAGCACTATTTCCCGAGATTTCATAAGAAAAAGAAGAGTCAATGAAAAGATCTTAGAACACCCTGAAAATGGGCAGAAGTTGACTAAGGGAAGAGAAAATAGGGGAGCTGTATGAGAATGTCTTGTTCAGGCACTAAGGAAGGGAAAAGAATCTCTAAAGTTCTATGGAAGTACCACTGTTAGAGTTCGAAATATTACCAAGGAAAGGATCTGGATTCGAACTGGCAGATTGCTAAGCTTGTGGTAAGTACATTGAACATTTTCTAAGGTTGGCTCTATATCATGTGGATTCAAGAAGTGTTAATCAATGTGGCGTTTTAAAGAAGTACTCGAAAGTTTCTGTTTTCAAACTTCTACTTCTAACTAAGTTTCTGTTTTGCTTGAGGGCAAGCAAAACCTATGTCTGGAGGAGTTGATATATCATGGTTTTTACCCGCTTTTGGACCATGATATAAGTGTTTTTACAGAGTCTTTTGTTAGTTTTAGAGTCCTATTAGAGTCTTTACAGGATGGAGAGCATTTGGAGCTAAATGGAAGAATCTGGAACCTTTTGGAGCATTTTGGAAAAGCAGCCGAAGTGATGAAATTGGAAGAGTAGATTTACGCGCAAGGTGTCGATCGACACCACCAATCAAGGTCGGCCAAGTTTCGCGATTTCCATCAGAAAAAGGAAAGAGAGCAAGTTTGAAGAAATTACAAGTCTGCCCCTGGACGAAAAATCCCCTTCTATAAATAGTTTTCAGGCATTGTTTAGCCAAACACCTTATCATTATTTTTTGTGTTTTTGAGACTTAGAGAGAGTGAGATCCAGAGCTTTTGGGGAGATAATTCTGTACTCTTCCGAGAAGTTTTTGAACCCCAGTATCATTCTCTTTTTTTTTATGCAATTTATTTCAGCCATGATTTGTGTTTGCATAATTATGTCTGAGTAGTTTGCTAGTTAGGTTAGAGTGATTTAGGGTTGATGATGAGTTTGTAGAACTATTATTATTGTTAGGAAAATCACTTGGATCTTCATCTTGATTTGTGCTTAACTTTATTTCTGAAACTGATCACTTAGAAATCAAACCTTAGGTTATTTAATAGATGCGAGAGCATTATTAGTAACTTGAACTAATCATAGGTGAGCAAAATATCTATTCGCAAAGAGATTTGGTTTAGGTATTTTGTGAACAAATCGAACCTTTTCTAATTGCTTGCTTTAATTGTTTAAATTCGCAAAGATATTTGGTATTTAGGGATTTAGGCATAGATAACTTCTGCAACGAGAGTTGATTGGTTTTAACTTAGAGTTTCGAGTTCTAGACGATTCTTAATAAATCCCTAATTAACTTAGATTATGCATTCTTGGATTCAACCTGATAATTATCATTGCCTAACGCCTTAGTCTCCTGAACTTTAATCCATTTTAAATCCAATTTATTTACTTGTTTAATTGTTTAGCTTTAGTTTCATATAATTCGACCTCGCATAATTCGAACTTAGAAACCTTAGTGTAGCTTTCACTTCCCTTGGGATTCGATACCCCTTATACTTCAACTGCATTGCGGTGCACTTGCAGTAGTTGATTATTTGGGTAAAACCTGAGCCCTATCACTTGGAAAGACAAAGTTTTGTCTTGGGCTCCAGATAGAGCATTTCCATGATGTAATATTTTTGCATCAATCAAATTATACCATAAGGGTGTTAAAACGGTTTAGTATGGATAAAGCGACTCCTTTGATTACTCCAATGGTCAATAGACCACTTGATATTGATAAAGATCTATTTCGGCCTTGTGAAGGTAACGATGAAATATTAGGTCATGAAGTGCCTTATATGAACGCTATATGTGGACTTTATATCTTGCAAATTATACTATACCAGATATAGCATTTAATACTAACTTACTTGCAAGGTACACAGACGCGCATACATTGGAATGGAATAAAGCATATATTATGTTATCTTCAAGATTCGATTGATTTTAGATTATATTATTCTAGAAACCTCGAGGTTAGTCTAGTTCGTTTTGCAGACGCATGATATTTATCAGATCCGCATAAAGCTCGATCACAAACTGGATATGTTTTCACATTTAGTGGAACTGCGATCTCTTGGCAATCCAATAAGCAACCTTTGATCGCCATTTCTTTAAATTATACAAAGATTATTGCACTTTATGAAGCATGCAGAGAATGTGTATGGCTGAGATCCATAGCTCATGATATACAAGAAGCAAGCGGAATAATCACAGATAAAGAACCAAGAAAAGTGTTTATAGATAATGGTGCTTGTGTCGCTCAAATTAAAGAAGGTTATATCAAGAGCAATAGAACGAAACATATCCCTCCAAAAAAAAATTTCTTATACTCAAAAGCTTAAAAAAAAATAAAGAAGTGGATATTAAGTATGTTCGCTCAATTGATGGTGAAGGGATGTTTCCCTATATAAAGGGATGTTACTCTTGTAAATGAAATATGAGAAATAGAAGCCAACAAGGAAATTTCTTGTTTTCCATCTTTGACTCTCGCCTCTCTCTCTTTTATATTAATTAAATATTCATCTCATCATATATCTGCATCATTTCATATATCTGTTATAATTTATACCACTTTCAGATTTGTTGGTAAATAAACATTTTTTTCTTTTTTAATCATTTTTTGTTGATTTAATAAATTAAATATTTTTTAAAAAACTGAGATATATGTATAATGAAGAGGAAAGTGATATATTCTGTATAATGAAGAGGAAAGTGATAAATTATGTACTATGATTTGTGCCTAATGATGAAGAGAAAAGTGATAAATTCCAGCAAAGAGAAAACAAAAAGGAACATAAGTACATAACTAATGATCGCAAAGAATCATATGCAAGGCATATTTGGTAAGTGAATATCATAGGATTTGAGTACAATAGTAATGTATTATGTATGTACTGTGTAAACTATGACCATGACATGTGATACAAAGCAAAACTTGGGTTGATTACAGAAAAACAGTCTGAGATGAGTGGTAAGTGTTGGGAATCATAGTACACCAAGTTGACTGCATAGTGAGACCGTATATATAAAATCTTTTTTCATTATGATCAATGATAGTTGATAGTTCATATATATCATATGATGTTCCCAATATTCACTCATGATATATATAATGAAGAGGCTCAAATATTCAGTTTTACATATGTTCCTTGACCAATCACGCATACATTAAAATATCTCAATTGTATAGTCTATCGTTCAGTGCTGGCAAAAACAAAAACAAAAGTCTATCGGTCATTTTGTTTTTTTACTATATATGCAAAGTCGTTTTCGCCTTTTTTTTTTATAAATAACAAGGAATTTCCAGATGCTTTGGATCGGTAATCTTTCTTGGCCCGGTATAAACTTGTGATAGTACTTCACTAATGGACAATAATGGCTATTTTTTTTTTTTTTGATAATAATATATACATAGGTAGTTTCATACTGGAACTCGTTTTGACAAAAAAGTTTAAACAAAAAGTTTCTTTAAACGGTTTATGGACAATGTTTGGTAAATCATATATATATATATATATAGAATCTCTGTCAACGAACAAGTTAACGCACTAAGATACTCTTTTTTTTTTTTGTCATCTGAATAATATTAGAAAGAACAAGGATCAAAGTACAAGAAGGATCAAAGAAAAGCAAGGTAGAAACACTAGCCCGGCAACATAAAGAGCCGAAGGCCAAACCGGGAAGATTCCAAACCCTCAAATCCAAAGAACTAACCCTCGTAAAAATCTGCTAAAGAGAGAGCAAAACTCAATCAACAACAAGGAAATTACACCACCACCGAGGGCCATCCGTTGCCAACACGACTCCAACCACCAACACATTGGCACGCATAAGAAGGCCACGCTCAAGACCAGAGAACGCCACACCAATGGAACTGCATCATATCCGAAAACCACAAACGATACTTGATGACTGCCTACTTTCTATAGCCCATACCAAGCTGTAGAAATAGCGACCATCCCACAAAGAACTCCAAACACGAACCTCTAAAAACTTCTTCTTAAGACAAACTGATGCAGCTGAAGGAAGAAACCAACACCGACAAACGTTTCCAAACCCGAAACTAAAAGCTGAACAAACTAAGGTAAAGTGATAAGTCTATATTTTGCATCATTCTAGCATACATTTAGTATAGGTTTCTCACCATCTAAGTGTATATTTAAGCATCATTATGTTGCATTTTGATCATTTAGAGTCTAAGATGTCTTTGCATAGTCTTTGCATATTTGTTGCATTTGGAGTGTTCCTCAGGTACATTTGGAGCTAAAGAAACCATTTGGAGCTTTGGGGATGAGTTTGGATCAAAGAGAAGTCGAAACAAAGGTTGACAGAAGTTGTCTGGCATCGCCTCGGATTGGAGCACCTCGGATTGGCAAACCGAGACAGACTCGGCAGAGACTTCATCGGTTTGGCCCCATCGGTTTGGACGCGCGGAGCAGCTCGGGACGAAGCCACCAGAACCTTCATCGGTTTGGCCACCTCGGATTGCCAAACCGAGACGACCTTGGCAGAGAGTTCATCGGTCAAGGCGCGTCCATCTCGGGTTGCAGTCCGATGCGCCTTGACCGATGAACTCTCTGCCGAGGTCGTCTCGGTTTGGCAATCCGAGGTGGCAAAACCGATGAAGGTTCTGGTGGCTTCGTCCCGAGCTGCTCTGCACGTCTAAACCGATGGGGCCAAACCGATGAAGTCTCTGCCGAGTCTGTCTCGGTTTGCCAATCCGAGGTGCTCCAATCCGAGGCGATGCCAGACAACTTCTGTCAACCTTTGTTTCGACTTCTCTTTGATCCAAACTCATCCCCAAAGCTCCAAATGGTTTCTTTAGCTCCAAATGTACCTGAGGAACACTCCAAATGCAACAAATATGCAAAGACTATGCAAAGACACCTTAGACTCTAAATGATCAAAATGCAATACAATGATGCTGAAATATACACTTAGATGGTGAGAAACCTATACTAAATGGATGCTAGAATGATGCAAAATATAGACTTATCAACTCCCCCAAACTTGCCTTTTGCTTGTCCCCAAGCAAATGAATCACAAGCTAAGGAGAGATGTTTGAAAGTGGGGACTCAAATCCAAAGGTACCAAGAAAATGAATCAATTCAATGGTCCTAGTTAGCAGTTCTAGGATGCCTTTTATGCAAATTTCTACTCCAAAAGGTCTAGCCATACCCATACTCATTCAAGTGAACCCAAGCCTCAACCTACAAAAGCATTCATTTTCACCAACTCTTTAACATTCATTAAGTAGTAACCATGGATCATGAATCATACAATGCTAGAAAACTTGTTTGGTTTTTGGGTAAGGTTTTGAGATAAAAATGATCTCAACTTCATGGGGTTCCAATGCAAGGGATCTCTCAATGAACAAGTGAACTTTGGCAAAATGCTAAGAGTAAAAAGCAACCTATGCATACAAGGACAAACTTCCATCTACCCTTTGTAACACAATTGTCTTCACTCTCATTTTTCTTTTAAGCTCACTCACCAAGTCCAACCTAAGCTACCCATTACAAGGCAATTCGCCAAACCCATAAGCTCAAACCACTTTCTCCTTTTCTCTTTTAAGTACTTGGGGAAAACTTCTTCTACAACCACAAGTGTTGGCACACTTTTACTTCAAGCTCTTTCTCTTTTCATTCACAATTTGCTATCCTCTTTCTTATAACATCTTAGCCATATTTTTTTCTTTTTCTTGGCTCTTTTACTTTTCTTTTCTAGAGGATTTCTTTTCTTTTCTTAACACTTAGAGCACAATATACAATGCCAACACTTGTTCCAAATATTTTCGTTTTCCCCCTTTCACCATCTCAACTTCGCCCACTTACTTGTTCCACATCAAATATCAAGCCAAAATTCCCACCCAAGAATCCTATCCTATCATCTAGCTCATTGTTCTCGAGCTAGCTACATGGAAGCCTATCCTTGTCGCTCTAAACTCAACACTTTTTGCTAAGTTCACAAGATGAAAAAGGCCTAATGCACTCAATAAGGAAGAGGTTTCAAAGGAAGCTTAGTTTGGGAATTCGTTTTCAACCGCTCTAAAGATGAGAGTCGGCTATTTGGGTTAACAAGAGTGGTAAAAGGAAAGAAGATAACCCAAATATGTATATGGTATCCACAAGTTCTCTAGCAATGCATAACCATGATAATTACTTATTCAAATTAGGTTCAAGTTCAAGAGAGTTGGTTTCTATTCAAAGCTTGCTTCAATTAAAACTTGAATATCAAATGGTGAGGTCCAAGTAGGGTTCAACTTTAACTTTCAAAATTTGCACACCAAGCATCAAACAACTATTAACTAGGGCCTTGAACTAATTCATGAGTTTAACACCTTACAAGAAAAAATCATCATTGTCCCCTATGCATGAATGCAATCCTATATGAAAGCTAGACTCAATCCTACTTATGTAACAAATGCAAATGCAACTACATGCTATTTTTTTTTGAAATTTTCGAAATTTTTCCAATTATTTTGGTTTTTTCTATGCCATAGATGTATGCATGAGACTCAAGGATGCATGAAAAGGTAAAATAAGATCACAAAAGACAAGTCAAATCTCTCAACCTCTCCCCCAAACTTAAATTACACAGTCCCTTGTGTAATAAAAGTCCGAGAGAGACCGCAATCAATATGACAAAATGATAGAATAAGGTAAAATAAAAACTAATGGTATATACAATGGAGTTTGGAGTGTTACCTCTAGAATTTGGTTGAGGAGGAAGAGGATTCCCCCATTGAGTAGGATTGGTTGCTTGACTCCGGTGTTGGGGAACGCATTGGCTTCCTCTTTCCACGGCGAGACTCATAGGAGGAGGATCGTGGTGCTTCCTCATGGGAAGCATTCCTCTCTTGCACGTGGAAAGAGTGCCTCCTATCAAGCTCCATGGCGCTCTCTCCCATTGCTTCCTCCTCATGCACATCGCGAGCTCTTGATGATGATGAAGCACCCCCAATCTTGTTCTTTAGGCCCTTGATTTCCTTTGCCATCCCCTTGATGGTTTTGACCATCTTTCTAATGGTCCTTTCTTGGTACTTGTTCCACCTTTGGAGGAGGTTGATTCGATGATGTGCTTCTCTAAGGGGCTGGGAAGGCACGGCTAGATCATAAGCATCAAAGAAGTAGCGCTCACTCCAAACTTTCGGACTCAAAGGTTCCTCTTGTTCTTCCTCTTGGCTAAGCTCGGAGCTTGCTTGGCTCGTGGAGGCCCTTGTCCTCTTTGTGGTCTGAAGTGGAGGATCAACCGAAGGATTGTAGAGCTCGTCACTTGGGGGACAGAAGTCGATGTGACTCCTCTCACTAAAGCTGGTCAAATGGGTGCATGGAAGTCGGATCCTTGCTTCCGTTCTCTCTCCAAAAGCGAACTTGTAGACATATTTACCTCCCGCCATCCCACTAAGGAACCTTGTCTTGCGAAGGTATGAAATTTCCATCCACTCAATCTCATGCGTAACCTCCCCAAGATCCGCTCCACAAGCCTCTAGAATGGGTGTCACTATCCCGCCCACGCTGAGTTGTGGTGCGATGTCCTTAGTTGTAGCAGCCCATTCCTTGTAGCTTAGTAGCTTCTTCAAAAGGAGAGAGATCAAGCCTATCCCAGAACCATCTCCATGCAAGGTTATCACCTTATTCCCAATCCTTATGTTCCCTAGGATGTTCTTGAATCCCATATCCAAAAGCTCTAGCTCTTCCTCAACCACATAACCACACTCCTTTCTTGCAAAGAAGGTATGGGCGAGTGCTTTGTGGGTATACCTCACTGCGGGATGTGTGATGGAGCCACTCTTGCTTGTACCAGCCTTGAAGTTGCCAACCGCTATATACTTCCACAGATTTGAAAGCTCATCCCGATAAAATTTCACAACCTTTCCTCTTCTCCAACCTTCTTCAAACCCAAACACTTCATTAAGCTCCTTGAAAGACATCCTATGGTGCTTGCGCCCTACTTTGAAAGTGATGAAGCCATGCCCATCTAGCTCTTGTTCTTCACTTGGTTCCTCACAAAGAGGGTAGAATGTCACCTTGAGAGTGGAGAGGAATTGGCAAAGTGGAGCCATATAGGTTGGGTGAGCCATTTGGAAGAATTTCTTCATCCCCATTTGTGTGTAGAGCTCTAGCACATCATCAAACAAGCCAAGCTCCCTAAGAGTCTCCATGTGAGGGAATCTTGTCCCTTTATGCTCCATGTCCATGAGAATCTTATACACCTCACTTGCTGTGGCTTCTTTTGCACCGGCTTCTTTGGCGTGCTTGCTCCCTTCGCCATGTATCATTGCTCTATTCCCTTTTCTCCTATCCTCTCTTTGTTGATCCGTTTCTCCATCATATGGTCCTCTAACTTTCACCATTTGTACCTATAAATAGGAAACGCCTGGGAGAGAGTTAGCTACTCATTATTGCCAACAAAAAGATTAGAATTTAGAGACAATAATAAAATAAAACCAAATATCAAAAATTTCCATACTTAGAGAAAATTTTGGCATGAACTTAAAAATTCAATTTTGTCAAAACTCAAATTCAAGAGGGGCTATGTTTAAACGTGGATAATGCATCTAATTACAAGCAAAAGCCCCAAATTTTAAACACATTTAGAGCATCAATTTGCAATTTTCAGAACTTTTTGTCCTTAGAACCCTAAATGCCAAAAATTTCCAAATTTCTCAAAGTATGAACGTTTTTACCTACCAAATCAACAAGACTATCATTCTCAAGCATAACCCAAGCTTCTAACAACCAATTTCGATTCCAATTTACCAATTTCCTCAAGTTCCTCAAATTCCACCAATTGTAAAAATCATGGATATGGAGAGAAATAGAGAAAAATTATACCTTGTTCCTTGCACAGAGGGGTGGCCCGAAATTGGAATAGAGAAATCTAGACAATAGAATTCCAAGCTTGTAGGTTTTTGAATCACCAAATTTGAGTGAAAATTGAGAGTTTTATGCTCAAAATAGTGAAACAATGGGAGAATGGAGGAATAAAACGAGTTTGGAGAAGAAGAAGGGACTAAACCAAGCAAAATTCTGTGAAAATTGGTTTAGAAAAGGCTTGGTTTACTCAATTTGAACCGGTCAAAGGGAGAAAGGAAGGAGTTGACTTACCTTTTGGGGCTGCATCGGTTTGGCAAACCGATGTGCCGCTAACCGATGAACTCTCGGGAAGCTTGGCCTCGGTTTGCCAATCCGATGGAGCTAGTCCGATGGATTCTCTGCCAAGGACGTCTCAGTTTGGCCGTCCGATGCGTCCCAGTCCGAGGGATTCTCTGCCGAAGCTTCATCGGTTTGGCCGTCCGATGGAACCCGTCCGAGGCATTCTCTGCCAAGGTCACCTCGGTTTGGCAAACCGAGGTGCTCCAAACCGATGCCTCCCTAAACTTCCCCTTTCATGCCTTCCATCAAAGTCCAATTCAAATGGCTCAAACCTGAAAATCACCAACACTTAAAAACACAATATTAAAAATGAAAATCAAGAATATATACAAGGATAACATGGGAATGCCTCCCAAGTGCGCTTGTTTAAAGTCACTAAGCTTGGCTTTTCAAACCCTTAGGCATGTGGAGGATCTTGAAGAGAAATTGAGCTTCCTCCTCCCTTCTCGATGAACATGGTGTTTGCTCCAATGCTTGACACCTTCTTCTTCTTCTTAGACCTCCTTCTTGCCCACTTTGGTGGCTCAGCTATATGTTCCCTCACATTGATCCCATCAAACATAGCAAGAAGACTCACACCATCAAAGCTTGACCCATCATACTCATTGTGGTCCAAGGTGTCATTACCCTTCAGCATCACACAAGTGAATCCCATCAGCTGCTCCTTTTTATATGGTGATTTTTCATTTATTTCCATGGTAGCACATGTGATTGTGCCACAAAAACCAAAGGTAGAAGGCTTCATGGGATAGAAGACCTTATCATTAACACTCTTGAATAGAAAGCATAAAAGAAATCAATAGAAGAAAATAAAGGAGTTCCAAATTTGCTCTAAAGGAGACAAATTCTTCTCTCCAAAAACCTAAACTTCTATGATTCTTAAAGTATGAGAATGTGCCTAAACAATGGCTGAAAACTATATTTATAGGCCTAGGTACGAGCTGGACACTTTTGGAAATAAGGAAAACTGTTTTGGGCAATTTCCTTTTCTTCAAAGCTTGTAAAGTCGCGTCCAGTTTCTGGAAATAATTGGTGTCGATCGACACATGAACAGTGTCGATCGACACTGTTCATTAATATTCAATCCGAGTTCATCTTTTCAGCAGCTTGTTCCACAATGCTCCAAAATCTCCAATTATGCTCAAAACGTAGCTGAACCTGCAAAGACTCTAATAGGACTCTAAAAATACCAAAAGACTCTATAAAATCACTTATATCATGGTCCAAAAACGGGTAAAAACCATGATATATCAGTAGCACATGTGATTGTGCCACAAAAACCAAAGGTAGAAGGCTTCATGGGATAGAAGACCTTATCATTAACAATCTTGAGAACCACCTTCTTGTTAGTGAAATCAATGCTCGCTCCAAGTGTTAGTGAAGAGGCAGCGATGTTGTTTTTACCATGTCCATGACTATGAAGTCAGTTGGGACTAGACACTCACCAATCTTCAAAGCATAATCTTCTACAAGGCCTATTGGTTGTCTTGAGGAAGCATCAACAAAGGCAATAGGTGATGGATACTTCTTTAGGTTTGTAATCACAAGGCTCTTTGACAATTCAAGGGACATCACATTGACACTTGATCCCGAATCACACAAGGCCTCATCAATCTTCAAATCCCCAAGAGAGCAAGAAATCAAAAATTTTCCGGGATTACCAAGCTTTGGAATAGTCATAGGCTCATCCTTTGTTGTTCTTTGTGGATCAAGGCTTTCCATCAGCTCTTCTACCTCCTCCCTATTAGCTAGCAAGTCTTTGATGAACCTTATTTGATCCTTGACCTGAGACAAACTCTCCCCCTTGGGCAAAGGTGCACCAACTTTCTCCATACTTCCTCTAAAGCTTGAGATCACTTTCTTTTGTGCCTTAGTCAAAATCCGCTCAGGATATGGGAGTGGTGGCTTATAGATAAGGGGATCACAAGCTCCTACTTCACTCTTCTTAGCCACTTCTCTTACCCTCTCTTCAACTCTTGCTTTTGTAGAAGTCTTGGGTTCATCAAACACTTCTTTACCCATTTCAGTAGCAACAACTATAGAATCATTTTCAATGACCACCTCCCCATCTTGAACTTCAATGTCCTCATTGAATGTAGATGTAACATAAGGAGCTTCGAATAGTTGCTCAAACTCTAGCACAACAAACTCATACTCATCTTCATCAATAGTGGAGATAGCATTGCAATACTCTTTTGGGTTAGCTTCGGGTTTACCGGGTAAAGTGCCTTGAGAATTGGAGCTAGAAGCCTTGCCTTTCTCAAGTTGCTTGAACTTTTGTTGAAGACCTCCTATTTGAGTTGCAAGCTCATTGAGTGAAGAATCGATCCTTGTATTAATCTCAGCAATTTTCTTTCCCATATTAGCATCACTATGGGCTTGACCTTGAAGTATTTGTTGAAGCATAAGCTGAACATTGTCTTGTGGAGGACCTTGTGAAGGTTGAGTAAAACCTGGTGGAGCATTGTACTTAGGACCACCATAGTTGCCTTGGTTTCCTCCTTGGTAGTTAGACCTTGGTGCATAACCCTTTTGTTGATTGTTGTAAGGTACTAAATGTGTGCTTTGAGTAGCTTGAGGAGGGTAGACTTGGTCTTCGGGGTTGGCTACATTAGTACTTCTATAAGAGAGGTTGTTATTCCCCTTATAGTTGTTATTGTAGTTGTTGTTGTAGCCTCCTTGGCCACCCACGAAATTTACCACTTCTTGACACTCTTGAGACTCAACTTGATCATCACAATTTTCTTGATTCCCACTAAAAAAATGTACATGCCTTTGAGTGGAGGACATGAGCTTGTCCATCTTGTCATGTAGAGACTTCATTTCTCTCTTGTGAGATTCATATTCACCTCCCCTTGGAGCTCTATCATAGTCTTCATTGTAATTACCATCACTCAAGGCAAGATTCTCTACAAACTCCAAACCATCTTCTACTTCTTTTCCTAAGAAGTTTCCATTACTTGCTGTATCAAGAAGCATTCTAATCTTTGGAAGGACCCCTCTATAGATGGTGCTTAGTAGAGACTCTTGTGTGAAGCCATGATGAGGGCATTGCATTGTGTAGCCCTTGAACCTATCCCATGCTTCATTAAAAGACTCATTATTCTTTTGAGTGAAACTTGAGATGTCATTCCTCAACTTGGCGGTCCTAGAGTTGGAGAAGAACTTAGATAGGAAAGCTTTCTTGCACTCATCCCATGTAGTGATAGTACCTTGAGGCAAAGTTTTCTCCCATTGCCTTGCTCTATCCCCAAGAGAGAAGGGAAATAGTCTTAGCTTGAAGGCATCTTCACTCACACCATTCATCTTGAATAAACCACAAACTCTATCAAAGTTGTCCAAGTGATCTAGAAGATCCTCCATTGGCAACTCATGGAATTTGTCTTGTTGAACCATAGAGATGAAAGCTGGCTTCACTTCAAAGGTTTTTTTTTGAACCGGTGGAGGATTGATACCATAGCGATTTTGATGTGTATTTGGAGCATCTCCAGCCCCAATAGTCCTCCCTAAGCGTGGCGCATGTAAGGGGTTTCCATTGCCCCTTTGTGCTTGCGCCATGTGTGGTGGAGGGACTTGATCTCTTTGTTGTTCTTCCATTCTCAACCTCTCTAACCTTGCAGCTTCCCTTCTTGCAATCCTTGCAACCCTTTCCAATTGATCAATGTCTTGAAAGCCTTGGAAGTTGTTGTCTCCTTGTGATCTCAAATGCATTCAAGGAAAAACTGAAATCTAGAAAAGTAGATGGTCAATAAACACAAAATGATCACTTAGTCTCAAACAAAAACTCAAATCTTAATGATCAATCAATCCCAATATGGCAACGGACGCGCCAGAGTTCCCATCGGTCAAGGCACATCGGACGGACAAGCCGGGACGCGTCCCTCAGCCTGCATCGGATTGGAGCCCATCGGTTTGGCAAACCGATGCGGTCTCTTTTCCCAGCCAAAACTGGGTCAATACCCGGTTTGTTCCGGGTTGACCCGGTCCGATCACTATTCACTATAAATACATTTTAGACCTAATTTTATGCTTAATTTTTTATTCTCTTGTTCTTAGCTTAAACTTTTAGCCACTTTGGGCAAATACTTTGTTTAAGCTTGAATCTTTGAGTTTAATGCAATATCTTTCTTAGATTTCTTGTTTAATCTTTCTCTAATCATGTTTAACCTTTCTCTAATCTTTGATTTGATCGGTTTAAGTATGATTAGTGAGTAGTTTCCTTATGAACTTAGGGATGGGTTAGATTTAGAGTTTTCTAATGGATTAATCTTGTAATCTAGGATAGATTCTTTCATTCTCTCTTCTTATTAAGTGATTCCTAATGCCAAATAGCTAATCTTTGCTATTTTGGATCATAAGCATTTCATACACCCACCAAGTGTTTGATGAAATGCTTGAACCAACTTAATAAGAGATTTACATTTCTAGCCTAAGACATTAGTTGTTTAGAGTGTTTATCATGCCTTATAGACTTGAATTTAATGCTTTTTGATTATCTTAATGCTAAAACATCATTAGTTCATTAGGGTGATTAAGAAAGGGATTAAGGCCACACATCATGGTTTAATCTTGTTTAAGTGTTCTTGGCATAGAGTTAGCTTGATTAGTTGCTTAAAAGATTGCAAGGTTGTCCATTTAGTTTCTCAAATCAATGATTCCATCCCTAGGTTTCGTTTTAGTTAAATTGTTAATCTTGCTTAGTAGTTAATCACTTGTTTTGTGCTTGATTAGTAGTAATTAAGGCCTAGTTTCATAATATTGCTCTAGTAGTATCTCTTATAGTTTGTGCTTTGCTTTCAATATTTGTTTGTGACTTGTTTTTATCATTTTAGCTTAGCTTAGACTTAACTTTGTATTCTTATTGCATCATCTCCCAAGATGGATTGATACCTCAATATATTGCAATGATATGAGCAATTGAGGAATTGCTTGCAAGACATAAAAAGTCTTGTATCATAAAGCAATGGTGGACAGAACACGACAACACTAGTTAAAACCCAACAAGGGAAAGAAATACCAAGAAAATTGATCTAGCCAGAAAACCTAAGCCTCCTGAAAAAATCATCTAACCCAAATCCGAGGGAACAAATCAATAAACAGAGCCGAGAAAGACCAGAAGAACCAAAGATCAAGGCAAACGTTCCTGAGCCGCCGCGACAGAACCACCACACGAAAGCTATGACAAAAAGAAAGCCGAGCAATCTTACTAGAGAAAAAGGAGTACCATCATACACCCATGAACTCGTCACGATGCTAGAGGGAAACCGCCCATCCAAATCACTACAAAAACCATCCAAATAGTCTCGCCGAAACCAAACCACCACATCGAAGAAGGATAAACCAGATCTGAGACTAGAATCGTACGGCAGGCCGAAAATTGGGTGGTAACGGCGCTGTCGTTCCGAAGCTCAAACGAGCCGGCTCCACCAAAGATGCGACCTCCATCCCCAATCTCAGATCGTTCACCGGACAAACGACATCAAGCAAATCGAACGGATGCGGTTTAGGGGAAATCAAAAGGATGCGGGTAAGAAGAAATCAAAAGAAAGGAAGCAGTGTAAGATGCGTTTAGAAAGATCGGCATCGACTCTGAAGAAGCAGTCCGACACCGATCCATGGAATAATACGACGGCCGGAGGCGGAGAGAAAAAAAGGGAAGAAAAATTAGAGTTTTACAGATACTAAAAAACTAGAGAGATGTTAAGTAAAAGAAAAAATAGAGTTTACAATTGGATGTGATAAAGTATTGCGCACTAGAGGGAATGTATCTTTGAAGGAGCTATAGAACATCGCAATTGCAGCTTTGATTTTATAGACAACACTCGGGAAATATAAAATCCATCGATGACAGAAGATTCTCTAAACTTTGTGGGGGCACACGAAGACACTAATATTTTTTCATGTTTCCACATCGTTTCACCATATATCTACGCATGAAATGTATATACCTATGGTGGTGGGTGTTTTTTTAATGTGGTAATGCTGAAAATATTCGTATTTGCGGCATTTGTTTCTTTGGATCTTATTCCAATCGTTTTCTTTATTTGAACTGGAATGTCTGGGATTTGAAGTTGAGACGTGAATATCATCTACCGAGACCATATACGTTTGCAATGTAAAATGGGGATTCAGACAATGTAGGGAATTCTTATCATGTTGATGGTGATAGCACGGATGTGTTTCAAAAACTCACTAGATTACCACCATCTCAGGAGACCTGTTGACGAAATAATTGAAGTATGGCACAACGTTAATCTTGAAGGCTCCTAACTGAATGACACCAAGGAAATGAAGGACGAAAAAGTTTGAAAACTTGATTGAGAAAGGGTTCATCATATCGATAGAATTCATCGTGGATCGTGGGATACACCAATACTATTTGTGAAGAACAAGAACAATAGGTTCCACTTGTGTATCGATTACCGCAGGTTGAACCGAATAACATTAAAAAACTTATACATATTTTCACATAACTTAGGCGAGCTGGCCTACTGGTATTATGGTAGTACAAGGGAGCTGGTTCCAGTGGTAGAGTTATAAATTTTTTTTACCGGGGTCAATAATCTATAGACATTAAAAATGCTAAAATAATACTATAAAATATATCGTATATAGTTTTTGAACAGTTTTATTATATTATTTCCTTTTCAAAAAAATTATAATTTATTTACGATACATATTTACTGTTTTTTACTTAACTATGAATCCAATTTATATAGTTTAAATTTTTAATGTGAAACTCGATTAAATTTAAAAGATTCAAGGAAAAATTTTAATTGGATTTTAGTTTGATTTAGGCTTGGTTTAGCTTGATTTAGATTTATAGGGTCAGTAAAAATATTTCATTGGGGTCAATATTACAAAATTTCTAAAAAATACATTAAACATTAAATTTCATAGGGGTCAATTGACCCCCCTCCTTTCCATCTGCCTCTGCCACTAGTTGATTCTCTTGTACCCCAGATTCATCTTTTTTGGGACAGAGGTATATTTTTTTAAATTAGAGGGTTAACTCCGATCTGGGGGAGATTATGCACCGAAGCCTCGGAACTTTCACAGTTAATTCAAAAACAAAATAGGTAAGCTTCTGGATTTTTTTTAAGAATGACTCATCTCGGATTATCATCAAATTCTGATTATAGAGAAAAATGTAAGGAAGACGATTTTGTTTTGGCCACTTCGAATTCATGATTTTGTTTGGGCTAACGGATGCTCTAACTGTCTTCATGAAGCATATTAACAACATATTTCACAAAATCTTAGGCGATTTTTCATCATCTTCATTAATGATAGTATTCTCAAATCGGATTAGGGAGAAAAATTTGTTCACGAAGCTGAGTAAGTGTAGATTCTGCCAAGAGCATATTAGGGTTCGGGGTTATATGGTTTCAGATGAAAAAGTGTTGACGGGTCTGAAAAATGTCTTGGCTAAGACTCAAGATGATGAGGACATTGAGCAATGATGATTCAGAGGAGGCATTGGCGCATGTATCTGATAGACCAATGAGAAGGGTACGATCTAAAAAGGTTAAAGATGCACTTAATGGACTTATTCAAGTGATTATGTACAAAAAAAACATTCAGAAGTCTTTTGAGAATAATATCTATCAAGTTCAGCCTATTTTGAGCCTAATAGAAGTCCAATAAATCTTATAATTAACGACTTTAATTTCTGGTTAAAAGAAGTGACAAAAGGAAGATTAATAATCACTTTTGAAGTCCAAAAGTTGTATTCTCATTCAACTCTCTTTATTTCAACTTCTTTTCAGACAATTAATTATTTAGCTTTATTTTCAAGTTTCTTTTATCTTTAGATACTTGTAATCTCCATTGGATAACATATCCAACTTTTTAATCAATTTTTTTTTTGTGGGAGTAATTCTTATTTTTGGTTCTTTGTGAATTTTTCAAGCATTCGATGTGTAATATCCATATCAAATGATTTTCCATCATCGTTTGTGACCAAGGTTTGTGCTACGGAGTTTTACATTGCGAGGATTTTACCGTCTAGTTTCAAAGTTTTGTTAGAAAAGTATTGGGTCCAAGGTTTAATATACCTTATATTTGTGATACCTGAGTTATTTGAAGTCAATGATTATCCCTTTCACCATCATAGAGTACCCCCCATTGAGAGGTTCTCACCAGAATATCTAAGCATTAAAAAAAGAAAAAAATTGAAAAAGTAAGAGAGAGGAAAGAAAGGTTCTCATTTGAGAACCAGCTCTCTAACATATTAAATACAATTAAAACACTTGTCCTTTTTCAATTCGTTCAATTTCCTTCAAATATTAAAAAATTAATTATATATATTAAAATAATGCAATTAATTGTTGAGAACCCCTCTTTTGAGATCCTCACTGATAAAGATGCTCTTAGAGACTAACTCCATTAAGAATTATCCATCAGAAGACTCTGTGAGATATCAAGATTTACTTGAATTTAACGGGCAGTACTATTAGTGACGACTCATAATAGGTTTTGTGAGTTTTCCTAAGGCAATGACCAGTTTAGTTGGAAAATATATTAAGAGATCGAGAAGATTGACCGTATCAAACTTATGGAAATCATGAAGATAAAAGAAGATCTATAAAGGTTATAGATATTTACCAATATTTAGATTTGGATATTGAGCTTTATCTTAAATGTATTATTTACATATTAGTTTATGAAATTATATTGCTTTAATCTCTATATAAATTTATGCATCTTGTAACATTATTCTTATGAGAGTCTAATAATAATTCTTTCTAAACAAATTTGTGTTCTTACTCTCATCAATTTATGGATCAAAGTTTTGTTATTTTTCTCATTGGAAAAAAAAAGAATACGATCGTGAGACGATTACTTAGTGGATCGTTTTATTGATTTGGTCAATGATTGACCATATTGAATTTCTATTGGCTAGCATAGTTACTAGTTTCTTGGATCACAAGATTTCTAATGAAGATTGTGATGATTTATGAACATTAACCTATGATGGGTTTGTTCAATTTTGGTTGATGTTTTCTCACCCTCGTGAGTAACATCCCTTTTTATCTGATTTCTCGCCCTCGTGAGTTGCTTTTCTACTTCGCAATCGCGAATTATTTCTGCACATCGCAATCGCGAGTTTCGTCCCTTATTACTTAATGAACCTTATGATCGGGTATAAACGTCGTTGATGGCCCAATGGCTAGGTGTTTTAACCGATTTGAAGAACCCTACGATCGGGTATAAACGTCGATTACTCGACGGCCGAGTATAAAACCGATATTCTGAAGACTTGTCAAATCTCTTACGTGTTACTACGTATGAGCTTGCGAGAGGATATTGGAAAATCGAAAAGATCAATCGTATCAAAATTATGGAAATCATGAAGATAAAAGAAGACATATAAAGGTTATAGATATTTACCAATATTTAGATTTAGATATTTAGCTTTATCTTAAATGTATTATTTACATATTAGTTTAGAAAATTAGATTTTTTTTATCTTTATATATAAACATATGCATCTTGTAACATTATTCTTATGAGAGTCTAATAATAATTCGTCCTAAACATATTTGTGTTCTTACTCTCATCAATTTATCAAAAGAGAAAGTTTACTGAATTTAAAGAGTTTACTATATACATATACTAGGTGATAACCCGCGCCCTGCACGGTGTGAAAAAATTACAATTTTTCTGTTAAGTAAATTTGAATTTAAAATATAATAATTTCTAATTATTTTAATAAATATTTTTCATTAAATTCTTATTAATAAACGTGATTAATAAAATAGTATTTAGTTTTGTTTAAGTGAACCTGAATCAAATTTATTTACCAGAAAAAAATACCTAAAGTAATGGCATATAATGTAAATAGTTTATAATTTTAATACTTAAAGTAATTTTTAGATATCTAAAAAAACTGATTGGAAAACATATGAAATATCTTTGTGAAAGTGGTTGTGTGCTTATTATGTTGTCATCGATGTATTAAGTTCAATTCTCCAAAAATGAAATTAGTATTTTTTTTTTATTTATACATAATTTTATTATTATTTATTTCATTAAATGATATGTGAAAATAAATGTGGTAGTGACACATCAGTAAAATGACAACATTATAAATTAAATGATTTGTAAAAATGTTTTTCAATTAATATATAAGGAATACCCCAAGAATAATATATAGGGAATACCCCAAGAAAAGTGAACCTTGAAGTTCAATTTCCTTTGACACTGCTCAGGGTGCACTGGGCGATGGAAAGGCAATGGAAAGGCACTAGGTGGCGAAAGGAGAAGTTTTGGGCCCTTGGAAGTCCAATTTCCTTTTTGGTCCAAACTAAACCATAATCGACTTATATTAGTTCTATCCGTCTAGGCTTATAAATACTTCTTAGCCTCATAATAAACACCACATACGTTCCCTTATAGAGTCAAGGAAAAATGCCGTACTACGTTAAAGATTTTCTTGATTATTGAACTTAATACAAATAACAATTAATACTTGTGAGCCATTTGTAGTAATTTTCAAGTAATTTTTTTGCATCTTTAGCTTGGTTTGACTTTGTAACACAGAAATCAATAATGATTAATCTGTTTATAATGATTTAATTTTTGTATCTCACTTTAGATAAAGGGAAGATTGCAAAACGCCAATACTCAAAGTATTTATAAAGTATTGGCGTTTTGCAATCTTCCCTTTATCAAAAGTGAGATACCTAAAAAGGAAAGAGAGGTATAATCGTTAGTTAATGGTTCGTTATCAGATTGCAATAGCCCAAAATAATCCATATAAAGTAATAGTTAAATAAAATTAAACATAACCTGCCCATGCCACTAACCTAACCACCTATATATATATACATATAGATACATATAGATACAAATAGACATGCATATCTCTCCTTAATTATGTCATGTGTCCATCACCCTCTCATCTCTCTTTTCCTACTCATATAGAGTTAGTTCTCCCCCCCAGGTGTTTGTTTCAGAACCGCAAACCTCTTCTTTTCTCAACATCCCAAATCCGAAATCTCTGTGTGAAATCTCAATTCTTGAGAGATTTTTTTTTTATATATAACAAAAATATTACAAAATCTTCGTCCGTATAACTCCCCTGATCTCTAGGGAATATCCGATCTTCTTCTTATTTATTTGGTTTAAATTTCTTCTTAATTGTTTTGTAGATAAGATCAATGAAACTCATTCTCTCTTTTCACCTTGGTTCTCGGGACATAATTATCCACGAGTCACAAAAGAGAGTATGATTTACCACATGGGTTTATAAACCTAATCCAAAATCAGTCTTCTACTTCACTTCTTGCATATCTTCAGATCTCTCTCTCTCTCTCTCTCTTGTTTGCTCTTTCTCTTTCCGGCTTTTATGGATTTTTTAACAGAAACGTTGGGCAAGAGAGTCCATGATCCGTTTATGGAGGAATCAAGGTGCATAATGATCCCAGGACCAATCATTGTCGGTTCTGGACCGTCAGGGCTGGCCACGGCGGCGTGTTTGAAGTCGAGAGACATCTCTTGTTTGATTCTAGAACGTTCTAATTGCGTAGCCTCACTATGGCAGCTCAAAACATATGACCGTCTCCGACTTCATCTCCCTAAACATTTCTGTGAGCTTCCTTTGATGCCTTTCCCTTCAAGCTACCCTACTTACCCTACAAAGCAACAGTTTGTCCAGTACCTTCAGTCCTACGCTGAACACTTTGGCCTAAAGCCTGTTTTTAACCAGACCGTGGAGGATGCTAAGTTCGATAGGCGGTGCGGGTTATGGAGGGTGAGGACTACCGGAGGAAATAAAGAGGAGACCACGGAGTATGTTTCCTGGTGGCTTGTTGTGGCTACGGGGGAGAATGCGGAGGAGGTGATGCCGGAGATTGATGGTTTGGCGGATTTTGGCGGTCCAATCCTCCACACAAGCTCCTATAATAGCGGCGAATTGTTTAGAGAGAAGGAGGTTTTGGTCGTGGGATGTGGAAACTCCGGGATGGAAGTTTGTTTAGATCTTTGCAACTTTAATGCTCATCCTTCTCTTGTGGTTCGTGACTCGGTGAGAATAGAAAAAACTTTTCTCTTTTATGTATGTCACAAAAGTTTGATGTATATATATCTAGATATTTAGAATAGTATCTTGCACTTTCCTTTTGTACGCTATTAGTAACTCTTTAGGGATTAATCAATAACACTTAAAAGCGTCTTTGTGATCAAGTAAGCAAATGTTTACTTTTTATTCTTTTAACTTTCCAATCACTAAAGGACTTGTAATTGTATGTATCATGTATTCATAATTATTCTTGTATTTAAGCTAATCGAGTTGTCGATTAATTAATGCTGCAGGTGCACGTATTACCTCAAGAGATGCTAGGTCTATCAACTTTCGGGATATCAACGAGCCTGCTAAAGTGGTTTCCAGTGCAAGTGGTGGACCGGTTCTTGTTACGCATGTCTCGATTGGTTCTTGGCGACACTGATCGATTAGGGCTAGTTCGACCAAAACTCGGCCCTCTTGAACGCAAGATCAAGTGCGGAAAGACTCCTGTTTTGGACGTTGGCACTCTCGCCAAAATCCGTAGTGGAGACATCAAGGTACACTAACTAAGTCTTGTTTTAAACCCTATTGATTACAAAAAAATTGAGTTATGGTGTATATTGAATTTTTATTTATTCTCTATATGTGTTTTATAATTTTAGGTGTATCCGGAGTTGAAACGAGTAATGCAACATTCGGCAGAGTTTGTTGATGGGAGAGTGGATAACTTTGACGCCATTATACTCGCTACGGGTTACAAAAGCAACGTACCCATGTGGTTAAAGGTGTGTACCATGAGCAATGATGCGTCTACATCTTCATTATTCTTAATTCCTTGATGTTGACACATCGCAACCCATTTGACGTTTTACTAGTTGAATAAACTTTGTTTGACTTTGATTTGTTCGCTTTGTAGGGGATGAACATGTTTTGTGAGAAGGATGGATTTCCGCGGAAACCATTTCCTAACGGATGGAAAGGCGATAGCGGATTGTATGCAGTCGGTTTCACAAAGCTTGGATTGCTCGGTGCAGCCATTGATGCCAAGAAAATTGCTGAGGATATTGCGGTTCAACAAAAAATATTACCATTTGCTCGTCCTCAACATTGTTAACCTGAGATTCGGGTTTCGATTTGGGAAAGTTTGGATTGGATTTTTTAAAAAGGAGGAGAGGTAGTAGTGCATTTATGTAAGATTCCTAACTTTTTAATTGTGACATATGAGAGTTATAAAGCAGGGTTAGATCAATGTTAGGTCAAAGATTTTTGGATTTTTAGGAAGGAAATATTAGATCATGGTCCACCTCTGTATATATTTATTTAGTTTTATGCATGTTCTGCCGGTTTTTTTTGTAAATAGGATAAATATTTCAATATGATTAATTGATTATTGAAGTTGAAGTAATGAAAGCTTTAATTCAAATGTTCTTTTTTGCTTAATTAAGTTTGAATGGAGGCCAGGAGGAGTTTGGTTGAGTCTTTAGATTTGGAATTCAGCTTTATGTTATTGTGCATGTTTTAAAGTTCAAGTGTTTAATGTTAGTGGGTGGTGGTGGTGATGTTGTGGAGGTAGGGAGCTTTCGTCATGGACATTTAATTTATATCGAAGTTTTTGCTTTAAATTTATCATTAAATTTATGATATATTAATAGAGTAAATTATTGAGTTAATTTATAGTTAGATGTTTTATATAATGTCAGTTATCAAAGATTTTTAACTTTGAAGAGACACTCTTTCGGTTGAGATAAATGCCACGAAACAATTAGATTTGTTATATGTTTAGTTATATTTTCTCTAAAAATACGTAGCTTTTAAAAACACCTACTTTTTTAACACGGGTTCTTAAGCTTCTTAGAACAAAACAGTTGTATGCTTCAAATTTTTTACAACTTATCGTTCAATTAATTATTTTTATAATATTTTTAGAATAAATTAGAAATTCTGGTATATGTATAGAACAAAATATAACATTAATAATTGTGGTTTATCTATAGAACAAAAATATAACATTAATATTTAGAGAATTACTCATGAATATGTTTCTTCATGCAAATCCATGGAAATTAATTAGTTTGTTGTATTATATACCAAGTATAATAAATTCAAATTGCTAAAAATTGATTTTTTTTAACATTAATTGCTAAAAATTGATAAAATATTCTATAATACTGGAAGTGGATATTATTCAACACTAGTATATAAATGATATAAGATTCCATTCATTGCAAGTTGGTTGAGGAATTCTATCATTTCTCTTTATATCTCAGTGAAAAGTAGTAGCTCAAATCTGTTTGTTTTGGAAAAAAAAATCAATTTAGCTAACTATAAATCTTTTAAGTTTTTTTTTTTTTTTTTTTATAATTTATAAAAAATATTTGCACGACAGAAAGATCCAGAAATTCATGGTTAACCAAAATTTATGTATACATCAAATGATTCAAATTGATTTGAAACACAGCATCGGGAATAAAAGCTTAAAAAGATGAGTACATATATGAAAGAAATGCATGCTTTCCTTTCCTTATTTGCAGAAGATTCGATTGGCCCCTTGGCTATGGACCAACAACACTTATTTTATGGTTGAATATGGACCAACAATTACTTTATTTAATATGAATAAAATAAATAAATAAATCATCCTACTTACACGTATTATTGACATGTGCCAAATTTTCTGCAAGTTTTGTTATTCTGCTAGCGGTTACATCACTCAGCTATATGAACAAACAATGTAAAATTTTATTTATACGTCCTTCATGTAAAAGCAAAACACAAATAAAACAACAAACATATAGTTAGTTACTAGATGGTTAGTTTCACCCAAAAAAAAATTTAGTATGAAGTTAATAAAAATAAACAATTTAGGTTTTCCATTTGTATATATTTATAAATCTACCTAATAGTGGATTTATTTGGTAGTTTTACAGGGTCAAGTTTGGCTTGTTAGAAAAATGTATTTGCCTTAAAACTCCAAATCTTATATTCTTTTTGTTTTCTTTTAATTGTCGTTTTAGGTGGTTTTACACAGATTAAGAAAACAACTATTTTCTTTGTTTTACCTCTTAATTAATACACTATTTTGTTTGATATGAGTAATTAATAAGTTAAAAAGGTAGGGATAAAACTGGAAAATTTATCATAAATTTGCATTGAAAACTGAAAACGCCAATTATTTTAAAACAAGAAAATAAGTCTAGATCTATAATTAAAACAAAACGGAGGGAGTATAAAATTAGAGGTCTCAAAAACCTATTTTTTTTAATATAGTGTAATAGTTAAATTTCAACATGTAATGGGCTCAAATCTTTGTATAATATTTTAAGTGTTAATTTTTTTTTTTACATAGACCATTTTATAAATATTGATTTAAGCTCCTATAATTCCGAGTACATTGTAAGTTTAATTGCAAGAGTTTTGATGTATCTTGTGCATTAGTGCTGGAATGAACGTGATCGAGCGGAAGCTATCACAGATAGAACTAAATTCGTCGATTATGAGAATATTCGAAAATTAGGGTTTGTATATACTCTTTTCTTCAGAGTGGTTTATCAAAACCTCTTTTAAAGAATCTTCTTTTTATTAATAATCAAAGTCTGAATACCATAGAGATCTAAACAGCTTATTTATAATAAATTTTAAAAACCTTAATATATTCTAAAAACTTCTAAAAATAAACATTAAATATAAATATAAATCAATATGTACAAATAAATAATAATAAAGATATTGAAGATATTTAGAATATTTCCAAATATATCGTTGCATCAGAACGTTAGTGATTTTTTAAAAATAATAATTATTGAATAATTGTTTTTAAAAAGAAAAAATTGATATTATTGCGTAGTCATAATTAAATTTGATATATTTATGTTATAAATAAGTTAATAATCAGTTGTTATTTTTTTAAAAAATAGTACTCTTGGGCGTATATATTACATATATTTTGTTATCTTTTTGTTATCAGAATATATTTAATATATGGCTTTTAAAGAAAATAATAAAAGATTGATATCTTTAAGTTATAGGACTTCCAAGTCCATTATCAAATGATTTTTTTCTATAATAATTTAAAGGCTCTAATATGATTGGTGTTTTTGATATAACAATTCAAGTTTGTATGGTTAGATAATGTGATTAAACGTCCTATTAAACGTGAGATACATGTAAAGCAGTTAGAATAGCTAGATGTTTTAGTATAATACATTCAATAGTTCATTGGATTTTTAATTTGACTCGAAATTGATGTAAATATACAATATACATGTTTAACAAAAAAAATAAAATATATATATATATATATATACATAATACATCCACATATTTAAAATGTATACGTGAACATCTAAATCACTCGAGTGGACCACACTTTAGCCCATGCATTTTTGGCCACATCTATATTTGGATGGGGTCTAATGTATTTAAGCCTCTTGTTGTGAATGTAAACTCAACTTGAAGTCATTCTCACCTTAAGAGATTTGTTGTGAGTTTTTTTCGCAGGTTTCTTCAATCCTCTAGCTTCTTCTTATCTCAATTTCTCTAGACAGTCAACTTAGACTAATCGAACATAACTCTTAAAAAGATCATTCAATATTTAAGCATTTAATTCCTCTTGACATTAGACTTTCCATTTAACGGATAACAATAATTTTTATAAACCAAGCAAAAACGATAGTAGCACGAACAAACAGAATTCCTACAAATGTGTATTATGTAAATGAAGAGAATAGCAAAAACCGAATAAGCTTGATGTCTACAATCGAAGGGATTGTTATTATTGGATCTTCTTGCTGCCTTTATACAGAAACATGTCGAAAAGATAATTCCTGCTCTCATGCAACAAGATCATAGACACTAGAGATACATGAAATGTTTACTAGAACTTTCACATCGTAAAATACGTTGGGACTCAAAAGTAGTATATAAAAAATCTATGAGTCACTCAACTCATATATGATTAGATTTGAGTTAGAAACTCATGAACTTCGACATAATTTAGAATCTAAGTTAATATCCACCTAGATTGGTCCAAGTGGTTTTTTACTTTTCCGTTCACTGATGTGTTCGGATTTTAAATTTATAATTTTACATATATACAAGTGCAAAAAATGCGATGTATGTAGTATTTGAGGGTCGATTCATATAAACTGAAATATAAACTGAAATATGTACTGCAAATCTGAAGCATATGAGAGTTAGCTAAGCCAAAAAAATTTGTGCACTAAAAGAAAGAACGGATTTTCTGACTGCACAAGTAGTCGCAACGTAGTTGCTAAATCATAGGTTACGATTATTTAGCGACTAATACTTGTAGTCGTAAATTGTTAGTCGCTAAAGTTCGTAGTCGTCAAGTAGTCGTCAGTAGTCGTAAATATAGTCGCCTATTGACGACTACTTGACGACTATGATTCATTGTCATAGAATTAGTCGTAACGTAGTCATTACCTTTTACGATTACAACTAGTTTACGATTAGTCCGCATGAACAGAAGTTGTTGTTGTAGTCGAAAAATAGTCGTAAAAGTTTGACGACTATGTTGCGACTATTTGTCGACTATTTTATGACTGTTTGGCGACTATTAATATTGGCATAATGTACATTTGGTATTTATTTTTTCTGATTGGAATTTGGTTTTGTTTTTTATTGGAATTGGTTTTGTTTCTCAAATTTACAAAATCCAGATTTAAATGAAACCAAAACCAAGATTCAAATGGAACCAAAACTAAGATCACACAAATTTAAATACAATTAAGAAGCAAAATTCAAATTAAAACAAAGATTCAAATGAAACCAATATTCTTATAAGTCACAATATACACATATAAACAAAAAAAGAAACACATATATATAGAAAAGTGACAAGTTCACGAGAGTTAAGAAATGGAGAGTGATAAGTAACCTAAGAAACATATGGAGTTGAAGTTGGAGCTGTTGGGGGGGAAGACCGGTTGAGTGAGGGTTTGTGGTTGCTTCGGCTGAATGAGTCGCCATGAAGTCCAGGAAAGACGGATCAGTTTGGCACATATACTTTTTCACCAAAGACAAGTGCTCGAGCTTGTCCATTTGCTCAGCCACAGCTCGGGAATGCTCTGCTTCACGGGCAGCAACCTCAGCATCACGTCGTGCATTATAAGAAGCCTGCTCTTCGATTTTACGTTGACCTTTCTTAAGTTTCAATTGCAATGCCACAAACGATGAAGAGACTCGCTTGCACTTGCAAGTGACAACATTATCAAGATTTTCCTTGAGGCTTCCAACTCCATAAAGAGTGCCTCGTGAATCCTTCTCAGTGGTTTGTGAAAAGAAAGTGAAACATAAGAAATAAAGAGCATGGCAAATTCCAAGACTCGGTGATTGATTATAAAAAAGTATCAAAGGTGAGATGTCTCATCTCTCATATTCGAACGCACAAGAATCAGAAAATCACATGCACCAAGTCTATATCAATGTCAAATACCCAAGCAGTAAAACGAGAGTTCTAGTTAGTATACATATAATTATGTGATTAAAGGCTAATATTAATTTACCTGAAGAAAGACTGTCGTATACTCATCTGTTGTGAGATCCCGAGGTCGTGAAGCACCGTCTGAAAAAGATCAATTCACTGCCTCGAGCTTAGTCAACTTCTCTTGCAAGTTCTTCTCATAATTTTGAGCGATTTTCTCCGCCTTCCGATCGACATACGTACCATCTGGTTTTGTTTGTGTCTTAATGAAAACTTCACCAAGACTCACCAGTCTTCCCAATTCCTCTTCCTGCAATGTTATAAAATAAACAAGGATTATGAAGGAGTAAGAAAAATATATAACATATATATAAAAGTTACTATCAATATCTTCTTGGATTTGTTGATACAACTTCGGCCCTGATAAGTGGATGTGAGGACCGAGACCATTACGGTTAGACATACGAGCATTGGAATAGATGCTACTCCTTTCATGTGCTTCTTCAGTATCCCAGTACTAAACCATTGTTTTCCAGAGAGCATCCTTGATCCATCTAGGTCGCTCTCGACTAGTCCTCACGTTGCTAATCATGTCTTTCATCCGGCGTTGACATATCATCTCGAAATACTCTTGAACTGCCCCTGTTATCAAGGGATCCCATCTGTGTGTTTTCTACAAAACAAAGAGAATAGAATGATGTTAGTGAAAGCAATACAAGTAAACCTATATGTGAAGTCTATAGGACAGAAAACAGTACCGCGAACTCGAGGAAGTATCTTTCTTGTCTCTCCCGAGCCACACATGTCCAGCTATAGTAGGGACCATCGAATTTGTTTGTAAAAACTTTAGTAATCTTCCGAACATGTTAGATTTTTTGTCGCGTGTAAACCTGCAAGCACATGAAAACCAATCAAGTGGAGCATGCGTCTACACTCACACCGGAAAACTCAACCTACTTAGACATCAAAACATCATGTAAAGAAGTTTTAAAAAAAAAAAACCAGAAGCATGTGTCTACACTCAGACATCAAAACTCGACCTACTGAACCTACGATTAACCATCAAAAGCATGTGTCTACACTCATACATCAAAACTAAACCTACTCAACCTACGATTAACCATCAAAGACCTCAGAAAATACACCACTACAATACGCATAAGACAAGAACAAGAAACAATACATACAATTTGATAAATAAAAAGCTAAAGAACAAGAGTCATACCAAGTCGAGTTTGCATGGGGTCGGTGTAAGAGAGAGGATGGTGGTAAACTTATCATGGTCTGGCACCAGAAGCAGAACATTTACAGACCTCAGCGTGTCCTCCTGGAGTTCCGGCAACACAGTCAAAGTATTGTCCTGGAATTTGTTACCTTGAGAAGATGGATTACTCTGAGGTTGGGAGTTATGAACTGGAGACCTAGAGCGTTCTGCATTGGAGTCAAATTATTCTGGACTTCTGGTAACGAAAGAGTCGCATGGTCTTCACGTTGTTGATTACATGAGTTCTGGAAAAGCGACTGTGGTGGTGGAAAGTTCTGGAAATGTGATGCTGCTGACGTTGATTGTTGGGGTAAAACGCCGAATGGCTCTTGGGGCGACTGAGGCGGAGGAATTTGGGCCGCCGACGTGAAGTTGTATTGACTCAGTAGACGGCTCGGTCTTCTCGCTGTAGTGGGGGGGGGGGGGGGTTGGTCCCTCCAGGTCTCTGAGAAATGTTGTGAAATGTTGTTCTCTTTCGTCCTCGCTTAGTAGTAGACATCGTGTGAGAGATGGAGGAGAGGTTTCGAAGAAGTGAGAGATCGAGGAGAGGATTCGAAGAAGTGAGAGATGGAGGAGAGGATTCGAAGAAGTGAGAGATCGAGGAGAGGATTAGAAGAATTGAGAGATGGAGGAGAGGATTCAAAGAAGATGAGTGATAGAGGAGAGGATTCCAAAAAGTAAGAGATGGAGGAGAGGATTCGAAGAAGATGGGAGATGGAGGAGAGGAATCGAAGAAGTAAGAGATGGAGGAGAGGATTCGAAGAATTAAGAGATGGAGGAGGGATTCGAAGAAGATGAGAGATGGAGGAGAGGAATCGAAATCAGAGACTCGAGAGAGAAACCAAAGAGATATCAAATAGGGATTAGGGTTAGTACGAAGTGTGACAGAGTAGAAGGTTCCTGAAACACTTAAACCAACAATGCCACCATTGCTCCTCCGAGTGCCTCTACGATGCCACCTTAAGAAAATATAAATACAAATATATATATATATATATATATATATATATATATATATATATATATATATATACCTAGAATAAATGATTCGTATTTAGTGTATCTTCTCGATGGAAGACCGTCAACAATGCTACCATTGCTCCTCTGAATGCCTCTACCAATAACATGGTCATGCCACTTACACATAAAAAGTGTAATTTTCAAATTGTCCATCCCCTCATACTTGATTTGTTTGATGTCAGCTAAAGTCCCGAAGAAATCAGCTTCGTCAGATGCATTCGTATAATTCTCTCCTTTAACACATACCCCATAGTTACATGTCTTTCGTCGCTCACTATGATTCTGCGTATGAAACAAATATCCTTTTGTGAAATAGATAGGCCATGTTTTGGTCTTATTCACGAGCCCATGCACTATCTCTTGGTACTCAAGTAGGAAAATGATTTGTGGCGTTCCAGTAAGTAACCCAAGATAAACATTACAGGGTTCTTTGGCAAATCGAAGATGTAGGTCCTGAAAATATATCCACTCTGCTGCATCAGAGGGATGACATATTTCTTCCTCCTTTGCTTTGTGCTCAGCATGCCATCTCATTGCCGCTGCAGTTTTCTCGCTCTGATACATTCTCTTCAATTTGTCAGTAATAGGTACATACCACATACGACTATATGGAGTTTTGGTTCTCCGTCGTCCGTTGTTAGGATTCTAACTTGGTGCATCAAAAAATTGAAACTTATCCCACTTTTCATCTTCTTTCCAGAAGATCATACAATTTTCAATTCAAACATCAATTGTATAATATGGGAGGCCTAAATTGCGCATCAGTTTTTCTGTCTCGTGATGTGAACCAGTTGATTGATTTATGTCTGGTAAATACTCTATCAACATTCCACAAATCAAATCCACACAATTTTCACTCATGTTATAATATGCCTTATTTTGCAGGACTCGAGAAACTAAGGATAACTGCGAATGACATGACAATTATCATATAATGGATTTTTCGCTCCTTCTAACAAGTCGTAGAATTTTTTGGAATGCTTATGTAGCGGTTTTTCTACATTCTGATCACTATCATCCTAATGATAGTTATCAAAACGCGAGGTATCACGAAATGCATCATTCACCATATCTACATATTTATCTTCTATTACATTACCCACTTCTTCACTCCCACTTATATGATGCGTCGTATTAACATAACTCGTTTCTAAATCCATATTGATTTCTTCAAAATTCTTATACCAAACATAATAATCTGGCATATATCCTCTACTATACAGATGATTCCAAACTTTTGTCCCCGAGATAAATTTCTTGTTTTTGCAAACACTACAAAAGTCCAAACTAGTAATACCAAATTTACATAGTTGATATCATAGGGGATACTGCCAGCACTCTGTGGTAACTTTCCCACCTTCATATTTCTGGCTCGTGGGATGTGCGATATATATAGAGAAGAAAGTGAATACTTTCTTGCTTCTTTCGAATTCATCCAGATGTGTTGAGAATGAAGGTTACTACGCTGATCGAGATATCATATTCACCAATTTTGAGCAGTCTATTGCAAATATTACATGAAGCTGGTTATTTGCGATCATGAAGTGCATAGCTCATATAAGTGCCTCCATTTCCGCATGCGTGGATGATAAACTCCTCCGTAAATTCCTTGCCCTCAAGAAGATAAAGTATGTACCCTCCTTAATGCATTACCAACCCAGTCTCGATAAATTATCCGTCTCTTTATATGATGCATCTAAATAGCGCCATAATCCATTGTACTTCGGTTGGCCTGGTGGGGGTTCTATCGTTTGATTTTCTATGTTCATTTACTTGATTTGGGCGGTAAACCATACTTATGCCTCTGTATCCACGAGATTAAGGATCTCTCGCGGATCTCTATCCAAATTAGAGAAAATCTTGTCATTCTGGGCTTTTCATATCTACCACATGATCCAGAGAAAGTTCCGCAATTGGTCATCTTTGGGAATACCCTAGAGCAAATTACTAATATTTGTGAAGATAGATTCTGTAGGGAAAATATTCAGGTGTATGGGTATCCTTGCTAAGGCCCATGTTTGAAGCATTCGAATAAAGCATGATTAATTGATTCAATCTGCCCTCCACAGTGGCACATTGCAGGTCACACTGGACACCCTGAGAACGTAAGTTCATCGTGACGTTGTGCTTCAAGAAGTGTTTTAATTTTGGTGGGCATTGCACGTTTCAAGATTATGCTTGCAGTTTCCGTACATCCGGAGAATAATAAATACTTCTTGTACCGCTTGTTAAAAATTCATGTACAGTCAGATATACTGATTTAACTGTGTATTTACCCGACTTCGTGAAACACTATCCCAAGGTATCAGTTATGTATAGCCTACTGTTAGGTAGAACCGTGTCTATAGTGTAGTGAAAAAGATATTTGCCTCATGTAATTAAATAATATTGTTTTAGAAGTTCGTAGTTCTCAAATATTAGATTTAGTATAGTGGTTGATGTAGTTTTTATTGGACATTTGCTTAAGTTCGAGTATAAATATTGGTAAAAAAGAGTTTTTTTTTATTATTTCTGGTTAGTTTTATTAGTTTTTTTTGACAGATTTCGTTTTATTGTTTTAAACTAAAATCTCAAAATTTCTAATTATTATTATTTCTTAAGAGCCTAGCCTACTACTATTAGTTTTGAACTAAAATCTCAATACTTTTTATGCCATGATTTTTAATTCTGTCGGTAATAATTTAGTAATAAGTTTATGGGTTTTATCTATAAAAAAGTGAAAAATGTTTTTAAAATGTTTTAGATTTTATTCATTATTTAAAATAAAAAATTATTCGCTCTAATTTAGATTATTATTGGTATCGTTAAAAAAATTTATAGAACAAATATTAAATTCGTCTTAAACTCTTAAAAACCTTCGCACGGCACTGCTGATAGATATACTCTGAATTAACAGAACGTCCACAAAATCAATGATCGCATTAATCAATTGCATGTTCCATTCTCCCTATTGCCAAAATTCCCAAATCTTGCTTTATTTCCTCTCGTACTTCCAGATCTACCGTATGACCAATTTTTGTTGCATAAAACCATACATAAACCGCATTTTGTTGCATTATTTAATAACTATATAAAATAATAAAATTTTGAAATTTTATTTATATAGGTTTCGCTATAAAGTGACAGATGTTTTAACTTTTCGTCTTCTGTACATTTTGTGTACACACTCACTCTAGTTGGTTGAAATAAATAAGCATTAAAGTATATAAATTAAAATAAAAGGCTGGCCCATAAAATCACATAACATGCCAAAATGCTTTGAGTCGCCTTCAGGCCTCTTCCATACGTTGCATTCGTATTAACTGCTCTACTCTTGTACTTTTTTGTTTTGTGGAAGTGTAAGAATATATCAGAATGTTTTTTTTATTCCTTTTCGGTAGACAATCTAACATTTAATATGCATGTATTTTATCGACTGTCTATTCTAATATAGTAAGGTTCTTTTTTAAAATGAGTTTTGAAATATTCACCTACATTTAAAGAAAAAAAATATAAATACATAAAAAAATTAATATGTGTATTTCATAATTGTAACACTTAATTTTTTTATCTCTTTATCTTATTGTTGTTAATTTAATGATAGGGTTATATCTATTTTAATATAGTAAAGTTCTTTTTTAAAGTGAGCTTTGAAATGCTGTCATGTAGCATGTGATGTGTCACTTACACTTAAAGAAAAAAACATAAATACATAAAAAATTGATAAATATACTTCATAATTAATTGTAACACTTAATTCTATTATCTCTTTATTTTGTTGTTCTTAATTTAATGATAGGATTATATCAATTCTAATATAGTAAGGTTCTTTTTTAAAGTGAGCTTTGAAATGTTGTCATGTGACATGTGATGTGTCACCTACATTTAAAGGAAAAAAACATAAATACATAAAAAAATTGATATGTATACTTCATAATTGTAACACTTAATTTTTTTATCTCTTTATTTTGTTGTTCTTAATTTAATGATAAGATTATATGAATGAATAACAAAAAAAAAACTATAATTAACTATATAACTATAGAAAAAACAAATGTGATATTATATAACATATAATAAAAAATTTTCATCAGGAGCCATGACGGGTTTCCCATTCCCTCTTGTACCGTCCCGAATTTTTCGTCCCATTCCCTTTTCCGTTTCAAACAATCACCCATATGAAACCATTTATTTTATTAATATAGGTATGGGAAGAGAATGAGTATTAGATCGTGCACCCGAATTACCCGTTTAAAAATAAAAAATTTAAAAATTCTATATATATATATATATATTTAACACTTAATTCTTTTATTTTTTTATTTTGTTGTAATAACTATAATTAAAAATTCTATATATTTTTTTTAAATTATTCTGAAATTTCCTGGGACGTTCTTATCATATTCCCTTTTGAGAATTATTTTCCAATTCACAAATATTCTGTTTTCGTCTCATAGCCGTAGATTCATAATTCTGGAAAGGGAATATTCGAATCTATATAGAGTCTTTACAGGTTCAGGTACAATTGAAGATAAATTGGAGATTTTGATACATTTTGGAGCTTAGTGGAATGAAGTCGGATTGAAGAAACACGACGAGTGTCGATCAACACCATTGGTGTCGATCGACACCAGGATTTCCAATTTCTAGAAGCAAGAAGTTTCCAGTTTTTGAAGAAAAGGAAATCTCCAAGACTTTTTCTAATCTTCCAAGGAATTTAAGATGCGAACCTAGGCCTATAAATATAGTTTTTCAACCATTGTTTAGGCACAATTTCATACTTTAAGAATCATAGAAGTTTAGGGTTTTTGAAGAGAAAATCAGACTCCTTTAGAGCTGATTTGGAACTCCTTTATTTTCTTCTATTGATTTCATTTATGCTTTCTATTCAAATAATGATTTTTGTTTCATTAATCATGTCTGAGTAGTTTGCTAGTTAGGTTTAGGGTTTTTCAAAGATGATTGATGAATTGTTAGGTCGAATTAAATTGTTAGGATAAAATTATTAGAGTTCTTCATCTGGATTTGTGTTTAATGCTTATTCTAGCTTCATGACCTAGAATCTGATCTTAGGTTAATTAATAGATGCGAGAGTATTATTAATTGTCTGAACTAATGTTAGATGAGCAAAATACCTATTCGCAAAGAGATTTGGTTTAGGATTTTGTGAACAATTGAACCTGATATTAATGCTTGTTTGAATTGATAGGATTTGCAAAGAGATTTGGAATTCTAGGGTTTAGACATAGATAATCTTCGCAGCGAGAGTTGGTTGATTTTACATTAGTG